>JANRMT010062796.1:58669797-58688186 GCA_026402145.1 Polypterus bichir lapradei
TTATAGCACCGAAATAAGTACGTACATCGGTTTTGGTTAGCACAGGGAAGCCACCTACCAAATTTCGTGAAGATGGGGTCAGCCTTCTACCTACACGGGAAGCTGGAAAATTAGTGATGTTGGAAAGTTCAATATGGCGGCCGACAGTGGCGTCATACCATCGAAATAAGTACATACATCGGTTTCGGTTAGCGCAGGGAAGCCACCTACCAAATTTCGTGAAGATGGTGCCATAAATAGGAAAGTTCAACATGGCGGATGTTGTCGACCGTTATCGACCGTTATGACCGTTACGTGTAGAATTTCGAAATGAAACCTGCTTAACTTTTGTAAGTGAGCTGTAAGGAATAAGCCTGCCAAATTTCAGCCTTCTACCTACACGGGAAGTTGGAGAATTAGTGATGAGTGAGTGAGTGAGTGAGTGAGTGAGTCAGTCAGTCAGTCAGTCAGTCAGTCAGTCAGTGAGGGCTTTGCCTTTTATTAGTATAGATTAAATAATCTCGCTCCATCCTATATTTTGCAATGCCTATCCCCCTACACTTCAAGACTTAACCTTAGATCTTCAAATGGAGGTCTGCTTATAATTCTAAGAGACAAACTTAAAAGAAGTGCTGACGCAGCCTTTTTGCTGTTATGCACCCAAAATCTGAAATACTTTACCGACAGAAATTCACCAAACTAGTATTAATGAGGCTTTTTCATAGCTATATTTTAGTTGTATTCCTGATAGATTATATGGGCATAGAATTATCAAATTCTTTGGGGATCTGCAGTCGGTACTAATCTCTACCATTCTCTGCTGTTTTTTCCAGTTCTTCTGTGGTGGTGATTTCTGCCACCACCACCTGATCATGGCACCATGCAGCCCCCTCCGCTGAAGAATGAAGGTGGGTGTCCCAGCTGTCCACAAGACCTTCTTCTTCTTCATTTTGCTGCTCCCGTTAGGGTTTGCCACAGCAGATCATCTTCTTCCATATCTTTCTGTCCTCTGCATCTTGTTCTGTTACACCCATCACCTGCATGTCCTCTCACACCACATCCATAAACCTTCTCTTAGGCCTTCTTCTTTTCCTCTTACCTGGTAGCTCTATCCTTAGCATCCTTCTCCCAATAACCTCATTAAAACAAAGAGGACTGATTTTAGAAGATTTTTATTAGGCAGAATGTTCAATGGTGGCTGGGCAGTCTTTTTGGTTGTGGAACCCCTACAGATTTTGTTTTTTTCTCCAACCTAACTGTAGTTTTTTTTTTTTTCTGTCCCCTTGGCCATCTGACCTTACCTTTTTTAGTTACTTACATTTTAATATTATTTCATAATCTTCTTTGTTTTTCTTTTCATATAACTTTTTTGTTGTCTTGTAAAGCACTTTGAGCTACATTGTTTGTATGAAAATGTACTATACAAAAAAAAATGTTGTTGTTGTTTTTATACTCTGAAGTGTAGCTCTTTCAAGGGAAGAAATTTGAAGACAGATTGACACGTAAGCAATTCCCAGGAGGGACACGTCATGAGCGGAGCGGCTTTTAGCCCCTGGTGAGGTATCGAAGTTCAGATAGCTAGTCTCAGCCAGTGTTGAAATATTCCTGCTTTATAGTTGATCTTATCTGTGCCGAGTGAATGTTGAATAGATTAGTTCTGCAGGACATATGTGTGAATAAAGGCTAACAGTTTAGGCATTTCTAGTATTAAGTTGTCCACCACTATCGAAAGAATCTCAGAGGTTAAAGTGCCTTTCCTGATCAATTTTACACCACAAAACATAAAAGAAAGGCTTTATAAGAGACATACTTATTGAGTTTCTGGCTTTGACTGACTTTATTTTTGAGTGTTACCCTGCTATCTTTAATTACCATTCTCTGTTGTATTGTACCAACCTTTACTATATTTGACAAACCGCATGAAATATCCATAAAGAGCAAACAAGATCTCCGCATGGATAGTCCTAGTCAGTCATAACATTAGCTTGGATCTTCAAAAATAAGTGACCCAGAGATCCAACAGCTAAATTCAAAAGTAGCACTCCAAAATAAGGTAAGTAATCTTCAGATATACTTGTAGTGAGCATAGAAGGTGAAAACATTTTCAAAATGGCTGCATAAGGAATTGCAGACTTAGATAAAGAGTACAAAAGTTATACGGCCTAGGTGTGTGTGTTAGCAGAGTGTCTCAGTGAGAGCTAGCCTGATGTTGCACACACAGAAGCAGACCACTGCAGTTTAAGAACCAGTCTGAGCTGCAGAGTGGGGTGAGTCCTCCTTGTACTGCTCACCAAAGTAGGATAGCATCAAGGTTATTATAGTTTTGCCTTTTTATATTAGTTTTTATTTCTATATTTTTTCTGACCTTACTTGGAAATTCAGTTTAGTTTTAGTTTTCCTTCATTGTGTATTTTTAGTTTTAGTTTAGTTTTTATTTCACAAAGGTATTTCTATTTTATTTTTATATATATTAGTTTCAGTTTTAGTTTTAGTAATTATGGCATGGAGCTCCTACGGAGTTACTTTTGTGTCACATTTAGACAGAACTGCACACTTAACAGATTTGGAAATGAGTTTAATGTTAGTGGAAGCTTACTACACTGCCTGGTTTATTATCTGGTTTTGTTTTTGTCTAATAAAAACAAACATAATCAAAACTAGACATTGAATATGAACAATTTTACACAATTTTATAATTTTTAAAATATTTTCTCATGAAAATCACAGGGGCTTAGGAAGAACAGGGCTCTTAGACTTAAATCGGTGTGCAGACCCCACCTGGCTGTATTGAGGGAAACAAAGAACAACAAGCATGTAGTGTCAAGGTTAAGGGTGGTGAGTCTTGAATGGCCCACCATAAGAACAGTAAACCCATAATGAGCAGAGCAGGAGCAGGTAATAAGAGTATGGACAGGCACAAAACAACAGAGACAGCGTCTGGGATTAAGAACAACATATACATTATCTAAACCTGTTTATCCAGAATAGGATTGCAAAACTTACAAGGGTTAAAGACTAACGGCAAGAATATTCATTTAAAAACTAAAACTAAAAATATTTTAGTAAATTATTATTTTATTTCAGTTAGTCTTTCCAGCTACTTTAATAGTTTCGTTTAGTTTTAGTTTTTAATTTTGGCTTTGTTAATTATTTTATTTCAGTTTACGAAAATGTTTTTTTTAATAATAGTTTCAGTTTTGATTTTAGTTTTCGTTAACTATAATAACCTTGGATAGCATCTTTGTTTCCTGAAGGATCCAGATTCATGACATACAGGATGCACTAAGCGACAACATCACAGAGTGAATTCCTGAACTGAGAAATAACAGAATAATCAAAAAATAGTCAGGGACAGGTTGACGGTCAAATGTCAAACAAGAAACAATCACCAACAGCTCAAAAAGCTAAATCAAAAAATAACTTACAAATGAATGGTAAAGGTTCAGATTCTTGTTCCTAGCTTAACACTAGTAAAGTTTTTGGTTTGTTTTTCAGATTTTATCCAAACACTTGGATGCATTAGAACTGCTTGGTGCCACCTTTTATAATAGTACTACTATGATGCCACAAGCCATGCCCACATGATCAGCAACAAGTGTTGTTACCAAAAAAATATGAAAAATAATACAGAAAACTGTGGTGCCCTAATCAGTCAGTTGCTGAGCTTGGCACTCTGAAGCAGAATATGGGTGCTGCTGCCAGTGCTACAGTTACGCCAGTAGCAGTAATTATAATACCACAGGTCCCGCACTTGTAATGTTCCTCTGGTAATCAAAATAGCTGCCAGGGCTTGTTAAGTCATTGTAAATTAATCATTAAATTAAAGCTAGATCTTTTGTAACAGTAAAATCGAAAATAGCATTTAAAATTAACTTTTGTGGTAGTAATCATCCTTGTTGCTATAAATTGGGAAGATTTATAGGAGAATTTCTTTTAAACTTTAAATTTTTGATACTACAGAAAGGAAGACTTTGGCCATAAGTAGATTGTTAACTTGAAACAGTGCAACAAATCAATAAATTAATACATAAAGTATTTAAAACACTTTTGACTGACATAAGATGGAAAAAAAAACTAATTTAAGGTTTTTAGAAATGGCTTCCGGGAATAGTTGAAAGATGATATGACCAAAAACAATGTGGGAGATGCTATTGTGGAACTGGTTAGTCTTGCTCGAAATGAATACATTTGTCAGAAAGGAAAGGGAAAGAAATGAGTAAATCTTTTTAGACCATGCTACATCTAGAAAGTAAAGAACCTGAATTACCTGTGGAAATTTGTAAATCAATCACTAGTTTAAACAAACATAATTTAAGAGGGGTTATATTTCTGTCAAGCATGCATGATTGGTGGGGGGGGACATCTTCAGGCCTCCGATAAAACAAACAATGGCATCCTAAACAGAGAGGAGGCATTTTGGCCTATGAGCTGAAGCCCTACCATTCTGAGTTGGTGGCATAAAAATCCAGAAGCCACAAGAGGTATGGGTTCATTTGTGCACCATCCACAGAGGGTGGAATGTTCCCCCAACTTTGATTTGTTCTGTTTTGGTTTATGCCAGATGATATACACTCATGTGTGTTCTTTATTTTTGATCTTTTCATATCAGCATTAAATTTGGTTACTGGCTGATACCCCAATTCTTTCTAATTTCCTAAGGTCTCCATCTTGATTCCTTTATACAACACACAGCAAAAACACATCCTTAAAATTACAGCAAAAATAAACAGTTCATCCTTTGCCAGAAGTCTTGGGGTAAGAAGTTGTTCCAAACCCGAAAAACTAAACTTTTTACCTGTATAAACTTAGCATACAATTCAAATTTTACTGTTAGTGGACGTCAGTGCTGATGAAAATGTTATTAGCTCTATCTTAGACCAGCAATAACATCTAATAACAATATCTTTCCCTAAGGTTATTTTAAGGTATCAATGGCTTAGATACTACAGTCCTGTTATTAACTGGCAATCTGGGTTAGGATGAACTTCTCCTAATTTTCATTGTTATTCTGTAACCACCATAACAGAAGTGCACCCTGATCTGCTCATGTTCACAAAACATTTTGACGATGCATTTAGAAAAAATAAAATCAACGGTTATAGAAATATCTGCTGTGGTAGAATGAAAGCAGCAATAAGCCATGGAATAAAAAAATGGGTTTAATTAAATACAGGAATTGGCTTCTAATTAAGAAACTGGTTGTAGCTGAATAAGTTGGAATTTGAGGCTCTGACTTAGCTGGTCATTCATTGGCTCACATCACATCTCATTTTTAAGGAAAAAAGAAGTAATTCAGAGAATCAAGACTTAAAAAACAGTTAAAATGAATGGAAAAGAAGTCCATTAGCAATAGAAATTGGTCACTTATTCAGAAAATGGCAGGAAGGAAAACTGGCAGCCACTAAGGCACTCGATGATCGGAGTTGGACACCCCTGTTTTAGAACTTTGATTCAACAGAATATCTAAATTGGCATGAACAACAATGATGAGACCCGTAATATGTATATATATATGTTTTTCAATTTTATTAATTTTATTGCAATCATTCCATACAAATCAATCAATTTTTACAAAAAGTAGGATTGAGAACAAGTTGACCCCCACCCCTGAGAGAGAGAGCATGGCCAATGGGGTAAAACGTAAGGCTTGTAAACATACCTAAACTGATGAGTTTGATAAGCCAATAGAGATGAATGGAGAAGAAAAAGAAATACGGAAATAATTGCTTCCTCTGTGCTTTAAGAGCTTATTCTAAAATATTACTGATTAGATCCTGCCATGTTTTGAAAAAAAATCTGTACAGATCCTCTAACTGAGTATTTGATTTTTTCCAATTTCAAATAGTATAAAACATCGGTTTCCCACTTAAATGAGGAGAGTTAGGATTCTTCCAGTTTAGCAAAATAAGTCTGCGTGCCAAAAGTGCAGTGAATGCAATTACAGTTTGTTTGTCCTTCTCCACATTAAACCCATCTAGAAGAACCCCAAACACAGCTGTTAATGGGTTAGGAGGGATTGTGAGACCAAGGCTGTCTGAAAGGTAATTAAAAATTTTGGTCCAGAATGATGTTAATTTTGTGCAGGCCCAAAACATGTGACCCAGTGAGGATGGGACTTGATTGCAGCATTTGCAGGTTGGATCTTGCCCTGGAAATATTATGGAGAGTTTTAGTTTTGAGTTGAATAATTGTATGCTTTGCGCATATGGAGCTTGAGTGAATTCTCTGCATTGCTATTTTCCACTCCTTTTCTGATATATTAATTAAGATATCTTTTTCCCAGTGTCCTCTTTGATCTTTGAAAGGGAGGGACTGTAAGATAGTTTTATATATTGCAGAGATGGTGTCTGAGTCCTTGAAATTGAGCAATATTTTTTCCAGCATGGATGAGGGTGCAAGATGAGGAAAATTGGGCAGGTTCTGTTTAAAAAGTTCCTAATTTGAAGATAGTGAAAGAAATGTGTAGCTGGAATGTTAAATTTGGAATGTAATTGTTCATAGGATGCAAAGATGTTGTCTATATAAAGATCTCTAAGCAAGTTAATCCCTAATTTTTTCCAGCTATTAAAAACTGCATATGTTTGCGAAGGTTGAAAGAGGTGGTTCTCTTGCAGAGGTGCCACAGATAATCCATCCTAAAATGCTTTCTACATTGGTTCTGAGTGAGTGAAGCACAATTGGGTTATTAGTATACTGCCGATAACTTGCATTAATTGGGGCACAGAGCAGGGAATATAAAGAAGTACTGCAGGATTTTACTTCTATTGCGGACCAGGCCTGTGTATGTTCATCTATTTGTGTCCAGGTTTTTATAGCTTGTATGTTTGCTGCCCAATAATTAAACTGAAAGTTAGGTAGAGCCATGCCGCCTTCTGCCTTTTATCTTTTTAGGGTCGCTCTTTGGATACGTGGACGTTTTGAGTTCCAAATAAAATCTGTTATTGTTGAATCTAATTGCTTAAAAAAATGATATATTGATGTATATTGGAATGTTTTGAAATAAAAAAAGGAGCTTAGGAAGAATATTCATCTTAACAGTGTTAATTCTTCCAGCTAGAGTGAGATGAAGGGTTGACCATCTATGCAAGTCTTGCTTATTTTTTTCCATGCAGATGGCAAAATTTTGTTGATAAAGAGCTTGATGTTTACCCCTAGGTATTTAAACTGTTCTGCAATAATAAAAGGTAGGGTGTCTAATCTAATATTATATGCTTGAGAATTCACTGGAAAGAGTACACTTTTATTTATATTAATTCTGAGACCAGAGATCTTTTGAAATTCTGTGAGTGCTGTTAAGACTGCAGGCACAGAATTTTGTGGGTCTGATATATACAATACCATATCATCTGCATATAGAGAAATTTTCTGTTCCAGTCCTTCTCTGATAATCCTCTTTATCTGATCAGCATTTCGACAGTGTATTGCCAATGGTTCAATGTCGATTGCAAACAGCAGCAGTGACAAGGGGCATCCTTGCCTGGTTCCACGTTCTAGTTTAAAGTAGTCTGAACAAATGTTGTTGATACAAATTGAAGCTTCTGGATTGGTATACAGTAGTTTGATCCATGCACAAATGTTTGGGCCAAACCCAAATTCCTCCAATGTAGTAAAAAGGTATTTCCATTCAATCATGTCAAATGCTTTTTCTGCATCCAATGATAATAATATTTTTGGGATGTTTGACTTAGTTGGTGAGTATATTACATTAAGCAGGCGTCGAAGATTTGAAGATAAGTGTCGACCCTTGATAAATCCAATTTGATCTTGTGATATTACTGAAGGGAACACTTTCTCCATCCTTCTAGCTATGATTTTTGAGAGTATCTTAATGTCATTATTCAAAAGTGAAATTGGTCGGTATGATGCACATTGTAATAAGTCCTTATTTTGTTTAGGAAAAACGGTGATTAATGCTTGGTGAACAATGCTTGACAGATGCCGAATGTCACTTCAACACAAGTCCTGCAAATACTAACGTAATTGAAACAAACCATGAAACTGAAATCGATTATGACAGCAGCAATCCAAGCTGTGAGAAAACAGTAAAAAGGAGGCGTGTCAGACGTCGTGGTACATTTTCTGATGCAGCTAGACGGAAACAACTTTGTGACGCTGCCGCCAAATACTCGCAGAAAAATCCACAAGTTAATAGACACGCTGTCACTAAATACTCGCTGGCAAATCCACAAGTTCATAGAGACGCTGTCGCTAAATACTCGCAGGCAAATCCACAAGTTAATAGACACGCTGTCGCTAAATACTCACAGGCAAATCCACAACTTAATAGACACGCTGTCGCTAAATACTCGCAGGCAAATCCACAACTTAATAGAGACGCTGCTGCTAAATACTCGCAGGCAAATCCACATGTTCATAGAGACGCTGTTGCTAAATACTCGCAGGCAAATCCACAAGTTAATAGCGATGCTGCCACTAAATACTCGCAGGCAATTCCACAAGTTCATAAGTTCATAGACACGCTGCCGCTAAATATTCGCAGGCAGATCCACAAGTTAATACCGGGAATGCCTGTTAAACATCTTAGATTCATGAGTACCGATTTGGGTAGTGAACACTTCAATGAATGAAACCTGTTATCTTTACAACGGTTGACAAACACGGAATGTAACTTGAAACTAACACGTCCTCCAAATACGAACCTGATTAAAAGAAATAATGATAATCAAATCCTTGATGACAGCAACACTCATAACAGTGACAAAACAATTACATTGACAATCATGTTACGTTATTTTTAAAATGTTTCCTTTTCTTTTTCATAACTTCTTTAACACACTACTTCTCCGCTGAGAAGCGCGGGTATTTTGCTAGTTGTTAATATTTGTAACAGCCCCTGCACTCTTCGCTCATCAGTTATACAATTTAAAGAGATTGTTATTTTCATGGGAATTGTTACATACTTTTTCAATTCTATGGTGCATCGCTTCTCTGTGATCATAAATATACACCTGACTGAATTGTGGTTTCTTCGAAATTAAACTTGTCGTAGCTTTAATTGTTGCGGGATCACAGATTCTCATATTGTATCATCCATTATTGTGTAAATCTACGTTTTGAGCATTGAATGATGCAAACACGAAAATATTATTGTGGACTCTGATATTTTGCCTGTAGTGTTTGTAGACAACAAATCTTTTCATTCTCTTGAATACACCTCTTCATTGGGAGGCAACACTACTTTTCCCTGATTTCAACATGAATTAGACAATCTACAAGTCTTCAACTTAAACTTTAAAGCCGAATAATATCTAAATACTTCTAACATATCACCTATGTCCATATATTCATTCTCTTTTTGCTGTTCCATTGTTTCACCAAGTAATAATTTCCATTTGTTTGTGTTAATGCGATCTTTACTTTCTTTTTTTGATACTTTTAAATTTTACTACTTTCATATTCTTTAACTTGCTCTGCATGTGTATCATGCCAACGTTTTTTAACGTCTTTATGAAGTCTTTTATTTCTGACCCCGATTGGACCTACAAGGTTTTCAGTGCCACTTGGTCTGGGCTGAATATTACGTTCCTTATTTTCAGAATTTGCACATAAATTATTATTGTTTTTTTTTTTACATGCTTTTTTGCCTTCTTTTCTCTCCAACACTTTTGGGTCTCTTTTCGACGTGCTTCTTCGCTTAGTCGTTGATGTGCCGTCTAAAACGTATAAAATTTTTAAGAGCTAAGAGCACATGAAGTGTGTCTGGCAAAAGCATTCCAACAACTGAGAGGTTAGATGTCCGTGATCTGATTTTAAATTGGTTATTCTCATGGGACTTCAAAGTGTCTTTCCGAGAAGGTCACGTCTTGACCCAAGATTTTTTATATAACAGGGAGATGTTATCGCATTATTATTTGTTTACTGGGTGCTGCCTTTTTTTGCATTGTTTTCCACTGACATAGTGTTTATAACAAAGGCATAAACAGAACATAAAACAAAGTTATGTGACACATGGTATCATCCAACTGCTGCTTTAAAAAAAATGGCAGTGGCCACAAGAAATTGTCTGAACTTTTAAAAATTAGCAAAGGAGGACCTAGTGTACAAGAGGCTAAAAGTATTTCTATATCAAACCTAAGAGTGAAGGACTTTAGTTTTGTTTTGCTTTGTTTCTCAGTTAACATTCTGGCTTTGCACTACAGATTGTAGTGATATAATGTTTTTGAACACTTTTATGGAAAAATTCTACTTTTGACTTGTTGTTGACTGAAGACAAAAGGCACAAGGTCAGAGCAAACCAGTTGGTGTTAGGAGTGTGTTCCCTTTTTAATTTTTAAACCTTGTCACTGCATGACTGCTGTATAACTAGAGTTGCTAGGCAACATCATGAGATGGGTGGAGTTTGAGACAAATATCAGGTAAATGAAGGGGGTCATGGGTAGAGCACAACAGCTTAAACAAATTGAGCTGCAAAACTGATTATGCTGAGGTAAAGGTAACATCATCAATTAAATATTTAAGGTTAAATCCATGCAAAGGATTACTCATATTATTTGGGTTAGGGTTAAAAAAACAAGTAAAAATAGTACTTAGTTTGGTTTAAACCACAGAAGATGACTTTCTTTTCTTTTCCTCTCTCTCTAAAGCATTGCAGTGCATATGAATAAAACATGAAACAGTCTGAACAGTGAAGCGGACCTGGTAGTCTGTGTTTTCTCTCTAAATCAAGTTTGCATAACTCAGTCTGTGTTTATTTTGTCTCCGAATGACTTTAGATTGTGAATGTAATGTTTCCCTGCTTGTCTGACTGATCTGCTGACCAGAATTCAAATCAGATGTTTTTAGCAGTTTAGGTGGCAGGGGCTGGCAACTGATTTGAAGACTTTCATAGAGTTGGGGATTAAGTACAGTTTAATTTTCAAGATTGATCAGCCAGTGCCAAAACTGTGTTAGTAGCAACTGCTGATTTTAGATTCTTCCACTTTGTCGCCAATGAGGGAATCCTGTTCCCACTGTGATTGGTTTCGTCTGTGTGCTGGAAGACCTGGTTGCCATGGCAACAGTGCATTTGAAGAAGCCAAGCATGTAGCAAGTATTAGAAGCCCACAATGCCATCCCTGATTGGCCTCCTGCCAACAAGAGCAGACTTTCTGGTATATAGGTCATGTTGGCTTCTAAGCCGAAAGGACTCCATTAGTTTATATTTGCCGCAGAATATTGATTTGACAGTTATCCTTGCAGGCATCAGTGGTAAGTTTTAAATTAATAAAAATTACAATTGTGGATAATGATGCAGAAGATTAGAAGTACTAGTGGAACTTACAGATAAAACATCATTATGCCATTTTCTAATATGTGGGTTTAATATTTAGCACTGTTGCCTAAATGATCAATGGGTATGACTGGTAATGGAAATGAAATCAAAAAAATAAATGTATATTCAAATACACAATCAATCACCTATTCATTCATTTAATACTTACTATATCCTAGTTATAATAAGGTAAGGTCCAAATAAAAAAGAGGCCCACGTGAATATTGGACTATAGGAGGAAACCATTCCATCATGAGAAAGTCTATAAAAAACACAGAGAGAAGATAACTGTTTTAAAGCATAATCCCTACAGAATTATTAAATGCTGCTTACAGTTAATCACAAATCCATGCTCTGCTCCTAGTCAGCAAGCTGTTGGACTACTGGTCTGGGCTAGAAAGTGATCACTAAAATGCATGCCTTCTCAAGAGAAAGGTGCCAAACAGTCAACTGATCAGCCTTTACTTAATGTTCCTTTAATAATGAGTGTATTAAAAATCAGATTAAAGAGAAAACAATCTTCCAAAATATAGCATTGTAAACTTGTCTGCGATCATGCACTACAAAAAGATAGCTTATTCCATTAAATTGTCATGAGGAGCTGGAGCTAATGTAATCAATGTTTGGTGCAAGACTGGAGCAAGCCTTAGATGTGGTGCCAGTCACTTAGAGAATAAGCTCACACACATAAATGTGCTCACTTGTACATCACCCTTTAGCCTAACATGCACATCTTTGGAATGTTGGAAAAAAGTGGAATATGTGGAAAGCCCATGGAGAAAACTTAAGGAAGACCTTGTAATTTCCAAAACGTCATTTCATTATCAGGAGTGCAATTAATTAGCACCTAAGAGGTCATGGGCTGCACTTTCTATGAAAGCATAAAAAAGAGAATATACGTAAAACATTAACATTTCTCTTTGAAAGTACTGTATGGGACTGCATAGTATGTTTTCTGGGAATCAGTGTCCAGTTTAAACTGCTAATATAAATATTCTGCTTTATTGTTTTATTCTGTCCTGATTTTATTCACACTGTCTGTACACTGACAGCATGGGCAAAGGTTATTTTTGATTGTACAGTCATAGAAAGCAATAAGTTAAATGTACTATATATTATTGTAGATGTAATAAGCATCATCAAGAGGAGAGAGTAAGATAAGCAGACAAAACTAAGCATCACATATTAACACCTATTTAATTATGCAATAGAAAAGGTGACAGAAAGGTGGTTCTCATTACCCATCCGTCACAGCTTCATCCATCTGGCATTACTGTACATTAAGTGAATGTGCTACTGAGTGAATGAACAAATCAGTCACAAATACTGGATGGCATTGTGGTGCAGTGGTTGGAGCTACTGACTCATGGATATGTTATCCTGGGTTTGAACCTCCCAACCTCTTGTTGTATGTGTAAAGTCTGCACATGTTCCTTGTGTTTGTGTGAGTGCCTCACTTGGTACATTGGGTTTTCCTCCTTATTCCTGAAAACACACGTTAGGTGAACTGGTGATTATAAAATTCCTTTGGTCACAATACTGCTGGCATAGGCTTAAGCTCCATGCATCCCTGGACTGGATTATGTAGATTTGCGGATTCTAGGCTATGTAATGTTATTCATGCTCAGCATTGCTATACACAGTGTACTGATACTAAAACCGAATTGCATAAACAATAGTGAGTTCATTTCATTAGTAGTTTGCAATACATAAAAAGGCAGGTTATGACATGGTGGTGGCAATGAAAAATTTATTAGCGTTGCTGGCTGAGAGTTCCAAAAACCTGGAAACATTTCCTGATCTGGTCATTGCCTGTATGAACTTTGCCTGTTCTCCTGGTGTGTGTATGTGAGTTTTTTTCTGGGTAATCTAGTTTCATTCTAAAGACACAAGTTGATTGTCGACATGAAATGTTTCTTATTAATGTAGACACATTGCAACTAGCATTACCACGTTACAATAATTAAACCTTGGTTAGATTCCTAGTTAAACTGGCTGCAAGGTCTTACTACATTTAAAATCAAAGCCATGTTGTTAAGCATGTTGGCAACCACAGAATCACTGTTGGCAATCGCACACTTTTCTGGCATGAAAGTGTGCATGAGTGTACTCGGTGATGGACTGGTGTCCGATCTTAGGCTATTTTGCCCCCTGTGACTCAGTAATTCATAAAGCAGGCTCCAAAAATGTATGAATGGATGAAATGTATTACATTTTGTTATGACTTAAAAAGCAACAACAAAACAAGCCATCGTCATGTGGCTGGGATTATTGTAATCAAGTGAGTACACGCAGCCATAATTCTGCATGCCAATGTGCCAGTGCAAAGTTCACTGTTGGAGCTGGCAGATGGTAGTGGTTATCTGAAGCTGAAAGCTATACTGAATCAGCTGAGTCTATGGAGAGTGTTCCCTGAAAAGTTTGATTTCTGTCTTGTACCTGACCAACTGTTTCAGTGCAATATTCAGACAGTGAACATCTATTACAGTTCAGTAAAGCTTTTAGTAATTTTTCAGAAAATACAAAAATTACATTTACATTGCTAGGAATGCGACAGAGAAGAGTGAGAACAGTAGCAAACACCTAAATAGCATGCTCACTGAAAGGAAGAGCTGCCTTTTGATTAAGTGGTTTACATGAAGACCTGGTTATTGACTTTCGCCACACCAAAGAGCCTCTATGTTCAGTCACTATTCTGGGTCCACTCCTACAAGTACTTGGAAGTCTACATCAAAGATAGGTTGGACTATTCTCAGAACACAGAGCAGCTATAAAGAAAGAACAGAGCAGGCACTAATTCCTTAGGAGACTGTATTTCTTTAATGTGGGAAGTGACACTCTTTACATCTTCTACAACTCTGTGATGGCCAGTGCGATTTTCTAAGCTGTGGTGTGCTGGGCTGGTAACATCACTAAGAAAGGCTCACCGAATAAATAAGCTAATTAAAAGGACAGGCTCAGTGATGGGACACACTCTGGATCCTCTGTGACATGTAGGGGACAACACTGAGTCCCCAAGCCCCAAACACAATAATAATTACACAAGTCCTTGGTCCAAATAATAACTTATTTTGACAAATACCTTCACACAGGTTATTACATAAGAACATAAGAAATTTGACAAACTAGAGCAGACCATTCAGTCCATCAAGCCCGATTGGTTAGCTAATAGCTAAGCTGTCCCAATATCTCATCCAGATTTTTCTTAAAGGTTGTCAAGGTTTCTGCTTCAACTACATGTCTTGGTAGTTTGTCCCATAACTCTTTGCGTAAAGAAGTGCTTACTGGCTTCAGTTGTAAATACACTTCCCCCTAATTTCCACTGGTGAACTCGAGTATGTGATTCACCAATAAGCTGATTGAATGTTTCTGGATCTACTTTATCAATGGCCTTGATGATTTTATATACCTACATTTAGGTCCCCACGTGGTCTTCTCTGCTCGAGACTAAACAAGCTTAATTCTCTGAGTCTGTCAGAGTATGACATGTCCTGAAATCCTGGGATGCAACTGGTTGCTCTACCCTGCATAGCTTCAGAAGCTGCTATGTCTTTCTTGTACTGTGGTGACCAGAATTGCACAAAATACTCCAGATGATGTCTTACCAGTGTATTATATTGTTTGAGCGTTTTGTATCTTAACTTAAATTCAACAGTTTGCATGATATAACCTAACATTTTATTTGCATTTTAATTGCTTCTGTAAAGTGCTTAGATGAAGAAAATGTTGTGTCAACATATACCTTTAAATCCTTTTCAGAGGTTGCTTCCTGTATTCCTGTCTCCCATCTTGTATTTATGATTGATGTTCCTTTTGCTCACATGTAGAACTTTGCATGTTTCTACATTAAGTTTCATTTTCAGTGTTCAGTCAGTGCTAAAGGTTGTGTGGTCATTTTGAATTTTTTTTTGCTGCCACCTCAGTGTCTACCATTCCTCCAATTTTAGTGTAATCTGCATTTTTGACACGTTTACTAACTATACCGGAATCAATGTCATTAATATAAACCAGAAAAAGTAATGGTCCAAGGACACACCCCTGAAGGACTCCACTGATGACCTTGCTCCATGTTGAGTATTGTCCTCTTATCTGTACTCGTTTTCTGCCAGCTAACCAACTAAAGGTCCAGTTTTGTAGGTTACCTCTGATGCCTACAGCTTCTAGTTTCAGAGTTAATCTTTGGTGTGGGACTGTATCAAATGCTTTTTGAAAGTCTAGGTAAATGATGTTGTATGCTTTATTTTGGTCAACTATTCTGGTGGCTTCTTCAACAATGTCTGAAAGATGGGTTTGGCTGGACCTTCCTCTCACAAACCCATGCTGGCTGATATTTATAATATTAATTTTATTTAGGTGATTTTCTAATTTATTTCTTAGTATAGTTTCCATAATTTTGCATGGCACACAAGTAAGACTAATTGGTCTATAATTACTAGGATCCATTTTGTCTCCCTTCTTGGAGACTGGAGTCACATTTGCAACTTTCCAGTCCGCATGTACTTCTCTTTTCTGATGTGGCTGCTGAAATATGCCTAATAAGGGTTTATTGATGACATCTTTCATTTCTTTCAGTACATTTGTTAAGATCCCATCACATCCAGGGGTTTTATTAGTTTTCAACATATTATTAAGAGCTCAAAGCTCGCCCGACTCTTCTATTTTAAAATCTATGAAATCAAGAGTTTGTTTTTACTACTGCATGAGGCATTCCACTTGTTTCTTCCTGTATAAATTCTTGGATGAAATATTTGTTCAGTTTGTTTGCTATTTCCTGCTCATTTTCAATGATTTCTCCAATGGTTACATTAAGGTTTCTTAAATTCTCTTTTATTGTCTTTTTACTGGAGTAGTACTAAACAAATTGCTTGCTGTTCATTTTGGCTTCTCTAGCAATTTCTATTTTGGTTTCTTTTTTGAAATTTCAAAGGCTTTTTTTGATATCTTGCTGCAGTATCCAGTATTCCTCTATGTTAGAATTATCTGGCTTATTTTAAATGTTCTTTTACAGTGATCTTTTCAGTTTTACTTTTTAAATGATACTGCTGTTTATCTATTTTGGCTGATCTTTTATTCATTTTGTTTTAATTCTTTTTAGAATAAACTTAGAGCCTGGCTTAGAAGATTTCTGAAGTGACACCAACTGTCATTTAAAGTTGCTGAGTTTTTGCTTTCCCATTTGATGTTTTGTAGATATTTCCTCATACCATAAAGTCTGCTTTCCTCAAGTTATAAGTCTTCATTTGGTGTACATTTGTGTGTTTTCAAAGATTACTTCAAATTTTACTATTTTATGATCTTCTGTTCTTGTTACTCTGTCTTTACCTGTCTTTGAAAAGATGAGATCTAGATAGATGTCACCACATGTTGTGGCTGAGACAAACTGGGTGAAAAAACAGTCATTTATTATCTGCGCAATTTCAGTTTCCTCTTTTGTTTTCCTGATAGGGCTTCCCAATCAACGTTTGAAAACCACCCATGACCACTACGTTCTCTTTGTTGCACATCTGTCTTATTTGATTAAATTCGTTATTATCGAACATTTCAGAATTTGGCAGCCTGTAGCAAACTCAAATAACCAGATCTCCACCTCTCTTCCTTACTAGCTTAACCCTCAGTGATTCTGACGTCTTTCCTTCTTCCATCTGGAAGATGTGAGCCTGAATATTATTTTTCACATACAGTGCCACACCCTCTTCCTTTCTTTGCTTGTCTGGCTCTCCTGAAGCATGAGTAGCCACTAGTATTGTATTCCTCTCCATCACTCTCATATTGCCATGATACTGTAATTTGCACAATATCATAGTCCCAAGTCAATACTGTTGTATCTAGTTCAAGCATTTTATTTCCAATGCTTCTCATATTAAGAAGTAGACATTTTAAACGAGGTAAGTTACTTTTTGTGTTTTCAGTTGAGATTTCTTCAGGTGGGTTGACTGTTTTCTTGTATCTTCCTCAGTTTTCCCCCACATAATCTAGTTTTAATGTATGCACACTTCCCTGAAGATTCTCACTCCTAGAATGTTTGCCCCTTTCTCTTGTAGATGTAGTCCATCTCATTGGTAAAGGAAATGTTTATGGTAAAAGGCATGAGAGAACTAAAACCTTTTTTGTTCGCACCATGCTTTCATCCATGCATTATGGCTGAATATTAAATTCTGCTTGTGTAGTCTTTTTTCTTGTGTTGGAAGGACTTCAGAAAAAATTGCTGACTTTGATTTGGTCTTTAGCTTTGTCTCCAAGTTCCCTAAATTTGTTCTGCAGAGAATATGCACATCTTTCCAATACCATTTGTTCCAATATGAACTATAACCAAGGGATCTTCACCTACACTCACCAGTAACTAGTCAACTCTTGAATCTTAAATAACAGTCGACATATTACATGTATTGCAGGTGATGGACTTGAGAACAATTTTTCTACCTTTCTTCTATACATATTCTTCTCTATCTTTTATGTCGGTAATTGATTTTTCAAGAGAATAAGGCTTTTGGTATTGCTGTTATGTGGTTTCAGTAATACTGTGGAAAATTACTTCACTCTTTTTCCAGGGAGAAAGAGTGTAAAACAATTGCTTCTTCTTAATCTTCCTTGCTCTCCTTCCACTCCTACAGGTGAGCTTCATCCTCTGCCTCCCAACTGGCATGGAAGTGAGGCAACTCCTTTTACACAAAACCCAGGAGTGCTTCCAGAGTCACGGTGTAGCCCAGGGGAACCACTTTTTTGTCAGGTGGAAGCTCCTGAACAAATTGGAAGAACTCCTTTTGGCAGTGCCCTCTGGTGGTACCCAGCGGCCCTGATAGGGTTGCTCTTTGATACTACAGGTCCTATGGTACCATATGGGTTTCCAAACTGGGAGCCAACCAGAGCCAAACATCCCCCTTGTTGGGGGACAAACTGTTCCAGTCCATTCACCTCACTCCAACTGCCCAGACTGGGATAGGAATCATTAGCCATCCTGGCCAGGTAGTTTCTTTCTATTACACTGTCCATCCATTATGGCTTACCAACTGGGTAAGACAACCATTTTCAACCCAGTGGTCCTTCTGTGTTCACTAGACAGACAGACAGACAGACAGACAGACAGACAGATAGATAGATAGATAGATAGATAGATAGATAGATAGATAGATAGATAGAT
>JANRMT010062796.1:58688196-58712942 GCA_026402145.1 Polypterus bichir lapradei
GATAGATAGATAGATAGATAGATAGATAGATAGATAGATAGATAGATCTTTATTTTTCCCTAGGGGGAAAAATTAAGCCTCTTACGGAAGCAATCTATCTATCTATACTTTTGAAGCCCATTACAACCAGATCTTATATCAATTCAATCATTCAATATTCTAAAATACATAGGATCATATATGAAAACAATGTTTTGTCAAATTTTAACTTTCATATTTATTAAAAATTGTATTACAAATTATAAATCACAAATGTTTTAATTCAAAATACATACCTGTAGTTTGAATAAGAAAAAGTTATCAAGAATTCTAATATGATTACTCTATTAATCAATTAATGCGAAGCAATTGTATAACTATATTTTGTGGCTTTATTTTTGGTTCCAGTTATTTGTCTAAAATAAGTAGTTTGTTTGTTAAAGCTAGAAACAGCCCTTTTTATAGCTTCACTTTTCTCATCAGAGCTTTGAAACGTGGACTGACGTTTAGTTTGATAATGTGTTTGTACACTTGATGTGCGATACACGACACGTTCACAGCATAACGCACACATAGCATGATCCTTTTTTTTTGTACAAATCCAAATTTATTCATCCAAAAGTCTTGAAAAGAGTGAATATCAAGTTTTTGCCTTTTATGAGTCATTTTAGGGCAGTATATTACTTAATAATAACAATAGGTTTGTTGTAACATACCACAGCCTGCACTGAACACATGGTTTCTATTTACATGTGAGTTGCATACAGCAAAACGTAGGTGATGGCGCAAACACGTGCGCTGTAATTAAAATATATTTTTTTACTATATTTCAATTCAATCAGAGTGCCATTGAAATCGTGCCGTTGGTTGCCAACCCCTGATTTAATACATTTCCGGGTTACTGGAGATGAAGTCTATCTCAACAGCATTAAGTGCAGTGTAGGAACTAACTCTGCACAGCATGCCACTGAATACCAAAAATACACTCCTGCACACACCTTCATTCACTCACACAGGACCAATTTACAGTGACCAGTTACCCTATTTTGAAAATCTCTGGGTGTGTCAGGATCCCAGAAAACATACAGAAAACCTATGCAGACATAGGGAGCCCTAATAAACTCTGCAACTATAAGACAACAGTTCAAGTCACTGTACCACCATGCCTCCCATATACCCCTTTATATACAGTATACCCTTATATTCTCTTATGAAACTCTCTACATACAGTACTGAACGAAACCCAGAAACATTAATGAAGGCTGTCCCTGTTTCCAGCAATTCACTGATTCAATTTAGATCACAGTAATAAATTAAATGTATGCGATGCAACATATTTCAGCATTATACTGTACAAGAAGGCACTGCAGAAGCCTTATATATAAAGATAGCAGGCAAATTCTATACACAATGACTGATTCCAAGAAATACAGTGACAAAAGGCAGATAGACCATGCAAAGCACTAGCTCAGGTTTCAAGGCTCATTATATTTCTAGGTGATGTATCAGGGAAAGTGGGTGAAGGACTTTGAAATCTAACAAAACCTGAACATTCTTTGCCCGAAAAAATCAGGTATTATTATGGGAAATTGTCAGATATGACCATGTTTCTTTAAAAAAAACATGCACACAGAAGTTGGCAGAGTGAATAATTGAACAATGGGGCCTCAAGGCTACCTCATTTCTCTTATCAGACATGTGATTACCGGTACTTGTTCCTTTAGCTGTAGCCAGAAGTAAAGAGCAGACTCCCCAGTAATTTGATTTAAAATTGATATCTTGTTTAAAGTTGTGCATACTCCTCCAGCTCTGTCTGATAATGAAAACACAGTGTTGTCTGTGTTGCATTTCCAGATGATGTCTCTTTAGTTTTTTAAGCATCTTGGTTCTAGGTTTAATTTCTATGTTAAACACTACAAGGATAATGAACATCAAATGAGAAATCTTGGTACTGAATCCTATCCTTATTTTTAAATTTATGTTTAATATCTCATCAAAAAGGGCCACCCTCATGAGGTGTATGAAATGATATACAGCAATTCAAATTTCCTACTTGAATGACAGAAAAAATTAGAACTTTGCTCAGTTGCACAGTGAAGTATTGGTGTGATGTGAGAATTTGTGCTGTCAGATCCAATTCTTTAGACACATGCAAAGCTGCCTGAAAAATATAGAAACACATTGATATGACTTACTAAAAGGAGTAGTGTCCATTGTTTAAGCTCTGTGTAACTACAAATTGGCTAGTCCAAGATCCAAGCTGCTAAATTAAGCATACATAGCCTAAATTATTTTTGTGCATATTAGGAATCCCATAGACACTTGCGGTATTTTGCAAAACAAATTTATAATATTTACCAAGGAAGGTGAAAGAGTGCTTCTGCCAAGCTCAGGTTGCATAATCAGAAAGTCATCCTCAGGCAGGCGTACAAGTGCACTTTTTCCAGGTATCAGAGTATGTGACATAATATTTTGATTGACAAATGTCAGGGTAAGTACAATTGTTTTGCATACACTGTACCTTTACAGCCACATTTTCATTCGACAGAACAGCTAGTACAACGTTAATTTCCTAAATGTTATCCTACATTTCTTCAAGAAGCATCTGGAGCTACATAGGTGATGCAGGTGTTGTTGCTTATTGACTAAAACATTGGTCTGTTCACCAAAGGGCTGCCAGTTGAATATACACAACTGACTTACTACATGACTCTAAGCAAGTCTCCAAAATGGAAAGTGCAACAGTTCTTAAAACATACATAGAGATGCCACCTTATGTCATAGGAGTATTGAGTATGGATGACCACCAAAAAACATCCAGCTAATGTTGATCCAGTAGTCAAAAACAGACAGCTGTTGAAGGCTGACATGAAATTTGCAAACAAGTTGTGTTCAGACACCCAACAGCAAAGTTCAATTGTGGTACCTGAAAACACAAATTAGATGGCAGATGTCATCATAGCTTATCACAGATTAGACACAGTAGCCAACAAAGTTTCACTCCTGTCTGTGAAAGGGACAATAATACTGGAAGAAACATTACTTAGTCTGAACAATCTCAATTATGCAGACGTACACAGATGGGATGACCAGACTATGTTGAAATACCCATGAATCCATGCACTCACTCTGTTGGGTGTCAACAATGCAGGCTGGTGGTATTGGTGGCTATATAATGGTTGTAGGTGGTTTTCAAATTACATATTAGGTTACCTGATACAAGAAGGGCAACATTTAAATGGCACATTTCATTGGATCATCATTGCTGACCAGGTTCAATTGTTCAGGGCAATGTACTCATATGTCAATGGACTTTTCAGCAAGTGCTGGAAGTTTCCGGGAATAGTTCAGGGATATGACAATGAGATCAGTTTAATGTGGTGGCCTCTTTAATGCCTTAATCTGAGTTCAGTCAAATACCTGTGGCATGAGATAGAAAGATTTATTAGCAGTAAAGATTCATGATCCCCATTGGCCAACAGCTATATGACAAAATTGAATGAATATAGACTAGTATCCCAGTGCTGTACGTTTGTAACCTTACTGAATCCAATTTCAGAAGAATTTATGCTGTTCAGAGGACAAAAAAAAATTGGAAAACTCATAATGATGTAAAATAGGTGCACTTTACAAAGTAATAAGTCAGTGCAAACAGAAACATTTATTGCAGTTCTATATTTCAAAGTGACCAGAAATTGAGTTCAACTCAGAAAGAAGCTATAAGAAATTAGATACCATGAACCCCTATCTTTTTTGATATTTTTTTTATTAAAGTGTTGAAGTGTTTCTGTGCCTATTTCCCTTATAATCGCCCCCTGCAAATGACCTAAATAGCGCTGATGTTTGACCTTTTAATGTCTGGGTCACAATGTTGTGCTTAACAGGTACAGAGACCTATCTACTAGGAGTCATATAGTATGTAAATATTTAATTCTATTGATTTTCAGTACTAGATTACAGCTTTATTTCACATGACTAGTCACAGGTCAAAGTTTGCAAGCAATTACATTCCTTTGTTCTGATAAGCAATACTCAGAGGGAGTAGTAGAGGAGCACCTGATCTAATGCAATCTCCCTTCAGAAATGAATGGAACATCCTTTGGACACCTTTGACACAACATACCATATCTCATCTAGTTTGAGAAGAGCCAAGCAAAATGACACCTTTTATTGGCTAACTAAAAAGATTACAATATGCAAGCTTTCGAGGCAACTCAGGCCCCTTCTTCAGGCAACTACAGTCATCTAGTTTGAGAAAATCTGGGTAACATCCAATTAGAAGAACGGACATCTGCATTTGTGCTTGGGTATGAAGGTAATATCATCTGTTGTCTTTTGTCATGATGACATGACATTGAAGAGTTGCCGTGTACTCTCTCTCACAGAATGACAAGTTCAGCTTTAACCTTTGGAGCCTTAGTGCAGAGGGGTTATTGCTCAACCAGGCAGCTATCATTGGCTGTTGTGACAGATTGCAATGCTTTTTGTACCTGAAGACAGCATGTATAAGTAACATGAATTTTCCTGTCTTCTTTTCTCACATTAATTAAACAGATAAGTAAACTTCAAGTTCCATTTTTGAATCTTGGTCTAGTTACTGTTCTCCCACATTTCAAAAACATGTATTTTAAATTACCTGGCAAGTTTTAATTTATACAGTATGTACAGTTATGAGTGTGGGTACGTGTGTCAATGTGACAATCAAAAGACTGGCATCCTGTCCAGGACTTATGCTGGCATCTGCCAGAACAGTCCCTAGCTCCATCTGTACATACAAGGGTAAAAGCAGGTCCAGAAAAAAAGATGGAGAAAAATTTGTGGACAGTGAATTACTGAATTACATTGAAACATAATATTCTCATACACACTTATCTCAGGGCCCAATTCCCACACTAACACAGGAAAATTTGCAATTACCTCTTAATCTAATGCATACATCTTGTGAGAGGTGAGGTGGAAAAGAAACCTATGTAAACACAAAGACAACTTGCAAACTCCACTCAGACAAAGACTGGATTGAGAATTCAAACCCAGGGTGTAAAGCAATAGTGCTAACCACTACAATACCTTGCCACACTGGAATATGTTATCCATAATGAAGAATAAATTAATATAATGACCATTAAAATACTGTTTGAAGCAGTAATCCATAGATCTATTGAATTACCATACCCATCTAATTCAATTTCATGGTCACAGTGAACTTCAGCTCATTATGACTTCAATGGATTTAAGGCAGTAACTAGCCCTTGGCCTCCCACGCTTACTTACACAATGGAACACACATATTTGTGAGACTTAATATTTTCTTAACATTATTTCAGTTGTTATTTTAGTTTATTTACATGTGTGTGGTGTATCAAGTTAACATTGTACTGTATTTGTGAATAGTCACTTTTTCCTCACCACTTAAAGAGCAGAATAAGGACAGATTCTTTGCCACTTGTACTTAAATGAATCGAAAACACTTGATTAATTCCAGTTTTAACTAGAGATTGTTAACATGAACAGAACAATAAATAAGTAAAGAATTCAAAAGGATAATAATAATAATAATAATAATAATAATAACAGCTGACTTGCATGTAGCTGATTTTCAGGTGAATTAATCTCATGAGTGGGCTTACTTAAGTCATCAGACTGAATATTGGCAGCTTAATAAAATTTAAATAAACTTCCGGAAACACAACGAAGACACTGCAAGAAAAACTGAGAACATCAGAATGCTGCGTTAAGAAATCGCTGTATACTGAAATTCAAAGTGAAATCCAAAACAAAACATTAAATCACATATAAAGAATATTTTTTTCTAAACTTGAGAGGATAATGCTTAAAAAGAACTGAACATACTGAGTATCAAATAAATCTCAGAAGGTTTCTAGATGAGCATAGCTGGCCACTAAAGCCTAGTTCTTGTGATGTCAATGGCTTTTATTACTACAATTTTTCATACACTTGTAGCTGGTGTGTAAAAAAGACCAAATTCAGCAGATGAATACACTCAATTGTAAAAGTACACACAATATGCTAGAAGATTTAGCTGATATTTTAATATTAATATTTTTATATTAGCCAGTAGAAAAATAACATGGACCAAAGTTTAGAAATTAGTGACTGTTATGAACACTGGTCAAAAATGTTTTAACTCTGTAGCTGTATTTAACCAAAGTGACTTTAGTTTGACATCTCAAAAACAAATTAAACGTATTCAACTGTATCTCAAAAGTGGAAGGCTGCCTTGGATAAAGGCATCTGTCAAATAATAAGCAATATTTTTAAGTCACTGGAGCAGGAGCTGCTTTTTTGAACATGTTATACACAATTGTCCATGAGTAAAACATTCCTTCATTAGATAATTCCTGCTTTTCCTAGTGACTTGGCTTGTGTTAATAGTCATTGCAAAACACAATTTTAGAAGAAAGTGTATTCTTTTGAATTGAAAAGGGTAATCAGGAGAAATAATGTGAAATTTGAGTACTGTATATATTCGCGAATAAGTCGGGTCTTGAAACCTGAAAAATCGATCCTAAAATTAGACCCCGACTTAAATGTCTGTTCAAAAATACGACACTTTTTACATCTTCTCGCTTCCTCCAATCTCTCACCAGTTTCTCAGACACATCGAATTTTGTTGCAGCAGCACGGTTACCAATTTCTTTCGCCACTTCAATGACTGTTAATTTAAATCCACGTAGGCACAATACTTAAAAAAAAAAAAAAAGGCAGTGTACTCTATGGTTACTCTCTCAGGTGGGAGTTAGCATATTGTAATCTCCTGGACCAATAGCGTGAGTTTTCCACATTTGACTTATATGACCAACATTATAAAATGCCGGAAATTATACGGTAAAATCAAGCCTGGACTTGTCCACAAGAGAACTTAAACACGAGTATACACAGTATATATTATTATTATTAGATGTATACAATGTTCACTCAGGTACAGTAGTTCTTTTTGTGCTTTTTTCAGTTGTATGTAGTCTACCTTTAAAGTCTACATATACAAATATAACTGCAAAGCAGTGCTTGAAGTGGTTATGCATAAAAATAAGAGGCTGGAGGTCAACAGCTTAACAGACAACCAAGATGAGAGCTGGTATGCATCTAAGACTTCTGGTAGTCAACAACAAAAACAGCACTTGCTAACCATTAAGCTTTGCATCTTCATTTAGCTTCACCCAACTTTCTCTTTTCATTTCATAACATAATCATGTCTCTTTTTTCCTGTCTAGGACACCACCCCATCTTCAGTCACTCATTCACCCTATTGGTTTGTGGGTCTATTTCGCATGTTACATAAATCACCTCTCCTCCATCATTCATTTGTATAAAGCGCATTCTCAGAGTATGTAAATAAGCATAATATTAGCAACTGAACAATTAAATAAACATGCCTGCTAATCTTCTTTTTTCTATAATGTCACCAAATTTCAATCAAATCTGTCAAGCATTTTTGAGGTTTTGGGGTATTTATTGCATTATTTACTGCAAGTGTGTGTGTGTGTGTGTGTGTGTTTTTTTTAATTAATCCTGAAGTTTCCAACAAAGGTCCAGTGTGTGCCAAAGAATCATACACAGGGCACAAAGCCAAAACCAACCTTGGTTGGGATACCAATCTATTACAATGTATAGTCAAGGCATGGTCACACTAAAATAATCTACAATTTCCAAGTGACCTCCCAACATGTCTTTAGATGATGGAAAGATCCCCACACAAATACAGGAAGAATTTACAGATGTCACACAAAAGACTTTATATTAGGAATGTAATCAATGTCATCCACATATAATACCTCACTAAGGTAAGGGTTCATATAATGAAAATAGTAAATGATGGATCCAAACCTGTGATTACTCAATATTTCTTGAAATAGCAGTTATGACATACAGTTTCAGGCATGTAGCATGTCTGCTGGCCTGAAAGATAGAATATTGTTTGCAGCTGCTATAAATTTGTACCACTTACCAAAGGCAGATGTAACCATCCTAAGCAATAAGCAAATCTTGAAATATTTGCTAGAGAACAGAAATCTGTCACAGAAATGCTATACAACAGCAGTGTCTTAAATAAGAAAATGTTTCCACAAAAATATCCTGAAAAAACAGGTGACCTTGGCTTTATCAAGACTAACAGTAATCAAATTCTAAGGAGGCTGTTCACAACATTGTCTGTGAGAGCTTGAGAATGCTAAACTCTAAAACAAACAAGCAAATATTACAAAATACAGATCATTGAATGACCACATTGTGACTTTTGGCTTATGCTATATGTGGCTGGTTAAGTTAAAAGAAAGTAACACAAAAGAATATGTACTCTTAACTTTCATTTAACCCTATCATCTACATTTAATACCATACTTCCTGTGGCATGAAGAAGACTCATTCTCATTTGTGGAAATTTGAAGGGAAGGAAAAATTTGAGATTCTAGCAGAGACGAATGCAGATATATTACAGTGGTTGTGTAAGTATTAGAGATACAGTCAGTACATGCAAGGTCTAATCTACATCAGGTTTTCATTCCCTTGTGTGTATAAATGGTTTAACTGTTTAATGGGGTAGGACTTCATTTTCAGATGCAGTGAACTTGACCTAGTGTGAGATGACAAATGTGACTGTTGAATTTCTTTAACAGTGGATTTATTAGTGTGAGATTACCCGTGAAAGAACACACAGACAATGCTGAAACAAGAGAGGGAAGTAATAACTGATGTGAACAACAGCAGAAGTCTAAGCAAATGAGCAGTAGGTTTAGTAACACAAAAAGACAAGGTCAAAACATGAAAAAAGGAAGAAATAAGGTATGTTTGAGAGACTCAATAATCAAACACTGATCAGTTGACAAAAAGATATTTAATTACAAACTCTAACAAATGCCTTTAAGGAATTATTGAATAATCAGTTTTACTCTATAATGCCAAATGTCCTCAGATACGAAGATGCTTTTCCATCATGGAACTGCAGGCTAGTGGAGTATAAATGAGCATCACACTACATTGCACACTACACACAAGTATATCCACACAGTGCTGACCTATAGTCGCCATTTAAACAGACACACTCATCTTCTGGGTATGTTAATGAAACTGGAAAAGCCCATGAATACAAAAGAAAAAAATGCAAACTCCTCACAGACAATCCTCAGGCTGGGAATCCAACCAAGGTCCTTTGACCTGTGAGGCAGCAGGGCTACCCCCAGTACTACTGTGTCACCTACTGTATATATGTATTTAATATTCAAAAACAGACAATCCTTTGCAATGGATTGCCAGAATCATTTCTGAAACAAAGCAATCAAATATAGTGGTAAACCAACAGTTGGTTTCTGCCTTGTGCCCTGTGTTACCTGCAGATAGCTGAGATTACCTTGAATCTGAGTTGGGTTGGATTCCTCCATGGCCAAGGTGATTATATTTTTCTCCACGTCTTTACTTCCTCATTATCTATCTTCTTTGGCCAATGTATTAACATAAACTTGGATTTCTTTTTCTTCTTGGATAGTATGTATATTGAACAAGTGAGCATTTGCATTTCCTTTTTATCTTCATCGTAAGTCTCATTTACTTTATGCTGTTATAGTAGTACTATCATCAGCATGTTCAACAATAGTTTTACATTCTTCCAATCCAGGTTTCTTTAAATGCATTTGACATGTGATTAATGCCCTTCATATTCTACTCTAACAGTTAATTATTATTTAGTTTTATATTATATATAAAATGTTCAATTTAATTTATTTTTATAGCACACTATCCATTAGACAGGCCTGAAGAACTCTGTCCCAAAAAACTAAACAGGGTAACTAAGCAGTAAGCACTAGTAAAGCTATCCTTCATTGTAAACAACTGTATCTTTGTTGACTTAATGTACACCTGTTTTTAATATTTGACGGGACACATTTAAGAATTAGAAATAAAGTGAGAATCATTTGAGGGGCACAAGAAGCTCTAACATTTCCTTTCTGCTTGTGGTTAGTGATGCAATAAATACAACTATTTTCATTCATTAATAATATTCTAAAACACAGACATAATGTGTGCTAGACAATGCACTGATAAAATGAAATATTCTATGGTGGAAAGGCAATTCCATATGCAGTCTTAGAAATGTACCAGTTTAATCATAAAGAAGGGGTTTGCCACAGACCCAAATCCAATGTTTTTACAAAACTGTTTAATAAGGAAAATACAAGGAAATATACTGTATCAGTATATCTAAACTAGGCATGAAAATTACTTGCTATTGGCCTTTCATTACTCAGAGCTAAAATTTAAATCTTTCTTCCTATTAGTAAATATTACATTTCCAACAGTTGCTAACAAACTAATTTTTAAATAGATTTAAATGCTTGATTCTGTTTGAAATTAGGCTTAAACAAGAAGTTAAAGAAACTATATTAAATAATACTGTTCTTAGTGCTGCACTCAAAAAAGATTCAGAAAATGGATGGTTGGTATTCTTAAATGTGCCGAAGATGCTACACTTTCACAGATAGTGCCCGTTGCAGAATCATATATAAATTCAGTGTGGCACATTTTTTCATTTATCTCCAACTTTGAATCTTCTGAACTGGCTAGATAAATGACCTACCACCAGTCATCTAGGAAATACTGGCAACACAAGCAGATAGTTTTTAAAGGCTTTAAAAACAGTTAATTAGTTTCTTCCATACAATAAATCGATAAAAAGATTGGAGTTACTTAATAATTTTAGATCTGACAAACTGATTAACAATATACAGTTAAACAGAAGGGCTTAACAAAGTGGTAGGAAACGTTTGCAAGGTATATATATCATTTTTTAGAAAATCACTTTCCGTAGTTTTTTGACACACTACATTCCTTAAGATAGCGTTTAATAAATTAAGAGTGATACAGGAGACACGGCTGAAAATGATATTGTTTCGACCGTTTATTGCAATAACGCACTATATTTAAAACGCTGACTCGGCAATACCACATACAAGTAACTGAGTAAACGGTAATTTATCGCTGTTACTAAGATGACTGTTTCATATGTTTGTTTTCAGCGCGTTAGTTTAAATAAATAAATCAAGAAATATTCTCCATTAAACTATGCAAATGAGTGTCACAGCAAACAAACATATTTCAACAGCTTCTTGTTTATTTAACTGTCTTTTGCTTGTTTCATTTATGTTGGCAGGAATAATTCGTCATCCGCCGTAACCTCCTCAGTTCCAGCATCAGGTGATGTTTACTCTGCCAGCATTGCGGATGACTTTGCTTTCTGCACCTATGAACTGAGCTGGCATGAACGCAGAAATACTTAGTTAAAAATTAAAACGAACATTTACGCTTTGTTGTCAAACTTAACCAACAACACCTTAAAATGTGCGCAGACCCCTCCCAGTCACTCTATAATCGGAATATTTTCACAAGGGCGGGGAGATACGGACGAGCACCGCTGACGTCACAGCAGACGACGTAACTGACCGATAAATACTGTCGCGCCGACGCGAACAAGTCATTCAGCAGCCGGACCTGCGAGTAACAAGGACCATATAAAAGCGGAGCACAACAGGCTGATCGTTAATACATTTTAATAATTCTTTCTACCAATAAAACATACAATTCAAAAATGATGAACGGACAGATTAATGGTTTCCACAACTCCCTTATCGAGGAGGACACCTTTCTCTTCACCTCTGAATCTGTGGGAGAAGGTCACCCTGGTGAGATTTTTTTGGTTAATTTTTAGCGATCGGTATTTCTTATTTTAAGAAAAATGTATAATTAGTACGGGAATTTAAACACAATCGCATTTTCTTTCTCTGTTACACATGCTTAACCTTTCCTACGTAGTAGCTTTATAGAAGGGTTACTTACACGTGGTCGTGTTACTCGCGATAAAGTGCAACGAGCTCATTTCCTATTTAGTACCATAGCCGTTTCACGTTATTTGTTAATACTTAGACCTGTAATCATTGTCATTTTGTAAAAAACGAACATTTCAGAAAATATTATTTAGGCAATCGTGTGCCACCCAATAGCGTTTTATTGTCATGTTTTAAGGTAGAATGTTCTCAAATTTCTAAAGAATCTGTCTTCTTTGACTGATGGCTCCGCGCCACTGTGTCTGAGGGTCACGAGGCGGGTTTGAGCCGCGCACGCGGTGGCCTGTTGTGCGTCGTGGGTATCCGGGCGCTCACTCGTTCCACAGGCCAACATACAGACCCTGTGGGCCAACTTAGTCAAATTTCACTTAATATTTCACTTTCGCCAATCTTTCACTAGCATTTATGAGTACATATAGGCGCGCAAAGGTCCATGTCACTTTCTCCTTGTAGACAAGCCGACTATTTAAATGTTTAAAAAAAAAAAAAAAAAAAAAAACAAACGACACCCGAGGTTCAAGTATTAGGAGTAACAGGAAAGTCAGTTTAGATACTTGGTATACATGTCGGCTTGCCCGGATTTTGCTGAAAAATCGTTTCGTTTATAGGTCTTGTGCCGGCGCCTTGACACAGATGTGGTCTGTCATCATGGCTGCCCTCCTGATGGAGTTGCGGCAAAATGAGGGCGGGGGCGCCTTTTTGTCTGGGAAGAGAAGAAATCCCGCCATCGGCAGTGCGACAGACATACTTACTATTTCGTCACATTCTGCCTCGTAATTAACGTTTAATATTCTAGCGTTAACGGGTTGCTGTGATATATATTTACGTCTCTGGTCAAGCAATAAAACTGGTTCTCTCCGAGGAATTTCCCCGTCGTCTAGCCGGATCCGGTTCTAGCTTTTCCAGGCGCTAGCTTAAGATAAGGTAACACATTGCATTCAGAAAAAGGTGGGCGGCGTGATCGGGATTGATTTTTAAATTCCTGTCAGTCGGACGGGCCAGAATGCCTGTTTGTAGCTTACACCGTGGCCAGCTTTGTAGATTGCCGTACCGTGCCAATAACGTGCCATGACGGTTTGTATGCAAGCATCCGCATCCGCCAATTGCTGGCATCGTGGGCGTTACCGACGTATTACCTGGAGCTGCCAATCAAGACGTCCCGGCCAAGTTTTCTGTTGCAATTGGAGTCACGTGCTCGTAATGCAGTGGAAGGGCTTCCTACCGCAGTGCCTTGGTCAGCAGTACAGTAGCGATTATATTACTGGTTTGCTCAGTGTCATTGATGTGTAGTGGATAATTGATTTTAAGAATTTCTAATGTTAAAGTATGTATATATACAATTTACTCATTTCTGCCCTGAACCGCTCGCTCACGTAGTTCCTGCATTGGTGTTTTAATCGCCCTGTCTTGTTTCTATAGATAAAATTTGTGATCAGATCAGTGATGCTGTGTTGGATGCCCATCTGAAACAGGATCCGGATGCCAAAGTTGCCTGTGGTATGTACAAATTTTAAGTCTGTAGTGTAAAACAATTTATGTATCCGTTTTCAATGAGGATTTTGCAGATTCCATAACTTTGGTATAGTAACATAATTGACCGTCCTTGTTTGTGACACACTCTCTTGCATGGAATGTGTGTCTGACTTAGATACATGAACAATGGGTTGTATGTGTGATATACTTTCTTTTTTCAGAAACTGTTGCAAAGACTGGTATGATACTTTTGGCTGGTGAAATCACATCAAGGGCAAATGTTGATTATCAGAAGGTGGTTCGTGAAACCATTAAACACATTGGTTATGATGATTCCTCTAAAGGTTAGTGTGTGTGTGTGTGGTGTGTGTTGTGTGGTTTTTTTTTTTTTTTTTTTTTTAATTTTTTTAATTGTGTTCATTTCAATATACTTTTATATAAATTTGTTTTTCCTCTCTCCCCCAATAGGTTTTGATTACAAAACATGCAATGTGCTTGTTGCTCTTGAACAGCAGTCTCCAGATATTGCACAAGGTGTGCATTTGGACAGAAATGAGGAAGATGTAGGAGCAGGAGATCAGGTCCGTACTAACTGGATTGATTTGTATTAATTTGTTCGCTATTATGTTTACTGAAATATATTTTTATTTTATTTTTAGGGTTTGATGTTTGGTTATGCTACAGATGAGACTGAAGAATGTATGCCCCTTACTATAGTACTTGCTCATAAACTAAATGCAAAAATGGCTGAACTACGTCGAAATGGAGTTCTTCCCTGGTTGCGACCAGACTCTAAGACACAAGTATGTTTCATGGGTCTTGACTTCAAAAATTTGTTTGGTCAGATGGCAGTCTGCTTTTAATAACTTTAAGAGGTTGTGTGTTTTTTTTTTTTTTTGATGTACAGGTTACTGTGCAGTATCGTCAAGACCGTGGTGCTGTTCTTCCTATCCGTGTCCACACTATTGTGATTTCAGTGCAGCATGATGAAGATGTGTGCCTAGATGAAATGAGAGATGCATTGAAAGAAAAGGTTATCAAGGCTGTTGTTCCATCTGTGTACTTGGATGAGGATACAATTTATCATTTGCAGCCCAGTGGCCGTTTTGTCATTGGTGGGCCGCAGGTATGTTGCTATGGTATTGATCATGTTTGGGTTGGGGTGTTTAGATACTTGTAAATTGTTGTTCTTTTATCTAATTTTATTATATAAACTTTATTCCAGGGAGATGCTGGCCTTACAGGGCGTAAAATAATTGTAGACACCTATGGAGGGTGGGGAGCACATGGGGGTGGTGCTTTCTCTGGCAAGGACTACACCAAGGTGGACAGATCTGCTGCATATGCTGCTCGCTGGGTTGCCAAATCTTTGGTGAAGGCAGGTCTCTGCAAGAGAGTTCTAGTGCAGGTGAGGGTCAGTTAACTTATAGCCAAGTGTTTTAAGTTGTTAGGTCTCAAAGCACAGGTTATAGGTGTTTTGTTTGTGTTAACTTCAGACCGTATCTTTGGCCTATGTTTTAAAGGAAAGTGTAAATTTATATTTACAACATAGGTTTCCTATGCCATTGGAGTCTCCCATCCTCTTTCTATCTCCATTTTTCATTATGGGACATCACAGAAGAGTGAGAAGGAACTATTGGACATAGTCAAGAAAAATTTTGACCTCCGGCCAGGGGTCATTGTCAGGTAAAAGGCATGATCCAAGTTCTTGTATATAGAGTAGCATTCAGACATGCATTCCCTGGACAGAATTAGATTTTGCAGGAAAATCTAGCTTGAATTTGTAGCTTTTTCATTTATGTACTCTGAATAAGAACAGTGGTGGCTAGTGTCACCTGTTGATTTCAGCTTTATTGTGATAAAATGCATAGTTTATCTTAATTAATGCCTTGTAAGCATTAAGGGTGAAGACTGGGTAACAGACACAAGTTCTGTAAATAAGATGGAACAAATTGGTTAAGCATTTTATAGCAGTGAATGGTGACATTTATTTGGCTGCATTAAGTTTGCACCTTGCTGCTGTATATGCTTCCCTGTTTAATATTTTTAAAGATAATTTGCAGTTTCCGCCTAAAGGATTGACTGGGCTAGGGGGGAAAGGGGTAAGTAAAGTGACTGAAGGTGCTGGCCCAGTGTCATCATGTAACAAAACAGCCAAGACCACTTTTAAATGAACAACTTGTGTATTCCAGGGAGCTGGACCTGAAGAAACCAATTTACCAGAGGACCGCTGCTTATGGCCATTTTGGTAGGGATTCCTTCCCTTGGGAAGTACCCAAAAAGCTGAAATACTAAACATGTCAAGCTTTTTTCCTCAGGCCTGCTGGTGTATATTACAGAGAAGCCTTCCAGGCCCAAGGGGAAAAGGCTCCTTTCTCCCTGCATTCTAGTTCCTGTCCCAATCCTCTTCAAATGAATGAATTGAAGTAACCCTTCTTTTCTTCCTTTTCTGCACTCCCCACATTCAGTTCTGAAGCACTCCATACAAATTGCTTAACACTTAGCTTGTATGAATGGGACCATCTTTCCCCCACCTCAAGAGGGTTAGTCTTTTCTAAAGTTAGCCACACTTAGCAGGGTGGATGGATCTGCGTCTGTTTTGGTAAAGAAACTTCCAAAAGAAATCTCTAGGCAATGTAAGTAATTATTTCACATGCAGGTGGATTTGTTAGATTTTCTATTTCTCTTCTGCCTTTTTTGTGTTGGAATGATACTATAAATGACCTTTTTACTGGTGCTTTCAAGTTCATTAAGGCACACTCTACGGCAATGAACAAATCTGTAGCCTTGCCTTTCTGGGTGCCAGAAACTTTTCAACCTAAATTTTTGTCTGCAGTTTTAGTGGTATTTTGCTTCAACCTAATGTGTATTCTTCAGTTAAGGAACTTAACTGTTGGTGCTAGTTTCTTCATCTCTGGGTGATCCATTCAAGGTCAGATACTTTATAATTTTGGAGGCAGATGGATCAGGTTTTCTGCAGTTTCCATGACTCTTCATTAGAGTTGAACAGTGTGTCACTTATTCTTGGCAGAAACCATTTCTGTATGTAGTGTGCTATGGCCATTTTCCAAATTTTGCCCCAATAGCTTTTGAGTGAGTGCTTATAAATTTACTTGGCTCATTCAACAGTCTTAAAATGTATGAATCCCTTTCTACAACCCCCTTCTCTCGTTTGTTGCTGGAGGGTGAATGTAATGGCACAGTATTTTGATTGGGTTTATTTTTATCTTTTTAAAGAAAAGCAGCTATGCATCATAGTTGTAGCACTAGCCACACCTCTTATTTTTATTAGACAATTTCCAAAGCAGGCTATTGGATGCATTTTTGGCTTAATTTAACCAAGTCAGAAGGTTGCCACCTAAGGTCTGTAGGTTGCACACTGGTACTTTTTAAGTTTTACTTTCTTGGCTTTCACAAACTACACAAGTCAACCCCCATATGGTGTTGTGTTTAAAAAAAAAAAAAAAAAAAAAATTTTTTTTTTTTTTGCCAGTTATTTTAAAAAGCCTATCTTGCATTGCTATTAGCTGGTGTAAAATACAGAGAAACCAGCTTGGAATGTGGCAATTGGGCATTTTTGCAGACACCATTATACTTGAAAATTGTTGTGTGTTGCTATTTATTGTGTTCTGAAGTCTGGTGTAAATACAGAGAAGCCTGGACTGCAGAAGGCAGCTGTCTTACTCCAAATTTTTTCCTATTTATTTTTATTGCTTTCAAAAGCCACGGTTCCATTGTTTGTTTTTTTTTTTTTTTTCCCCCAGCATTCCCTGGTAGGCCAAGGTGTCCTACAGAAAAACCTTGGGGTCAGCCTACAAGGGGGTCTGGCTGGTGTTAAAAGGGGTCAAGCAGGCATTGCGGCAGACTGTTCCATAGCAGAGGCAGATTTTGGTTGGTGTTTTACAGAGAAACCAACCTGTTTACATGCTCCCTTTCAAAGGATCAGTCTGCTGTCATCCGTAGAGTGAAGTGCCTTTTAAATTAAAGTTACAGGTTATTGCGTATGTCTCTTGAAAGTCCGAAACCATGTTTTAAATAAAAATAAACAATCTTGATCCTTTAAGTGTTTTTTGTGTTCATTTGTCTCTTGTATGAATTAAGTGTTTTGATTTCTATGATGTTAAAAGCTGGAATCTCCAACCTAGAAATGTACATATTTTGGAGCGCTGCTTCTGACCGTTTAATTACAAAAGGTGTTGCCTCAATAAAGGTAAACTGTGGGTTGAAGTGAAATTGATTAAAATTAGTACTGTCCTACATGGCCCTGCAAAATGTTGCTGGCAGTTTGGGCAGCATGCCTTGGCTATATGCTGCAGAACAGTGCAGTCTCGTACTACACCCATGCGTCAATGGACAGGTCTGAGGTTTGACTAGCTTTTTTTTTTTTTTTTTTTTTTTTTTTTTTTAAAAGCAGTATTGTGTGTTTAGTCTGGTCTAAACTGCGTTTTGCATAGCCCAGGTATTTTGCTGTATAGGCCTATACTAAAAATGTGGCTGCGCAAGATAAGAATTTATCTAGAATGTGTCAAAGTGCCTCCAGTCACAAGTTACCTGACAAACACATCTCTTGTGTGAGGTGTATTGTTCCCCATTTAGTGTTAGACTCCTGTTCAGTAAATATTTAGTCTTGACTGATGTCAGCTGTTTGGATTGTAACCTAGCAATCATAATATGCATTTTGTTTAAAGATTATCATCTGAGATGCTTAATTTTGTAACCATGTCCTTTTACGCTTGTTCCCAAACAGTCCACACAGTGATTAATTTCTCAATTATATTTATCTTTTAAAAGTCGCTTTGGTTAAAGTGCACTTCCAAGCGGTTGTGTGGGTGTTTTTAATTGATGTCACCTGTGTGATCTAAATATCTTGATTACAAAAGGGTACCTTTTGGGTAAATTTTGCCTGAAAAATTGGGATGGCGTGTTTTGACATTTGGCTTAGAATGAAATTCGATCGGTGTTGAGTGCCTTAAATTTAAGCAATGTGGACAAAACCGGGTCTTGTCTAAAAAGCAGACCCAATCGTGTAGTTCAGAAATTAAGGGTATTTTAATAGGATTGAAGAAAGTCTGTCAGTGTTAAAAGATGTGTTCCAGGATTGTGGAGAAGACATGAATAAATATGGAAGATGCTGAATCTTTTCACCTTGAGCAAAGTTTAGTTTTTAAAATTATGAAGGGTATATATAAGGTGTCATGTGTTGATTTACCTTTTAGTCTTCAACAAAATTACAAAGTAATAGTTGAGAGCAGTGTGAGGGAGACTTTAAAATCTATAAATACTGTGAATTCATTGTAGATGGGAATGAACCTACCCTTTCCCATGAAAATGTCACATACTCCTGTCAACAGTATTTACTATTTGTAGATGGTGAGCCCATAAATGGTGGAACCCTTCCTTTTCCATTTGAGGGGTCTGGTATTCATTTTGTTATAAAACATACTTTTCCTTTAAAACTTTTTTTTTTGTGGCTTTTTCTCCCAAAATTCAGAATGTGGAGCACTATATTAGCAAAATATTAAATGAAAATTTGACTACTCTATTGTCCCAATGAAAACTTTTTTTTTTTTTTTTTTTTTTTTTTTTTTTTTTTCCTTGACCACCTGTTGTGAATGACAAACCTAACTGATTTTGACATATAATCAAATTGGGCTTCTCCTTTTAGACAAGTTGACTGTTTTTGTTGAGAAATGTGTGACACTTTTTTTTTTTTTTTTTTTTAACTCTTCATACAATTTCTTAGTTCTTCATTTTACTCTTCTGCAAAGCCTAGTAGCTTTTTTTCCCAAGTTTCTGTGGCTACTTTTAAGGAAACAAATGGTATTAAACCTCTTGTGCTGCACAGCCTCGGTATGTGAACTTTGAACCACAAGTGCAAAAGTGTCACAAAAAGTTATAACTTTCACAGGGGTGATTACCTTCAAAACACCAATAGCTAAAGTGGAAAGTACAGGTGTGATGCCTGCACACGCACACACACCTGAAGTTAAAAGAACAATGTAGGGCCAACTAGTCCAGGCTTGTAGCACCTGGCACAAAGACACTTTCATGTACCTCAAGAAGCAGCATTTTTCTAGAAAAGTATTTACATTGAGCATATGATGTAATGTTGAAAAAAACCCTTAAAAACAGCTGGGTTATTTTAATAGATTATGGAAGGAAGTTTTACTTATTTTGTATAACATCTGGTGGGGTAGTACCTCAGTGGCCTTTAATGTAGAAAGGCCATGGCATAACTTTTATCCGGTGATTGTTCCTTTCCTGAGTCTGAAGCTGCCAGGATGGGCTTCCGATACGCATAACCCTGTAATGGACTAGGCACGTTCAGTAGATCGATTTATGGATGATTAGTACTGGTCTGGTTACCGTAAATTTGTGGTTTGCATGTACTCCCTTCTATTAGCTTGTGGATGATGAATTGTTATTCTACTTTAATTTTGTAGTCCAGAGTTATGCCCTACCAGTGACTTTATATTGAGATTGACTAGTGATTGTGCCCCGCCCAACAAGCTCGTACCTGTGATTCAGATCATAGCATGGTTGCATTGGCAGCAGTGATGGGACTTTCCTCTAGTCCAGTTTAACTGAGCTTTAGTTCTTTATAAACAACATAGCAAGGCTACCAAGGGAAATGCCCGAAAGATGTATGGTGGACTGTCAAGTACTTTACTACATTACTACTTTACTGTTTTGTTCTTGAGCTTAACGTTGATCAAAGTTTTACTGAGCCCTACTGTATAATCTTTAGGTCAAAATCCTTGCAGTTTCAGTTCTTTTGTGGAAAATGTAGACTTGGTTGTTAACATTTATTCTTGGTTTTTTTTTTTTTTTTTTTTTTTTTTTTTACAATGACATAGCTAGATTTGCTTTTAAGAATAATAATGGTAATTGTATTCATATAATGCTTTTTCTAACCTACTAAAAGTAATCTGCATAAACAGGGTAAACTACTTCAGCCAACACCAACGTGTAGCATTCACCTGGATGATATGATGGCAGCCATTCTTGGGGGAGTGTGCTCACCACACATTAGCCCTTAGGTTGTGAGGGAGTGAGAAAGATAGCCAATTAGAAACGGGGGATGATTATGGGGCCAAAATGACCAGGCTGTGTGGGCAATTCAGCCAGGACATTGGGAAACACGGTTCTCTTTTTAAAGGATGCCCAGGGATCTTTTATGATTAGAGAGAATCAGGGCCTCAGTTTTATGTCTCATCCAAAGGATGGTGGCGATTTTTTAAAGCACAGTGACTATGTCACTAAACTGGGACATTAAGAACAACACAGACTTGTGTCCCCTGATGGATTCACCAACATTGTTTCAGCAAAAACCCACGCTTTTCCTAGAAGGTCTCCCATCCACATACTGGATGGGCCCAAACATGCTTAGCTTCTGGTGGTTTACTTGTTCACATAAATCACATTAAGAATCTTTCTTACTTTCACCTCCGTAACATATCCCGTGTTCGCTCCTTCCTCTCCTTTTCTAATGCTGAGAAACTTGTCCATGCTTTTATCACATCCCGCTTAGATTATTGTAACTCTATTGTAACTCTAATTCTAATCTTATATCACAGCTCCAGCTTATTCAAAACTCAGCTGCAAGAGTCCTGACTCGAACCAGCAGCAGCGAGCACATCACACCCATCCTGCTCCGTCTTCACTGGCTCCCTGTGTCTTACAGAATCGAATATAAAATCCTACTAATAACCTACAAAGCCTTAAATAACCTCGCACCAAACTACATCAGTGACCTTCTTGATCACTATATGCCTGCCCGCCCACTAAGGTCCTCTGATTCTGGCAATCTTGTTGTGCCCCACACTAATCTACACTCCATGGGTGACAGGGCCTTCAGCTGTATAGCGCCCAGAGTCTGGAATGACCTACCGAAATTAATCAGATCAGCTGACTGCATGAATTCTTTTAAAAAACAACTCAAAACTCATCTGTTCAGGAAGGCTTTTAGCTCTATTTGACTTCATTCCCCTTCTCTCAGTTTACCTCTCTGTCAAAATGCTTATGTAACCTGTGTGTGTGTGTGTGCTAGACCATCAATTCTGTTGTCTGTTAGGCTTTCTTTGAACTTACTGTCTTAATATTCTTTATTTATTTATTTGGTTTGTACAATGCTATATGCTGTATACCCTGCTGTTTTCTCTTATTTTCTGTAAGTGCCTTGAGCATGGGAAAGGCGCAATATAAATAAAATGTATTATTATTATTATTATTATTATTAAAGTTCAAATAACAAGGCTGCTAGCTGATAAAACTAAAATAATACTAATAAAAGAACAGCTTAATGGCACAGTGGTCATAGCTCCACATTTCAGATTCTGATTTTTTGTCCTGTTCAATGTCTATGTTTCCATGTTCTCCCCATGTCCATGCTGGAGTTGCCCTCCAACATCGTTAAGGCATCTTGGTTAGCTGGATTGGTGGCTCAAGGCTATCCTGTTTGTCACTTTTGTGGGTATGTGCATTAGTGTTCCTATGATAGACTGGCATCCTATCCGTCTGAGGAGAAAAAGGGAAAAGGTTAGTTTGGCTGCTCAGTCTTGAATGACTCTTCATTCTGATTTACCACAGTGTTTACTGGCTATCTCTGGCCCATCAGGGTAGAAGTGCAAGTATTGTTATGTGTGCAGAAAACACTATTAAAATATGACTTCATTTTATTAAATTGAAAACATAAATCTGCTTACCTCATATAGATTCATAAAGTCTCTGAGTGAAGTGTGGAGAAACTTCTAGTAGGACAACCGTCATTGCAACACTCAATAAATGGGCCAGAAATGAAAGCAAATCTTCAGATACATGGAAGATGAAATACCATAGGAAAACTGAGCTTTATATGCTAAATACAACTATTTAATTTGTGTGTTTTAAATATGCTTTTATTTTAGAATTATTTGGATAACTCAACTTTTGAGGGCAGAGCTCATGTGAGAAATGCTCTATCTGAAAGGTCAGGCAGGTATAAATGAGCTCATTAAATCATTAATATTCATGAGGTAGTCCCCCAAGGCTGTCAGATTTTGGAAAAAATTCTGGGGTGTATGCAAAGTAGACATAGACGGGAATTATGGGAAAATAAGCATACATTGTTAAAGAGTGTCATTGTTCATTAGAATGTATATATTTAAGCTTAGAGAAAGTGACCAGTGCATGCATGCTGGTAGGAATATGTGAAGTGGAGGCTTGGGACATGTTTCATGTCTAGCCAAAAGTATCAACCTGGCCATGGCAACTTCTTGGTTGTCCAAAACATTGACTAATGCAGTATCTTGCATAAGGCACGGTTTTATTGTGAAAAGGGGCAGTCAGACAGACCTTATAAATTTAAAGAGTTTTAAAAAGGCGCTGCCAGAGAGACGTCATAACTGCCAAGGGGTATGCAAAAACTAACAAATTCTTAATACAAGAAATAGTATAAGGCAAAATAAAGAACAAAAAAAAAAGACTAGGAGGAGAGAAAGAACCTACTGCCAAAGAGAAAACAATTCAGTCTGACTTTGTCACCTACACAGACTGCCTGCCTCTTTGCTCCCAAGCACCATGCCTGGTTTAAGAAACTAAAGACTAACAACCCAAGCTATAGCCGCCTGATACAAAGCTTGCTGGGTGACTGATCAGAATCGTTCCGGTTGTATGTTTTCATACCTAACATTTGCACCTGGTTTCTCCTTCAAATAAACATAATTACTGATTGAAATATTTTGAGTTTTGCTTTGCTAAAGTTGTCCTGTTGCTTACTGACATTTAGCACTGGCCAATTATTGTTAATAAAAAAACTGTATCCATTTAGGTATTTCACTATTGGGGTAATGATTTGCCCTTGGCTTATTTTGGATTGTGTAGACATCGGATACATAAGCCTGACAGAAGTAGCCATTTTTGGCTTATGCTGGGGTGTTCCAAAGTGTAGCCATATCAGGGGAAGCAATCTGATGACGGACCAACACATAAGTAAATCCCAGCAGAGACATCTCGTGAGTAGGATAGATAGATACTTTATTAATCCCAAGGGGAAATTCACATACTCCAGCAGCAGCATACTGATAAAGAACAATATTAAAATAAAGAGTGATAACAATGAAGGTATAACAGACAATAACTTTGTATAATATTTAACATTTACCCCCCCCCGGGTGGAATTGAAGAGTCACATAGTGTGGGGGAGAAACGATCTTCTCAGTCTGTCAGTGGAGCAGGACAGTGACATCAGTCTGTTGTTGAAGCTGCTCCTCTGTCTGTAGATGATACAGTTCAGTGGATTTTCCAGTATTGACAGGAACCTGCTCAGTGCCCGTCGCTCTTCCACGGATGTCAAACTGTCCAGCTCAGTGCCTACAATAGAGCCTGTCTTCCTCACCAGTTTGTCCAGGCGTGAGGCGTCCCTCTTCTTTATGCTGCCTCCCCAGCACACCACCACGTTGAAGATGGCGCTCGCCACAACCATCTAATAGAACATCTGCAGCGTCTTATTGCAGATGTTGAAGGATGCCAGCCTTCTAAGAAAGTATAGTCGGCTCTGTCCTTACTTACACAGAGCATCAGTATTGGCAGTCCAGTTCAATTTATCATCCAGCTGCACTCCCAGGTATTTATAGGTCTGTCCACTCTGCACACAGTCACCTCTGATGATCACGGGGTCCATGAGGGGCCTAGGCCTCCTAAATTCCATGACCAGCTCCTTGGTTTTGCTGGTGTTCAGTTGTAGGTGGTTTGAGTCACACCATTTAACAAAGTCCTTGATTAGGTTCCTATACTCCTCCTCCTGCCCACTCCTGATGCAGCCCACGATAGCAGTGTCGTCTGCAAACTTTTGCACGTGGCAGGACTCCTAGTTGCATTGGAAGTCTGATGTATATAGGCTGAACAGGACCGGAGAAAGTACAGTCCCCTGCGGCGCTCCTGTGTTGCTGACCACAATGTCAGACCTGCAGTTCCCGAGACGCACATACTGAGGCCTGTCTGTAAGATAGTCCATGATCCATGCCACCAGGTGTGAATCTACTCCCATCTCTGTCAGCTTGTCCCTAAGGAGCAGAGGTTTGATGGTGTTGTAGGCGCTAGAGAAGTCCTGAAACATAATTCTTACAGCACCACTGCCTCTGTCCAATGGCTTCAAACTCCTGGTAAGGTAATGAAGTTGAGGTAGCTAGTCTCAGCCACTGCTGAGATATTCTTGCTTTGTATTTGAGCTTTATCTGTGTTGAGTGAAGGTTGAATAAGTAGTTCTGCAGGGCGTACGTGTGAATCAAGGCTAACATTAAAGGTATCTCCTCCATTAACATGTCCACCAATGCAAAAAGAATCTTAGAGGTTAAAGTACATTTCCTCAACACTTTTACACCACATGAAACTAGCCCAGTTAGAGTTTGCAAAAAGGTACCCAAAGGACCATCAGACTGTGAGAAACAAAATTGTCTGGTGTGA
>JANRMT010062796.1:58722942-58806725 GCA_026402145.1 Polypterus bichir lapradei
TCATCCACACTCTCCAGTTATTAGCAGGTGTTTCTGTTAGCTCCATGCCATGATCTGTTCCAGTCCTATGCCCCTTCATCCTTTACCTACCCTTTACACAACATATAGTTTGATATCTTCCCAGCCATGATATATCATTCTTAAACGAAGCTGTTGTAGAAACTGTTAAAAAGCATTCATTCTACACGGTGTCACTGTGCCCAGGAGATTTGTATATGCATGGCACTAGGCAAATGGATTTGTCAATGACACTATTACTGAATAGTCAGATGGATGATGCAATTTTTTCTGCAGTTTTCAGCAGTTATATAAAAGCTTTCCTGTTTTGTCACACCAGGATCTCAAACTTTCCAGTGGAAGAATCTGGAAATCAATCCCACCTCCTCCTGTTTGATCTCCGTCATCAGGGTGTTGTTTTTGCGCGTTTTTCTTTCTGACAAAAACAAACTGTAGGAGATTGCATGAGACTGACAAGCATGATTAAGCTCTGGAACAGACGTTTTGTTTCACTTTCCCTCGAAAGTTTTGAACCTCATATCATGCCCTTTTTTCCTGGGTTTAGGTTGCTTACCTGCTTGGATGCAATCAGCACCTGGCACAACAGACAAAACTGAACTGCAGCCAATCGGCTTGCTCCCAGGTGCACACACCCCCTAGCAATAGTCGCATGTGATTTTTTGCTCACAGCCTGCCGATAACATTATGTAGAGATCAGCTTGTCTGAAAGTGATCTTAGCTGACACACACACACATACACACACATATACACACACATAAGGCCCCAGTGAGGCAATAATGGCACAGTAAGTTCCCACAATTTCAGCAATGGCAGCTGCCTCAGCCTAAACAGCTTTCACCACAAAGCCCTGCCGCTCCTTGTACATCTGTAGCTTAAGATTCTCTTTTAATTTCTATTATACAATTAACAGTGAGAACTGTTGTCAAGTGCAGGATTTAAGAATTGTGTATTTGAGTCGGGCGGCACTGTGGCGCAGTGGTAGCACTGCTGCCTCGCAGTTAGGAATGCTGGGTTCGCTTCCCGGGTCCTCCCTGCGTGGAGTTTGCATGTTCTCCCCGTGTCTGTGTGGGTTTCCTCCCACAGTCCAAAGACATGCAGGGTAGGTGCATTGGCGATTCTAAACTGTCCCTAGTGTGTGGGTGAGTGTGTGTGTGTGTCCTGCGGTGGGCTGGCGCCCTGCCCGGGGTTTGTTTCCTACCTTGTGCCCTTGGATTGGCTCCAGCAGACCCCTGTTAGGATGTAGCAGGTTGAATAATGGATGATTAGATTTAAGTCTGTAAGTAGGAAAATGCAAAACATATTAAAATAAAAGCCACACAGTTGGCTTACAATGCAAAATTTGAGTGAAGTGTCCATTCAGCTGTACACAACTTGTGGCAATTAGCTATTTACATAGCAAGAATCAGAAATGGAGGTTGCTTGTTTGTACTGCAGGAAGAGTCTGCTGGTTTTCATCCCACCATCCCACCAGTGTGCTAATCAAGGCCCTTATTTCAAGTCACATACTGCAGTATCATTCACTGTTATGCAATTTGCAATGCAGCATTGTGGTTGGCCATCAGCTCTGAGTGGATCAACATACTGGTGTCATAGCTTGTTAGCACGCAGTTCCCTTTAGGTTCTTTATTCATTTTTATTTTAACAGTTCATCATTTTTTTCTCACAGTTATTTTTCTTAATTACCTTTAAATAGTTACCTTTTGAAAACTGCTCACTAACAAAGCAGACACAAGTGACAGTGACACTATTTCTTACACAAAAACTATAAATTCACTTTTCAGCACACAAATGCAGTGCCCACCATAATGTTTGAGGCAAATACACATTTTACCTTGATTTACCCCTCTGCTCCACAGTTTAAAATTAAATATCAAGTAATTCACACGTGATTAAAGTGCACATTGCATTTTAGTCTCACCATGTACAAATGACAACACTTTTTCTATGTGGTCCCTCAATTTCAGGGCATCATTATGGTTGGGGCATAGAAATGGCAAGTACAGTATATTAAAACGGTCATATTTAGATCTTTGTAACATATCCCATGCATGCAATGATTCCTTGAAGTCTGTGATTCCTACACATCTCCAGGTTCTAAGGATCTTCTCTGCTGATGTCCTGCCAAGCCTCTAGTGCAACCATCTTCAACTCCTGCTTGTTTTGGGGGCTTGTCCCCTTAGGTTTTCTCTTTAGCAATTGGAAGGAATGTTCAAATTAATTTAAATTGAGTGACTGGCTTGGCCATTCAAGTATTTTCCATTTTTACCGTTGATACATTATTTGTTGTAGGATGAAGTGCCGTCCAATGAGTTTGGAGGCATTTACTTGAATTTGAGCACACACAATGTTTCTACGCACCTCAGAATTGATTGCGCTGCTGCCATCAGCAGTTACATCATCAATGAAGATAAGTGTGCCAGTACCTGTGCCAGTAAATGCCCAAGCCATAACACCCCCAGCACCATGTGTAACAGATGAGGTGGTATGCTTTGGATCTTGGGCAGTTCCTTTTCAACTCCAAACTTTGCTCATGCCATCATTCTGATGCAGGTTCAACTTTGCCTCATCTGTTCACAAGACCTTTTCCCAGAATTCTGCAGACTCTTTTAAGTACTTTTTCGCAAACTGTAATCTGGCCATTCTTTTTTGGTGGCTAACTAGTAGTTTGCACCTAGCAGTATGGCCTCTGTATTTCTCTTCATGAAGTCTTCTGATGATAGTAATCTTCACATCTGCCACCTGAAGACTGTTTCTGATTAGTTGGACAGGCAATTGGGGCTTTTTCTTTGCCATATTAAGGATTCTTCTGTCATCAGCAGTGTGGATCTTACTTGACCTACCAGTCCCTTTGCGATTATGGAGCTAACCAGTGCATTCTTTCTTCTTAATGATACTCCAGACAGTAGATTTAGGTAATCCTAAGGTGTTATCAATGTCTCAGATGGTTTTATTCTTGTTTATCAGCCTCATAACTGGCTTCTTTGACTTTCATTGGTATTTCTCTTGTTCTCATGTTGAACAATGGCTACTACAGACTCCAAAAGTCTGGCCCCTCCAAGCCTTTGTATCTTTTGCCTGCACTAATAAAGCAATGAAACACACGAGTAATCACAAACATGCCAATTGTCCCCAACATTATGGTGCCCTGAAATGGATGGACCATGTAGAAAAAGTGTTGTCATTTCCTAAATGTATGCAAATACCCTTAAATTAAAGTCTGTAAAGTGCACTTTACGTCTGAATTGTTTGATTTGTAGTTTAAAACTGTAGAGCAAAGGGGCAAACTGTATCTTTGTCCCAAACATTATGTATATGATCATTGTATCGCCATCCTTCATCAAACCCAAACACACAGTAGGATATATCCAAGAGGTACAACTCTGAACACCTGAGGGCAGTCCCAGTGATGCCAAGGTCTGAGAAGGTAGCAAGAAGGATCTGGTGGTTGGCTGATGACAGATAGTATGTTGGTAGCACCAGCCGGCCGCAATGTGCTGACAACGGTAAGTAGAGCTATCTTGGTTGAATGGCCCCTGCAGAAGCCTGACTGACCAGGATAAAGCAGCCTGGTCTGTAGAAGAATGGATGGAACCAGCCCTGCACACGGTGTGCGTCCATTCCAGGGCACACTCTCACTGAGACTAATTTGGAGGTGCCATCAAACCTAAAATTGGGATATGGGAGACAAACCAGGGAAAGCCACAAAGATATTTAAATCTAGAACTCTGGAGCCATGAGGCAGAAGATCTAACCACAATGTCATCTTATCCTCATGTAGGTGATTTAACACTGTGAAGGAAAGAAAGAGTGACAATTGTCAGGTGGCATAACCTTCTCTGTTTAATCAAGTCCAGAGTCATGCGTGACTTTAAGCTATTCTGACATCAGGTAAGGTAAGAACCAGCCATGAAGATGGTACCACTTTGTAGAAGGGCCCCCTGACGCACAAATCAACATAAACTCAGTTCACCAATTAACCCAACATACAAAACATACAACTTCAGGATATGTGAAAAGGAGAGTACCTGGATTAACCCTATACAGACAGGATTTGAACCCAGGATGCTGGATTTATGAAACAGCAGCAGCAGCACTTAATTCTGAGCCTCCGATATTAACTACGCCAGCTACAAAATCTACGCACATATAACTCATGTATGTGTCCATCGGGCAGCTCAGTTTGATTCCCAAATAGCAAGTTATTTGACATGAAAACCAACAGATACTGTGTGAGTTTTGGAAACCCAAACCTGTAACATTAGTTCTGAATTCACCCCACTAAAGGGCAGAGGAGCACACAGAGGCCAGTGTTAAGGCAGGTCAAAAAATATCAGCAGAAATCATTTGTATCATTACAATGTGGCCTACTATTACTTAAGCTCTCTTATGGATAGTCCAGATTTCTAAGCGTTCACACCCTCCCTAGTACTGATTTGTGTTGTGAAAACAGTGGCTATTTTTAGATAACATGCCAATAACATCCATTGATTTTCTGACACACTTAATTTTAGGGTCATAGGGAGATAGAACCTAAACTGGCAGCATAAGGCTGGAAACCCTCCATGACCAGTCTCATACAGTGCACACAAACCCCAGGAAAATTTAGAGACTGTAATTAACCTGGAAGTACACTTCTGGACTATAGAAGGGGACCAGAGCCTACAGAAGGACATGCTAAGATAAATAACAGAAACTAACTAACTGGAACTGAACTAGAGTCTGAGTACATGGAAAGCTAAGTACTTCATTGATGGCCTACTTTGGACCACTAATGCTTTCATCCAGGGACATGGAAAGCCAAAGTCTTTCTTGCAGTTTTGGACACAAGACATTCAAAAAGAGAACTGAGGGCAAATCTCTCTGAATCATTACTAAAAAAACATCTTCTGTGACCATGTAATGATAAAATCTAGTTCAGACAGAAGATGGTTGGATGTATAGTTTGATAGCACAGTGGTATAGTGGTTAGTACTGCTGCATCATAGGTCCAGGCACCTGGTTCTGATTCCCAGCTACTCCATTATCTGTGTTTAATTTGCTCATTCTCCCCTGTGTCTCTGGAGATTTGCTCCAGGCATTCATGCTTCATCTCAATGATCTGCTTTTAAGATCATTGTCATGTCAGTTTTAGCCTGGTGCCTATAGGTTTGCCTTATAAAAGACTGGCATACTGTTTGGCATAGCCTCCTACCTTGTGCCCATTGCTGCCGGTTCTCCACAACTCTTCTTCTTCTTCTTCTTCTTCTTCTTCCTATTCATCTTTTTGATCAACCTTGTCCAAACAGCTTAGTCTGGCACCTCCTTGCCAGTCAAGCCCTTTTCCTTCAGCTCTTCTTTTACTTTATCCATCCTATACTTCCATTCCCATCACTCTTTTGCCCACATATTCATTGTCTCTCCTCATCAAATGTCCATATCACTTCAACCTACTTTCCTGTACATTCTTAGATATCTCTCTTACTTTTGTTGTACTTCTGATTGTCTCATTTTTTAATCTGTCCTTTTTTTGTAACTCCACACATTTATCTCAACATTCTTATTTCAGCTCCATCTAACTTCTCCTGTGCTCCCTTTACTGCCCATGTCTCTGTCACATACATCATTGCTGGTCTTTCCTCTGTCATAAAAAGCTTGCCTTTAACCTTCACCCTGATTCTTTGATCATACAATTCTCCTGAAACCTTCTTTCAATTGTTCAATCCACATTGCAGTATATGGGCTATCTCTGCATCTATTTTTCCATCTTGGACTACCACTGATTCTAGATATTTAAATGTTTTCACTCTTTTCAATGGCTCTCCCTGCAGGCTAACGTCCGAATTCTGAACATCATTAAATCCTATTCTGTCTTCTTCATATTTATCTTCAATCCTCTGTCTTCCAAAGCACTTCTCCAATCTTCCAACTTCCTCTCCACTTCCTCTTTTCTGGTGTTACACAACACAATGTCATCAAAAAAAGCATACATAAGAGGGATTGGTCTTTTATCCCATGACTCAACACATTTATAACCAGATCAAAGAGGTAAGGACTTACAGAAAATTCCTGGTGCAGACCTACTCTGACTGGGGTCTTGTCTGTTACCCCAACACTGTTTTTAACCCAAGTCCTCACTCTCTCATACATATCCTGGACAATCCTCACATACTTCTCTGGTTCTCCTTTCTCTCTCATGCACCTCCAGACCTTTTGATGTGGTACTCTATCATAAGCCTTCTCCATAACTCCATATGGTCTCCACAACTCTGTGATGGAAAAATAATTTCCAGAAAATAAGTGAACAATCAGATTACATTACCCAAAAATGAGATTAATGGTATTGCTCTCTTACAATATACAGCATGTTTTTCAGGCTATGACATGCATAAACCCAAGTTAATTTGTGACTTCCACAAGCGAGTGTGGACTGGCCTTTGCAATTAAATTATGTAAGACATGACAGATATTCACATCAAACAGACTGTGTCTGGTAAATAAACTTGTGCCAGCAGCAGAAACAGGTGGAGAGGGCAGCTCGTAGTGGTGCCTGGCTGAGAATAAAAAGCCAAGAGGGACAACGCCCACCAGTCTGTGTTTATTTTTTTTTTCGGTACTTGGTACACTTTATTAATCCCCCACTATTTGTTTTGGAATTTTAGATATATTTATTATTAATATGAAAAAAAGGAGTTTTCAGTTTATTTACTAACTCCATGAGTGAGCTGGAGTAACGTCCTCTCTTATAGGCCACAATAGCTGAAAGGATATACTGCTAAACCAAAGCAACAATATCATCTTCAACCAAATATCATTTTGCAGGTAAATTGTTCAATCAATCAATACATTTAAAAGTATTATTTTAAAAATGGGGGCATCTTATTATGGAAATGAAATGCATCCACAGGTCTAGAAGACAGAATTTAAATACATGCCTTGTATCAGTGTCCCTTTTGATAGTGACTTCATGAGTGATGAGATGAGCCAGTTTACAGTACAGGCAGTGACTTGAAGGTGGCAGAGAGATAAAGATGAAGAATGAGGTGGGATAGATACAAGATGAAGAACACAGGAACTGGTAACTGTACTTTTCTACCTTTTTTTTCTTTTGCACAGGTCTATAAGGAAGATACTAGTTTTGAGTTAAGACTGTTAAACCCACTAATCAGTGGTGACATGTTGGATTCTGATTAACACAAGTTAAGAATTTCACAGTACTCTGTACACATGACAATAATGACCCTATAAACCTTACAGCTGCCCCAGGGGAAGGATGGGCGTAATGCCCAGGACTGAGATGGATCCCTTCACTGGCCTGGATGACATAACGGAAAGATGAAATTAGTCCGGGCAATACTCGGCCAGGACATCTTATGATTCCCACCCCGAGTGGGATGCACAAAGGCGACAGGAATCAGTAAAAGAGGACAGCAGTGAGCAGTTCATCTGCCACTATAATAGGTGGCAGTGCCCCTCATACAGAGTCCAAGTTTGGACACCTGCAGGGCTGCATGGGAGTTGGAGTCTGGAAGTGCAGCCCTGTAGAGGTGCAGCCATGATAGATGGCGCTGCATGGTGGAGGACCTCCCAGGCTTTCTTATAACCTGGAAGTGCTTCCAACTGGCCACGTCACAACACCAGAAGTTCTCCCTGGTCCAGCATAAGAATGAGCCCACTACAACACATGAATGAGTCAGAGTTGGAGGCAACAGGCTAAGTTCTTGGAGGAGAGGAGAGAGAAGAGAGAAGGAGAAAGAACTTAAAAGGCATATAGTGGCTGTAACTGTAATTGTATTGAGCTGTCTGGATTACAGAGTTGTGTTTGGTCATGAGGGTCTGGGGTTTGGGGGCTCGGTGGCATCCCCTATTGTTCAGAACTTATAACAACCCCATAAATGCATCTCGAGAACTGCAGGTCTGACATTGTGGTTAGCAGCACAGGAGTGCCGCAGGGGACTATACTTTCTCTGGTCCTGCTCAGCCTATATACATCGGACTTCCAATACAACTCGGAGTCCTGCCACGTACAAAAGTTAACTGACGACTCTGCTATCGTGGGCTGCATCAGGAGTGAGCAGGAGGAGGAGTATAGGAACCTAATCAAGGATTTTGCTAAATGGTGCAACTCAAACCACTTACACCTGAACACCAGCAAAACCAAGGAGCTGGTGGTGGATTTTAGGAGACCCAGGTCCTTCCTGGACCCCGTGATTATCATAGGCGACTGTGTGCAGAGGGTGCAGACCTATAAATACCTGGGAGTGCAGCTGGATGATAAATTGGACTGGACTGCCAATACTGATGCTCTGTGCAAGAGAGGACACAGCCGACTATACTTCCTTAGAAGGCTGGTGTCCTTCAACATCTGCAATAAGATGCTGCAGATGTTCTATCAGACAGTTGTGGCGAGCGCCCTCTTCTACGCGGTGGTGTTTGGGGAGGCAGAATAAAGAAGAGGGACGCCTCATGCATGGACAAACTAGTGAGGAAGACAGGCTCTATTGTAGGCACGGAGCTGGACAGTTTGACATCTGTGGCAGAGCGACGGGCGCTGAGCAGGCTGCTGTCAATCATGGAGAATCCACTGCATCCACTGAACAGGATCATCTCCAGACAGAGGAGCAGCTTCAGCGACAGACTGCTGTCACTGTCCTGCTCCACTGACAGACTGAGGAGATCGATCCTCCCCCACACTATGCGGCTCTTCTATTTCACCCGGGGGAGGGGGGGGTAAACGTTAACACTACATAAGATTATTGATTGTTATACCTGCCTCACACTCTCCACCTTGCATTTTTTAACTTGCATTGTGTTTTTATTACTCTTTATTAATATTATTTTAATTAGTATGCTGTTGCTGGAGTATGTGAATTTCCCCTTGGGGTTAGTAAAGTATCTATCTATCTATCTATCTATCTATCTATCTATCTATCTATCTATTATATAGTGCCTTACATGTCTATCTATCTATCTATCTAAATGTGTGAAAGAAATAATCTTTATTTTATGTAAGGCACTACATAAAGCACACATATAGATCTGTATAAGTCACACAAGAATACAATAAGAAGTAAAATAAACTATGTTCTCTTCTTGTGAAATATGAAGAAAAGCATAATTAAAATGTTAAATTACTGGAATAAATTGTATTTATTAAAGTTACTTATTTTCCAGACTTAACTCCCACTACACTGTGAAATTTGCACTCGTATTTGCAAGGATCTTTATAAAGCATTGTTGCCTGCATTGTTTGGCTAAGTTGAAATTCTTAAAGCTTCACTAAAACACATGAAGGAGATGTGGCTAACATACAGTAACCATCTTCCCTTAGGTCTTCAACTGATGCCAGACAGCTGCCACTGAACTTACAATGATGTTATGTTTCTTTTCCCAGTGTTCTGGTCACAAGGTGCCAGGCTACTGACTCATAGTATATTTATACTGTTCCTGATACAAAGATCTTTATTTGTATGTATCAACTTTCAGTGTCCCTTGTGATGAAATGGCTAACTATCCGAGGCTGGTTAAGTCGGTGTGCATGTGTGTGCCCTGTGATGCACCAGGGTGTCCTTTCCAATGTTTGCTTTTCCTAAATGAACATGTGTGAGTGAATGCACCCTGCAATGAATTGGCATATGATTCAGGATTGATTCCAGCTTAGTGGGCTTGTGTGGATCAGTGTGGCCAAACATGGACCGGCTTTCTGTCCAGAGTGAATGCGCGTGCATGAGTTTGCCCAGTGGTAGGCTGACATTCTGTCCAAGGAAAGTGTGGTGATTGAAGAGTGTTTGAACATACTGTGTAATGGACTGACCTCCTGTCCAGAATGAATGTGTGTGCCAGAGTGTGGACAGCAGTAGATAAGTGTTCCTGCCAGGGTTAGTTAAGACTGAGTGAGTAAGTTCTATGATGACCTTTCTTCCCATCCAGGGCTGGTTCCCGCTGAGTAACTGTATGGGTGTGTCCTGCAATGGATTACTGTCCAGCCTAGTGTTGTTTCTGTTGAGTGTGTATGCACGAATGTGGCCTGTGATGGACAGACATTCCATTCAATGTTGGTTCCAGTTTTACATTAAGTGGTACCAGTTGGGGCCCACAGAAAAATGATGGATGAATGAATACATGACATTTCACAATGTGTACCCAGTTGATTTTTCTGTTTTTACTGTGTGAAGGCTCTGAGGCTAGGGAAGGTTGCCGGTTCGAATCCCATAAATGCCAAAAAGGGACTGTGCTCTGTTGGGCCCTTGAGCAAGGCCCTTAACCTACAATTGCTGAGCGCTTTGAGTAGTGAGAAAAGCGCTATATAAATGCAAAGAATTATTATTATTATTAAAGGTCTGAGGTCAGTGCACTCCCATTTCAATAGTGAATGAAACCCCTTCCCAAGTTTTGCTCTGCCCAGTTTTGAATGTTGTGAGGCCAGGTGTACGTTACTGATTCAGCTTAGAGCAGACCTGAGTGAAAAACATTGTCAGAATAGCTCAATGAGTCAGTCATTACCCATTCTCCTCAAATTGGAGACTGTAGAGCCCAAATAGGCTTGTTAATTTAGACATGAGCAACCTGTACGGGGCTCAGCATATTATCTTAGCATATGCTAAAGTCATGACCTTCCAAATCTCTTTAGTGAGGAGTACACAAGAGTGTAAAAACATTGAAACCAACACGTTGCACTGAACTTCTGAATGTGTCACACATTAAATGCTGCCTGAATTTTTTCTTTATCTGTCTGAGGAGATAAGTGTTCAGAGGCCTGAGGCAAAGGTGGTCCTAGTTTGGCGATTATGTTATTGGGAAGTCATGAATCAGGGTCTTCTGCTCTGTCTTTGCTTACCTTCTGAGAAAAACATAAAGACCAAAGGATTAAAGCTCTCTGTCCAGGGCATACCCAGTTTTATCCAAGGCTTGTGTATTCACTGATGAACAAAACACTTTGCCAAATGTCTCCCCAGTCTATCAGAGGAGTGTGCAGGAGCCAGGAATGAGATGAGTATAGTCTGGAAGATTCCATGACAAGCATTCTTCCCCCATGGGTGTGAGGTTTCCTGAGTAAGAATCTCTCTCTCTCTGCCTGTCATTAAAAATCAAACAGAAGACACCAGGGATCCCAGCCAGGCCTCATGCTGAGACTGAGCTGGACAGTTGCACGTTTGCCCGCTTTGGTCAGCTGTTCTACTGTACCACCTGCTTTGCAGTATCTATTTCCTCCCCTTTTTATGTCACAGTATGAGTCTGATTTCTACTTCCTATTTGGCACTGTGTGTCCTCCTCATGTAGTTCTGTAATATGCACCATGGCCCATGGCCTCCCTGTTCTTTTTTTGACCTGGGATTTCGCTTGTGTTTTTCATATATATATTTTTGTTTTGTTTAAATCCTTAAAGTGTAATTTGTTTGCTTTTTAGTAAATTTAGATTATATTATATTAGATTAGATTGCGGCACGGTGGCGCAGTGGTAGTGCTGCTGCCTTGGAGTTAGGAGACCTGGGTTTGCTTCCCAGGTCCTCCCTATGTGGAGTTTGCATGTTCTCCCTGTGTCTGTGTGGGGTTCCTCTGAGTGCTCTGGTTTCCTCCCACAGTCCAAAGACATGCAGGTTAGGTGGATTGGCGACCCTAAATTGTTCCTAGTGTGTGTGTGCCCTGCCTGGGGTTTGTTTCCTGCCTTGCACCTTGTGTTGGCTGGGATTGGCTCCAGCAGACCCCTGTGACCCTGTAGTTAGGATGTAGCGGGTTGGATAATGGATGGATTAGGTTAGATATACTTTATTTGTCCCCAAGGGAAAATTCAAAAATATTTTTTAATTAGTTTGTGAAGAGGCAGCACTGTGGTTACCACTCCTGTCTCACAGCCCCAAAGAGAAAAGCTCAATTCCTGGCGCACTGTGAATTTGCTTATTCTAACCATTGACTATCTCCACGTTCTCTGTCTCGTCACAGATATACTCTTTAGTAACTCTAAACTGACCTGTCATATGTATATGTGTAGGTGTGTGCATTATAATAGCTTTACATCCTGCCCATTGTTGGTTACTGACCAGTGCTGCCTGGAATAGTCTCTGACTTCCTGCAACTGTGTAATGGAAAAACTGGGTTTGCAGAACATAGTGATATTTTAAGAAATGTGACACAATAGGACAATAATTAGTGCTGCTGCCCTAGACTTTTAGCAGCAGTAGAAGGATTGTTACATCTAGTGGCCTGAGTTTTGTCTCTGGTGCTATTTGTGTCAGTACTGGCTTAGATTGCTTTTCACATGTCCATATGGGTTTTCTTCAAGAACATTGGTTTAATGCTTGCATGTAAAATTATTTTATAATTCTTAAATTAATTTATTTAATAAGTATCCTGTGATGTACTGTCTTTCTGGGATAGGCTTCGATTCTCTACAAGCCAGTAATGGAAAAAGCTACTTCAGACAAAGGAGGGATGGATCCTTTGTCTAGGATTAACACGGTAAATCAGTGGTCAATATGGCTGTCTCATAGCACCTTGGACCTGAGTTCACTTTCCATCTGAAGCACTCTGTGTGATGGATATAAGGTTTATGAAAGTGCCAGTGTGTCTTGTGGCTTAGCTGTGGGGCAGAACTAAAAATTGTCTCTGGAGCCTTTTAAACCTAAGGATCCTTACCACTCACAGTTCTAGTCCTGCCCTAAAATCTTCACTTTAATAGCCTCTTCTGTTGAACTGCACATTTCCAATTGGTGAGCGGAAGGTTACATTCAGACATTCTGCTAAGGCGTTGGGGGATGTACCTGAGGGAGGAGCTAAGGCTAAGGGTCAAAGGCCACACTGCAGGAGCTCAAAAATGTTTCTTGCTTTTTCTAGAGCAGGCTGATTGGCTCAGTGGGTGGCACGCAACCTTTTTGTTACAGTGTTCTTCATCTTATCTCCTTTACCCAAGTCCTGAGGCCAAGGCCGGTGTAGTTTAGTAGAGAAGTGTGCTTACAAAGAAACCAATGGTGTCCTGTCCTTGAATTAACACCAGGCCCCATAAAAAGGCGTCATGTTTAACAAACCAGATAAAAGCAACTGATATGTACTGTGTGTGACAGGCTTTAGAATGGTACATAGTTGAAAGGTGCTGTATTGAACAATGTTTTGAGATCTGAAAGTTTAGACCTAAAAGTCTTTGGTGAAAAAACATTAAAGAGGAAGACAGACTGAAAAGAACAGAGTTGAACTGGCTGTACGCCCCTCTACCACTTCACAGAAAACCCGTAGATATTATAATAAGAGTTTCATGTGCTTCTGTAAGATTTTTACCAATATTCTGCCACCTTCCTGCCTACTTCAACAAAGTATTAGACCCCAGCAGTACTCACAGCCAGACGTTTAGTATTTTTAAACACTAACACAGTGGTAATAGCTGCTGCCTCATAACTCCTAAACAGTGGGCTTGAATCTCTGCTCAGTGACTGTTGGTGTGTAATTTGTGTGCTCTCCTTGTGTTTGAGTGGGTTATTCTCTAGGTACCCCTGTTTTCCTCCCACAGATTCTGAATTATCATGGGATGCGAGATAGTTTTATGTACAAATCAACCTAAAATGATCTGGTGTCCTGCCTAGGTTTTGGTTCCCTGATGCCTCTGGGAACATGTAAGGTACATTATGGTAGTGAGCATAATAATATGTGGTAGAGAAGATGTATTTGCTTGTGATACTGTAAGTATGACCTCCAAATGGACTGTATACCAAGGGGATATTGTGTATTTGTACATGTTTGAAGTGACATTGTGTGTAAGCTTGTTTCTGGAGGAAACTGTGCATCTTTATTTTTGTAAATCATATTTGCGCTGACAACAAACTTCATGCATGTCTCTGTATGTGTTTTAACCTAGATCAGTAAGATTTTTGCCCCTTGTCCAGTGTTTGTTCCTATTTTGTGCCAAGTATGTTGTATCTGGACAATAGACTTAGAGTCATGTTAAAAAGTAAACACACCCAATTAAATGTTTTTTGTTTTTAAATATATGTGGACATATCAATATTTGATCTTCATTTAAAGAAATTCTTTGAATAAAGGTGATGTAATATAACAAACAACATGCCACATTTACATTTTGTAGTCCAGTCTATAATTTAAATAAACATTTTTGAATGTGAAAAGAGTAAGTATACTCCTACATTTATTGCTACCTCAAATACCTAAAATTAGAATCAGTTGCAAATATTTAGAACATCACTAGAGGATATCTTGGAGGAATATGACTTGCGTAAACCTCAGATATTTAGTTTGGTTTGCTCTTTGTCATGGAAGTGTCTGTTATCACCGTGGTTAGATCGATAAAGCTCCCTGAGTCCTTCAGAAAGAAAGTAATAGACGTCAGTGAGTCTGGAGAGGATTTAAAAAGATCACCAAACAAGTGGAAATCAAACATTTCACTGTCTGGAAGACTGTCTACAAATGGAGAAGATTTCAAAAGCAATCAAGTCCAGTCCAGATCACCTCATTAGATTTTGAAAGTCTAAGAACCACAGAATTTCATCACAGGACCTACAGGTAGGTCTTGCTGCTATTCACATCAAAGGGCAACAACAACAACAACATTTATTTATATAGCACATTTTCATACAAAAAAAATGTAGCTCAAAGTGCTTTACAAAATGAAGAATAGAAAAAAAGAAGACACAGTAAAAAATAAAAATAAGTCAACATTAATTAACATAGAATAAGTAAGGTCCGATGGCCAGGGTGGACAGAAAAAACAAAAAAAAAAAAAAACTCCAGACGGCTGGAGAAAAAAAAATAAAATCTGCAGGGATTCCAGACCATGAGACCGCCCAGTTCCCTCTGGGCATGAGTGCATGAGTCTGCCATTAGAAAGAAGCTGCACAAATGAGATTTACAAGGGAGGTGCCCCAAGGGGAAACCATTACTGTCCAGAAAGAACATCAGGGCAAGACAAAAAATTTGCCCATAAACAGCTAAGAAAAGACCCAGAATTCTAGAACAATGTGCGCTGGACAGACAATGTAAAGACATTTATCTGACCACAGCACCGAACAATGTTTGTCAAAAACCGATGACAGCACTTGACTTGAAGGACCTAATGTCAACTGTAAAGCATGCTGGTGGAAATGTTATGGTTTTGGACTGGTTTGTTGCATCCTGGACTGGGTAATTCACCATCATAGAATCCACAATGAATTCTTCGTTGTATCAGAGAATTCCTCAGGATGATGTGACACCATCTGTGAGAAGACTGAAAGTGGACTGTGGAACATGACAATGACTATAAACATACAAATAAATCCACCAAGGAATGGAAGAAAATAAAGAAAAGGAGGTTTCTGGAATGGCCAAGTCAAATCGCAGATTTGAATCCCATCGAGGTACTGTGGGGGTATTTGAAACATGCTGTGCACAAAGGACATTCCTGAAACATCACACAGCTTAAAGGAGGAGTGAGAATAATTTTTCCTAGTTGACGTCAGAGACTGGCGGGCAGTTTTGTAGGAAATACTTGCTTGAGGTTGTTTCTAACAAAGGAGGCAATACCAGCTATTAGAGCCAAGAGTGGACTTGCTTTTAACACAGACAGAAATGGCATGCCTATTCATTTTTCATGAGAAACAATTTTGCAGTCACATTTTCACTGTCTTTATCTAAAGATACTGTTTAAATGAAGATCAGCTCTTGATATGTCCATATATGTTAAACAAGAAAAAAAAAACATTTCATGAGGGCACTTACATTTTTACATTACTGGGTTGGATAATGGATGGATGGATGGATGTCTTTTGAGATGGTGGTTTATGTGTACATGATTCCTGCTGTCAATATAGGGACAACGTCTCAGAAAAAAAGACACCTAGATTGTTACACTGCAAAATGTTGTAACTTGCAGATATCTTTACTTTGCAGAGTTTGGAGGCACATCTTCTTTTGTGGTTTGTTGCAGTATCTGTTGGTAGGGGTTGACTGTTTTGGTTGAATTCTTTTGAAGGAGGTTTCTGTGCCTAATAGTATTCATCATTATGCTCGAATGTGGTTAACGTGTGTGTGTGTATTTGCATCTGTATAGCTGTATGTGGTAATCTTTTTCGGGTGCTGTGTGTTTTTCTTTTTCATATTATGCGGTTATGAGTGTGATTGAACTTGTACGCGTGTCAGTGTTAATCGTTCTGCTCGAATGCTCTTTACGTAGCAATGTATGTTTGTGGGTCAGCAGTTTCAACAATCAAATAACGGTTACCAAGTCACAGAACCACCTCTTGCGCAGGCCCTACGCCCTTGGCGGGCTGCACTGGTTCATTGAAATGCAGAAAGATGGAGGTGTGTGAATATACGCGACTCGCTGATTGGTCGGATCCTACTTTGCCCGCCCCATTCCTTGCGTTCGGTGGGTGTGTTCCCTGGAGAAATAGGGAGTGGAGGCGTCTCAACCAATCAGCAAGCTCGACAGGGCTCAGCTTATGTAACGTTTATCCGCTTGCTGGCTCAGCGCCACCAACTTTCTTGTAACATGACCCGCTGTTAGAGGAAATGGGCCCGAGCCTTCCTATTTCTAGAAGCCTTACCCGGGACAACGCGCACAGAAGAGGCCTGCCATATAAACGGAAGTAAGCGCCTTACTTCACAATACATTGTTGCACATGCAGTGTTTTCTTTTATACAGGACCTTTCCGAATTAAGCATCATTAACAAGCGCATAACACACATAATGGCAACCATTGGTTGCTTCGGTTATATACCCGTTTCTGAATTTTGTGATAATTATCATATAATAATTTTCCTGAAGCTAGGGTATTTTAAAATTTTACTCACTTGTTTTGTCAGCGGCCCTGGTGCTGTTCGTTTAAAGTATTATGACGCCATCCACTGCATAGCTTTTTGGTATTAACACAAGCAAGAACCACACACAGACACCCGTTCATGTCCATGTCACAGTTTTCAATATATATGCAAAGCATGTGTCTGTTCCCACAACGGATGGGGCCTGGCGTGAATCCGCTCCTTAACTGACACTTTAGGCGACATCAGTAATAAGTAGGACTGCTGGCCCGGCATCACTTTCGTTTCAATAGCCTTTTTAATATCTTCTTCTCGGTGCAGGCTAACTCAGGTAAAGCGTGTGACTGAGATTTTCTACACTGCCAGTTTGGAGAAGCTTTACCAGTATTAACTTGGAGTTAATGCTTGTTGTGAACATGTTCACCCTTTACATACTCTTTACAACTGTTCATGTAAGTCTACATGCATTATTTTTACTATTTTTTGACCCATAAATTTGTCATATCCCACCTTTCCTGGCTGTGATTACAAGGCTCTGTTCCAGCTTTATGGCTTTCAAAGTTCCTGAAGCTACCTCAGATTATTTTTTAATATTAATATTGCAATTATTCATTATCCCTTCCATCCATTATTCCTTAGACTATTAAATGAACCCAGGGATAACCAATAAACTCCACAGAGAAAGCACCAAAATCAACAGGCAGGTTACACAGATCGGGTTTACTTACACAGTGGTGGTAGGGTAGTAACCTCACCCTTATTACCAGCAAAATCAAGGAGCTAGTCTTAGATTTTAGGAAACAGGAGGTAGGCCATACTCCCATTTAAATTGGAGGGGATGCTGTGAAGAATTTTAGAAACTTTATATTTCTTGGAGTGACCACCACTGATAAGCTGATGTTTGCCCATTTTGGCTATTAAAAATGCTGTTGCTTCCTCAAGCATCTGTAGATAGCTTGGATTTATCCATCTGTTCTCATTAACACATAGAGGTGCATAGCGGACTTCACCATCTCAGGATGCCTAACATCTTGGAATGGCACCTGCTTGACTCAAGATCAAAAGCCACTGCAGAGGGTGGTGAAGGCAGCAGATAATATTACAAGCATCCATCTGCCTTCTGTTCAGGACATATACAACCCTTAGACGAAAAAGCTGTACTGTTACAGCAGGTATTCCTCACAGTTGTTTTTCTCACACCTTTTTTTTGGCAAACAGTACAGGGCCATTCATACTTTTCTTATTACAAAAAAACCAGTCCACATCATATAACAATTTTCCTTTCCATCCCTTAACCAAATCCCTCATCCCTCAAATAAATCGGACCAAAAATCCATACTACTCACTTATGGTTTGGTTTAAAATCAATTCCCATTAAAGCCTTATTCCCCATTCCCCAGTATCCACAAGCCCTGCAAAACTCCACTTCTCAATCTCTCTTGATCTTCCTTTCAAGCTCTTTTTCCAAAACCTTTTTTTTACCCACTACAAATCTGTGATCACAAACCGATACACCTGGCTTCCCATTCGACAGGTTCTGTCTGTAGGTTGTAAGGTTACTGAGCAGTCAGTCATAATAACAAGTAGTGTACATGTTCTTTCATGTAAGATATCGAAGAGTCAGCCATAACAATAGTTGTGTAAGATTGTATATACTGTATGTTGTACTCTATACATGCTGTTTTTATGTCAGAGTGTGTCTCTTTGTTGGTATTGTATCACATTGTCACTAAGTTGAAGAGACATGCAAACGAGAATTTTATTACACTATATATATGACAATAACCATGAACCGTGAACAGGGTGCCTGATCAGGGCAAATGTTTTTGTGCCACTCATATTCAGGAGCTATCTAACAATGTCAGGGTTCAAATAGTAAGATCAAACACCTTGCTCCTATTGTAGTTTTCAAAACATAAATTGCTGTATTATGACGGATACTGTTAATTAATTTTTTTGCCTCTATTCTTTTTATGCAGCATATTCTCTCTGTAGTGAATAAGCATATTGTAGATTGCATACATGCTTGAATACATTCTTTTATGTTGTGTTGTTATGATCCTAATTATTTTTTTAAGTATTCTGCGATGGTGCTTACGATGAATACATTATGTAAACTATCTTAAGAGAGGACATACTTGGTCCAGTTAATCACTAGCCGAGACACAGAGTATCCTACACCTTCTCAGTGTCTGCACATGCCAGACTTCTTCTCCTCTATTGCACCTGATGGGTGCTTTATTCTGATAGCTAGTTGTGTTTAGCATGGGTGGCTGGCTTCCTTCAGATTTGCTGACTCACGGTGTATGTTTTTTCTTTTACATAAGCGTTCCCTAAGATTGGCTAGTGCTGCTGCCTCCTGCCTCCAGAGACTTTTACACACGCTTTCTGTGTTTTTCTATGTATTCTGCAGGTGCTCTGTTATCCTCCCACATTCCTAAGACTTACACTTTAGCCTTATTAGTCACTCTGAACTGACCTTGTGTGTGCTCCGTTGTGTCTTGTGAGGGACTGGTGTCATAGTGAGGGTTGGTTTCTGCCTTGCCCTGCGCAATCCTGTAATTGATTTAACAGCTCTATGAAATGGATGGATTCATTTTTTTATTAGAATGCAGCAACAACTACAAAATGGGGTATGCGAGGCTGACGTTAATATTGTTTGCTATTCTGAATATTAAACGATCTTCTGAGTAGCAGAGACATCGGGCCTGAGTTCTTTTTGCAAAGTATGACCTGAGGTCCTTCAGCATATCTTTGGGTTAACATTTTCTGAAATGATTACGGCCTCTTTCCTCCATCCTCCCAAAAAAGGTTGTAATTGATCTCTGTCAGAATCCCACTGGCATTTTAACATTAAATTTTAAATCAATCGGTAATGGCAGGAAACACTTGGTGACACACTTAAACTATTTTCCTCTCCTTGGGAAACATCTTGGCAATTCTTTTTTTATTATGGATAACACCTGAATTATATAAAGTGCATCTCCTGCAATGAGTGTAATTGTGCCTCAGAGGAAGGCTCAGTGAGTGAAAGTGGTTGGACTGTCAGATACTAAAATGTTTTTCACTCTTCCTGCAGTGACTGATTACCTTGAACCTGTAAATGATTTTTTTTTGTAAAAGTAACTTTTTTGTATACATTACAAAATACAATCCCCAACAATTCCATCAACTCATACAACTAAAACAGTTTTGTCAAGGAACAGTCGTGTTAAAGAACAGTCATTTGCCCATTTTCATTTCTTAATTGAAGACATAATCCCTCCGAAACATGGGACCATGGGACCAAACATCCATACTACTGTCACACACGTGCGCATGGGAGACAGCTAAAGGGTCTAAATGAGAGTAATTCCACGCCAGACCAGGGGGTGGAGGAGTGCACTGACCTTTTTTCTTACTTTTCAGCAGACTGTTCACGGGATATTCCACCTGGCCCTAGTGACGTCACTTCCGGTGAAGAACCCAGGACCGAAGAGACTTCCTGTTCCGGCCCTTTGATGATGTCACGTCTGGTTCTGAACCTATGGAAGAGGACCCTTCCGCTTTCGCCCTCGATGATTTCACTTCCTTTTCTGGCCTTTAAAACTGCCATATTTGACTATCCTAGTCAGTTTTGTTTTGGACTCCGTTCTGAGCACATCAGTGCTAGCAATTTAACCGTTTGCAGCCAGAGAAATATTATACGGGTGGCTTCCCCAAACCTTTTTTATGATTCTTGTGTCTGCTTTTTGTGACACTACACATATATATTTTGGATTTTAACTAAATTCCCATTATATCCCTATTTTCTCATTCCCCAATGTCCACAAACCTTTCCATCACACCTTAGCTACTGTGAAACTCCACTCCTCAATATGTCTCATAATTTTCCTTTCTAGCTCTTTTTCCAAAATCTTTTTACCTACTTCATATCTCTGGCCACAAACCTCTTTATCAGGATACACCTGGCATCCCATATGCACTTCTTTGCCAGGCTAATAATAAGCCATTTTAAAAAATGCTTCCTTTGAACTGCCATTTCCAACTAGAACATCTCCTATCAAAAGTAAACCATGTAAAAAAACAATCAAATCTTTTACCATTATCAATAGTTCTTCCACATTCTTCCACAATTCTTTTGTCCAACTACATTCCCAAAACACGTACCTAATTGTCTCCACCTGGGCACAGTCTGGTTTTGGGCATTTCCTTGTCTGTGTCAAACCTTGTCTATACATCCTCTCCCTCATGGATAATCTTTCCCACACCATAATCCAGTTCAAGTCCCTTAAAGTATTTTCCAGTCCTGTTGGCTGTACCACTGTCCATACTCCCACTTAAGTTTTTCTGCTCAAATTCTGCCCCTTCAACATTGTACTCGTGGCAGCCTTATACAAGTCTTTTTGCTTGGAGCACAAAGCAAAATCTGCAAATTCCCAGTACTTGATAGTCAGCTCTGAGTGGCCTTGTTACTTTCCCATTTGGCCCACTGTCCTTGTTTTGGTTATTTGTAGTTTTCTGGCTGATTGTGAGTCTTGCATGGTTCCTAAGCCTTCCTGAAGGGTGTCACTTAGGGGATTCACTGCCATTTGTACAACACTTCTTCTTCTTCTTTCGGCTGCTCCTGTTAGGGGTTGCCACAGCAAATCATCCAAAATTGTTGTCTGCATATTGAATTGGCAAAATTTTACACCGAATGCCCTTCCTGATGTAACCCTCCCCATTTATCCGTGCTTGGGACCGGCATGAAGAAACACACTGGTTTGTGCATCCCCTGTGGCTGGGTTGCCATTTGTACAACACTTAATTTTCAGAAATGTCTCCTTTCTGTTAGGATGATGACTGTTTTTAAACTCTAAATAAATCAATACAATATAAAGTTTATTATAAATGTACAGCTGAGAAGAGGAAAACAAAACCTCCAGTCAACAGAATTCCTCGAGGAAATATGTCTGAGCCTCCATTTTTCCTGTTCCCAAGAATGTTTTTCTAAGGGTGAACACCTTGAAAGTTGCGTATAGATGAACTCTCAGTAACTAACCTTCTCCTTTTTTATAGTGAAGATACAATTCCGATTTCTTATTCATTAAACAGATTTACATTAGTCTTTGCATTGGTTCTTTTTTAGGATTGTGTTAAGATCTATCTATCTATCTATCTATCTATCTATCTATCTATCTATCTATCTATCTATCTATCTATCTATCTATGTCTGTCTGTCTATCTAAGTGCTATGGCCTCTAGGAATATTTAATTACCCACATATCCCCTAAATACGATCTACTACATATAACTCTTATATTCGTCATCTCAGGTACTACTTCATATACATCTGTTAATTTGCCTGTATCAATCCATTTATCTGTTGCCTGAATCATTTAATACAGGGGTCGGCAACCTTTCAGCGGTGTTGTGCCGAACCTATGTTACAATGTTATTCCACATGCCGACATAATTCTACTAATTTTGTTATATATAGTATCAAAATCGATCCGGTTATAATGGGCATACTTTTGAAGCCCATTATAACTGGATCTTATATTATAGGTCATTCAATTTTCTAAAATACATAGGATCATATGTGAAAAGAACGTTTTGTCAAATTTTAATTTTCAACATATTTATTAAAAATTGTATTACATATTATAAATTACAAGTTTTTTCAATACAAAATACATACCAATAGTTTGAATAAGAAAATATTATCAAGAATTCTAATATGATTACTCTATTACAATTAATGCAAAGCAATTGTATAACTATATTCGTTGGCTTTATTTTTGGTTCCAATTATTTGTCTAAAATAAGTAGTTTGTTTGTTAAAGCTAGAAACAGCCCTTTTTATAGCTTCACTTTTCTCATCAGAGCTTTGAAACGTGGACTGATGTTTAGTTTGATAATGTCTTTGTACACTTGATGTACGATACATGACACGTTCACAGCATAACACACACACAGCATGATCCTTTTGTTGTACAAATCCATATTTATTCATCCAAGAGTCTTGAAAAGAGCGAACGTCAAATTTTTGTCTTTTATGAGTCATTTTAGGGCAGTATATTACTTAATAATAACAAGAGGTTTGTTGTAACATACCAAAGCCTGCACTGAACACATGATTTCCTTTGAGTCACATGTGCAAAACGTAGGTAGGGATGCGGAGCGCAAATTCATGTGCTCTGATTAAAATGTAATAACGAGGTTTGTTTTAACTTACCACGGCCTGCACTGAACACATGGTTTCCAATTACATTTGAGTTGCATATGCAAAACGTAGGTGACGGTACAAACACGTGTGCTGTAATTAAAATATATATTTTTTTAACTATATTTCAATTCAATCAGAGTGCCATTGAAATCGTGCCGTAGGTTGCCGACCCCTGATATAATACATTTCCGGGTTACTGGAGATGAAATCTATCTAAACAGCATTAAGTGCAGTGTAGGAACTAACTCTGTACAGCATGCCACTGAATGCCAAAATACACTCCTGCACACATTTATCCACTCCCAGGATGTTTAATTTTAAAAACAAACACCTTGTTGTCTTTTCTACCCTTTTTATGTTGATGATGTTGTGTTGTTTTTCCCTGATTTCAAAGCATCTACATGCCCAGGGGACACTGTTATGCCTTGTTGTGAACTTGCGCTTGCTAACCATGACCTAGGATGCTCCCTGCTTCTAGCTGAAGTTTCCTGGGATGGAACGCCTGTACGATTATATGACATTGAATTTCCAGCACTCCCCTGATATTTTTAGTTAATGATCTGCTTTCTTATTTATTTGCAAAACTCAATAAGCACAGGAAGCCTTACAAAAGCCTTAGCTTCCGGCCCTCTAGCATAAATCCCTCTCCTGGAGGGATTTCTCTTAGGAGACATCCTGTGACTTCCAGGAGTTTGAATTTTAAGCCCAATGGGTGGTGATTTGCTAATGTATACAACTTCAGTTTATTTCATTTTATTTTGGCACGAAGGTTGTCAATAAATTGTTAAACCTTATAACATTAACAAATATGAACTTTTAAAGTACATTAAATACAAAATAAAAGAAAACAGCTTTAATTCAACTACTGTAGCATATGCAGATTGTGACAGTATAAACTGAATTACAAATAAGATATGGCCAGTTTACATTAGAGGTGAGAAAGAAAAAAACTCCATTCATCATTACTGGAAAAAATAAACTTCAGGTATTTCAAGTGAATGCCCACTCCTGCACTAGAAACCCCCTCAGTTGACCCGATCTAAACCTATCCATCTTCCCTGTCATCTAAAGGGGTATTCTAATTTACACATTAGACCGGATAGCTCACTGAAGTAAAGAGATGAGAATAAGGTTTGCTGTTTTTGTTACCTTTATGAAATGGTCAAACAGTAGCACTTTCAGCATGTTGAAGCTGTTTATTACTAATAAAGTAAAACATTTATGTTTTTACAGCATTAAACTAAAAATGTTGATTAAGCAGGTAATTTAACCTGCTAAATTATGAAACAGGGTGGCACAATTGAGCAACAGGCAAGGTTAGTACTTACAATGCTTTTTTTTTTGTTCTTTATTTCGCCTTATACAATTTATTGTATTAGGAATTTGTTCGTTTTTGCATACCCCAAGGGACAGGGTCAGCCATTTTACAGTGCCCCTGGACCAATTCCAGGTTAAGGGCCTTGCTCAAGGGCCCAGCAGAGTAGGATCTTTTTTGGCAGTGATGGGGATTCAAACCGGCAACCTTCAGGATACCAGTGCAGATCCTTAGCCTCAGAGCCACCACTCCACCCCAACTGGCAAGGTTAGTACTTACAATGCTTGGACCTTGATTTGATTCTGCTATGTGGAATTGAGTTGTTTTTCCTATGTTAACACAGCTTTTTTGCCCTACTTTAAAATTCTGGAAGTAAACTCTTCTTGTCAGCAATCCCATAAGAGAAAAAGCTGGTTCAGAAAATGGATGAGTAGGCCGATTCACTTCATATTATACACTACATATTAAATCAGTCCTACAATTGAGATTGAGATACTTTGGCTGTATGGCCAGCCACATTCATTAATAAATACATAGATAAATTTGCACTTTTTTGATTAATCCATCTATTTTATAAAACCTGCTTTGTTCAGATCAGGACAATGAGAAGCAAAATTAGTCCAGGCAGCATCAGGCATTAAGTAAAAACCAGTGCTGGCTGATGCACTAGCTTTTACGTCCTCTGCTGTTTGAGATAAAGAAAGCAGTCACACGCTGCCTGGATATTTAGCATATCATGAGTGTTTTTCAGAATTCCCATTAGCTTGTAGACTGGGTTGGAGGTATGCATGTGGTGTCTGCATTGATGCTGCATGTTCTTTCCGTGTCTACATGCTTTTGTTCGCTGATTTGCCTCCCACATCCCAAACACATGCCTGCTGCGCCGGTTGGTGGTTGAAAATTGGCCTAGTGTAAGTGTGTTTGTGCGAATATTGGACAATACCTTTTGCCACTTGATTTTCAAAACGTGTCATACAGAAAGCAGTCAAAGGGAGCAGTCAGACACTATGTGCAACTTGTAATTCGATAATGGGAAGAGTCATAAACCAGCCAAACAGGGTTCTGTGATATTTGGAGTTGATTTTCTTAAAGAACAACAATTCTTCTTACCTCTTGTCAAACAGGTAAATGAAAAGAGTACAGACTCAGATGCGCAGTCCACTTTTTAACATTGTTTTCATTGGTCCAGATTTTTTCATACACTGGTACATTTTATTTTTAACACAGAGTTTTTTTTCAACTACAAGTGTTTATGTTGCTAGGCTATAATTTCAACATTTCAGGCACACCTGCAGGCCTTTAGCCAATTCTGATAGCATATGAGTAAACTTTTTTTGCCTTCTCATTGCGTGGACTTAATGCTCCCTTACGGTCAAGATCTCTTTATGTCTGCATTTTCTTGTGTTCTCATACTTAGTTTTTCTTTCACTCAAGTCCAGCCATGTATTCTGATTGGATCATATGTTCAGAATCTGAAGCTTCTAAGAACAGACTTCCACGAGAACATCTTAGTAACCAGTAACTCAGTGAACCATTCACCTATACTTATACTATACTTCTTACCTAACCTGCATTGCTAGTAATGGACCTCATCACATTTGCTCAGTGTTCTGTGTAGATCAATTTTCTTCTGGATTTGAACTTACAAACTTGTGCTGAACAAACTAGATGTAGATCAGTGTTCCTGAATCCTACAAACCTGTAGTTGCTTCCTAATTTGATTACAACTTGTCATCTTAGGTCCTCTTCTACCTTTCAGCATTCTGTGTTTAGATTAAAGGACAAGGATGCAGCAATACGTCTTGCAGAATTGCAATTGGGGCATTGTTTTAATATAAATCATAATAATACATGGATGGATCGATGGGATGACTTTTTTATTGTATACACGTATGAAACTTGACTTGGTGTTTGGTTACACTGACACATCAAAAAGATATTCATAGCACAACCATTTTAAGCATATATAAAGAGAATGAAATAAATAATATTTCAAGCACTAAATAGTAAACTATTTTAACAACACAATATAGTGAACATTGTGGCTGATATGGATTATTAGAAGTAATAATAACAATAGCTGTGTTTGAGTCATACGCCTGGACATCATCTGCATGTTCTCCCTTTGTCTGTCTGTGCTTGCTTATGGGCACTCCTGAGTTTTCCTTCTACTTCCCCAATGATGTACAGGTTAGGTTAACTGGTGGTTTTAAAATGGTTATTATGTGGGACCGGCAATGGACCGTCCAGAGTTGTGTTCTGCTTTGTGCCCACTGGCATCAGTGTAAACTTTGTCCTACCCCATAACCCTTTGTGTCAATTTTAGAATCATATGCTCTTTTATTAAAATAACATTAAATTGGAAAAGGCATGGCTGACACCAACATTTTCTGTCTAGATGTTTTACAAACTACTTCATGAAACTCAACAAAATATGTAATGTGAATTCATTAGCCAAGGCTTAGTCATACACTTTATGTGTTTTTACATAATATAACAACATTTTAAAACCTACCTAATCCAATTCAGTGGGCAGTAGGCACTATTGCTAACTAAATGGTCAGTTCACTGCAAAACTCATGAAATGCACAGAGCCACACTCAGAATCAGCTTAGAATTGCTTGCAAGTTTTTTTGGCTGTGGGAGGTAACCCCATGCAGGGAGAACATGTACAGTATATTTTACACATTTTATAGTGAGCAGAATTGTAACTCAGGATACAGGACCCATGAGGCAGCAGCATTAATCACTGTGCCATCATAACTCCTATTTTTTTTGTAGAATTTCAAAACTTGTTAAAGTTCACCGTAAGTTTCGGACTTGTTTAAACTAGGTCAGTTTAGATTCAGCAGAAAACTTGGGAGAGACCAGACTACCTGTAGAATAAAACTTACCTGAACACAAAGAGGATGTGCAAATGTCCCACAGGCTGTAAACAGAGGAATAATTGAACTGACGTCCCTGGAACCGTGAAGCAACATTATTAACAACTATGCCACAGTTTTGTTTTATTTCTTTTCATTGTTATTATCAATTTCCCAAAGGTCTCACAAACAGATCAATATTTAAGATGGCTGTGTTTCAGAATTTGGACTGTGATGCAGTGTAAAGTGCCAGAGTGTTTATCTAAAGATAAATGCAACATATTTCTGAATGGAAAAGGCCCTGGCATGCAGGGACCAGTCTAGTACAGTTGTACTATATCAGAAAGATAAAATAGCAGGGCTGGATTTAAAATAGCAAACAAACATTTCAACACTCCACCTTCCTGTTCAAGGATACACAGGATAAAAATATTTTTTTCTGCACCAAATGTCAGGTCAATAACCTCTGCTACTTCACAAAGAATAAAAATAGCCCGACACTCTGAGTTACAATTGCTGCTGTCGATCATTGTTGGAGTTGAGTATCATATACAGTGAATTCAAGGCACTGCTTAGTGCAGGTTATTACAGTATGTACAGCTGGACCATAGGGAACATTCCTTACGTTCATTTATCCATGTAAAGGGGGTTCAAGGCATGGTATACTGACGATGTGTAGCTTCCCCAAAGAGATGCCAGCACTGCAGTGCTCTCTTTTGGAAAGAAGGAGGTACAGCAGTTCAAAGGGCCTGGATTTGTATCAGCATGTCATTATGAAAGGAAACTAACACTGAATATTTAGTATGCTGAAAAGACAATATTGGGTTAAGATTTGTTAAGGGCTGCGGTGGGCTGGCGCCCTGCCCGGGGTTTGTTTCCTGCCTGGCTGGGATTGGCTCCAGCAGACCCCCCTGACCCTGTAGTTAGGATATAGCAGTTTGGATAATGGATGGATGGATTTGTTAAGTGTGTTTTTATTTTCTTCAAGAGTCTTTTTTTAATTTCTTTTATTCAGAAACAAAACATTATAACAGAACATGACTCAAACAAATGAGAGGAACATAGAAAGTATAATGATGACACTTTCAAAACAATTTAAAAATAAAACCAAGCATTTAGTCCCGATCAGACAAATATATCGATATAAAAAAGAGAGTCCAATCTAAAATAGTTATTTGTATATGACAAAGCATTAAATAGTGCCCTGCAGTGGGCAGGCACCCTGCCCGGGGTTTGTTTCCTGCCTTGCGCCCTGTGTTGGCTGGGATTGGCTCCAGCAGACCCCTGTGACCCTGTAGTTAGGATATAGCAGGTTGGATAATGGATGGATGGATGGAAAGCATTAAATAGAACTAAAAAGTTCAGCATGGGTCTGACATGTTTACTTTAGAATTAGATTCATGAAATGCTTTGAACAGATCTTCGTAAAGAGAATATTTCTACAGGTTGAGATGATATGCTTAAGATGATATACTATATAGAACAATGTTTTCCGCAAAGTTATAGAACATGGATTGTGATTCCTCCAAATGAGCAAAATACATTTTTGTGCAAGTAGTGAGGAATAAATTATTATAATTCATTTTTTATAGCACACTTTTTATTCAGTCTGTTAATACTCTAAATACTGCTGTTAATGTGTTAGGAGTGATTATTAAATTCAAGGCTATCTGAGAGATATATAAATACTCTTGGCCAAAAGAGTTTAAGTGTAGGAAACTCCTAAATCATGTGGCCCAGCGTTGCATATGCTCACAGATAAATACATTTAGACATTTTTAAATGAGTGTTAAATGTGTGTTTGCCACATATTGAGTTAAAATCTATTTTATGAATGGCTAAATTCTATTCCTACTCAGAAATATTAATGGAAAAATCCCCTTACAGTCAGTTTCTAAGATCAGTAAAGGGTAAATTCCTTTTAAACAAAAATAAGAAAAATATGAAACTGTGAATACCTTTTGAGAAATGGAACTAGTGCTTCCAATAACCTTGGGTGACTGAAACTTCAGTACAAAAAGGCATAACATTCAACGGCTTTCCCATTTCTGTTAGAGAAAAATATTTAGTGTTCTTATTTTTTTTAGTCCTTTTGTGTTCAGTTATACTTCCCTTTTGCCTCCATTGATGACAGATGAATGCAGGACAAGGAGGCAGTGTACACACATGTGTGTGAGTACAGGTGTTATTTTTGTCACTTTCTTCATCTGCTGAACTGATGAAACCACACTCATCTGAAAGTGTGAAATCCTTTCAGTATAATGGAAAGGGTGGTTATGGATTCATAGAAGAAAATACTTTCCTTACAAGCCCTACATGTTAGAATATTTTCACAGTGACTAGGTTCCATCTCATCTAATATTAGTTGATGCTCCAATTCACTGTCATGGTGATTTTAGGACCTAAGGAAACAGCGGCTTACAAGGCTCCAGTTCATTACAACCCCTCTCATGCACACAGTCACTTACACAAAAGACTAAAGATATTGCACCTTTTAATATTGTTAAATAACAGAATATATAAGTAGGAACAGTAAGTTTACCAAAAACTCTGAGAAAATCATTGCTGTTAGATATGAGTTTCTTGGTGAGTCAACAGTTGAATGGAGTCGGTACATTTTGTTCATGTCTGAGTGAGTTTTCTCTCTGAACCCTCTTTGCTTTGCACAAATTATAATATGGAAAGAACACCACATGCCTAGAATTTGCATATTTATCAATGTCTATAAATTTTTCCATGATTAAGATGGACTTGTTTTGCATACTGGATTTGTTTCTAGTTTCTGTTCAGTACTTCATGTTCCTACAGCCCCTTACATGGAGACAGTGGATGAACTAATCCATACATTTTCTAAACCTGCTTTCACCAGTTTAGGATAATGGGTACAAAATAGAAACCAAGCATGGATGGGATGTCAGTTTATTACTGGGCACAGCCTAGCACACAACAACATAGTAATTAGGTTCAAAACCGATCATCTTAACCTGTGTGGAAGGAAACTGTTCTGGAGAAAAAACAAGTGGACCCAGGGAAAACATGTAACTTACACTAACACTCTTGATAGATATTACTAACATGAAGAATCTTAAGTAATTTTGGAATAGCTGACTGCTAATCTCTGAAACCTGAAGCCAGCAAATGAAGTCAATCATATGTAGGACCTTTTTAATGCAACCATTCCTGAGGATTTTTTTATTCCCCAATACAATATTAAGTGTGTTAGAACTCCATTTCTTTTTCTTCCTGTTGCATATTCCACAGCTGAAGTGGCATCCTCCATATTTCTGTTTTGCCCGAGGTACTTCACCATTTTATGTCACTAGCAAGTAAACTAGGGCTGTGGCTGTGAAAAAAAATGGTTGGGTGCCACCTAGTGTCTTTTTCAGGACTGAACAATGATAAGGATAATAACTGGAAGACAGGGAAATGTTAGTATTAGAAAAAAATGGTATGGGAAAGGAAATGGATGGATAGAATGCCTCAGTCAAGATTATTAGCACTAAAAATAAAATATAAAATACTTTTATGTGCAATAATAATTCAGTGTCAGGTTGAAAACACAGGTTTATTTGTCATACTTTTTCCATACATCTTTTCAACATAACAAATACATATACTGTATTAAAAGAGTTTTCACAATGGTAGTATACAGCATTAAAGCTGAATATTTGATAAGTGGCAGATTAATCTTTAGTCCTTCTTATAATGAAAGACACAATATACTGTATCTGCTTTTAAATTCTACATCTGTTTTGTTCATCTTTTCTACTGTGTGTATTTGCAATTGTAATTATTATAGCTATATAAAAATATGTTGTGAGGTAAGAAAATGGTTTGAGGGATGAAAGCAGTTTTGAATTAAAGTAGTTACTGAAGCCAAGGAAACCAGAAGTTTTCAGATAAGGTAGAAATGATGGTGCTGAAGAGTGGGAACATGTTGCATGTTGATTAATATTTTCAAGTAAGAATTTCAATGTGCTCTGACAATAATGACACTATAATCTATGATTTTTAATCCAATGAAACAAAATTAGGAGTGTTACAAACATGCACAGGAATCTCAAATGTTTATTGGTGGTTTACTATTTAGCACTGCTGCTTCAAAGATCTAGTGTCCAGGCTTTATATTCCCATGCCTAGTCATTGTTTATGTGCCTGGAGGAGTTTTCCTCGTGGTACTCTGGTTTAGCCCTTACATTCCCAGAACTGATTAAGTAGTGATTCCAAACTGGCCCATTGTGAGTCTGAGTATATGCAGGGGGCCCTGTAATGGACTAATGCCATGGTCAGTACTCCTGACCTCTGGAATGGTGACTATTATGAGAATACCAGTAACGGCACACTGCATGATAACGTGCAGTGAATACACTTGACTTGAGCATTCATAGTTTTCATGCTCTTTTTCTGTACGTTTACCTTTCGTTTGCTCAGAGGTTGATGCACTTGCTGCTTCTTGAGCAGCTCTTCTTTTCTCCACCCTAGCAGCCCGCTTCTTTTCTTCTTCCATTGGCAACTTTTTGCGTTAAATCTGTTTAAGTCAGTGTTTGTGTTGCAATTATTTAGTATGTTTTCTTTAATTTTTCACTTATGCTGGCACTTAAGTCTTCAATCTGCCTCAAGAATGATTTAAGATATGAAGAGGTAGGGGAAGTGACAGTGAAGGTGGTAGGGAGGAGAACGGCGCCCGTACACATGCACTGCACGGCCTCCCTGCTGGCTGCTGCCAAGAGTTGATTCTACAATAAAATAAAATAAAAATAAGAAGAGGAATAACCTTGGAGGAAAAGCGAATAGTAGACATCATGTAGTATATGTGTACCAAATATGAGGTCAATAGTTCAAATGGTTTGCGAGCTGCAGGTGATTTAAAATCCTGGGCAGACAAATGAACAGCCACAGTAGCGTATTATACTGTATATAAAGATTATGCTTTGGTTCATTCTTAAATCCATCTCTGAAAACTGAAGACTATCCTATCAGTATTGAGCACAAAGCAAGAACTAAACCTGGATTGGGCACCGGTTTAATGCAGGGCCCACAATGCACACACCCAGTTTAGGCACAGAACTTTTTCAAAATCATTTAAAGTTCAATTGGAAACTCTTACAGAACATGACTTTTAGTCTATTTCGTTGAAGCTTCTTTTTTGCATCGTTCCACTGGCAAAGAAACTGAACTCACATGTAAATAATCTGCTGTTATACTGAAAGTACAGACTATTCAAGCCCAAATTAAAGGCTTGGCCAACGAAGCTTTTGAAATAAATGGGAGTAACTACAGAAACATCCATATGAGCATGCCAGCTCTACACTGACAGTGATGAGAGGCCATGATTTAAAGTCTAGTTTGCTGAAGCATGGAGGTCTGGGGCACAAGGCGGCAAGGAACTTCAGACAGGGTGCCAGTGGGCTCAATCATTACATACTCCCACACAGTTACCCACATCAGACCAGTGTTAGAGTTGCTAATTACCTTAACCTCTGTAATTCTAAGATTTTTTATTCACAGAGAGGATATAGGAAGAAAATCAAGAGTATCTGGAGGAAAATCTGCTTGAACATCGAGACAGTGTGACTGAGATAGGATTTGAAACCAGTTTCATCGATATATAGGGTGGTCCAGATCTAATTATACAATTTTCATTACGCTATAACTTATTAAGTTTATTACATAGAAAATCACCCAAAAAATCCCGGACCATCGAGAAGTGTGCGAACTGACGACATGAAGAATCTTCTTTGCGCCGAACTGGAATCGTCCCTGCATAAATCAAAGTCATCCAGACGATCTGGATCTGCATAATTACAGTAGATCTGGACCACCCTGTAGAAACATAAACCACCTTTCTACCATGCTACTTAATCAGCACAAGATGACTAGAATTGTAATAAAATAAGAGAAGTTTTAAGGAAAATCAGGCCAAGCAGCACTATGTACTTTACTGCATTATTCTACAATACTTTGATTACTTATTTTTAAGAAGACAAATTTCTGTAGAGCCAACAAGACTGATGTCAGTTTTATGTAAAAATGAAGGTGAGTTGGCAAGTTGGCGTCAGTGCATTCAGTGAATGTCAAAAATGATTTGTTATCCACGGCCATGTCTGGCCTAAGTGCTATGAATAGTGGTGGGGCCGACCCATGACAAAATCAATGGAATTTCGTGTTTACATGGTTGGATGTATTGTGGTTTAAATAATGCTATATACATTATATAAAAATAAGACTTATGGAATAAAATCTGTGTTAATATAGGAATCTAGGATTATTTAGGTAAAATGTAGCTTTTAAGTGAATGTAATAGAATAAAATAGAATAGAAATTTAGCTCTTATAGGAAATGGCTAAAAAATTTAACATGGCTGGGATGAGAAAGTGTTTTCCAGGGCGAAAAGATGGCTGATGGGATATATGCTGATGGATGTTTGAAAATGGACTAGTTTGGGGCTAATGGGATGTATGCAAATAGACTGATGAATAGGCTGATGGGATATACGCAAATAACAACAAGCATCCTCAAACATCCATGTATATATTGCCATGATTACTTGGTTGTTTCAGCTTTAAACTTAAGGTAGAATTGTATGTATAAGCTTATATGAGATATAAGATAAGTAAATGAGACTTTTTCAATTAGTTTATCATGGTATTAGATACTTACTAATATTTGATATGAGTAGCATTACCATGGATAAGTTATCAGTTGTTACGGTTTTTTGCATGATGCAAACTACTGCTATGTTTCCGTAAATCTTACATGACCAGCCACCAAGGCATTGTATAAAAAGTTAGGGTCTTTGATCTCTTTGGGCTCTCTCTCTTGGCTCTTCGATTCTCCTGAAACGAAGCTTGCTGCATGATTCTTCTGAGGATTCTTCAGGTCCTCTCTCCTTCTGAAACTTGCCACTTACAAAGGCTTGTGTACCTGTGTGCCTCACTGACTCTCTAACTGCTCAAGGCTACCTTCCTTATACAAAAAGTGCTATGTGATGTTGTACTGAAAGTACAGACTATTCAAACCCAAAAGAAAGACCAACAGAGACTACACTTCCTGAAGAGGCTGAAGCGAGCAAGTCTTCCCCCTTCCATCCTCACCATGTTCTATAGAGGCACCATTGAGAGTGTTCTGACCAGCTGCTTCACTGTCTGGTATGGCAGCTGTGGCATATCCGACCGCAAGCGCCTGCAAAGGATAGTAAAGACAGCAGATAACATTATTGGGGTGCCTCTTCCTTCACTACAGGACACATTTTACAAACGCAGTGTCCGCAAGGCCTGCGGTATTGTGCAGGACTCCTTACACCCCTCACATGGACATTTTTCACACTTGTGCCATCCAAGATAAGAAACTGCAGCATCAAAGCCAGATCTGCCAGGCTGCAGGATAGTTTTTACCCCCAAGCAGTCAGACTCCTCAACACCATGCTGCCCCCTGGGATCTTCCACACGGCTTCAACCACCTCTAAAAACAGAACTTTTATACATGCAAGCCACTTTTTGGCAAAGACTAGTTTGCATATAGAAAAGAACTGAAATTCTCATACTGACCTTTTAAGTATTTTGCACACTGCACTTTGACATCCTTCTGCTGTGAAACATTCTGACCTGTCAGTGTTTACACATGTCTTTAACAACATACACTCATGCAGCCATTTCTGTACTACCTCCCACTGTGCTGTATTATCTATTATTTATTTATTATATTACATATTTATTGAATATATTTATGTATTGTAGGTTACAGCCTGGGCACAGACAGGTAGACATGATGTCTTAGCACCACACACGTTTATTTACAATCTTATATACAATTATAAGTGCACAAACCCAGTGCCGCAGCACCAATCACCCCTTAAGTCCTGGCCTTCTCACAATGCCTTTACTCTTCTCTGGTCCGCCTCCACTCCTCTCCTCCGAGCTCTGTGCTCTTCCACCTGACTCCAGCCATTGAATGGAGGGAGGTGGCCCCTTTTATATCCACCTGGATGTGCTCCAGGTGTCCTCCAGTAATCTTCCGCTGGCACTCCCCTGTGTGGCGGAAGCACCGGCTGTGTACCCGGAAGCACTCTGGGCGTCCTCGATCCTCTTCCCTCCAGCACTTCCGGGTGTGGCGGAAGTGCTGAGGTCCAGGGCTCTCCAGGCATTGGGGCACCCCCTGGTGGTGATCACGGGCCCCTACAGGGTTGAGCTTCCAAGCTCTCTACCTGTGGTCCCCAAAGCAACCAGGGCGGTCGCCCTCTTGTGGTCTGGAGGAGGCGTAAGCCCTCCTCCAGTTCTCCTGGGTGTCCTGGCTGGGTAGCAGCTACTCGCCACAGTATCTAGATTGCACAATACCATACATTGCATCAATGTTCATATTGCTTACTACACATCATATTGCTGCTACTTTTTTGTCTTGTCTTTGCACAATGTGTTGTCTTGTTTGTGTTTTAATTTTAATTTTTAATTTTTATTTGCACTTCATGTTGTTACACTGTGGACCCTGAGCTTCGCAATTTTGTCTTTCTGTATACTTATATATGGTTGAGACGACAATGAAGTTCGCTTTGACTTTTGACTTTGACTTAATTTGAATCAAGGTTGTATGTTTTCATCAATTTTAACTCCTAGTGTTTGATATGTCTGGTTTCGCTGCAAGTAAACATAGGTTTAGATGAAGTTGTTTGTTATTATCTCACTGAAACTACTTTCTGTTTCCTGACACTAGCAGTCGTCAAGGGGTTAGGAATGTTCCTGTCTAACCCAGGTTCTGTAGAAGAGTGGTGAGATATCCTTGTTAGTCCTCTCAGCTGTGGGAGGAGACTGTAAGCTGTGATCCCAGAAGCCTGCCATTGCTGAGGTTTCCAGGGGTGAGTATTGTGAGGTGTCCGTGTAAAACAAGGATAATACGCTAAGGTAAAATGTAGAGGCAAATCAATGGGCCATTTAGATACAACACTAAACATTTATTTTATTTTTTTTTTTCTGGAACTTCTCTTTTTCAGGAATGCAGTACCAGCCCATACAATAAGTGACAGAGACATTTTACTGTAGTGACTTTATTTAGCTGGTCCATGAAGATACCCTTCCTGTCCTTTGTATGGTGGCTTGTGCAGTTCCAAAAGTATTTGTTGCTTGTAGTTTTGCACCTAAAATTAAACATACTTAAGTTTCTTCAGTAGGACAGTATCATGGCACAGTGGTTAGCATGTTGGGTTCACATTTAATACTGTGTTGTTGTCTGACTAGTATTTGCATTTTTTGCCATGCCTATGTGGGCTTTTCTCTGGGAACTCAGGTTTTCCTCCACATCCCAGATATGTGTGTCGTAGATTACTTGGCAATTCTAAATTAGGGCACCATGACGGTGTGTACATGTATAAATGAGTGTTGCTTCCTTCCTTGGGTATCATGGTGCAGTGTTAGGCTCTGCCTTCTCTGATCCACAGTTGGATTAAGAGGGTATGTCATGCTCTATCATTCTGTGCAGTTTAATTTTTATTTATTAAAAAAAAAAAACAGCATCACGTGATTTTGGGGAAATTGATAAACAGACTTGTTGCTATCACTGTGGAATGGATGGATGTGTGCCTGTTGCCTTGCCCTGTTACCCTGACTTAACCCTGACTTTTAGTCCAGTGTCACTCTCAAACCATGGGCCTTCCAGAATTGCTTCTGGGGGTGGGGGACTGGTCTTATTTAAGTGTTCCCATTTTTTGTGCAATTCATGGAATTTCTTGTATGTTAGGGATAGATAAGGTATGCTAAACTGACAAAAACGAAATTGCCCAGAGGCCATTTTAAAAGTTTTTCAAATAATCTGCCATGGACATAGGGATATGGATCATTGGTGCTTCGTGGTTTCTGCCTAATAATAATAAAATCAAGTGATTGGGCAGTTGTGCGCTATTCAATCAATAACTCAATCAATGGTTCATGCATTGTGCCTTTGGTATCCTGTCATTAGTCATTCCTTTCTGTTCTCAATTGTTTCTCTTTCACATCATATTGCATTTTCTAAATTTTGTAAATCCTTTTGCTTGCTTTTGGGTTTTTAGCGTGTCCTTGTGTTCACTGACAGTCTGCAAAACATCTTTTTTATTAATCTTCTGGCACCTGAATTCTGGCTTCCTGACCATGTCCCTCATTCATACTGTGGCCCAAAATACACTTCTAAATCTTTCCTTGCCATATGTGACATGCAGCCATTGTTACTCAGTGTGAGGCAGCAGGTTGGGTGTTCTGCTTGGAGAGAGGCTTCTTGAACACATCATAATGAGAACTGACTGTGTGTTACAAACATGGACATTTGAAGGAGATTAACCACATAAAACAAACTCCCTGCTCTGCTCCACCACATGCTGCAAACTTGAAAACTGAGATAGAGCTTATGCCCAGTTGTTCTTAAATTTAGTTCTGGCGGCTTCCTGTGACTGTAGGGTTTTGCTCCAGCCAGTTCCACAGTCAGTCAGCCATGTAACTCCAATTGATTCCATTGTTTAACAAGTTGGTCTTTTTTTCATTTATTATTATTTCATTTTATTCATTTTATTATTCTGTACTCAGAAGATTGTAGAAGTTCAAGATTTACATTTATAAGAAAAGTAGACATATTTGTATTTTTCCTCATAACATTAAATGCCTAATTTTTATTCTCTTTTATCATTTTTGTATTTATTCCCCTTTTTCTGTGGTGCTTGCTCCATGTATTATATCTTAATAATGACAATTAATGAAGATTACAGAAAATGTCTTGGCAAATTACATGTAATTCTGAAAGGCTGCAGCTGCTTCAGTACCAGACCTACTATCTTAGTCACAAGTAAATAACCGCTTAAATAAGCACAACACCTTAAAAGTAGCAACGTACACTCACTGGTCACTTTATTAAGTACATGTGTTCAACTGCTCATTAATGCAAATTTCTAAGCAGCCAATCACATTATACCTACTCAATGCATTTAGGCATGTAGACATTGTCAAATTGACCTACAAAAGTTCAAACCGAGCATTAGAATGGGGAACAAAGTTGATTTAAGTGACTTTTAATGTGGCATGGTTGCTGGTGCCAGACAAGCTGCTCTGAATATTTCAGAAGCTGCTGATCTACTTTTCACACTCAAACATCTCCACAGTTTACAGAGAATGGTCCAAAAAAGAGAAAATATCCAGTGAGTGGCAGTTCTCTGGGCAAAAATGCCTTGTCAATGCCAGAGGTCAGAGGAGAATGGCCAGACTGGTTTGAGCTGATAGAAAGGCAACAGTAACTCAGATAACCACTCTGAGGTATGCAGAAGAGGATCTCTGAACGCACAACACATTTAATCTTGAAGCAGATGGGCTACAGCAGCAGGAGACCACACCGGGTGCCACTCCTGTCATTTAAGAACAGGCAACTGAGGCTACAATTCGCATGGGCACACCAAAATTGGACAACAGAAGATTTGAAAAACATTGCCTGGCCTGATAGAGTCTTGATTTCTCCTGTAACATTCAGATAGTAGGGTCAGAATATGGATTCATCTTGCCTTGTATCAATGGTTCAAGCTGGTGGTGGTATATTGGTGTTGGGGATATTTTCTTGGCACGCTTTGGCCAATTAGTACCAATTGTACTAACTGAGCATCATTTAGATGACACAATCTGAGTACTGTTGCTGACCATGTCTATTTCTTTATGACCAGAGTGTACCCATCTACTGATGGCTACTTCCAGCATGTTTTTTCCAGCATTTACAAAGCTCAGATCGCCTCATACTGGTTCCCTGAACATGACAACGAGCTTACTGTACTATAATGGCCTCCACAGACACCAGATCTCAATGCAGTAGAGCTCCTTTGATAGTGGGGAAATGTGAGATTCACATCATGGATGTGCAACTGAGAAATCTGCAGCAACTGTGTGATGCTATCTTGTAAATATGGACCAAAATCCCTGAGGAATGTTTCCAGTACCTTGTTGAATCTGTGCCATGAAGAATTATGACAGTTCTGAAGACAAAAAGGGGTCCAACACAGCACTAGAAAGGTGTACCTAATAAAGTGCCTGGTGAGTGTACATAAATGCTTGCTTCATTTCATTAAAAGATTAACAAACCCAGTTTTGGAATTTCTAAACTGATGCCAAAGCACAGAAATAACAGCTTCCTTAATTCTTTTAATTAAAAGAGGAAGTTGGTTGGTGTGAAAAGTAGCAGCTACTTTGGGGCTTTGAGAACCACTGCTTTAGACCTTCTGATGCCTTTGGATATACCGTTTCCCACAAAATGATGACTTTATACTATCAGTTGACGCTGTTTAGCACTCAGTTTGGGAACTGTGCTTATACTGTATATCTGAGCTATGTATTTTAAAACTTGATTAGTAGTAGTTAATGATTTAAAATTAATTTATTTTATATAATTGTCCATTTCAGTTGACTTGCTCATTTTTGAGGTGTTAATATTTTTGAAAATTGTTTATAATTGTGTTGTGTTGTCTTCTATTAACCAGGGTACTTAGAGCTTCTGCCTCCCTTCTTCAGGAAATTAGACTTCATTCTCAACTATAGTGCTGTCTATGTGGAGTCTACACATTTTCCATGTGCTAATGTGTTTTTCTTCCGAATAAAGGAAAATGTGGGAATCACTGAAAAGTTCCAAATTTATTTATTGTGAAATAGTATTGTCTTGTTGAAAGGTGGATGTAGACAGCTACTACTGCACCATCTTTGAATGTTCTTCACAGTATCTCCATTAATATGATCCTGATGTCTTTCTCTTTCTCTTTCATGAGGTCTGTCCCAACTTTTTCTTGGGTCATGGGACTGTCATTAGATATTCAAGTATATCTGACCATAGACTTGTTGTTGCTACTGTGAAGATCCATCTTAGGTCCTGTAGGCTACTACCTCCTAGGAAAATGAGACTGGACCTGGCCATTCACCAAGATCAGTCTCTGATGAGTCTGTACGCAGTTTGTGTGAGGAACTTATGAACTTGGGTGCGACTGCCGATCCTAATGTGTTGTGGGAGATCTTCCATGACAAGACCCTCAAGGTTGCTGAGGGTTGTGTTGGTGTTACCGGTGTTCCCAGAAGGAGGTATTTCATCTTGCGGGGCACTCTGGATATCATCAAGAGGAGTGGCAGCGCACAGATCAATGGCAACTCTGGTCTGTTATGGGAACTGAAAAGGACGGCTGCGGGGGCTCTGAGGGCAGATAAAGAGGCGTTTGTTAGAGCAATCTGTGAGCAAGTGACACACCATCTGTGGTCTAGCGACCCACGTCCTGCTTACAGAGGAATCAAAGCATTACGTACATCTGAATCTGTTCCTCGGAGAGTCGCAGTCAGGGCGGCTGATGGAATGGTCCTTACAGATGACACTGCAGTTGTGACCTGCTGAGCTGGCTACTTTGAGCAGCTGTGTAAAGCTGATCCTCCGGCTAGGAGGTTGGATATCTCTGGGTCCACGGTTCTTGAGGCTGATCCTCCAATTAGCTGTGAACCTCCCGATATTACTGAGATTGCACAGGAGGTGAACCAGCTGAGGGTAGGGAAGGCTGCAGGGATCTGTGGTATCAAGGGTGAATTTCTCCAGGCTGGTGGTAAGGCTGTCCTCCTGGCATTGCAAGCAATCTTTGCTTCCATTTGGGAGACTGGCATCATCCCAACTGACTGGAAAATGAGACATGCTGGCCCAATCTGGAAAGGGAAAGGTGATCGCCTGGATTGCGGCAACTACAGGAGGATAACACTGCTCTCGGTGCCGGGTAAGGTCCTTACTGGAGTCATCCTCAATAGGATCTGTGATCACTTGCTCACCTACAAGCGACCAGAGCATTCTGGTTTTACACACTGATGGTTCTCTTGGAGCTCAAATACGAATATTGGCAGAGTTTCTTTGCAGCCTTTGTCGATTTTCATAAAGTGTTCGACTCAGTTGATCGAGCTGCCCTGTGGGACATCCTGAGGGTTCGCGGGATCCCCTCGAGGTTGCTGGATATCATGGCTGGCTTGTACACTGGTACTGTGAGTGCTGTGTAAAGTGGAGGCAGAACCTCTGTGTGTTTCCCAGTTGATTCTGGGGTTCATCTGGGGTGTGTTCTTGCTCCTACTCTGTTCAATGCTTGCATGGACTGGGTGTTAGGCAAGGTCGTGGGGTCCAGTGGCTGTGGGGTATCTGTTGGTGAAGAAAGATTCATGGGTCTTGACTTTGCTGATGATGCTGTGATCTTCGCGGAGTCAATGGAGGCCCTGATTGGGGCGCTCAAGGGGCTGAGTGAGAAGTCTGAGTGTCTGGGCTTGCATGTATCCTGGATAAAAAACAAGATCCAGGCCTTTAAACTCCTCTTGGGCACAGCCATCAGCAGTGTGTCCATCTGCAGAGAGAGTGTTGACCTTGTTGAGAGGTTTACTCACCTTGGCAGTGATATTCAAGTCTCTGGTGACTTCCTATGATGTCAGTAAACATATTGGGAGAGCATGGGGGTAATCGCTGGAAAGGGGTGTGTGGCGCTCCCGATATTTATGCAAAAGGTTGAAGGTCTAAGTCTTTAGAGTCCTGGTGCTTCCTGTCTTGCTATATGGTTGAGAGACATGGACACTATCCAGTGACCTGAGACTCCTTCTCTATCTTTGGAGAATCCTTGGGTATTGCTGGTCTGACTTTGTGTTGAATGAGTGGTTGCTCATGGAGTCTAGAATGAGGCACATTACCTGCATTGTGAGGGAGCATCAGTTACTATGGCACTATGGCCATATGGTGCATTTTCCCGAGGGTGATCCAGCTCGCAGGATCCTCATTGTTGAGGACCTGAGTGACTGAACCAGGCCAAGGGAATGCCCACGTAACATCTGGCTGCAGCAGATAGAGGGTCATTTCTGGCGAGTGGGACTGGACCGCATGTCTGCCAGGGGGTTCGTCATGTGGTGGGTGCTGCAAAGTGCTGTACCAGTGCATGCTGCCCAACCTGACCTGATTATAATAAAATGCAGAGACACCACTAGACACAAAACAAAATAATTACCTTGCCTGTTTATATCACTGGCTACCATTACACTAAGGACTGTGGTCTTCCATCTTTACAGATATTGTCAGAGATCTACAGATTTCTAAAGGAAAGACACCAATTTTAGCATTGAACACTGATATTCTAAAGGGGCTCCCTTTGCAGATTTTATAGATATATTACTTTTGATGAATGGTAGGTATTTCTATACAACATGTTTTTTCATATTTCATTGGATCACTACCACCAGTATTAGGGCAGCACGGTGGTGCAGTGGTAGCGCTGCTGCTTTGCAGTAAGGAGACCTGGGTTCGCTTCCCGGGTTCTCCCTGCGTGGAGTTTGCATGGGTTTCCTCCCACAGTCCAAAGACATGCAGGTTAGGTGTGGGTGTGTGTGTGTGTGTGTGCGTGCCCTGCAGTGGGCTGGCACCCTGCCCGGGGTTTGTTTTCTACCTTGTGCCCTGTGTTGGCTGGGATTGGCTCCAGCAGACCCTTGTGACCCTGTGTTAGGATATAGCAGGTTGGACAATGACTGACTTACTGACTGACTACCAGTATTCTTTCAAGACTCACTGTATAGGATGTTACCTGATGTGGTGCTCTGCAGCATACCCTGAACCCAAAGAAATGGAGGAAAAGCTGAGAAGTACAATGGAAGTTCTTGCAGCGCCTATTCTAAACATTATCAATTCTGAGAAATTAATTCATGCATTTATCTCTAGTAGGACTGACCACTCCAATGCGGTGTTCACTGGCTGTTCAAACTGTTCTTTATACAGCCTTCAGTTAATCCAAAATGCGGCTGCAAGAATTATTACAAGAACAAGAAAATATGAACACATAACTCCAGTTCTTAAATCCTTACATTGACTCCCGGTTAAGTTTAGGGCAGATTTCAAACTCCTCCTTTTAACATATAAAGCATTAAAATGCCAAGGTCTGGCTTACTTTCTGAACTTATCATGACTTACAAACCTGAGTGCACATTAAGATCTCAAGATGCCAGTCTGCTTATGATTCCAAGGATTTATAAAATAACAGTGGGAGGTCGAGCTTTTAGTTACAGGGCCCCTAAACTGTGGAATGGTCTGCCTGCTTCTATAAGAGATGCCCCTTCAGTCTCAGCCTTTAAATCCCGGCTGAAGACTCTCTACTTCAGTTTAGCATATCCTGACTAGAGCTGCTGATTAACTGTACAGACTGCATCTCTGTTGTTAGTCATTAGCACTAAAACATAAGTAACATGACAGTTATAATTGAATACTAACCCTCACCTATTCTGTTTCTCTTCTCGGTACTCAAATGTGGCACTTGGTGCCACGGCCCATCTGCCTAAGGTAAAGTCATCCCTGATTGAGGATCGCAGGAATCATGGGAAAGAGGGGTCCTTTCATCAGATTGGCTGGCCCAGCACTGTCTCACCGTGGAATGGCCAAATGGGGGCGGCAGCTTAATGGATGAGGTCTCCAGGACTCTAAAAATATCCAAATCTTATTTTATGATATCTACTGTTAAATTCTGCTCCGACTAAAATTTTTATTTTTATGCTGTATTGAGGATTTGTTCTGTTCTGTGTATTGTATTGTATTGACCCCCTTCTTTTGACACCCACTGCACGCCCAGCCTACCTGGAAAGGGGTCTCTCTTTGAATTGTCTTTCCCAAGGTTTCTTCCATTTTTCCCTACAAGGTTTTTTTGGGAGTTTTTCCTTGTCTTCTTAGAGAGTCAAGGCTGGGGGGCTCTCAAGAGGAAGGGCCTGTTAAAGCCCATTGCCGCACTTCCTGTGTGATTTTGGGCTATACAAAAATAAATGTATTGTATTGTAAATAAACTGGAAACAAAATGCACTTTTGCAGATTTCAGTTTTAACCGACTGTCAAGTGGTTCCGGCTAATCCCTGACTCCTTAAAGAACAAAGAGCCTGTGCTTTTGGCCATAGCATGGCAACAACCTCCTGTTGCTCCTGAGTGGTCAGGAGGACTAACAACTGACTTCTGGCAGCCATTATGCCATTTGACAGTCTGTCCAGGGAGTGGTAAAGCATAACTCCCAGATGAAATGGCACCATTTGGTCCATGAAGTATTCCAAACCACTTCCCTTTCTGTCCAGGGAGTATTCTAAACCAGCTTCTGAATGGATCAATGGTATCCTGTCCAGGGAGTGTTATCAATAATATTTCTAATTGGATACAACATACCCTGCAGTCTGCTGTACGGCCCATAAAGCCTCTAAAAACAGTATTTCCAGTCATGCTTTTACAATAACTGCTGGAGGAAATAAAAAAAATGGAATTGTTCCCTCTGAAAATGTTTTGGTATTAGAATTCAGGGTTGTTCATTGATCCAAATCCTGGTGTGATGGTATCAAATCTCTTATTTAAGGTTTAAAATAAGTTCAGGTAGGCACATGGCAGAATCTTTTAACTATTACAACCGTTATAAGAAAAAAACGGTTGGGGCCATCGTACAACTTCAGATAAAAGATGTGCATCTCTCCAGCCAACAGGGGCCTTTGAGAAAGTTATTATTTGTCCGTTTGGTCACCAATCAAGATAGCACTTTTTTTTTGTGTGTGCCATTGTCATTTAATGTGTCTTCTCCTGAAACCCATAGTTTTATCCTGTATTCCTTGCCCTTGCAGGTCTGGACTTACTCATCTGCTTTTGTTGATAAAAGCCTGGCATATGTTTATTAATAACATGAGGACTTTAAACATAATATTTTGCAATAAGCATATGATCCCTGAAAAACGGGTCTCTAATCTTGGAGACTACTGCCAGCCCAAAACACACACGCAGAAAGACACCAGAAAACAGGCATGTCAGGATAAAATGTTTGAACATTAAGAGGAAAAACAGCACTTAGATTGGCTTTTAAAGCTGGTCAAACAGTTGCAATTCAATAGAATTCACTAAATTATCCAAAGAATAAAAGACTTCTTTTTAAAGTTTCAAATAAAAAAAGATTAGTACAATAAAAGCAATCATATCAGCACAAATAATAACCAGGTAAGATAATTGTCCATCACTTTGTAAGATGGCACATTGTACAGTGGTATTTCATGCTGGCTTTCCTGTACCTGTATATAATTTTCTCTCTAGGCATTCTCCTTTGCTGCTAGTGTTTTCAGTTGTCTAGGAAAAGTCCATAACTGCAACTTCTGCTCTTGTATGCTTGGATTACACTTTGGATTTCCCTGGGTTTCTGCATTAAATATTTATAAAAAGGTGGTCAAATCCTTAGCTAAATCACAACAATAAACAAACACAACCAGCTTAATTTACTTGTCATAACACACAAAACAACTATACTTCTTCTCTTCAATACTGAACACATCATTTAAACATTCATAGTCCAACCTGGAAAGAGTATGTGACCCTTAGGCTTTACCAAAGGCTAATCGGAGTCAATGAGATGAAAATGGATGTGGGATGGTGAAAAAGCATGCTGGACTGGGTATCAAAGTCTACTCTTCTAAAAACTGTTCATGTGAAACATGTGAGAGAGATGTATAAAGGTGGATAAAGGTTACAACAGCATATGTAAAGGCCGCGGGTGTTATTTATTCCATAGTAAGACAAATTGTCTACCAATAGAGGCAACTGAGTACTATTGCTTTTCTCCCTAAGAGTGAACATCTTACAAAGACCATGGGAAAATCATAGCATGCAATAGTGGAGGTAACGGCAAAGGACCTACTGAAATATCTTCAACTTGGTAAAGCCTCTGTTCATGTGCCCACTGTTAAGAAGAAGGGTGTTCATGGAAGGATACCACAGAGGAAAACACTGCTTCCTAAAAAGAAACATAGCTGCACATTTGCAAAAAGACATCCAGATGTTCCAAAATGCTTCTGGGACAATGTTCTATGAACAGATAACACTCATTTTAAACACTATGTTTAGGGGAAAAGCAGACTGCACATAGATAGATATGTAAGGCACTATATAATAGATAGATAGATAGATAGATAGATAGATAGATAGATACTTTATTAATCCCAAGGGGAAATTCACAGGATACCAAAACCTCATTCCCAACCATTACAAACATGGTGTTATAAGCATCGCGCTTTAGGGCCTAGATAGCTTATTATCTAGCAGGTAATAATGATTTGAAAAGTCTTACCATGAAATTCTTCTGAGAAATGTCAGGTTAGTAATCGTTTACCTGAAGTGTAATAGGAGTGAGACGAAACTACAGGACAGTGACTCCAAACACCAAAGTAGATCATCACAGATTGGCTTAAAAAGAAGAAACCGTGTGTTCTGAGGTAGCAGAGTTGGAGTCAAGACCTCAAACCAAGTGAGATGCTGTGTCATGACCTTAAGAGAGCCGTTCACTTGAGGAATCCCAGAAATATTAATGACTTGAATATATTGTATAATTGAAACAGTTTTGTCAAGTCTAAAATTCCTCCTAACCATTGTGCAGGTCCGATCAGCTGCTGAAGGAAATGTTTGTCGAAGGTTACTGGGGCTAAATGAGGTTCTGCAAGGTACTAAATACAAGGGTTAACCTAATTTATACGTGTGTCTAGTGACTTAGTTGGAAATCAGACCACATTGTCACAAGTAATTAATGCAGAAATCCAGGTGATTCCAAAAGTTTCACAATTTTTTCTTGCAGCTGTATATTTTCTTTTTTCTAGGGGCTAATATTATAAGTTCAGTGGCACATACAATTACACTGGAGTAAAACATTTGTACCGTAGATCAATTCATGCTTTTCCTAATGATTGACCTTAGCTTTTGTTGATGGTCATGGGAAAACACAATTTCACAGGAAACAATTATTTTGAATTTAAACTGGTAATTGGTGGGAATAATTTGGGGTATAAATATAATTTCATCCTGTAGCACATCCTGTAACTATGGTAGCTTTAACTTAAATAGTTCAATGTAACACTTTGATCTGTAATTGTAAGATCACAAAAGTGTGGAGGGTTTAAATCAAAAGCAATATAAATTGTGGTGTACTTTAAATTATTACAGCATTGACATTTACATGTCTCCCATGGAATGAACTCTGTGTTTAAAGCACTGTATAGATAAGGTCAAAAGAAATAATACTCTGAACTATGTAGACCAGGGGTGGGCAAAGTCGTTCCTGCAGAGCCACAGTGTCTGCAGGTTTTTGTTCTAACCCAATGGCCTAATAAGAAGCACATATTGCTCAAGTAACACTTCTGCTTCATTTTTGTTGAATTCACTTGTTAAGATTTTGAACCCTTATTGCTTATTTTAGTCTTAAACAGCTGTATTCTCAGTTTTTAATTGCTCCTTATTAGCAATAAAATTAGCAAATGACTGAAGAAAGCAGCAGTCCTCCATTCAGCTGGTTACCATTTATACCTGTGTGTGTATTTATCATGCACTATTTGGTTTAATTAAATACTTGGAAGAAAAGTGAAGAGAAAAAAGTGAAGCACTGAGAATAACTCATCCGTTTTAGACTTCAAATCATTTGGATGGTATCCTTAGAAAGGAAAAAAATCTAGGATGACCTGACACGGCAGAGTTAAAGCACTAATAAGTCATGAAATTAAATTATTGGCAAGAATTGTTTTCTAATTAAGCAACTGGATTGGATCAAAAACCTGCAGCCACTGTGGCCCTCCAGGACTGACTTTGCCCACCCCTGATGTAGGCTGTCCACCTCCTGTATGTTCTGCCTTAGGGGGACTCCTTTAATGAGCTGTGCAAGCATTTAAACTGACCAAGGCATGCCGCGTCTCCTGGCCTGTGTTGTACGCAGGGCTTGAAGTTGGCCGATACACCGTAGAACTGGGGCGTAGTGGTGCATTGCAGTCTGACCTCCATGGGACACCTCATTTCTCTGCAATATTGCATGTATTTTACCATTGAAACGCTACCTCCATTCCCCCGTTCTCAAAAGTGTATGTATATAAGAGCACTCGATAATTCAGTCTGGCTTGAATTTATTTGTATTTTACAGGATGGTGAGGAGTAAGAAGAAGACGACAGAAACGGGAGTACAGCACGTACTCAAGGAGGCCACTTGGTAACAATGTCTTTTTTATTAATAGTTTCACCTAACTTTTCTTCATCCATTTCACATCTCAAGGTTGCCACCTGCCCTTTTTCACTTGCTAGAACTCACAAACACTTGGTTGACCATATGGATTATTCTTAGGAACAAGATGCTTCATCTAGACAATCTAGATCTTACTTTAGAGAATACTTTTCCTGCATCACAACACACAAATTTCTTTAACTCATATTGTAAAGAATATATGAATCTGTGACAAAGCAAGAAATGTCACCATTATTATGCTTTTGAACTCTTGACACTGTTGATCATGACATTCTTACACAGGACTGAGAATTTAGTGGCCTAATAGGCACTGCTGTTGCTTCACATTATTTGTGAAGTCTGGAGACAGTACTTGCTTTTTTCTAATCACTGTTGAACATTGTGTTCTCAAGCGTTGGTGCTGGGACTATATATGTAACCATTAGGAGATATCATTTGAAAATACAATATTAACTTAGTCATAAGATGATGACGCAAGTTTATATTTAATACTTGTTTTTATACACGTTATATTTTTGCTCAAGTTCAGAAAAACACTTAACCATTTTTAACGGGGGGTAATTATGTGAATAGCAATATAATAGTGAATGCTCTTAACTCAGCAGGCTTAAATTTTAGTTTGCCTAAATTCCTGATTTATTTGTTGATCTTTAACAAGCATTTAACCTTCCATCACATTTCTGTTCTTTATTAGACCTGCTGTCTTAAGTTTATAAATTGCAGGCAGTTTGGCATAGTAGTTAAGGCTTTGGACTTCAAACCCTGTTGTGGTGGGTTCAAATCCTGCTACTGATACTGTGTGGGGCGGCACTGTGGTGCAGTGGGTACTGCTGCTGCCTCGCAGTTAGGAGACCCGGGTTCGCGTGGAGTTTGCATGTTCTCCCTGTGTCTGCGTGGGTTTCCTCCGGGTGCTCCAGTTTCCTCCCACAGTCGAAAGACATGCAGGTTAGGTGCATTGCAATTGTCCCTAGTGTGTGCTTGGTGTGTATGTGTGTGTGTGCACCCTGTGGTGGGCTGGCGCCCTACCTGGGACTTGTTTCCTGCCTTTAGCCCTGTATTTGCTGTGATTGGCTCCAGTGACCCTGTAGTGAGGATATAGCGGGCTGGATAATGGATGGATGGATACTGTGTGACCCTGAGCAAGTCACTTGACCAGCCTGTTCATCCAATTGGAAAACCAAAAGAAATGCAACCAATTGTGTCATAAGTGTTGAGAGTCGCCTTGGATAAAGACGTCAGCCAAATAAGTAAATGTAGAAATATTGTAAAATTAAGGTAGTTTCTTAAGCTTTAGCAGTGTGAAAAACCAGCACATTTATCTCAAGAAGAACCGAGTACAGTAAGGCTGTTCAAACTGATCAGTTACTGCACTATAGTTAATTCAAAACATGCTGGAACTAAGAATTGTTAGCATGAAATGCCAATTCTTAAATGACTTTACTGGCATTCAGTTGAGAGCTGATTTTACAATCCTTATTCTCACACAAAGTCATAAATGGTTCAGCTTCCCCACACCCTACAAAATATATTAGTTCCTGTGCTCTAGGGCATAAATTAAGATGCAGCCCTCCTTAATATACTGAGGATAAATAGAACTAATGTAGGGGTACAGCCTTGAGCTATAGGGCAACCGATCTCTGCCTAGCAATATCAGAGAAACGCCATTTGTTTTAGTATTTAATTCAAGGCTAAAGGCTCATTATTTTCTCACAGGATACTCTTGCTCTTACTTTATAGCACTCCCTTATCTTGCTTTTTTAACTGTAGTAATTGTTTCTGAATTGCCATTCCTAAGTCTTCTCTGATTTCTTCCTCTTCTTGTTGTTTATGGTTGCACTTGATTTGGCTCGGAGTGTACATGTCATCACATATGATAGACCCGTTTGTCATCATTCAGCTATGAAAAGGTTCTTTTCAGAATGCTGCTGACCAAGGACAGTTTGCATTTGCATGTAAAGCCATCCTGTATGTACATGTTTATAGGTATCTTTTTATATATACTGCATGATGCGTCTCTTTTTGTCTTTCGTTTATGCTGCATGTCATATGTCATTTTGTATTTGTACTGTAGTTACTGTAAAGTATATTGGGCTTATGAGTAGAAGTACACTTCATAAGAATAAAACAAAATTAAAAGTGTCCTGTAGCATTCATGTCATGGTGAACTGCCACACAAGAGCAGTAGTCTAGGCATGCTTAAAGTGCAGCTTTAACTATTTTCAGTAGTCCTGCCAGAGTATGGATGTCATTTTAAACATTGCTGTTGACTGACGTACTGCAGCATGTCAGCTCCTGGCTCTCAGGTTTCAGTGAGAAATACTCAACATCTGATTTGCCATCCTTGGTCAGTTCAGCGTTTCACTTTGCGTTTTTCAATCTCCTGCTGAATTCGCTGGTAGAGAGTTGCTTTCATGCCAGAGTCCAAAATGTTTTCTGCTGCTACTAGTTCCACCACTTTGCGGGGGTCATCATCCTACGAGAAAATTGAAAGCAAAATATGTCATACAACAGCAGTTAAAGAACTAGAAAGAATAACCACAGATTCTGTTTAATACACGTCTCTTCTTCCACACTCACGTCACATATAGCTGAGAGATGACACAACTAAAAATATTACATATTACATAATCTGAGTTTAAAATAGATATCTACAACACTTTTTAGAATTACATTTTTGTATACAATCTGGACACATACACAATTAGCAGCATTCATCTATTTTAGAATTTTCACTAAACAAAAAAAGAAAAACTGAATTTTGTAGATTTGCAAACAAGCCTGATATTTACATAAATAGTCTGTTGCAGGTACCCCTCCTTGTTTGTATCTTAAAGAAAACTGTACTTGCCATTAAATAGATGTATTCCTGCAGTTTAAACCCAAATCTATATATTTTGCAAGATGTAAGAATAGATGCCAACAGGCCATGTGCTGTGCTGCTTGGCTGAATTCTTGTGGGAGTCACAGCAACTTCTGTTCATCTCATACTTTTAAAATACTGAAGTTACACTAAGTGAATTTACCCCTACCCTGTGTATTATAAATGAGGAGACATCTCCACTGTCTGCTTCATATTCTAGGCAGAAGAGCTCTGTCCCATGTAGTTCTGGATCTGCGCTAGAGCTGCTTTCATTGGATTCTTCATTTTCCATGGCTTGAGAGATTTCTGTTCCGCCTATAAGTAATTGTATGGTAGAATAACAGGATTAAAATTATAATACACAGTCTCTATCAAAAGCTTATCCACTTTGGATTGTCCCACACTAAATATATAAAAAAAGTTATTTTACTAAATGTCAATGTCAACTTTATTTATATAGCACATTTAAAACAACACAGGAATGCTGTGGCCAAAGTGCTTTACAATAAAAGAAGGAAAAACATACAATTAACATAAAAAAACATAAATAGAAATAAAATAAATGAACATAAATAAAATAAATAGAAGTAAATGTTACATAATTAGAATGAGGAAACCATCAGTATTACTGAAGGTCACGGCAAGCAAGTGAATAGAAATGAGTCTTTAATCTTGTTTTGTGGGCGGCACGGTGGCGCAGTGGGTAGCCCTGCTGCCTCACAGTTAGGAGACCCGGGTTCTCTTCCCGGGTCCTCCCAGCAGGAGTTTGCATGTTCTCCCTGTGTCTGCGTGGGTTTCCTCCCACAGTCCAAAGACATGCAGGTTAGGTGCATTGGCGATCCTACATCGTCCCTAATGTGTGTCTGTGTGCATGTGCCCTGCGGTGGGCTGGCGCCCTGCCCAGGGTTTGTTTCCTGCCTTGTGCCCTGTGTTGGCTGGGATTGGCTCCAGCAGACCCCCGTGACCCTGTAGTTAGGATATAGTGGGCTGGATAATGGATGGATGGATGGAATCTTGTTTTAAACAGTTCAATTGTAGACCACTCCTTTATGTGATGAGGTAAAGAGTTCCACAGGCGTGGAGCAGTCCTCTTTAGTTTTACACTTGGACAAGAGACAACTGACCAGAAGATCTAAGCACTCTGGATGGCTGGTGTAAAATTCGGATAAATAGGCAGGAGCAAGCCCATGTAAAGATTTAAAAACTAGCAACAAGATTTTAAAATCAATTCGAAAACTGACAGGCAGCCAGTGTAAAGAAGCTAATTTTAAGATGTCATGTTGTAAATATGCAAAAATTTCCATGGCAAGAGGGAAATATTATTTACCCTGTTACTTAAAAACAAAGACAATGTCCTCCTTTTCCCCCAGTGTTAAGTGATCCAATCATGATTGGATAGCACTTGAACACATTAAAAATCAGGTGTAAATCAGATCAATCACACTGTATTCAGAGATGGACAGAAGTAGAAAGCGACCACACTGATACAAGTTTAAGTGAAAAGTGTTCTGTATCTGCATACAACAACCACGTAACTGGAAGGGGTTCGGAATGTTTTGGGAGATTGGGGAGTTGACATCAGATCTGTCTAGACACAATGCAGATGACTGGAGACACTTTATTTAAATTAATTTTTTTGAAAGCAAAACATAAGAGAACACAACTCAAATAAATAAATAGAAAAGGCAAAACAAATACTAAGAAATTAATTCAAGAAACTCATCATTCCACTGAAAGAAGACAACTCTTTACCCTTAGGCCGGAGTTATACTTCACGCGACGCGACGCATGCTGCAGAGGACGCTCCTGCTACGCAAGCGTTGTAGTGTTTATACTTGCGCGCGTACTTTACGTAAATCTGGAGGAATCCACCAGGTGGCAGTGCGAGATATTATCACGGTGAGAACATGTTCGGCTTCTCTGTGTTGTGAATTGCCTAAAACACCTATTGAATTCCGATAACACCTTACCGCAATATCTCTGAAAAGGATGTTTATTGATTAAATCCATAAATCCAGGGATGTGTCCATTCCAGCAAGCATTGGGCACGACTGAGAAACAATCCCTGGACAAGGTCTCCGCTCATCGCAATGTGAATACAAGCACTCGCATACACTAGCGTCATTTTAGCGGCACCAAATCCCCAAATCTGCATATCTTTGGAAGGAAACCGGAGCACAGTGTGGAATACAAGCAGGATATACCAGCAACATAACTCCCTGTGAGACAGCAGTGCTATCGCTCCGCCGCCGTGTCACCCCCATGTGTGTAATTATTCCCCCCATGTGTGTAATTATTAACAATATTCATTATTTAAACAAAATTATATGTAAAATGTAACATGCACACTTTAAGGCATTTAATCATGAAAGTGATATCAAGTACAAATCTAAAGATTCTAAATGTGCAGAGAGTTGAAATATCATACATTTAATTTTTCTGTGTGGTGATAATATTGCTGCTTGCCGCAGCTGTCAGGTCCAAGAAGCTCGCAGCGATTAAAAACTGGGATGACGTTTACAACCGTTTGCTTTAATGATAAAGTAAACTACGAGGTTAAAGTGGGCAATTTGAGATTAAAGCCAAAATTTCCCCTTTAATCACAAAATACACGTTTTCACCGTGTCCTTTATTTTTTTCTCAGTGGCTCAAATACAGCGATATATATTATGTTGCTGTTGTTAAGTTGCAAAAAAAAAAAAAAAAAAAAGACGGCACAAAGATGTTATGTGAGACATTTAAAATGCATCGTGTCATTACAATCGGGAATATGCGACGCTTGAATATAAAATCACCACGAATGCATCTGTATGTCAGCATTGTGCTTCACCACATCAAACCATTCATCAAACAGCAAAGTGCGCACATCGATCCCCGTAGGATCTGCATAGAGGCTTTCTGTCACATGTAGATAGTAAACAGAGACTCTGACGTCACATTCCGACTTTTAGCACACTGCGCCCCCCGACTTTTTGCTGGTACTGCAACTCGCGCACGCTATATTACGATATATTATAGAACTCTTTTCTCACTTTTCTACTGAGTTAGAGACGGTGGATTGGGATTCTTGCAATTAAGCAAAATGTAGTGAGACATAGGATATTACAACAAATTTTCTGAAACACACTTTAATCCCACCTGCTATTTCTCCAAATAGCAATTCTGAAGAGTTACAAGTGATTTTAAATCCAAGGTTATGTAAAAGATGTAAAAAAATATTTGCCGAAATGGTTTGAATGTGGGACATTTCCAAAACTTATGAGCTAGTGCTGCAGCTGCTTCAAGACCTTGCTCACAATGTGGATTTTGCCCTGGTGTATGTTACAAGATGCTACACAGCAAGTGTTCAAAATAATAGACCATACAAACTAAGACACTGATTAAACAACCAGCAATTATAACACACAGACTATTAGTTTTTCATCAATACATATTGAACTGTTTGCATCTTGGAACTAATAGTAGTGCAGACTGGTAGGTATTTAAACTCTGCATCTTTACGTGTACTGATTTGAATGTTTTATCTTTTACATTACTCTTTTAGAGAGGTCTTAAAAAGAGATTTCTAGACATATTTTTGGAATGTAAAACAACCTTATCAACCTGGGAAAAGAACACAATTTTGTAATGCAAACATGACAGTGGGTTTCAGATTATTGTTTATTAATGGAATCACAGTTAGCTACACACAATTCAAGAGAGGTGTTTAAGTTTGGGATGCGCGTTTTAAGATAAAATGTCTGCATTCCCACTGACACCCTCAGATATAATATCTCTGCAAACTAAAGAAAACTTCAAGCATCTATTCACCCTGGCCTTAACAGACTCATCATCAGTATGTCTGCTGTATTATCTTTTAATAAGACTTTTCAAATATATTTTCTATTCCTTGCTACTATTGGATTTACTGTGTATTTTTTAAAGTTTGCATTATTGCAATTGCAAGTTATATTGTTCAGTTGGGTCAGGGTATAGTGTTAAGAGCACCTAGTGTGAGAGTTTGCCATATTCCCTGTCAGAGGTGGCTGGGGTGGCGACCCGGCCGGGACGCCCAGGAGGACCGGAGAAGGGCTTACGCCTTCCCCAGACCATCTGGGGGCAACCGCCCTGGTTCCTTTGGTGGCCACGGGTACAGAGCTTTGAAGCTCCACCCTGTAGGGGCCCGTGGTCACCGCCAGGGGGTGCCCCCATGCCTTTGGAGCCCTGGACCTCAGCACTTCTGCCACACCAGGAAGTGCTAGGGGGAAGAGGAGCAGGGACACCTGGAGTGCTTCCGGGGATACAGCCGGCACTTCCGCCACACGGGGGCGGGTTGGTGGGAGATTGCCAGGAAGCACTTGGAACACATCCGGGTATGAATAAAAGGGGCCACCTCCCTTCATTCGAGGCGAGAGTCGGGAGTGGAGTGGACTGAGCTTGCTGGAGGAGGCAAGGAGGCGGCCTGAAGAAAGTAAGGCATTGTGTGGCCAGGAAATTGGGGACTGGTGGGGTTTGTGTGACACTTATGGACAATGTAAATAGTGTAAATAAACGTGTGGTGGGTAAAATGAACGTGTCTGCCTGTCTGTGTCCGGGCCAGCCTCCACATCCCACAGAGGTTAGGGGTTGAGAAGGGATGTCTCCAACAGTATCAACGCAGTCAATGGACACCTGCTTTGGTAAGTGGCACAGGTGTTCAGTGACGTTCAACTCTGAAAATAACAGTTTGTTCTGCTTATGCCAAGCTTTGCTTGAGGTAGCTGTCCATGTGTGGGTATGCCATACACCTGGGGCACTGTAAAGCAGCTATACTAAAATCTCATTTTGATTGAAGCAGATGTACACATGTGGGTGTGTACAGTACATGTGGGGTGCTACAAAATAGCTACACAGAAGTCTTAGTTTGCTTAAGGCAACTGTCCACGTCTAGGGAAAACTGTACATGTGGGGCTCTATGAAGCAGATATACATGTAGTATTCATATGCACATAATAGTCAGCCATAACTATGTAGTGTAGGCAAAGCAAAATAGTGGAACACAGAAACTTCCATGATAATACACCTAGGTGCACATTAGACAACTGTAGGTAAGACATGTGTGATCAGTGAACAATTTCTTCAGTTAGCCAGTGATATCTCATTGATAGATTGTTGAAAAAATTAGAAGATGGGCAAATTTATTCTAACCACTTACGCCATTAAGGGTTTTTGGCATTATAGTGCCTAAATTACACACCCAAAAATAAACATCTATTATTCTGCTTATGTGAAGTGAATACAACCTTCCCTATCTTTCTGTTATAAAAGGAAATCCTGTGATTATTAATGGAATCACAGTTAACTACACACAATTCAAGAGAGGTGTTTAAGTTTGGGATGTGTGTTTTAAGATAAAGTGCATTCCCACTGACACCCTCAGATATAAGTGAAATCCACATACATGAGCGGCAGAGATGTGAAGTGGCTGGCATGCAGCGCAGGCAGGGGGGTTGACGAGCGAAGCAAGCAGGGGGAAAAGCCCCCTAGTTATTAAAAGATTTGTTTCATGCCAATATCAACTAAATAAAGCACAACAAAAAATTTTGTTTTAGGAATTTCTCTACAAAATAAAAACATTTTTAAGTACATAACCAACAAATTTTATGGTGCACAACATTGGAATCAATTTTCTTTTTTTTTCGCCACCTGTTAGCTATCATTGTACCAAGTTTAGATGTCATATCCCAAAAAATTGTATACATTTACAGTTTGGCACAAAGTGTCCCTCTTTTTGGCAACATTTGGTATTCCATTTTGGAAACATTTAGTCTCTTTCACTAAACAATCTCTCAAAATATTGCAGTTATGTTTTTATTTTTTTAAAGAAAAAATATTTTGTGTGTGTGTGTATATCACTCTGAAAAAAGAAATAATTTGTAACTGTAAGTATACTTATATTCTCATCCGAAACCTTTACTTTCAATACTTTTTCATGGTAGACCCTGAAATAATTTCTGACAAGAGAAACTATGTTTTGTACAATATATTGGGAGTTTTTATGCTGCAATTTATAAATCTTTCCCTGCCTTCGGTTGCAGTTTTCCCACAAAGGCTTAGTGTGTTTTTAATTATTCATTTTTTTGTTGCAGACGCCTTTATCTTGCATGTCACATCTGGAATAAACTAAGTACAAACACATTTTCTTGCCACCTTCTTCCAGTTCTGGGTCATGAGGTGGAGGCAATGCCTTTCCAAGCAGCCCAAGGCACAGGGCAGCAAATAGCTCTGGACCAAGCCTCAGATCTAGTCACACCTACACCTAAACATACAGGAGCCAAATAAAGAGTGTCCACACCACCTAAATAGTACATTTTTGGCATATCAGTTGAAAACTGGCATACTCAAAACTGCATCCTGGAAGTGACATTCGTTCAATTGGCAAAAGATGCGGAATCCTCACATGAAACTACGAGTTGTGGCAGCCCTATGTGACACAAGTATATTTGATCAAAGAGTTGTTCCCTATGAAATTTTAAATGCCTTGATTCAGTGACATTCAATTGAGGGGGGTCCCCATCCCCTTGAGAAACTGCAAGCAGTGCAGTGTGATTCATTGACATTTGATTGAAAAGGGACCCCATCACCTCATGAAACTGCATGCATTGTGGCATGATGTAAGTACATTTGATCGAAGAGCGGTCACCCATTAAAAATCACGTGGTGTGATTCAATGATGGTACACTGCCAGTACCAAGTAGGGACTGGAAGAGCACTGCTCAGAAAACTGATATATGGAGAATGTGCAACAGACAGCCTATGGGAATAGTAATTAAACACATAATGCTTGAACTGTAAAGCATCGTATGGCTATGCTTTAAAGTTATGAAGCTATGAACAATACTTACAAATCAAGCATAACATTAAGTCCGTCAGTAAACGCATCTTACTCAAGGTCATATTTCGTGTTATTAGCATTCTGTAAATTTTCTAGGACTTACTCAATCATTTGTTTTTTTTTTGTTTTGTTTTTGAAGAAGGCAATTCCCCTTTATAAATTTTAAGTCTTATTGTGGGTTAACCAAACTATCACCATGCATTCTGACAAAAGCTTGAACATAACGACGTGTAAAGATGAACGGTCACACGTGCAACTTATTTCATACCTTTTACGCACAGCTGTTGACATGTAATGACCAATAATAGTCAACTATATAGTAGATCATTAAAATATTCTGTATCTCAGCTATCCAGGGGCAACGAGCCTTTCAATGTATGTGGCTTAATGTAGATAGATAGATATGTAGTGGAATCCTGGATAAAAGCAGGTTCACTCAACTGTGCTGCGCTGCTCGCCTTGGCGTATACGTATGCAAATCACATTTTACTAATGACAGACAGCAGACAATATGGAAACTTATGATTTACTTGAAAGAAACCACCCTTGCGTATGTAAAAATTCCATTATTGGTTTTGATTAATATGTGGGTTTACTGAAACATACATATTCAACTTTGAAATATGGTGGTGTTCTATGCATAAAAAAATTTAATTTGTGTAAAGAAGAAATGGTGTGTTACTGGAAGATTACATTTTGAACTTAATAGCTCAAAGATGCCATTACACTATAGAGATTTCTAAACTTAAAAATTCCCTGGCATGATCTATATACTGAAATAGGTTAAAAGAAATTGAAATAGGCAATTATGGATAGAGGTTTTTTTCTCCCTTGCACTGGGTAGTTTACCATTAAATTCCTATGATGGCCTGGATCTGTAAAAGCGGTTAAAAAAAAAAATTAAAAAAATGCTTGACTTGCATGTGTAAACACCTCACATACATTTCAATTTACACTAGCTGGTATGTGAGCTTTTAAAAAACAAACTATATATTTACTTCTGCATCGGGGGTGATACACCTGAATGTCTGGCCTTCGAGGTCGGGCAGGACCACTGCTGTGTCTTTTCTTCTGTTTCTCTTTTGCTTCTTTCACCTCTTTATCATAGTCATCCCTAAAGAAAGGCACAGAAAAGTTATAATACATTCCAGTCAGATGTCTACCGCTATACTAGCAATTAAAAACTAGCACAGAAATGAACTGAGAGCAAGCTAGTATACCAATCTAGTAAACACAATAATCAAGTGGTAATGAATTACTACTCATCACCTCCTCCAGCCAGCCTGCTCCCTCCTGAACACGCCACACAACCTTCTCCAGTCCATCTGATTTCATCCTCTTACGTTTCCTAAAGGCTCCCTCCCTCTCTAATTCTGCCAATTGCATACGTCATCACCTCACTCTGCACACTAATTTTTTCTGCATTGTTTAAACAGGACCTTACAAAAACTCTCCTCAAGAAACCCATGTTTGGTCCATCTCAAGTAGGTAACTACAGACTGGCTTCTCTACTTGCCTTTCTATCCAAACACTGGAATGTGCTATCTCTCACCAAGTCTCTTCCTTTCTTTTATAAGGCAGGCAACATGACCCTAATCAGTCAGGATTCAAGAACGGCCATTCCACTGAGACTGCTCTACTCACTATTGACACATTACGGCACACTAGAGCTACCAGCGTGTCATGACATTTGTGCTAATCCTGCCAGATTGCTCCTCTACCTTTGACACAGTCAATCACCAGATCCCCCTTGCCACCCTCTCTGACCTTGGCAAAGACGTACTTTCTTTCTATTCTAACTCATCCATTTATTCAGTACTCCATCTCTGTTCAGCTTGGCTCTCTACTGCTAACACCCGCCAAGCTGGTATGCAACCTTGGGGTGTTGATTGATGACCAGCTGTCCCTCTGGGATCATGTTGCTACAGTTTGTCTGTTTTGCAGATTTACTTTTTATAGCATACTTAAGACTATATTGTGTCTGTTAGAATATGTAGATTAACTCCTGATCTAGGCTTTGGTCTTGTCAAAACTTGAACTCCTGTGACTCTCTGCTGGCAGGAGCATCCACATGTGTCACCAAGTCACGTCTGGTGTTTGACCAACAGAGGCAGGCTTATGTCACTCTTCTGTTCAAATCTCAATACTGGCTTCCTGTAGCAGAAGGTGTTAAGTTCACTTTCTTGCCTACTGAGTAGTCAATGGGTCAGCACCTATATATATGTAGACACTTGTGAGGTTCTATGTTCCTCCTCAAACACTCAGATCTGTTGTTGAATGGTGTCTGGAGATACCGTCACTGTGTGATATCAAATCTAAGTCCAGATGTTTTTCCATGTGTAGCTTCTGGCTGGTGGAACCACTGCTCACATCCTACTGAACTGTTTGCTCTCTCAATGTGTTTAGGAAGTGTTTGAACGCTCTTTTGTTTGGTGAATATGTCTGTTAGGTTTTGTAATATAGGAATTAGTAACTTGCTTCTTTTGTTTCTGTGCCCTTCACTTGTGATGATCAATTTTGTAACCTTGTTCCGTATCACTTGTTCCCAAACAGTCCCTAGACTGGGGTTTACTCAATTATGTTGACCTCCTTTGTAAGTTGCTTTGGATAAAAGCATCTGCTGACCGATTAAATGTAAATGTAAAATGGATGGGCACAACAAACCACTCATTCACGTATGGCCAATGTAGAGTTTCCAGTTATCGTAAAAGACATATTTTTGTTATATGGAAGGAAAACTGGAGTACTCTGGGACACCTTCAAGCAGACACATGGGGCCTGGATTCAAACCCCAAACACTGGAGCTGAGAGAGAGCAGCATTATCACAATGTCACTGTGCCACCCCATTTAAAATTTCACCTTCCACAAAACTGATCTCAAAGCAGTTAAAAAGATTTGGCTTCTATCAACATTCTTAACTCTGGTCATCTGGGGCCTCATGCATAATGCCATGCATAGAATTCACACTAAAACATGGCGTACAGACAAAAGCGGAAATGTTCATATGCACAAAAAATTCCAGATACATAAATCTGTGCGTATGCCAACTTCCATGTTCTTCCACTCCATAAATCCTGGTCAGCGTGAAAAGTAACACACATGCACACGCCTGCTGCTACTCTCCAACTCCTCCCAGAATTACGCCTCTTTGAATATGCAAATCAATATAAATAGCCCTTAAGCTCAGCGTTCTGTGAAAAGGCAATGGAAAAAGCACGGGGGAAATAGAAGAATTTCAACAAATATCAAGTGGAGGCAAAGAAAAACATACTATTTGTTGGTTTAAACAATGGCATAAGCAAAAAAAGGAAGTTGACTGAGTGACATAGAGTGTTGCACAGAGCCCGAAATAAAAAAGAAGATGTCAGATAATCGCTGTGAAAAGGTGATTCGTAGCCCACCGTCTGAGTGTCATATAAAAGCTTATTAGGGTACAAAGAAAAGAAAAAAAATAGGGACACAGTGGGAAAAGAAGCATGGAACTTTAATCTCAAAATTTCCACTTTAATCACTTAGTTTATTTTGTCATTAGTAGAACATCATAAACTTCTTCTTAAAATCGTTTAATTTACTAGTTTCTCATATCCCATCGTAACTAAAGTAGCATGTTAGATGCTTTGTTTTGTATGTGTTCTTCTATGTGCTTTATGTGTGTGAATCACTACGTGCTTCATAAACGGGCTTTCTCTTCCTCCGATAGGACACAGAATCCACTACATTCCTGATATTACAGTTGTCTGAATAATTTAAATACTGAGATGTATACTTCAGATCATGTCAGTATTCATATCAATTAAAGCATGTATTAAACTTGGGAACACTGTGGCGCAGTGATTGTTCCTGCCTCGCGCAAGATGCTTGCTGCGCCGTGCGCGACCTTCGATGAAATAATTTATTGCAGCAGTACTGTCTCTTTCAAACGTACTAACCTCCTATTCCTGTCATTCCTTTTCTTTCTCCAAGTACCCAATCGCCACATAATCAGTTTAGTAATAGACGTTAAACCATCTGTAAACTTAGAACTCTGATGCTTCAAAACTTTTAAGGAACATTGAAATATCTTCATAGAACATCTTTAATTATTCTATCCATCTATCCTTCCAGTGTCGCGCCAGCCCCAGCAAGAATACAGCGCGAGGCAGGAGCAATCCCTGAACCGCCAGCTCCTTGTTAGCGCTGAGACACCTCACATGTTTAATTATTAACAATATAGATTATTTAAATGATGTTAACATTTTATCTGTATAATGTATACAGCGCGAGGCAGGAACAATCCCTGAACCGCCAGCTCCTTGTTAGCGCTGAGACACCTCACATGTTTAATTATTAACAATATAGATTATTTAAATGATGTTAACATTTTATCTGTATAATGTAATAAACATATTTTGATGCATTTTATCTTAAAAATGATATTGTCATCATATGTAAAAATGCGCTTTATAAAGTGGCGCAGGTTGTGCAATATTATAACTGTACCGCAAGTTTACAGTGAGGTAATTGTATTAATAAGTACAAACAGTTCTACAAGGAGCACTTGATGGACTGATTGATTGCGTTTATAGTTCTTGGGATGAAACTGTTTCTGAACTGCGAGGTCTGTACAGGAAAGGCTCTGAAGCATTTGCAGTATGAGAGCAGTTCAATAGACAGCATGGCTGAGGCAGCTTGTGCTTGATGCTGTATACCGATAATTCTCTTTCTGATCAGCTGCTGTAGAGCTGTGATTCCACACTCAGATACAGTGATATAAATGCTCCGAGTGGTGTAGTGAGAGTAATATAGAAAAAGATGATCCTCTGTGGCAATCCCTAATGGGATCAGCTGAAAGAAGAAGAAGGTGCAGTGAGAGTAACAACGCTAAAGCTGCTATGGTATTTGGAATAGTTTGGCTATTCCGTTGGCCATTATATTGTTACAGGCTAATTACAATCAGATGCCTTAAATTAATAAACAATATGCGGTTAATTTCAGTGTATTTGATAACGCCGCATCAGGGATGTAGATCTAAAAAAGAAGGGGAAACCACTAGTTTGTAAAACTGAGCAAAGAACTTGCATATGCCAAGCATTTAGCTGGCATGAAAATGTGCGTGGCTTTACATCAAGTTTACGTTTTATACATCGCGATGTGAGCGTGGAAACTGGCTTATGCACCATTTTTGTGCGTACGCACCATTTATACATGAGGCCCCTTGTGTCTTACAGCATGTATGAAATAATTTGCACCTCTATTTGTATTTTACATAAAATACCAAATCTTATTTCCATTTACAGTGACCTCCACTATTATTGGCACCCCTTGTAAAAATTAGTAGGAAGGGTTAGAAAAAAAATCCCTGTTTGCTGAAGAACTGTCATCTTGCACTGAAAAAATGAGAAACATCTGACTTTTAATTGAAACAAGTTCATTCAAAGAAAAACAAAGCCCTCATCCAGAAATAAATATTTATTAACAAAAACACCTATATGTTCAAATTTAACGTGAAACAATGTAACTGAAGCATGTTTCCCATTTAAATTAGACATTGTTAAGTTGATTGGAGTGTATAGGAACTTTCCAGCTGAAATCAATGACTGATTAACTGGGATACAAATGTGAGGAGACACAGAACCTAATTTCCTTAGCCCTAGAAACATTGTTAGGGTACAAGGCATCATGGATTCCATGAATTATCAGGGGATTTTAAATCAAAACCTGTCTGCCTTTGCTAGGAAACTTAAACTGGGTCATCATTGGGTCTTCCAGCAGGATAATGACCCGTAACACATGTCCAGATCATCCCTGCAATGGTTAACTAACTACAGAATCAAAGTTCTGCCATGGCCATCTGAGTTCCCTGACCTGAACCCTATTGAAAGAAAACATGTGGAGTATGCTGAAGAGGAGAGTACATAGAAAAAGGCCAAGGACCCTGGATGAGCTGGAGAGGTTATGTAATGAAGAATGGTCTCAGATGCCATGCGCTGTATTCTCCAACCTTATAAAAGGTTACAAGAGAAGACTCGGTGCTGTTATATTGGCAGAGGGAGGTTGTACAAAGTATTAAACGCAGGGGAGCCAACAATTGTGGCACATGTGTTTTTGTTAAAAATATTTATTTCTTGATGAGGGCTTTGCTTTTCTTTGAATGAACTTGTTTCAATTAAAAGTCAGATGTTTCTCATTTGTTCAGTGCTGCCAATGTTGCCCTAGTCCAGTTATCAGTTTTCTTTTTCATGCTACCTACTAGAACAAAGAATTTAAAATTCAGCTGTTCCATTCTCAGCTGAGGGTTAGAATCCATGTTTTTTTGGAAGGAAAACCATCACTTCAGATTTAGAGGTCCTGTTTCTTACCCTAGCAACAAAAGCAAAGTGGGCAGCAAATCATTTAACATTGGAGATTAAAAAACAAAAGCTAAGCAATCACCCAAATTTTGACTGCGCCCCGATATCTGATCCATAAGAATTAAAAAAGAAGCAGCACTGACAAGGCACACCCTTAAAAAATGCCAGGGATGCAGACAAAAATGTCACTGCATATATGCAGGGATGAGATATCATGTGGCAAAAATGTTGCTTGCTCTTCCATGAAATAGATATGGGGGATTTATATGATGAGAATATCTGACAGATACTGTATGAGAGAAAAACAATCAAACATTATCTAGTGAGTTATTGTACATGTCACTGCCCCCTTTATTCAAAGCATCTTAAGAAAAAAAATGAGAATACAGTATAGCAGAACTTTAGATACATTTGCTAGTGTTGGGGTACAAACAGATTACCGACTTGCTTACTGTTCAACAGTGACTCAGAGGTGAGAACTGAATGGCCAGCTTTAGGGTTTAAATCGCATCATCCAAGCCAATATATCACACTCCCAGGTTCCAAATTTTTGTTTTACTTAGTACTTGATGCTTCATTGACGCCGATTTGCAGATACACTGATTAACACTGCATACAATTTCTTAAACACAATGTCCTAGATACACACTAGTGTTTTTTTTCAGTTCTTCGCCAAGATACCAAGAAAACTAAACAAAGAAAAACACCATAGAAAAAGTATACTTTTGATTCAGTAAATGTCAATAACTCGGGGGTATGGAGGGGGAGGGGGATCTTTGAGCAGCTGAAACCCATTCATCACTTTACTCCGTCAACTTATTCTAATTGTACAGTTGTAGGGGTAAAATATATTTTATCAGTCAAAAGTATTTGCCAATAACTTCATAAACTATAACAGGATACACTCAAGATACAAAAATTATTAATTGTTCTCATAACAATAGTACTGAGATGTCCAAAAATATCAGATTGTTAGCTTATCTATCCTCATGGTACAAAAATCATGAAATTGAGATCACCGAAAAAAAGAAAACAAAAAAAGTTGCTCAGATAGTACATGGGAAGATCAAAGTATTGAAGAATGGCGAATTAAGACATAAACGCCTCACTTCTTTAGCCTACATGCGAACAATATTTAAAACCAACACATCTCTTACCTACATTTCCATGTCTATTATTAGGGTTGAACTCAACAGAACAAATTTGTGCCACTAACGGACAGTCACGTGAGTGAGAAATATATTGAAACGCTATACTTCATTAGTCCTTTAAAACTCGAGTTTGATGCACATGCGTGTTATCATCACTTGGTCCCATCAACCTCTTAAGTGCCAATTTTAACCCTTTCATTTAGTACATTCCTTGTACGATTCACAAACAATTGCAGGCAGAAAATGAAACTGTTTAAATAAATGGGTACACTACAAATGTGTCCAACAGAAAAGAATATAACCGAACCTGGCGATTTGATTTCTGCGAATATGGTGCAAAAAACCGTGGTTCATATCCAGTCGTCCCCCAGGCTTGAATCTCAGCTCCGTCCCCGTCGCAGCAGAACCTGTCTCCTGTACCACATCCATCTCTATCTGTTAATCCGACATCGAAAAGAGTTATTCGGATGGTATCTTCCCTTGCCTAAATAAACCCCCCACCCCACAGCATCCCCGCCTCCCTCGTTGTCTCAACAACAAGAAACGCAGAAAGACTACGGCTCGCGCAAAGCGGCAGTCCGACCGGTGTGTTACCCTGAGTTTTAGTTAAGGGGCCACGGAACCAGTGACCATTGTAGCATTATGGAATAAGCATCACTCGTTAGACCGATACAACTAATCACATACGTGAACCGTGGTTAATATTAAACAATACTATTAGAAAATAAACCCATGTAACATAATGATTTTAAAGTTTTTTTTTTCCAATAAGCATTTAAGTTAGTGACATTCCAATAAACAGGTAAAGTCTAAAATTGTGAGGTTGAATAGAGAAGGCTATTATTTACATGTATAACTGGTGTTCACTGCACGCACTGTATAGCATTGCAGTCTGACTTTTTATTATTTGCATGGGTGACGTTCATAATTGTTGAGTTGATATGCCTGTGTCTGGTGAAAGTAGTAAGGTTGGAGTCTTAATCCCTCTTTGACTATACATTTACCGGCCACTTTATTAGGTACACCTTGCTAGTACCAGGTTGGACCCCATTTTGCCTTTGGAGCTGTAATTCTCCGTGGCACTGATTCGACAATGTGAACAAGGTGCTGAAAAATTCCTCAGGGATTTTGGTTCATATTGACATGATAGCATCACACAGTTTTTGCAGATTTCTCGGCTGCACATCCATGATGCCAATTTCCTGTTCCACAACATCCCAAAGGTGCTCTATTGGATTGAGACCTGCTGACTGTGGAGGCCATTTCAGTACAGTGAACTCATTGTCATGTTCAAGAAACCCGTTTGAGATGATTTGAGCTTTGTGACACGGCGCATTATCCTGCTGGAAGTGGCCATCAGAAGATGGGTACACTGTGGTCTTAATGGATGGAGCAGCAATACTCATGTAGTTTGTGGCATTTAAATGATGCTCTGTTGGTACTAAGGGGCTCAAAGTGCGCCAAGAAAATACCCCCCAGACCATTACACCACCAGGGCAAGATGGCAAGGCAGGGTGGATCCATGCTTTCATGTTGCTGACATCAAATTCTGACCCCATCTGAATGTTGTTAGCAGAAATTGAGATTCATTTTTCAACATATTTTCAATCTTCTGTTGTCCAATTGTAATGAGCCTGTGCAAACTGTAGCCCCAGTTGCCTGTTCTTAGCTGACAGGAGTGGCCCCTGGTGTGGTCTCCTGCTGCTGTAAGCCCTTCTGCTTCAATGTTCGATGTGTTGTGCATTCAGAGATGCTCTTCTGCATACCTTAGTTGTAATGAGTGGTTATTTGAGTTATTGTTGCTTTTCTATCAGCTCAAACCAGTCTGACCATTCTCTTCTGACCTCTGATATCAACAAGACATTTTTGCCCAGAGAACTACTGCTCACTGGGTATTTGATCTTTTTCGGGACATTCTCAGTAAACCCTAGAGAGGATTGTGTGTGAATATCCCAACCTCCGACCAGCTCATCTGGCATCAGCAACCATGCCATGTTCGGTTTGAGTTTCATCAGGCCTTCTTGACAATGTCTACATGCTTAAATGTATTGAGTTGCTGCCATGTGATTGGCTGATTAGATATTGGTATTAACAAGCAGTTGAACTAGTGTACCTAATAAAGTGGCTGATGAGAGCATGAGAGAGAACAACTGACGTAGTTGGTACTTATTTTGTTTGAACTTTCAGAGTTCATTCTCACATTCAAGAATACTAGTAAAGTGAAAACATCATGCACGCCCAAATAAACCTGCATCTTGCTGCTTTCACCCTCAAATAACTTTGGCGGTGATGCAGCGCAAGGATGCTGCCAAAAAGTGTGACCGTAAAACAATTGCCAGGCACATCACTCACGCTCTAAATGTAACTCGCGATTGCAAAATGTGCTAAGAACGTAACTTGCATTTATAAAAGCCGCAAAAGCCGTGCTTCTCGCACACATACTTTATTCTCATACATTATTCTAACTCAGTAAATACCTGTCACTGCACAGGGACCTGGCGAACAAATCAGGAATATTTCAGTCAAGCTTCACTCCATCATGCTTGACGTGCTGTATATTTCCTTTAACATTCCAATATCCTTTCTGCACTCTCCTAAAATGAAATATTCCAAACTTTCTGAAATAAGACACGGACATGACCGAAAACACATATTTACAGTTTTTCAGGGATGCACTTTGACGCTATTACGGATTTTTAAAACGTAGCCTCTGGAAGCCTTGACGCTATTACGGATTTTTTAAAACGTAGCCTCTGGAAGCCCATGTAAGTAACAACCTCGAAATATGCGTCACTTACACCTCTTTTCTTTCTTTTTTCTTTTTTATTAATAATATCCAAGAGTATCATGTACCTTAAAAAGTTTCATCATTCCGGCGTAAATAATTTTTTCCCTAAGGCTTTTCTTTCAGGAAGGCAGGATTTTCCGGCATCGAAACCAACACAACAATGTTAAGTCTAATTTTATGCTTGAATTAATATTACGTTGTTAGCATTATTAAATTAAACATACCCAGTGCGTTTCGATCGCCTTTTAAACCAATTTTCGCTAACCCGTAATTAAATTAGTCGCTTCGTGCACGGTGACACACAAGAAATCCCATGTTTTCGACAAGAGTTTCTTATCAGCCGTAACTTAGTTTGTTCCTCACGGCGTTCTGTACTCCAGTAACGCTACGGCAAGGCCAACGGGGAAACTCCGGGTTAATATTTAGTTGGCTTTCTCGCATGGGGTAGATTTACGTCTGTACGTAAAGAATTCGAAACCTTCAGTGATTACAAATACCGGTATAGACACGCTTCGTTCGTTTTGACCATTTTGTGAAACCGGGAGATAAATATTATAGCAAGATAATGTCCATAAAAAGGGAGAGAATTTCAGATTATGAGGATGGCGAAGATGGTGAGTGATTTGACTTAATTCATTACAAACACATATACTTTACAGTAAACATTTACAGACGGAGACTGGCATACTTTAAACAGATTTTATTTCGTTACACATATTTTGGTTTTATCTGCATCCAGCCACTCATTCCTGCCATACAGTTGCAGCAGGCACAGTATTTTTAATGCCACGAAAAACATGGGTGTATAGTATTTTTAAAAAAATGATAGATGGACATTACACCAAGAGCGTCTAATATACATGTACGTGGTCTTATACAAAATATGGTTTATTGGATAGTGTCATTTACTGAACCCCTCGGAACTTTCAGTTGTTTTCCAGCCCCCACAGATAATAAAAGTTGTCGTAACACGTAAGACACATTAATTAAAAAATAAATAAAATATGTAGTTCACGACTGCACCCTGCCTGTTCTTTCTGACAGAAATCAGCATTCAATCCAAGTTGTTCAACAGGGTAATAAATTGCTCAGTGAGGGGTTAACACCGAAAATGCAGAGCCCCTTTAGATTCATTTTTTTCCTGATCAGTTTGTCTTTTGTGCACCCACTCCGTGTAGTTTTTATTTTTGTAGCATTAAATGATATCCCTGTGAAGATGGCAGTGTAAATGGACATTTTAAACAATGTTAATTATTGTTATTATTATTTAATTGTGATACTTTTCATCTGCACTATCCAAATTATGCACGAAAAACGTGTTTACTTGCAAGTGATGTGGAAAAAACATTTTTTAAATTCTAAACCTAAAAAAAAATCGAAGTCATTTCTGTAATACTAAAATGGAAAAATCAGAGCAGCCTGTGTTTTAAGAAGTAAAAATGTGGGAAGTGGCACTGGCTATTTAATGTGCACACACAAGACACGGTTTGTCGATCTTCTCTTAGGATAGCATGAGCATGAAAAAAATGAAGCTTCCTCTTGTGTAGATTACATATACACCCAATAATGTTTGCAATACAGAAATGATTGTGCTTATATGTCCTGTTCATAATAAATCTATTATTAGTACATAATTATGGCAAAGTGAGTACCAGTAAATGCTCATGTAATAGGAATTTGTACGCTTACAACTTTAAGAGAAGGCATAGTTACCAAAGCAAAGATTTAGTAATGTCATCAGAGCTTATACACTCATAACTGATGTAAAGGTCTTTTACAGGTTTTGGATGATACCAGTAGAAGAAAACTTGCAGAAAGTACATACATTTATTACCGATATTGCCTAAAACTTTTGTAGTAGTAGTGATACTGGGCCTCGTATAAACAGTGCATACACGCAAAAATATAGCATATGTCCGTTTCCACGCTCATGTTGAGATGTATGTGTAAAAACTAAACTTGGTGTAATGCCACACACATTTTCACAACAGCCTCAGGTCATGTGTACCCGCATTTCTGGTTGGTTTTGTAAATGGGCTGCACCCAATGTCAAAGCAGTGTTACTGTGTCTGTGTGGTCAGCCTTATTTTTTATATTCACATCCATGATGCAGGCTTTATCAAATACACCAAAATTAATTGCATATCATTTGCAAATTTCAAGCACTTGACTGTAATTAATCTGTAACAATATAATTGTGCATGGAATGGCCAAAATATTCCATTTATTATGGCTGCTTTAGTGTCGGTAGAAGTCATTGTAAATGGAAAAATTAGAAGAGTGCTTATTTATAGATAAAAATTATGATGATGACTGGCCTTAAAGTCGATTTTGATCTCCAAGAGCTATCCAAGGCAGACTTTGAGCAATTGTGCTCTACCTGCTCCTTTTGCAAGTTCTGTCCACCTTCAGGTGTTTAGCCACAGGAGCTTTTCAGCACGAACTGGCCGACAGATCGGATATTTCTCAGTCATCACTGAATCTCACTATGCCAGCTGTATGGGATGGTATTCTATGCTTTTCATCCAGATATTTAGGATTTTTTTACACCTGTGTTTGAATGGGCAAACATCAAAACACAATTTGCAGCAACATCCGGTTTTTGTACATTGCTATAAAGGCACCTTCAAAGAATTAATTTGCTTATGTAAATTGAAAGCATTTCCAGTCTATTAATGTGAAACATATCTCTGATACGAAAATGCATCTCATTAATGTTGTGGTGAGATATATGATATGTGCCTCGCCATTAATTGTAGCAAATTGCTGCTCAAATGGTGTGAGCCCCAGAATTCCGCTGCCTCCTCCAGTGGTGTTGACACTCAGATGTTGGTCTGCGACTTTCATTTTCACGTTAACTTTGATATCTGACCACTTCTTTTTTTATTTTGGGCACTGTGCCACTCCCATTAATTTTCTTTTTTGTTGTTTATATAAGCCACCAAATAATATGCTTTTCCTTGCCTCCACTTCACTGAACAGGACCTCCATTTCACATTCACTGAAATTCTTCATTTTCCCATGTGCTTTTGCCATTGTTTTTTAACAAAACACTGAATGGAAGGGATATTTATATTGTTTTGCATATTCAAATAGGTGAAATTCTGGGAGGAGTTGGGGTGGGGCTATTGGCTCGTGCATGTGTGTTAAAATTCACGTTGATTGGGATTTACAAAAGGAAAGTGCTTATGCACAGTTTTATGGATCTGAATTTTGTGTATACGCACATTTCTGGTTTTGTCTGTGTATGCCATGTTTTAGTGTGAATTCTACACAAGGTGATATACATGGGACCCATTGTAACATGTATCGAGTACAGTGAAATTTGTACTTGATGTCTGAACAAATTCTACACACTTCCACCCTCTGGTACAATGATAAAACGGTCACATCATGTTGCCACACCCTCCACATGATGGAACAGCTCTGGATCCTGGTTGGCAACCCCCCCAGGCAGAAACACGGTCCAGTCTCACCACCCCCAGATGTTACACAGGTGTCCCCTTGGCCTGGTCCTTAAAAATGACGATTCTGTGAGACAGTTCACCCCCGGGCAATCATGCCACTTAGTCTTTGTCTCAGGCCATATAGTAAAGCAGGTAGCAGAAGGGCTCTAAAGACTTGGACCTTCATCCTTTTGCAAAGATATCGGAGCATCACACTCCCCTTTCCAGCGATCTCATGACCCCCCATGCTCTCCCAATTCGTCTACTGACTTCATAGGAATAGTCAACAGAGACATGAATGTTGCTGCCGATGTAAGTAAACCATTTAATGAGGTCGACATTCTCTCCTCAGACATACCTTTGGTTTTTATCCAGGACACTCGCATGCCCAGACAGTCAGACTCCTTACACAATCTCTCGTGAGCCCCGATCAGAGCCTTCATTTAGTACAGAAAACACATAATTTAATTTTATTTCATCAAGAAATTAATACCAACAATCAAACTAATTCTTAAACAAATATATAGATTGCCTATATGTTATTTTTAGCAGCAGAAACTGCAAAGCCTATGACATTCTTGCACATCTTACTAAAATGAAACTTACTTTTTAAACCCTCCTCTTCAGTCTGTTTTTGTATTTAGAAATCTAGTTTAGTCCCACTGTAACTTTTAATCAGTTTAGTCATGGCCATTTTATTTTCCATAAAGGAGAGAACCACACATTAACAAGTCATTTCTCATCCAAAATACTTGCAACATTTTATACAGCATTGATTCAAATGTTTTACCTCCACGTGTCTTGATATATTCAAATATCAAATAAGATATTTGTGAGACTCTGTTGTGAACCAAAAAGCATACTTAACATGCTCCTATCCACTGGAAGGGAAAGATTCAATTAGCTGGATCGTGTTGTTGAAACGGAGAATGTTACCTGTATCACAGCCTCTAATTTTTAAAATGGAAGTACTGCACAAGAACTGATTTTTTTTGTTTTTCCTTTAACTATTTTATGTAACTTTTTTTTGTATATTACAGTTTTTAACATATGATATGATTTCTATTATTTATATAGTCATATTAGATTAAATTGCAGGGGCTTCCAGGCAGGCTTTTAATATGTTGTTCTACTGTTTATAAATGTATTTTGTAAATTTTGATTTTTTTTTTTTATTTTTGAAATTTTTACTATTTTGTTTGTGTTTCATGCACTGAAGTGTAATGAGTTTCATTAATGTTTATTTCAGATTTCTTTTTTTGGAGTACTGAGAGAATATTAAAATTGTTTCAGCCTTTGTTTAATTGTATTAAATGTTGATGAGCACATTATAGTTTAGAGAAGGTTGTAGTTGCATGTTTGTGCAAGATAAAGAAATAGGTAAATGTTAATTCCTTGCTAAAAGACTTAAAAGTAAGTTTATTATCGTAACTTTTTCATTGTCTATAGTAAAGCGCACACAACGATAATTTGTCTACTGTTTTAAATGAACCTTGGTGTTAAAATCATCTTGGAAAGGCTAGCAGTCTGTAGCATTCTACATCAGATTGTATTTTAGTATTTGTCTTATTTTGTCTTTTTGAGATAATAAATATTGCTGCTGATTAATAAATAACATTGCTTTTCCCATGTTGAATGCAGAATTAAAGGTTATTTAGTTTTAGTAATTTTTGTTTTAGTCTAAACAAATCCAAATCATATTATGTGATATCATCTACTGTTAAATTCTACTCTGTACTTCTAAAATTTTTATTTTTATACTGTATTGAGGATTTGTTCTGTTCTGTGTATTGTATTGTATTGACCCCCTTCTTTTTGACACCCACTGCACGCCCAACCTACCTGGAAAGGTGTCTCTCTTTGAACAGCCTTTCCCAAGGTTTCTTCCATTTTTTCCCTACAAGGGTTTTTTTTTTTTTTTTTTGGGAGTTTTTTCTTGTCTTCTTAGAGAGTCAAGGCTGGGGGGCTGTCAAGAGGCAGGGCCTGTTAAAGGCCATTGTGGCACTTCTTGTGTGATTTTGGGCTATACAAAAATAAATTGTATTGTATTGTATTGAATGCAAAATTATTATTTATAATTGTGCTGTTTATACTGTGAAGTATGAAGGAGTATTAGTTTTTTGGAATCTTTAATGTTTAATGCAGTTTCTTTATTTAGCAATAAATATACACAAACATGGCTCTTCTCTTTTCTTTTTACTAAAGTCCCAGTAAAATTTGTGAGATCTCATCCTGAACAAACTGACCGACGCAGTCGACACTGTCCGTACTTGGATACCATCAACAGGTACTTGCAGTAAATTTGTTGTTTTTTTCCCTCACTTGCTAATTCATGTGTAACTCATTTCCCAGCAATATTATCTTGAAATGTCTAGGATTGTTTGATGTCTTTTGTTAATGATTCTGTATAACTATGCTTTTTGTATTATGAAATATTTAAAGACAGTGTTTTATTGTTACCCCAAATGTTTATTTCCATTTGATATTTTTAAATTGCCTTTCAAGTCTTTCTACTATATGGTGTACAGTATATTCTGTATTGGATCTTTCTGTGTAGTCAGTGATGAGAAAGCCTAAGGGGAAATTGTTTTTGACCTTTCCATTTCCTAACAGGAGTGTATTGGATTTCGACTTTGAAAAATTATGCTCCGTGTCTCTCTCTCACATCAATGTATATGCTTGTCTGATTTGTGGGAAATATTTCCAAGGTATGTATTTTGTAGCATTCATGGTATTAAAAAGATTTGATTTAGGATGATAATTTGATTTATTTTTCTTTTCATAACTAATTAATAAACCATTACAGTTTGTTAGTTTAGGTCAGGAAAAATTAGCCTTTGCTGTAGAGTTTGAATAGATTCTGAACTGAGAAATAATTTTTTGTAGCTCAAACACACCCATATTGTACAATATTCATATATTCAAGTCACAGATGTTGAAGTATTCTAAAGTGAAATATGTAGCAACTTCATGCATTCTTTACAGAAAAGGAGATACTGCTACATTAAAAGTTAAATGTCAATAAAGACTGCTACTGGAAAGAAAAAATAATCACTTTAGTTTCTGCCGTCATTTTTGTCAAATTGTGGTTTGCACAGTTCTTATTGTTTGAATTTATTGAAAATGTATTTATATGAGCTGCACTAAATCATTTTCTATTGAACTGAAATTATTTTGGCAATATGGTAATAAATTATTTTACTTTATTTCACTAACGTTAGTAGAATAAAATTTAACAGAAAAATTTGCCAAAAATTTCTTACATTGAAAACATCTTTGGCTGTAAAGAACACATAATTGTTTGCTACACTAATATTTATTGTAGTTCTCGTTACTGTTCTCCAAAAGGGACAACAGCATCATGTTAGCATTATTTAAAGAGAGGCACTCAAATCTCTGTATAATACTATCCAGCTGAGCTAGACCAGTATTGGAATTTGGGGCTCTATAAGGTCACACATTCCATGGTTTAGTGAGCTTAGGTTCTTGTTAAGTGGTACAATTTGTACATTGGTTTTCATCAAGAGCAACATAAATATTTATATAAATTGAAGTCAGAAGAAAATGAGGGAAAAATCTAGAAAAGGAAATGGAGATGAACTATTCATTTAAATTATAAAATCTTAAAGTTGTTTGAAGTTTGACACTAGCTTCTGCATCTCTATTAATTTGTTCCTTTTATTTGGACGTTTTTCGATCCCCTTTTTTTCAGGACGTGGTTTGAAGTCTCATGCCTACACACACAGTGTTCAGTTCACCCATCACGTGTTTCTCAACTTGCACACACTTAAGTTCTACTGTTTGCCAGATAACTATGAAATCATTGACTCATCCTTGGAAGATATTACAGTAAGTAAATATTCCCTGCTGTTTTACATTCTGTTTACCTTAAAATAAATATTTTGTTATAGAACATCTTGTATGATGAAAATATAGGCGGTGTTTAAATATAAAAATCCTTGGGAGCATGGTTCAAGTTCTGCTATCAAAGTAAATACTAATGTATATTAAGATAGGGCAGTACAGTAGTGTACTGGTTAGTGGTGGTATTGGTTTATGAATCCAGTGTCCTGGAGCCCTTTGGGCACCTCCAAAGGAATGTAAATTGGGTTAATTGATGGTTGTAAATCGGCCTCCTGTAAGTGTTGGTATGTTTGATAGGCTGGTAGCTTGTCCAGTGCTGTTTCCCGTCTTGCTCCAAGTGTTGCCAAGATAAAGCTCCTCTCCTTTGCAATGCTGAATTGTATTAAGTGGGTTAGAGAATGTTGTGTGTTAAGATAAAAGTACTGTAGGTGAATCTGTATTTTTTTTTTTTTTTAGTATGTTTTAAAGCCTACTTTTACAAAACAGCACATTTCCAGTTTGGACAAACAAGGAAGGCTGTATCGTGCTTATGATGGTACTACATACCTTCCAGGAATTGTGGGTTTGAATAATATTAAAGCAAATGACTATGCCAATGTGGTTCTGCAGGTGAGCACATTTTCTTTTTATTATTTTGTAGCTTTTACTGTTTTACTTTAAACAATAAATATAACCAATATTTAATTATGCAATTTAAACAAGCAATTCAGCCATTTTAACTTATTTATTGTAAATCATTATCTGTGCTGATGTCCAAAATCATTTTTCATCTGTAGTGTAGATTTTTTAATGCTTATAAGTTGTGGCTTCAAGCTGGAACACTTGTTTGTCCTTTCCCCGAATAGCATAAAACAAGCTGTCCATGTAATGATATACATGATATATATAATGATATATCATGCTAAATGATATATTTTTAAAACCATTTTGTCCATTTAAGGTTTTGCTCCAGGTTTTCATTTGTAAGGCTCCCTGGAAAAAACTTTGTAAAAAAGCAAGTAGCACATATTTGCTCAAACAATATGGAAATTATGTACTTTTATAGTTGAGCTTATAATTAAAACAAAAGTCAATTGAAAACAATGTGCACCTGCCACTTGAAGCCAGTCTTTATGCCTTGGAAAAGTTTGAGAAATTCAGCAGTATGTATTGGTGATCTACTTAGTTCAACGCCTATCTGAGATGGATAAAGTGCTTCTGCATGAGACTGCCATGGTGTGTGCTATCATGCCTGACGATAAAACATTCTTTGAGAGCATGGGCATCAACATTATGGTTATGTTTATTTTATTGTAAATGCTAGTAGTATTTGTTTGAACAAGCAATATTTTAGTATGTGTGGTGCTGCTCTAAGTTACACCAATTCAAAATGTATGCATTTTACAGGATAATAACTGTCAATGTATATATAGCATGCTGTGATGCTAGTAGTATTTAGTAGAAGTGCAATGTAGATTTTGTCATAATTCCATTTATCTTGATTTATATTATTTAAGAAAAATAGATTACGGCAGTTTACCTACTTCAGGAAGTCAATAACATATAAATCTGTTTTCTGAATAGGCTCTCTCAAATGTACCACCACTGCGTAACTACTTTCTGGAGGAGGAGAATTACCAGTCTATTAAGCGACCACCAGGAGACATAATGTTTTTGTTAGTACAGCGTTTTGGGGAGTTAATGAGAAAATTGTGGAACCCACGTAACTTCAAGGCTCATGTCTCACCTCATGAAATGCTTCAGGCTGTTGTTTTGTGCAGTAAGAAAAACTTTCAGATCACCAAGCAAGGTATATTATATTTTTTGCCAAATTATAATGCAATAAAAGGTGTGAAAGGCAACTTTCTTTTAAAGTGTTTTTGAATTTTATTGCTGGGGTAATTCCTGCTGAGGCATATTGGACAAGAAGTTTATTTTTCTCATAGAAAAGTAACTTTTCATGCACTGTTCACTAATAATTTTTTTTTCATTTGAACTCCTTAAGAAGTTTATTTTTTATACAGTTTAACCTTATTGGTATTGAAAATTAATACCATTTTATTCAACCTTGGCCATTTTGACAATAGAATATGGAAAATTCAATACTAATTAATAAGAATGACATATTTTGTAAATCTTTATCTTTTGTTCATTTTTTGATACCTTATGTTTCTTCAAGGCGATGCTGTGGATTTCCTTTCCTGGTTTTTAAATGCTTTACATGGAGCATTAGGAGGCACAAGGAAGAAACCATGTAAGTTGCATTTTCAGTGTTAATGATAATTTTATTATATGCACTAACCATATAACATTTCTGTTATTGTGTTTCAAAGATAAGGAAATTAAGCTATAAAGCTTAAGATATCAAAATAATCAGTAAAATGCTTAAACCTAACCTTTTACTTCCATGTAAATGGAAGCTTGGTGATTGACTCAAAAATATGCTATTTAGTTAAGTTGAGTGTCTGATTCTGTGATGTTCAAAACATTGAGAAAAGTTGATTTTAGCATGGTGTGTGTTTGTTTGTGCAGAAACTTATGTACAATGTTAACACGTGAAAAAATGGACTAATCATTTTCAAGCAAGTTGCATTGCGTTTGTTTTGTTACAGCCTCCAAGCCCATTGTTTTTCATTTCAGTGTGGTTCAGTACATTTCTCCATATACCTCAAAAACAGTTTGACCTATGTGCAACAATAACCACCATAGAAATTGTTCAATTTAACAACAACAACAACATTTATTTATATAGCACATTTTCATACAAAAAAATGTAGCTTAAAGTGCTTTACAAAATGAAGAAATAGAAAAATAGAAGACACAATAAAAAATAAAAATAAGTCAACATTCATTAACATAGAATAAGTAAGGTCCGATGGCCAGGGTGGACAGAAAAAACAAAAAAAAATTGTAAAAAGTTTGCACAAACAGCAGACACATGCATATACATGCACAAAGCATTAAGCCACTCCTGTTCCAGTCTGTGTCTCTTTGCACCTTGTTTACTTTATTTAACACCAGGGGTCTCATGTATAAATGGTGCGTACGCACAAAAATGTTGCGTACTTCCGTTTCCATGCTCAAATCGCGATGTATAAAACCTAAAAATGGCGTAACGCCATGCACATTTTCACGCTATCTCAAACCCTGGCGTACGCAAGTTCTCCGCTCGGTTTTGCAAACTGCCGGCACCCAGCGTCAAAGCAGTGCTTTTGTTCCAGTGTGGTTTCCCTTTCTTCTTTAGATCCACATCCCTGACGCAGCTTTATCATATACACTGAAATTAACCGCATGTTGTTTATTAGTTTAAGGCATCTGATTGTAATTAACCTGTAACAATATAATGGTCCATGGAATGGCCAAACTGTACCAAATACCATAGCTGCTTTAGCGTTGTTACTCTCACTGCACGTTCTTCTTCTTTCAGCTGCTCCCGTTAGGGGTTGCCACAGCAGATCTTCTTTTTCTATATTACTCTCACTGCACCACTGAGTATTTATATCACTGTATCTGAGAGTGGAATCACAGCTCTACAGCAGCTGATCGGAAAGAGAATTATCGGTAAACAGCATCAAGCACAAACTGCCTCAGCCTCTATTGAACTGCTCTCATCCGACAAACGCTTCAGAGCCTTTCCTGTACTGACCTTGCGGTTTAGAAACAGTTTCATCCCAAGAACTATAAATGCAATCAATCAGTCCATCAAATGCTCCTTGTAGAACTGTTTGTACTTATAAAGATAATTACCTCACTGTAAACTTGTGATAGTTATAATATTGCACAATCTGCGCCACTTTACAAAGCGCATATTTACATCCAACCATCCATCCATTATCCAACCCGCTGAATCCGAACAGGGTCACGGGGGTCTGCTGGAGCCAATCCCAGCCATCACAGGGCACAAGGCAGGAACCAATCCTGGGCAGGGTGCCAACCCACCGCAGGACACACACAAACACACCCACACACCAAGCACACACTACGGCCAATTTAGAATTGCCAATCCACCTAACCTGCATGTCTTTGGACTGTGGGAGGAAACCGGAGCGCCCGGAGGAAACCCACGCAGACACGGGGAGAACATGCAAACTCCACGCAGGGAGAACCCGGGAAGCGAACCCAGGTCTCCTAACTGCGAGGCAGCAGCGCTACCACTGCGCCACCGTGCCGCCCGCATATTTACATAGGATGACAATATCATTTTTAAGATGAAATTGGGCAAAATATGTTTATTACATTATACAGAATGTACATTAATGTTAGTACGTTTGAAAGAGACAGTACTGCTGCAATAAATTATTTCATCGAAGGTTGCGCATGGCACAGCAAGCATCTTGCGTGACGCAGGAACAATTTCTGGATGGGGAACCAGTTCGTCACTATCACTGTGTTACCGTGTTCCCATGTTTAATACATGCTCTAATTGATAGAATATGAATACTGACATGATATTTAGTATACATCTCAGTATTTAAATTATTCAGAGAACTGTAATATCACGAATGTAATGGATTCTGTGTCCTGTCAGAGGAAGAAAAAGCCCATTTAAGAAGCATGTAGTGATTCACACACACAGAGCACATAGAAGAACACACACAAAACAAAGCATTTAACGTGCTACTTTAGTTACAATGGAATTTGAGAAACTAGTAAATTAAACGATTTTAAGATGAAGTTTATGATGTTCTACTTTGATGACAAAATAAACTATGTGATTAAAGTTGACATTTCGAGCATTTTTACCCACCGTGTCCCTGTTTTTATTTCTTTTCTCTGTACCCTAATAAGCTTTCATATGACACTCAGACGGTGGGCTACGACTCGCATTTTCATGGCAACTTTGATATCTGTCAACTTTTATTTCGGGCACTGTGCGACTTTGTGAACTTGAGCTTTTGAGTTTCTCCAACATTCTATGTCACTCGATCAACTTCCTTTTGTTGTTTATATCACTGTTTAAACCAACAAATAGTATGTTTTTCATTGTCTCTACTTGGTATTCGCTGAAATTCTATTTTCCCTGGTGCTTTTGCCATTGCCTTTTCACAGAACACTGAGCTTAAGGGCTATTTATATATTGATTTGCATATTCAAAGAGGCTTAATTCTGGGAGGAGTTTGGAAGAGGCAGCAGGCGTGTGCATGTGCGTTACTTTTCACGCTGACCAGGATTTATGTAGCGGAAGAACGTGGAAGTTGGCGTTCACAGATTTATGCCTCTGGATTTTTTTTTGTGCATACGAACATTTCCGCTTTTGTTCGTATGCCATGTTTTAGTGTGAATTCTACGCACACCGTTATGCACGAGGTCCCAGGAGTTTAGTTTTAAACTAAATATTAAATTAATAATTTCGTTCAATTTCCTGTTCAGTTACTCTGCATTTATTTATGTACTAGCGACTGGGAGCCCGATCGAATCGGGCTACAAATTCTACGTTTGTGAAATCCATACTTTCTCTGCAAAGAATTATTTGTTTTTTTAAGTCCTTGAAATGATTTTATCATGGCACTGATTTGTGCTTAAAATAGACCTTTTTGGCCAATGTAATGAAGAGCTTCCTGTTTAAATGGGGCTGCTAGACGTGAACTCAGCTCTTCGGCGCACCTCATTTTGATTTTTTTCCGGCAAACAAATTTTCAAAACAAATTTTACGACTCTAATCAGAGTCGGAGTAATAATTATGTTGGCGTGGTCATTTTAGATCTGAGATTGACTAAAATTTAAACAATGACCGTTGTTAATACCCAGCCGTCATTACTCAGTTTGAACCAAACAAATGGCGATACGTTCTAAATTACTTATGGTTCCGGAGCTGTTGAAGGTCAGTCTGTTTAAGTCAGTCAACGATGTGAGTCCTGGAAAGCACTCCCCACCAAACCAACGTTCCAAAAACCAACCGAAATTACTGTTATCTGCTCAAACCAACACCGACTTACTATACTCGGCCGTCCAGCGGCCTCACTGAAGCATTCGAACATTCTTAGCCAATCATGCAATACTGCATCTGCTTTTGCCACGTTATGCTCTAAATACAGAGGCAGAGTCCCATTGCATGGTTCTAACTTGTATTGAGTCGAGGTATTGCCGCGAACACCACACATACGGATAGTATCAAATTATATATAAGGATATAATAAATATAAGTGTACTTGATATATTATTGTAGAGTGCAATTATTGTGTTATATTGTAAAATCTTCAATTGAGTGATTTCCTACATTATTAATAAACTGAAATTTACATGGAAGTACTGTATGAACTAGTCCATATTGATTTCTTGTAAGTGTTGACATGTAGTTGACCTAGTCATTCTTTTAAAAGACTGCAGAACAAAGGATGAGGATAATAAACTTTGCTTTTAGTTCAACAGATGAAGGCTAGGGGAGGGGGGAAAAAAGAACAATTTTTTATGATACTGTCTAAAATAGCGTTGTTCATCTACAGTTTAGCAGCAGATAATTAACATTTTTAATTCCCCTACATTGTATTATTGTAAATTTTTTCTTTGTAGAAAAAAAGTTCTTTTATTACCTTCCAGCAAAAGAGCACATATTAAGATGAAAAAACATAGCGTATATTTAGAGCATATATTAAGAAGCAAAAACTTTAAAAGAGAAGTAAACTCAGAAATTTTGTTAGAAAGTAGTAACTAGACCAGTTACACATTTATTTTTATGTTTGAAAGTGTGATCTCTTGTATACTGTACTTTTATTATTCCTTGTTATTCCAGTCATTGATCAGGTTAAATTCTCATCACATTTTGTTTTCTAAATTTCTCATTTGCCATTTAAAATAAAACAAGATGCATCAGAATCTGAACAGCTCAATCTGAACAAAAAAAAAAAAAAGACTTGGCATTTGTTCTAGGGAAAAAAAAAATTGTACCTCATTGTGTTTAATCATGGCTTGGCTAATTCGCATATTTTGCTTTTTCTTCCTATGCATGCAAATGACATGCCGCAAAAAGCATATAACACTGATTGTCGTTTGATATTCTAAGCTTGTAGTGTATGATGTGAATGCAGGAGGACATTGACACTATTTTTTTTTTTTTTTTAAATGATAGTTTGATGACGCATTCTTAATTAACCTGATTTAAAGCTCAAAATGTGCTACTAGTTCATGCTAGCATTTTGTACATGACTAATGGGAATTCAAAACCTGATATCGTCTTATTAACAGGAATTGCTTAATTTTGGCCTTTCAGTTTCGTAATATAATAAAAAATTGTGAATAAACCAGCCAGCTTTTGAGGAGCAAAGATTAATATATTCCTGTTTTCCTTTATAAATAATAATTTAATTGGTGGATACTTTTAAAGAGATTTTCCTTTTATTTATTTATTTATTTTTTCATCATAGCAATTATCACAAAGGTGTTCCAGGGGTCAATGCGCATATTTTGCAAAAAACTACCTCACCCAGATTTGGTAAGTAATGAATAACGATTCTTTAACAAGACTGATGCTTTCTTAAAAATGTATAATATTTAGTCAGATGTATGGTTTGGCTGCACAAGCAAATTGAATCTGTATAGGAGTTTATTTATTTTACTGTTATGTTGACAGATTATAGATGCAGTTTAAGCATATTGTTTGTTTGAGAGCATTGATGAGGTAGTGCTACAAGCCTAGGTTAATGTTAGAACAATTTAACTTTGATACACACACAAAGTAATGTTTCTGTTTTCATGTTTCTAAGTATTTATAACTGTTCTCTGTTTTCAGCCTGCTGAAGAAAAAGAGGCATTGTTGGCAAATGAAGAATATCAGGAGAAAATGTCAGAGTCCTCTTTTTTGTATTTAACTCTTGACCTTCCTACAGCACCCCTGTACAAAGATGAGAAGGAGCAACTTATCATTCCACAAGTTCCGCTTTTTAATATCTTGGCAAAATTTAATGGACTTACTGAAAAGGTGTGTGAACTAATTTTCAATAATTATTTTTCCTATAGCCTCTGACACCCTTACACACAGTTAAAGTTAAGTTCGATGAAATGGTTAAAAGTATTATAAAATAGTATTTTCAATAGTTTTTTTAAACTTAGACTTTAATTTTAATAATTAATATGTTTCTGTGCAGTAGTTGTGATTTATTTTAATACTGATATATCATTTAGTACTTTATTTCATACAACCTTCTTTAACACTCGAATTACCAGAGCCTATGAAAAAAAACTCATAAATCCGGCCCACCTTAAATCTGTTCACACCTCTCCGTCAGCGTCTTTTTTCCTGTAAATGTGCCGATAAAGACAAGCAGCAAGCAGCCTGCTATTCTATCCCCCAACAGCTGCAGAATGTGCACAAAGTTCTCCCAGCTCATGCCTTGATTGATTACAGTGGTGTGAAAAACTATTTGCCCCCTTCCTGATTTCTTATTCT
>JANRMT010062796.1:58812945-58848154 GCA_026402145.1 Polypterus bichir lapradei
GAATAAGAAATCAGGAAGGGGGCAAATAGTTTTTCACACCACTGTATGTGGGAGTGAAGTGCTGGAGTTTTAAAATGGAAATAATAGATCATTATTTGGAACACATGCATTTCATGTGTGTTCCGTTTGTACAATAATCTGTGTAAACACATTGTTAAAACGTTCATGATCACGATACATACTACCACCCCCTCACCCAGGGATCTGACGCTGATAGTTTTTATTTGAAACTGGGAATAACTGTAGATGTGAGTGGTGTTTTGAGGCAATGGAACTGGATATTCTCTGATCTGGAGGGATTAAAGCTGACACACAATCACTGATGAATCTGCCTTCTTCGTATTTCACCGTCACTTGATTTTTTTTTTTTTTATTCAGTTTTATTGAGTGTTCCTGCTCACGCTGAATTAGCATGCACCTTGTGGTCTATGATGTCAAAGACGCACTGACGACAAAAAAAAAAAAAACAGAGACATAGGTATAGTGCGCATTGCCAAAGGTACACACGTCGTAAATGTAGGAAGGATGGTCCTTGCGTGTGTGTGAACTGTTAACATTTGAATTTGATGATTGCATATAGCGCTGAACTTGCCTCTCTGTACTATTCTTGCCTCTGCATGTCCTGGAGTACAAAAGAAACTGCACTGTGCACCCAAAAGCGGACACTGGCAAGATCATGAAAAAAAAAAAAAAAAAACAGGCCGTCACTGATTACAAGCGCAAGAAGTTATGCGAATGAATTTGAATAATGTTGCATCCATGCCACAGTGTTTTCCGAAATGTACTATACAGGTCATAAAATGAATAATTCCAAATATCATATATACCCATGTCTCTTTTTTTTTTGTCAGTGCGTCTGACATCATAGACCATAAGGTGCATACTAATTCAGCGTGAGCAGGAACACTCAATAAAACTGAATAAAAAAAAAATCAAGTGACGGTGAGATATGAAGAAGGCAGATTCACCAGCGTTTGTGTGTCAGCTTTTATCCCTCCAGATCAGAGAATGTCCAGTTCCATTGCCTCAAAATACCACTCACATCTACAGTTCTTCCCAGTTTCAAATAAAAACTATCGGCGTCAGATCCCTGGGTGGGGAGGAGGTAGTATGTATTGTGATCATGACTGAGAGAATAAAAGTGAAAATAAAACAGTAACTTTCACAAGTACTATAAATGTACACCGTCTGTTACAGATGCAAACCAAATGTATGTGTGTACTAGGGGTGTGCAATATTGGAAAAAAAAAATCTCGATATTTTCTGGGACTTTGACGATAACGATAATTCCAAGGTAATGTATTATTTGAAATTATATTGAATTATATTTTTGTCATCTATAGCTTTACTTATCAGGTCTTTTTGTATTTTTAAACGTCATAATAAATAAGATCAATTTAACCTAAACTGCATTTTATAGAGGAACCCCAAATTACTCACCAATCGCAATATGAAACCTATGCCCAAAACAAGGTAGCCTCTTCCAGTTATTAATCCATAGTGCACTGACAACATTAGCCCCGCTGTCTGTTGTCATGCAAACCATGCGGTCTTCTCGCAGTGACCATGATGCCAGTGCATCTTTCAGACCTTTCGCAATGATGTCGCCAGTATGATCTCGTGGGAAGTAAGATGTTTGCAGATAGAAGCTTTGCAGTTGCCAGTTTTCGTCAATGAAATGCACCGTCAGGGAGAGGTATGGCTCGGATGTTTGGCTTGACCATAAATCCGTTGTTGTGGCAAAATGTGAAACCTTTTGCAGTTTATGCATCAGAGTTTGGCGACATGAATCATACAACTTAGGCAGAGCTGTTTGACTGAAATATTTTCGGCCAGGCAGTGTGTACCTTGGGTCTAAAGTATTCAAAAGTTGTTTAAAACCATCTCTCTTAACCGCTTGAATTGGCACCATATCTTTTGCAATGTAATTGGTGATGGCGTTTGTTATGTCATGCCATCTGTTGCTTTTCTTGTCGTAAGGCACTTTTTTGCAGAATGAGTCCGCTAAAGTTTGCTGAGTGTGTTTTTGTGCTTGTACCTTGGTTACTTTAGACTTGTGCTGGACAGTTGACTCCTTAAGCTTTTCGTATTCTTCATATTCTGTGCAGTGGTTAGTTCGCAAATGGTGAAACAAATTAGTTGTCGAGCTGTCTTTAACGGCAACCGATTTACCACAGTTTGCAGATTGCCGTCTTTTGAGCAACATCAGTCTTTTCAAAACCAAACCACTGCCATGCGAGTGAGAATGAACCATGTCTGGCAATTAACTCTGACGATATAGATGGTGAGGCTGTTTTATCATCTGGCGCTGTTTGTTCACTCATTTTGAGGCAGGGAGTGACGCTAATTTGCGGCTTGCTGGACGTGCATGCCTACGTAACTCGCTTTGCATACGCGCAGTGGTCTATACTGTTGCATTAGTGAATGAACTCTGTTTTTTTTTTTTGCAAAGCGAGTTACATACTCGATAATTTAATCTTGCACATCGTTAAACAGCAATTAAGATATAATCGTAAACGATGTATATCGCACACGCCTAGTATGTACTGTATAATATTAACAATAAGAGCAGCTCACTACTGAAAACGGCAAATATAGGAGGCAGTCGTGATCGAACCGGAGACTCTTGATCACAAGTCAGCAAATCTTACTGCTACGCCACGGAAGCTGTTGTCTTATCCTTGAACCTTTTGTGAAAGTGTTTATTTGATCTTTGGACTTCAGGCGTCACACATTATATAGTTTATGCCAACATTTTGTCATTTACTACTAAAATATGAAAAACGTTTCTGTTTTAACAAAGCGTTTACACAGATTATTGTATAAACGGAACACACATGAAATGCATGTGTTCCAAATAACGATCCATTATTTCCACTCTAAAACTTCAGCACTTCACTCTCAGATAATCAAGGCATGAGCTGGGAGAACTTTGTGCACGTTCTGCGGCTGTGGGGTGATGGAATAGTAGGCTGCTTGCTGCTTGTTTATCGGCACATTTACAGGAAAAAGACACTGACAGAGAGGTGCGAACGGATTTAAGGGGAGCCGGATCTATGAGTTTTTTCGTAGGCTCTGGTAATTCTAGTATTAAGCTTGAGTAGGTAAAACATGTAGAAGTAATTAATAAATTATATTCATTCAACAGTGTTTACATTGTCTAGGGGCTATATCTGTAACCTAGGAAGTCGAACAATGTCAGATTCAAATTGTAAATACTAAATTATATATATTAGGGCTGGGCAAGTTAACGCGTTATCACGTTAACGCATCAATTAATGGCGGCAATTATTTTATCGCGCGTTAACGCAGTTTTTGTTGTTATTTATTTTGAAAGCCTCGGTCTCAATAGCGATTGATAGAGATCAGTGATCTTCTTGTTACATTGCTTTTCGATACGCTTTTGCTAGAAGAAAAGTTAGTTTTGTTGATTTGACCTCAATTCCCTGAATGTGCATGAATAGCAAAGAGCAAACAACTTCTGAAATGGCATGTGGAGAGATGCCAAAGTGATCAAAGCAAAACTTTTTTTGTATTACTGAATCGGACTCTGATTTGTCAGACTCGATTTTGATGCAAGTGATCTGGAAATGTAGGTCGAAAACGAAAGTGAGGTACTAGCATTAGTTGATCAGTCCTCTGCTGATCGTGGTGCTGAGCACATTTGTGTAGCTGATGCACCTATGGCAGTATTCCCCTGGAAGTACAGACATTTATGATGACAGGGGGTACAAACCATATTGCCTTACTGTAACTGCCACCCGCGCACACCTGTCTCACAAAGAAAGCCAGGCAGCCAGCCTGCCATGCATTCCTGCTGGCTGTCGAGCCGCTGTTGCTGCAAACAGGTGCCAACAGCAGGCAAAACAGGCAGCAACAGACATTTTATGTTAATTTATGTATGAAACCATTGCTTTGTGTGCTTTTCAGAAAACTCAGTTTTTTGGAGAACATATTAGCCCTCAAAGACTTGCTACTGAACATGGACTGTTTATGCTGCTCCCTGATAAAAGAAAATGTTTCTGCTGGTACCTGTTAAGATAAAAAAGAAAACAGATATAGAAATATTAACTTTCTGTTGCTCGGAAGGTGCCCGTTATAATGTGATCGTAGCTCTGGACCCAGAGAGTAACTTGTTTTTCTATAACAAAGTAGATAAAACATTAATGCCCTGGCAGTGGCAAATAGCTTTGGTTTTATATTTGATTTGATTACATTAATGTTTAAGTTGAGATTTACAAGAAATATTTTAACTGCTACTATGTAAAGGGAATACTGCTGTTAAAATGCACCTTATTTATTTTAAGTGTTTGCAAACCAAATACAGTACACACAATACACTATGTTTGAGTTCATTATTGACTTTTGATCATATCAATGTGATTGTTGTGATTATCTGCATTTAGTCATTGCACAGCGCAAACTTTATAAACCAATAAACAAAAAGGTATTGCTAGCTAAGCGGAGGCAAGTTATGCTCCAAAACACAGAGGTAGACCGACTACCCATTCTTGACATCACACTTCCCCCTCCCCTCAGCTTACAGTCTTTGTCTCGGATTAGCACAAATCGATCATTCCTGCAAGCGAACTACGATTCTTAGTGCAATGAGAGAAGTTGCAAAATCAACCGCAATGTTCAAACAGATTCTAGAAAAAAACCCTGATCTAAATCTGTTAAGTAGATCTCTTGTTCGCTAGCTAACCGGATGTAAGATACGCCTCATGGCTGGCGTGTGAGTGAGAAGGGCTCCACCCATCGCCCCACTGCCTCTCTCTCAGATTCAAGCAAATAAATCGGTACCGCAAGCGAACTATGATACTTAGTGCGATGAGAGAGGTCAGAATATCTACCGAAATGTTGAAGCAAATTATAGAAAAAAACCCAATCTAAATCCATTAAGTAGTTCTCTGGTGAAAAGTAGACAGACTTACAGACAGATGGACAGACGTACAGAGAGAGAGAGAGAGAGATGTTGGATTATATATATATATATATATATATATATATATATATATATACACACACACAGTGCATCCGGAAAGTATTCACAGCGCATCACTTTTTCCACATTTTGTTATGTTACAGCCTTATTCCAAAATGGATTAAATTCATTTTTTTCCTCAGAATTCTACACACAACACTCTACAATGACAACATGAAAAAAGTTTACTTGAGGTTTTTGCAAATTTATTAAAAATAAAAAAACTGAGAAGTCACATGTACATAAGTAATCACAGCCTTTGCTCAATACTTTGTCGATGCACCTTTGGCAGCAATTACAGCCTCAAATCTTTTTGAATATGATGCCACAAGTTTGGCACACCTATCCTTGGTCAGTTTCACCCATTCCTCTTTGCAGCACCTCTCAAGCTCCATCAGGTTGGATGGGAAGCGTCGGTCCACAGCCATTTTAAGATCTCTCCAGAGATGTTCAATCGGATTCAAGTGTGGGCTCTGGCTGGGCCACTCAAGGACATTCACAGAGTTGTACTGAAGCCACTCCTTTGATATCTTGGCTGTGTGCTTAGGGTCGTTGTCCTGCTGAAAGATGAACCGTCGCCCCAATCTGAGGTCAAGAGCGCTCTGGAGCAGGTTTTCATCCAGGATGTCTCTTTACATGGCTGCAGTCATCTTTCCCTTTATCCTTACTAGTCTCCCAGTTCCTGCCGCTGAAAAACATTCCCACAACATGATGCTGCCACCACCATGCTTCACTGTAGGGATGGTATTGGCCTAGTGATGAGCGGTGCCTGGTTTCCTCCAAACGTGACGCCTGGCATTCATACCAAAGAGTTCAATCTTTGTCTCATCAGATCAGAGAATTTTGTTTCTCATGGTCTGAGAGTCCTTCAGGTGCCTTTTGGCAAACTCCAGGCGGGCTGCCATGTGCCACACCTAAGGAGTGGCTTCTGTCTGGCCACTTTACCATACAAGCCTGTTTGGTAGATTGCTCAAAGATGGTTGTCCTTCTGGAAGGTTCTCCTCTCCCCACAGAGGACCTCTGGAGCTCTGACAGAGTGACCATCGGGTTCTTGGTCACTTAACTGACTAAGGCCCTTCTCCCCTGATCGCTCAGTTTAGATGGCCGGCCAGCTCTAGGAAGAGTCCTGGTGGTTTCAAACTTCTTCCACTTACGGATGATGGAGGCCACTGTGCTCATTGGGACCTTCAAAGCAGCAGAAATTTTTCTGTAACCTTCCCCAGATTTGTGCCTCGAGACAATCCTGTCTCGGAGGTCTACAGACAATTCCTTTGACGTCATGCTTGGTTTGTGCTCTGACATGAACTGTCAACTGTGAGACCTTATATAGACAGGTGTGTGCCTTTCCAAATCATGTCCAATCAAATGAATTTACCACAGGTGGACTCCAATTAAGCTGCAGAAACATCTCAAGGATGATCAGGGGAAACAGGATGCACCTGAGCTCAGTTTTGAGCATCATGGCAAAGGCTGTGAATACTTCTGTACATATTTTAATAAACTTGCAAAAACCTCAAGTAAACTTTTTTCACATTGTCATTATGGGGTGTTGTGTGTAGAATTCTGAGGAAAAAAATGAATTTAATCCATTTTGGAATAAGGCTGTAACATAAGAAAATGTGGAAAAAGTGATGCACTGTGAATACTTTCTGTATGCACTATATATACTATATATAATATATAATCTGAGGCAAAGCCTCTGACATTCTGCTGCAGCAACTGTTTACTTACTTGACAGGGTGGACATCAGAGTATTACATTCATAGGTCTGAATTGCAATGGAAGTGAAGGTCTGTGGTACAGTTTGTATATTTGTAGCTAGTAATGCGAAAAGGGAGAAAATTAATCATGTATCTTAAAATAGTTTTTTATTACTAAGCTTTTGACAACCTACCAGGTGTCCTCATCAGAGGAAAACAATTGTTACAGGAATCAAAGGCAATAGATAGCAAATGAGGAGGTGGGGATCAAAGGGTATTGGTTATAAAGTCTTTTATTATTTAGGTGTCCTTCTTTTTAAGCCTCCATATGCTGAGGTCATGACCAGTTGTCTTTTAATAGCATTTTCATTTGAGAGCCATGATTTAGCCAGCTTCCTGGCAATTTTAGTAGTAGCCCTGAATTTTATTTGCACCGTGTCCCAGTTAAACAAATGTGTGTCTGGTTGAAGTTTTATGTGTGTATATCAGAGATCTGTGGTCCTTCCTTCTGACAGCGTTGCGATGTTCTTATGAGGTGCACATTTTGATTATAACTTATTTTGTGTATCATTTGATTAGGTAATAATTGTTAAATAATTAAAAGGTGACACGTGCACAATATCAAAGAAAATAATATGAAGTTAAATTTCCCAGAAAAGATTTATTGTTAAATGAAAATATGTTACAAGTTATATTTGTATTGTTACTGAGATCTAGTTCACTGTGTTGCATAAGTAAATGGCTCTAGTGTGTTATGCATTATAATCACATGCAGAAATTTTGCCTGTGAGTCTCAATGTCTACCTGTCAGAATTTGCTTCTTGGAAGGACTGTCAGCAGTATGTGTCATTGGAACATTTTGTGTCTGTAGTTATCACCATTTTCATGTGTCAGTCTGCACATATGTAGTGATACGTAATTAAGATACAATTGCTGGGTGTTCAGCTTTTATGACTTTCTAGTAAAATGTTTTTGCACACTGCTGGTGACAGTGCCTCTAGATGAAATGGAGTACCCTGGTTGAAGGTAATTGATTAGCTGCTAAACCCGTTGATAGCTAAACTGCCTTGTTCTACCGTAGTACATAGTCTGGGTGTGATTTCCTTTGACCACTGATTTTTAGTTTTATTTCATATGTGACGAAAGTTTGATTTTTCAAGCAGCATGCTTTTTTTGATGTGATAAGTTATTGTAGATGTAACAGCACAGTATGTACAAAAGCATGTATGTTAGCACAGTATTATAAAATTTCTATTAAACTATTATTTTCAGCCTGTCATTTTGATGAATGAACAGTGTACATTTTTAAAGTAACATATAATAAATTAAAAATGTACTTTCACAGGAATATAAAACATATAAGGAGAACTTCCTGAAGCGCTTCCAGCTTACAAAGCTTCCACCATACCTCATTTTCTACATTAAAAGATTCACAAAAAACAACTTTTTTGTTGAAAAAAACCCTACTATTGTCAACTTCCCAATTACGTAAGTATCACTATGTTTGTTATATTATTATAAATCACATATATGTCTATTAATGTTGCATGAGTTTCATACTAAAGGAAATATTACAACACACTTGTTTGATCTTTCTTGCATGTTTCTAAAATAAAAAACAAAGTCTGCTAGTTTCTAACATTGTATTGCCATCATTTATAAACTGGAAATGCATATGCAGCTGTTGTAACTATGGGGAGGTCTATGATTCAACGAAAACCAAAATTTTTATGTAAAACTGTAAATAGCATTTTTTATGCAGAGCCTTAAAAATCAGTTTATATTTTAATGTAATGTGAAATTGTAAAACAGTCACAATTACTCTCTTATTGCTCTAAGATTGTCTGCATTTTTTATGTGCAGCTATATTAATGACATGTACCATTTGAATGTAATCCAGCCATTCTTTTAACCTACTGCGTTCAGAACAGGTTTACAGGGCACCAATACATGTCTTGGAACGAATTAGCTCCATATGGCTCATTGCTTGGCCAACTCATGCTCCTCAGTCACTCGCTTTTTGCCATTTTGAGTTTTCAGCTTGTGATAACTAGTGTAAGATTTCAGAGGCAGAAACTGGACTGAGAGTAACACAGTAATACTAATACAGTAAAATATGCATAGGAAGCCTGTTACAGAAACTGTAAAAGATGTACCTTAAGTTTATTTGTAATGTATTTTGCATTGCAGTAGGCAGTATGGGCTATTTTAAAGAGAGATTCACAAAAAGAAATTTAACAAGAAATTTTCTTTCTGTCCACAACAGAAGCGTTGATTTGCGTGAGTACCTCGCCGAAGAAGTCCAGGCTACAGAGAAAAATGCAACTTATGACCTAATTGCTAATGTGGTCCATGATGGAAAACCTACTGAAGGCTCCTACAGAATTCATGTGCTACACCATGTAAGACACTGATTTATTTATTTACAGTGCATCCGGAAAGTATTCACAGCGCATCACTTTTTCCACATTTTGTTATGTTACAGCCTTATTCCAAAATGGATTAAATTCATTTTTTTCCTCAGAATTCTACACACAACACCCCATAATGACAACATAAAAAAAGTTTACTTGAGGTTTTTGCAAATTATTTAAAATAAAAAAAAATGAGAAAGCACATGTACATAAGTATTCACCGCTTTTGCCATGAAGCTCAGGTGCATCCTGTTTCCTCTGATCATCCTTGAGATGTTTCTGCAGCTTAATTGGAGTCCACATGTGGTAAATTCAGTTGATTGGACATGATTTGGAAAGGCACACACCTGTCTATGTAAGGTCCCACAGTTGACAGTTCATGTCAGAGCACAAACCAAGCATGAAGTCAAAGGATTGTCTCGAGGCACAAATCTGGGGAAGGTTACAGAAAAATTTCTGCTGCTTTGAAGGTCCCAATGAGCACAGTGGCCTCCATCATCCATAAGTGGAAGAAGTTCGAAACCACCCGGACTCTCCTAGAGCTGGCCGGCCATCTAAACTGAGCGATTGGGGGAGAAGGGCCTTAGTCAGTTAAGTGACCAAGAACCCGATGGTCACTCTGTCAGAGCTCCAGAGGTCCTCTGTGGAGAGAGGAGAACCTTCTAGAAGGACAACCATCTCTGCAGCAATCCACCAATCAGGCCTGTATGGTAGAGTGGCCAGACGGAAGCCTCTCCTTAGTAAACAACACATGGCAGCCCACCTGGAGTTTGCCAAAAGGCACCTGAAGGACTCTCAGACCATGAGAAACAAAATTCTCTGGTCTGATGAGACAAAGATTGAACTCTTTGGTGTGAATGCCAGGTGTCATGTTTGGAGGAAACCAGGCACCGCTCATCACCAGGCCAATACCATCCCTACAGTGAAGCATGGTGGTGGCAGCATCATGCTGTGGGGATGTTTTTCAGCGGCAGGAACTGGGAGACTAGTCAGGATAAAGGGAAAGATGACTGCAGCAATGTACAGAGACATCCTGGATGAAAACCTGCTCCAGAGTGCTCTTGACCTCAGACTGGGGCGACGGTTCATCTTTCAGCAGGACAACGACCCTAAGCACACAGCCAAGATATCAAAGGAGTGGCTTCAGGACAACTCTGTGAATGTCCTTGAGTGGCCCAGCCAGAGCCCACACTTGAATCCGATTGAACATCTCTGGAGAGATCTTAAAATGGTTGTGCACCGACGCTTCCCATCCAACCTGATGGAGCTTGAGAGGTGCTGCAAAGAGGAATGGGCGAAACTGGCCAAGGATAGGTAGGTGTGCCAAGCTTGTGGCATCATATTTAAAAAGACTTGAGGCTGTAATTGCTGCCAAAGGTGCATCGACAAAGTATTGAGCAAAGGCTGTGAATACTTATGTATATGTGATTTCTCAGTTTTTTTATTTTTAATAAATTTGCAAAAACCTCAAGTAAACTTTTTTCACATTGTCATTGTAGGGTGTTGTGTGTAGAATTCTGAGGAAAAAAATGAATTTAATCCATTTTGGAATAAGGCTGTAACATAACAAAATTTGGAAAAAGTGATGTGCTGTGAATACTTTCCGGATGCACTTTATTTATTTATTTATTGTGTGCTCATAATAACCAGCTGTAGTCAGTAGGATAATATTATGTTGGGTACACTATAGTTGGTGTAAAAACAAAGGTCAATTTAATACAATAGTAAGAAATTTGGAGCATTCAAACTCATTGAAGCTGATTCAGTGGATAGTTATAGATAAGAAACATTCCATTAAAGACATTGAGGAGGGTTGCATTCATTGACACTAATGCAGATGCTGAAGAAATACTGAAAACTTTAAGTTCATAGGATTCTGCATTGCTTGGGATCTCTCATAGTCCTTTAGTAACATTACCAGACTTGATAAGGAGACTTCACATCACCTTTATTTTATTTTGAGAAGGCTGGGTAAACTCTAATCTTCCCCCAGAACTTCATTACCTTCTACAGATGCACAGTGGAGAGCATGCTGGCTTGCTACTGTATATTGCATTTTGGCATGACACCTCCTCTGTGGAAGACTACAGGGCTTTGCAGCAGGTGATTTAAATAACCTGGGTCATCAATGGAGACAAGTTGCTGTCCATACAAGAATATTTATGATAAGACATGCATGAAGAAATTGCCTTCCATCATCTCAGACCCCACATATATGCTAGCAAAAAAAAAACTCTGATTGATGCTGTATTATTGATGCCATACAGCACACTCACAAATATGTGTTCTACATGGGCCATTAAACTGCTAACTCCCGTGAAGTTATCTGCTTGACCTGTGACCAAGGCTATATTACGTAAGCACCAGCACCACCAATGTTTCTGCATAAGCAAATCAGTGTTCTTCAGACTCCTTAATTCTGTTACTGTATTGTCCCATTGTTACTGTCTGATCAATGTTATATGTTTGTTTTTATTTAATATAATTACAGTTTTATTGATTTTTTTCTCATTTTTATTGACATTACTAAATAAAGCAATTTATGTCTTCTATGTCACCATACCATATCCTGAATTTTTGCTGCATGTTTCTTCACCAGTAATACCAATCGTTAAATACTTTTCATTGTACTGTATTTATATAGTGACAGTAAACCTAATTGAATTGATTTATTTTCTTTCTAGTCATCTATTTGCCCCACCTAAACTCCCCCCCTCCTTTTACATTAACAGGGTACGGGAAAGTGGTATGAACTACAAGACTTGCAAGTGACAGACATTCTTCCTCAGATGATCACACTTTCTGAAGCTTACATTCAGGTACGGTCAGTTTGAGGTGTTTTAATCATGTAGACAAAATCACTAAAGAAAACAAGGTTTTTATTAAAATGTAATCATGTTTTGCGTCACATGGATTTAGCAGATTATTTTCTAACCTTGTTTGTATATATGTAGCAGAGGGACTGAGTGACCAACTGTTTTGTGTTGAATAAAGATTTGCCATCCTGTATTTTTTGACCTCCAAGAAATGATTTTTTTATCAGAATGTACTAGCCTGATATGTTTTAATATAGTGATGTCTTTAAATGGTAATTTCTGAACATCATTTGAGACAGTGTATTCTGTTATATTCTAAGTAATAATAAACTAAAGGATTCTAGAATCTTTTACTAGAAGTTCATTACACAGATTGCACATTTAGGACATTAACGTGTTTTTGCACTTACCTGCTTATTAAGGAAAGCAATTTTTTAAATATTATTGGGACTGAAATTACACAGGGGTGACATTATCATTATCCTTGTGAAAGTGTGCGGCTTAAAATTCAATTTAGGAAATACACGATGTTTGTGTAAATGAAATAACATGTATAGTATCTGTTAGCCGTTTCATCTAAGATATTTTATAAAAGTTTTATGTGAAGATTCAAAAGCATGTAACTGTTTTCATGAAAATCAGAAGTTATTAATGTCAAATTACAGCAACTCAAAATAGGCAGATTTAATGTCTGTCTTATTCTTGGTGAATTCTTCTATGTACTGTACTGGAAGATCACATTGACCACGATGTGCCTCTAGAAGGCATACTTGCATGACAAAGTATCCATAATTTATTCCATGTTTTAGGCTAATGTAGGTGTTTGGTTGATGAACATTGTGACCTGTGGTGTAAGATATGCTCCATCTGTTCTCCTGTTTTGTATTGCAATGTCTTCTTTCAGTTTTTGTCCACTTTCTCTCTCTTGTTTGTTCGCTCCACATGGGGCAGGCACAAACTGGCTAATAAAGAAACTTGATTCAGCCTGCTTCTAATTGTTTTTGGTCATTTAAATTCACCATGTAAAAAGGGAAATAAAGTAAAAAGCAATTTGAATGGTGGACGAGGTAAATATTGTTCAGCTAGATATGACCTATTTATTTATGTTACATGCGTGGCTCTTACATCCCCAGAAAATACCAAATAGCAATTGACCATCTTACAAATATTGATCACTCCTTTATTAGGGGATTTTACATATTCTGAAAAGGAAGTACTAAAACAACACAAAAAGCCATGTCACTGCTCCAGTAGGAACTAAGAAAAAAACAAAACAAAAAAAAAAAACGAAACTGTTAGAGCCAATTAGCCCTTTGGTTCTAAATATGTTTTAAAAACTTAAATAATTTTCTTGTACGAAATATGAAATGTTACCATAAGTAGTACAACAAAAAGTAAAACCTTTAATCCCTTAAACAGTTAAAGCAGCATGTGCTCACTGACATCGATAACTGTTGTAAATGATAATAAACATTGCCTTTTGTATGCACCATATTGTGTTCTGAATACAAGAAAGTTCTGACACTTTTGTCTTGTTGTGAAAATACATACAACACACGTCAGCTTTCTCTGCTCACTGGTTGACTATAACCTTGCTGCTCCTTCCTTTCCTGTGCTACTAAAGGTGCAACCATCCGTGAGGGAGCACTTACTGGATCATGGGAAGGACGAGTGAGAAAGGGTTTCAAAACCCATTTTACAGAGATCTGTCAGAAGTCACTTTCTTGTGATTCAGTTGGACAAATTTGTTTTATAAAATAGCCTTCTTGTCTAATTGCAGGTCTATGTTGAAACTTTGTTTTTTTCATAAAGCACACTGGGATTTGAAATAAGGATAGGTGCATTCTCAAAATGACTTAGGTTCTGGCTCTAGTAACCTTTGACTTTCTGCTATAGCACTGGGTACAAGACAGGAACCAGAACTGGATGGGGACAACAGTCCATTGCATGGATATACATATCCACACTCACACACAAGTTCAGTTTAGTCTATAACGAATCTAACCTGCATGTTCTTGGGGATGTTGGAGAAAAACTGGAGTACCTAGAATAAATATGTGAAAACACAGATAGTGACCAAGTTGTTGGATTTGAACCAGGATGCTGAATCCTTGAGGCAGCAGACAGTGTTAAGATAACCATTGTGTGAATGTACTACCCATAGTTTAAAACTGTAAACAATTGTATTGGGCAAAATGGACAATCAACATCAGTTTCTCACTGAAAATGAAAATGGCATTTTTGAAGTATTTCAGTCTGGTTTTAAGACACACAGAGTCTGCATTTTCAAGTGTTCTAAAGTGACTCTGAGTATACTGCTTTCTTGTTGCTGTTAGATCTAACTGGCCATTTGATACAGTTAACCATGATATCCTCATTGCCTGTCTAAGCAGTATGTGGGTATACAAGGGACTGCTTTGTTAATGGTTCAAGTCATACCTCACAGGCAGAAGCTTTTCAGTCAGCCTGGGCGATCTCTTCTCATCCTCAACTCCTATCACTTGCGGGGTCCCTGAAGGATCTATTCTGGGGCCTGTTCTTTTTTCACTATGTATGTTGTCCTTAGCATCCACTTAAAAAAAAGCACAATATTTCTTTTCATTTCTTAGCAGATGACACACAGATATATTTTCCACTTAAACGGATCAAAACAGATTCTCATAAACCTTTATTGAAATGTCGGGAAGATATTAACTCTTTCAGGGCTGAATATTTTTTCCAAAAAACAATGGTTTCAGTCAGAAATCAACATAAAACGTCTGTTGCTGCAAGCTGTGGTTGCCAGTTTGCCAAGAATGTGCAGGAGGCTTGCTGTCAGGCTTTCTTCGCGTGGCTGGGACAGAAGCAGTGGTCACGGTTACAGTGCATTACAATTTGGTTCTTACCTCTTATCATTGTTATGTGGCCGTCATCCCTGACAAACATTGTCAGTACCACAATTAGCTGGGGACCGATCAGCTGAAACTGGAACCTCACATTAGTTTTTAATCACTTGTATCAAAAACTGAGTCCGATAAGTCATAGTCCAGTTCAGAGATAATAGGCAAAACATCATCCACTGAGTATTTTGCTTTATGCATTCGCTTTGATCTCTCGCCAGATGTCAGTGCCATTTTTGCTGTTGTGTGTGCCTTGCTACTCATGAAAGCGAAGGGAATCTCAGTCAGACCAATGAATCTAACTTTCCTTCTAGCAATGAAAGTCCAACTAAAACGTAACAGTTGGTTTTGTCACAGTTTACAGTTGATTACCATCGTCAACTTTTCCTTTTGACAAAAGTCGACATCAGCCCTGAAAGAGTTAAAACATTTTTAAATGTTAAATTTTCTTAGTTTAAAAAAACAAAAAAAAACAAAACATAGATTGTATGTTTTGGACTTTCTGATCTTACTTGTGCTACAGAAATTAATCTTGGCCCTTTGACAACCTACTGTAAACCCTTTGCAAAAAATCTTTGTCTTTGTGATAGTGCCCTCAAATTTGATAAACAAATTAACTCTGTTTTTAATGCCTGTTTCTGTCAGCTTAGATCAAGCCCTATTTTTCTGTACATGATTTTGAAACATTAATTCATACATTTGTATTTTCTCGGACTAACTATTGCAACCCACTATACATTGGAGTTAATCAGTCCCTTGTTTGTCTTCAGCTAGTCCAGGACGCTGCTGCCAGGCTTCTAACAGGTGCATGAAAACAAAATTGCATCACACCAGTCTTACCTTCTCTTCACTGGCTTCCTGTTTGCTACAGGATTGAGTTTGACATTTTACTGTTTGTCTTTAAGTCCCTGAGTGGTTTAGCCCCCTTTTATCTTACTGACCTCTTACACCCTTATTCTCCTCCATGGTCACTGAAGTCCTCTGACCAGAAGGTTTTGGTCGTGCCAAGTTCTAGACGTACGCTTAGAGGGGACCGTGCTTTTGCAGTAGCTGCCCCTAAGCTTTGGAATAGTCTACCTTTTTATATTGGGTCAGCACCAAGTTTGGTCACTTTTAGATTCCACCTGAAAACCTATCTTTTTGCCTTAGCTTTATAAACTTGTATTTTAATGTGTTGCTTTCTATCTCCCTCTTTATGGAATTTATTTATTTATGGATTTTTGTCTTTATGGAAGCTGTACAGCACTTTGGTCAACTTCTGTTTTTATAAATGTGCTTTATAAATAGAATTGACTTGACTTGAAATATTGTTTTTTAGTAAATTCTTGAAGGAATCTTTCTAAAAAAACAGAATCACATTGGGCTTAAATTTGAGACACGGGCAGATGAGTTAGCTAACCTACTGGTACATTTTCTACTAGCATATAAAGCATCTGAGTGTACTTCATGAGCTGCAGTGTATTCAGTGTAGAACTGTCTTCAGAAAAATAGAGAACGCAAGCAAATGCCTGGTCCCATCCTTTGCACCTCCTTTGATGCCTTCCTTTGCCTTAAGGCGTCCCCTTCTATTCTTTTTTGTTCACCTCCTGTGTAACTTCAAATTCAGAAGTTTTAAAGCGAATTTAGTGAGCTCAGGCCTGTACATAGTGAAGTAATCTGAATTGCATACTTGCATCGTGTATACATTTCCAGGATTTTGTCTCAAGCTTTCTGATGTTTATTAAGTAGTACCAATCCACCTTTACCATTTGAACCAGAATAAATACATATATTGCAGTGCTCTGAAAATTTTTTTAATGAACGTCTTGCATAAATCAAGAGAAATTAATATTTATAATAACTGCATGCTTTATGTAATGGGGAAATAAAGCTTTTTTAGCTATTTTTGTGGATGAGAGCTGCAGACTATTTTTTGAATATATTTACTTGAGCCCTACCTTTTGACATTTATTATATCTTCACTTCTTGATAATGAAAAAGTGGCAAATTATTTATATTTCCCTGAATTTACTTTGAATGCGAAGTCTCTTATGTAAGTGGATCTAAATACAATATATCTGCAGCTAGAAACTAGTCTAACAAAAGAGCCACTGTGTATTTTTTATGAAAAAAATGTATAGCAACTGAAGTAATTTTGCATTCTTCTTTTTAGATCTGGAAAAGACGAGAAGATGATGAGACCAATCAGCAGGGAGCATGATTTGCCTCACCATTCTGGACACACATATATATTTTTTTTACTTTTCAAATTTACTAAATACTGGAGTGAATAAAAAGAAAATGCCCAAAGACTGTAAAAATATGTACTTTACTCCTTGATACAACATGATTTTTCCAGTTTTTCTTCAAATTTAATCAGAGGCTAAGAAATTGTAGGGTCAAATTTATAGAATTTTTAGGAAAGAGAAAGGCAGAGTAGATGGAAACAAGAAGAAATTAAATTCTTATCCAGAATGTTGACTCGAGGCCAAAGGGTAAGTACACAGTTGTAAAACTCCATATTCCATAGTGACATACCTGCCCGTGTCCTATTGTGCATCAAAGTGATATGTGTGATGGAGGGCCTTTTAGAGTTCTAAAGGCAGCGTGAAAGGAGCTACTGTGGCGTGGGTACTGTCAGGGGGTGCTGTAGGTGCATCTGGATCCTCGCAGGAACCTTTTTCCCCACAACTTGTAGTTTTTTTTTTTTTTGGTAATGTAGTAATTAAATGCATTGCTTCTTTCGCCATTTGTTGGAATGACAAATGCAATGCATTTTATTACTACAAATGTTTGTCTTCTGCTATTTGTTGAAATGACAAAGGAAGTGGACAGACGCACATACTGTACACATAGACACTTATTCTTTTAAGGTGGATATGACCTACAATCTGGCAGGTAAAAACTAGTATGCAGTATATTTTATATTTTCTGACTGTAGGTAGAAAACCTTTTAGTAATATAAAAAGCTGAAATCCTTCATAGTGCACATTTAGGATTTTTCAGTGGCACAAGTAATATGCAAAATGTCAGCTAAGAGTTGTGTGGATTTATTATCCTAGATTAGTACATATGCATTTAAGGCAGGTCTTGGATTTAGTGGAGCAAACTGTGAAATCATATTACTCTTTAGGACTTTCTAGTCTACATTAAGTAAAAGACATTACGTTGTTTTCTTTTTTTAACTGGATATTGCATGTGTTAATTTACAGCAGAAAATGTATTGAAGAAACATTGAGAGTGCTGAGCGTATTATTGTATATTAGTAGGATTTAGTGCAGGATTTCTTTGCAAGAGATCAGACAGAGACTTGCAGTGATCTTCTTGGTGGAGCTGACGCTGCGTTCACTTTGTCAGGCCTCTGTGCCGCTCATTTCCAGACATGAGACTGGCAGCGCTCCACAACCTATGGAGGAAAACAAAGCATTTGAATTAGATACCCACATTTAAAAAATTAAATCATGCAACATATGAAATCAAATATTGTGAATAAAGCAGATTATACTGTCATTTAACATTAAGCAGACCATGATGAGCTTTTTATGTATATTTTAATTGTCATGTTTAGCATGTAAAGAGCATTAATGCAATGAGGAAACAAAGCTCATTACCTCTTCTCAAAGAATAAACTCGGGAAGACCTGCATGAGCTCATTTGTTACTGGCATTGAGCATTCAGGGCCTAGAATTGCACTGACTGGGTGAGAGGCGAGACACGAGTTACACAGCAGAACTGACATGTAGTGTTTGAGGAGAAAACCCAACATCTGTCAGTAACCTTTTTGAGAAAAATCTAAAGAAATCAATGATGCACAACAAGCAGACCTGCTATATCAGTAATTTAGCATATTCATACAGTGATGAATGCTTCTTCCTGCTGTTCAATTTGCACCTCTAACTCTTAGTAGTAGTAATTCTGGTATGCGTATAGAAGACCATGAAATTCGTACTGGCATGTCCAACCAACATGTAACACAATATTAAGGATGCATTAAAATACAAAATTTCATTTTAGGGAAGAATAGTTACATTTATATAGCACTTTTCTAAACACTGAAAATGCTTTACATAAACTGCGTTGGAACCACCTCAACCACCAATGTGCAGCATCCAAATAGATGATGTGATTGCAGTTATTCTGGTACTAGTACACTCACCACAGACTAGCTATTAGGTTGTGAAGAGATGAGATGGATAATAACTAATTAGAGGTAGGGGTGATTAGGCCAGAATGGGCAGTTTGGCAAGGACATTGAAGTAAACCATACTATTTCCAAAGGGTTCCCAGGGATCCTCTATGACTACAGAGGGTCAGAACCTCGGTTTTATGTCTCATCTGAAGGATGGCCTAATTTTTACAGCACAGTGTTCACAACACTGCACTGGGGCATTGGGTTACACACACAGACCACAGGTTAATCATTCCCTGATTGCCTCACTACCACCTCTTCCAGCAACAACCCAAGCTTTTCCTAGATGGTCTCACATCCAAGTACTGGCTGGGCCCAAATGTGCTTAGCTTCAGGTGCGTTACCTGTGCTATTTTAATGAATAGAAAACATAAATCCACCTAACCGATGTACTCCCCATACTTGTTTTCATGCTGCCATTACCTGAAACCTTGGTCAAAAAACTGCTCATCTGGCAGCTGCAGCAGCATTTATCTGGGAGACTTGCACACAATTACACCTTTAAACAGACCTTTTTCCATGGTGCTGTTTGAAGCTGAGTGTTACTTTCTAGGCAGCTGCATACATCCTCAATGTGGCTTTTGCTGAGAAGCCCACTTTACATGTCTGGGCAGTACAGCATGTAACGTATGGAGTTTGAAAGTCACCCCATGTCTGAATGAATCTTTTGTTGGGTGCATTTTGTGTTTCCTCCCACACCCCCAAAGATGTCAGCATTAAGTAAATTACCCCATGAATGTGCCCTGTAACAAGTACAAAATATTCCTGCTTTTTGCTCAGTGCTTCTAGCATTGCTGTTTCCTGATGCCTGCTGAATGACTTTTCTTGGTTCTCTGGTTTCCTTCTACGTCCATGAGATGCACTTGTTAGGTACATTGACCCACTGTGACCGAGTGTGGGACAGGTTCTCGCATCTCAGCAGAGGACTTCTGAAGCTCTGAAGACCACTGAGTCCTTGATCACCTTCCTGACCATCCCAATTTGATCATGGCAGTCCACACACAGCTTCTTGGACTTCATGGCTTAGTTTTTGTTTTGACATGCAGTTTGAATTGTGGGACCTTTTATATACACAGGTGTGTCTCATTATAAACAATGTCCAATCAGTTCAGTTTTGCCACAATTGGTCTTCAATCAAGTTCTAGATGCATCTGAAGGAGAATTAAAGCAAACAGGATTAAGAGTGCCACAGAATACTTACAGAAAGTTTTTCATTTTTGAAACATTTCGAAAACCTTTCCAAAAACATTTTTTTACTTTATCATTATAGGTTATTCAGTATAGATTGGTGGGCAAAAATGGGAAATCAAACCATTTTAAATTATACCTACACCACAATGCATTGTGCTGTAAGAGAAGGGGTCAGAATACAGAGTCTGAATCCACTGAATGGCTATATAAAAAGTTATGCAAGTGGATTAAGAGGGCTCTGAAAGTGGATGAACAGCCTTGCATATCAACCAGTAACGGTGCACTGCACATTACACTTGACTCGAGCATTCCTAGTTTTCATCCTCTTTCTCTGTATGTTTAGCATTTGTTTGCTCAGAGGTTGGTGTGCTTACTGCTTCCTCAGCAGCTCTTCTTTTCTCCACCCTAGTGGTCCGCTTCTTCTCTTCTTTCGTCAGTATCTTGTTGTGTTAAAACTTAAGCTGGCACTTAAGTCTTCAATCTGCCTCATGAATGATTTTAAGATATGAAGAGGTAAGGGAAGTGACGGCGAAGGTAGTAGGGATGAGAACGGTGCCCGTACACATGCACCGCGTGGCTGGCTGCTGCCGAGAGTTGATTCTACAATAAAATAAAAATAAAAAGTGGAATAATCTTAGAGGTCAATCATCACCCTGAAAGCAGATATTATACGTCACATAGTATATGTGTACCAAATTTCAAGTCAATAGGTCAAACGGTTTGTGAGCTACAGGTGATTTAAAATCCTAGACAGACAAACAACCAACCATGGTAGCGTATTATATAAGAAGACTGAAAATAATTGTGTTCCTAAGAATTGCTTTTGAAGGCTCTGAAATTCCTTTTGTTTGGCACCTCTTAACTTGCCTGTATGAGTAAATCCAACATGATATACTGTTTGGCTCATCTTGCTGTTTAGTTATGCACAACATTGAACTTTTTGTGGTTCCCCTCCCAATTTTTGGTCCTCCAAACTTAAAAAACCTGCATTTTTATGAAATTTTTGGACCATGCAGGAAATCACAGCCTTATAATAGAGTAACCCAAAAGGTACCTTCAGCAAAAATGATCAGTAGGACTTGAGGTTGAGTGTACTGTATGCCACATTAACTGAATCCGCCACCTAATGGGATATGAGAGGTCAGAGTTACTCCTTTACACAAAACTGTGGAAAATGGGGATCTATGATATAGGCATATGAAGTGTCATTTAGGCTATTTTTAGTTTGCTGATCACAAATGTCATATTTTTGATATCTGACTCTTTATCGGTGGTCCTAGCCTTCTCGGAGCCAAAAATGAGAAATTTCAACCATAATCCTGTTTGGCATCATTTTTGACTATTTCAAGATCAGTGACTATGAACACGATGTTGTTTTTCTTTACGATCCTTCACTAGAGATCTAGACCTCAATATACCTCTGACACAGGGTGAAAAATGATGCAGTTCTATTACAATCAAGAATATTTAGACATTACAACATTTAAATTAAGCACACATTTTAGTATTTCACATATCTGATGCAAGTATTCTGGTGTATTATGTACTTCTTCCTCATAAAGTAAATCATTACATTTCTTATAAACACCCTGAATTAGGATGGCTTCCACTAACTGAGACTTTTTACCTTGCAAACGGTCTGAAAGTCCCATTTCTTGCCCATGACCTTCACCAGTTTCGGGCTGTATGTTTGCACAAAGTTCTTGCACTGAAAGAAGCAAAATCGCCTTTTTATGATTCATGCGTATCTGAGCAGTTTTACAAACCCACTGATCTAAATAAAACGGGCTGACCGTAGGAAGAGGAAGCTGGTGGGAGTAGCACGCTGAGCTGAGAGTGGCCTCTGTCTCTAGGGCTGTAGCATTGTCACCCAGGGACACCTGCGGGGATGGCACCAGGCTGTGGCACAAGGCACAATCGGATTCTGAGTTGACTGAAATGAAAAATTTGCATTGAAATGTTAGTTGCACTACTCTGTAAAACCAGTGCTGTCAGTGTCTACCACAATTTCTGTGAAAATGAAGGGAGTAAGAGGCAGGAAAGCATTTGATGCATACAAACAAGACTCATGTATAAAGTGTGTTTTAAATTTTGTATGCTTAGCATTCATAATTTTTCTTAAACTCCTCATTTAGATGGTAACTAAAATTAATAGCTCACACATTTTAGTGTAACACATAACTTAAGCCTCCCTTGAAATAATGAAACATTTTTAAAATGACATACACACTCTACCCTTCTTTTATAGTGACGGGTGCTTGAACATGGTTTGGTGCACCGCTTGTGGAATTATTGTGGTCATCAGTGTATAACTCACCTTGAAGCAGGCCAGTCTGTTGTATAAAGCAGAGGCGCAGCAAAGTGCAGATAGTCTGTGGAGCCATTGAGGACAACAAGAAGTCGACTGCAACTTTGCCATATGTTGTCACGAATATCTGGCACTGTGTAGTGTAACGTGGCATGCTGGAGCACACCTTGTTCAAAAAGTTAATAATTGTATCCTGTAATTACAATAGAAAACAGAATGGTTTAACCATAAATATATAAACTTTAGAACAATTCAGATGAGAACAGGCTATTCAGACTAACAACCTTGTCCATCCTATTCACTTTGATCCTCCAAAATAACATCAAGGTGAGCTTTCAAGGCCTCTGATTTCCGACACTTCAACACACTATTTGGTAATTTATTCCATGCGTCTGTGGGTCTTTACATAAAAAGCAACTTCCAGACATTTTTATAAAATCTGCTCTTAACAAGTTTCTAACTGTTTTCTCTATGTTCTTGTTGAGGAATTTATTTTAAAGTGACATCTGGGATCTGCTCTACTGATTCCCTTCATAATTTTAAACACTTCAGCCATGTCACATCTTAATACATGTTTACTTCAGCTGAGAAGGTTCAGCTCCTTTAATCTCTCCTCATAACACAAACCTCTTAGTCCTGGAATCAGTCTAGTCGCTCTCCTCTGGACTTTCTCTGGCACTGCTGTCTTTTTTGTAATATGGCAACCAAAACAGAACACTGTAATCCAGGGGTCTCATTTATAAAATTTTGCATGGATTTGAGCGTGAAAATATGTTTCAGGCTAAAAAAACACATTTTTATGTAATTTACCTTTTATATATCACACTCATTATGCAAGTGTGAGTAACTGAACACTCCTAGAACTCCACCTGGTGCCACCCTAAAACAACCAGACATAGACTATGCTAATTAATATCTTAATTATATATGACTGGAGACCACCGTGAGTGAACTGTGGTTAAAACCTGGAGGTAACTGTTAGACAACTCAATGGGTGTCCCATTTCTGAACCAATTCAACGCATCATGAAGGTGGCACACAAAGTAGAGGTGGTATTTTGAACTGCAAAGATCAGAGGTGTTCTCTTTAACCTGGTACAACAGGCAGCAAGCTTCCAGTTTTCGCAAAGCATCTACTGTCAAAAGGTCTTCCAAACAAACCTCATTAGATCTTTAAATGTGTGTCACATATGCAGAGAGCACATTGCATGTCTTAAAAATAAATGTAACCTGATGAAAGGGAAAAACTTCTCTGTAGCATTAGATTATACGTTGGCATTCAACTGCAGTAATGGACAAAAGGTGAATATGAACAATATGTCACAGGTGCTGCGTGTGCTTTGTTGTTCAGCATTATAACGGTAGTGTAGGAGTCGATGTAACCTTGAAAGAATTGACAGGAGAGCTGATAATGACAAGCTGCAGGAGATTCAGATTTCAGTATTTAAAACACTCGAATCAACAAATCTGCCTTACACCACTGGGACATGCACAGATGAGACTACACATCATCCACCTTCTGACTGGATGTCTAAATGAGTAACTAACGAAATTTAACATTACTGTCTAATTGGGAATGCAAACATGCCATGATAGAATAGCTGCAGCATTTTAACACGTTGTATAGCCATAGAGCACAATGCTTATCTGAACTCTATTTGCTGTTGTTATGTCATATAGTGATGAAATATTTAAAAATGACAGAAAGACGTTGGTAGCAGACAGAAGCACTCCTCAAATGTATGGAGCCTCAGTATTTGTGGTTGTCTAAGTCTCTGTGTCTCCACTGCTGTAGCACTCATTACAACGTGCAAATTAACCTTCAATTACCTTCTGCTACTGAACTCCTGAATGGATAACAGCAACTTTAGCTTTTCATTTTCTGAGCGTCAAGTCTTTTCTTTAGTATCTTGCTGCTCTCTCCCTTAAAACCCCAGCAGCATTTTAAATTGCAGGGACTAAAGAAACTGGGGGTGGGGGTTTTAGGAAGAAGCCCTGTTTGTGTAGCCATTATAGCACAAGAGTTTGATGCTATTCACTACATGCTTTTTAACGGGTTGTCCCCAAAACGTGTAGTTGTTTTGAGAATCACGTCTGGACTCGCAAGACTAGGCCTTGTGTAACTACCACCTGTCCCACAATCAGCTGCCCCTTTGTGATGTGTTGTGAAAAGAATAAAGATAGTAAATCAGCTACAGAAAAATGTTTGCACAAGCAAGAGAAAATATGAGGGACGTTCAAAAAGTTTCTGCACTTTTACATTTTTATTGGAAACAGTGAAGGCAAAAACATTTTTTTTGCTGATGGTTTTAAAAAGTCAGCACGACGCTGGGAGAATTGCATCGCAACGGAAGGTGACTATGTAGAAAAGTAAAATTGTTAATAATAACAGTTAAAGAAAGTGAGGAAACTTTATAAAACGTCCCTCGTATTTTATCCCTCTGACAAAGGAAAGCTTTTTTAGTGTTTTAATAAGCATATTATAAACCGTTCCAGCCCATAAATCGCTTTGAGATGCCCCTGCTCTTCATGCCCTTCTCTTCCATAAACAGATTCAGAAACTGCATGGATAGATATATCAGTCAATGTCTCAAAGTCCTGTGTCTTGTAAAGTTTACCACACATTGATATTCCCATACGGAATGGCAATTTCCCATTAAGTTCACTTACCCAGAGCAGGCGGCACCACAGATACCAACAAGACCACAGATTCATTGAACTTTTGCAGCTCCTCACCTCTACCTTTTTCTTTGAGATCAGCCTTTCCAGCCTGTTGAAAATGAAGACTCATAATGTGCACAGTGGTTGTAGTTGGAGATGATAAGAGAGATGAAAAGAAGATTAGAACAAAGTGGTGGGATTTGGGGAAGTGACATGTGGAAAAATATCAAATTTGATACTATGAGATACATTAACTGGTCAGGTTTACCCTACATGACTAGCGGGGACTTATATAGACTTCATATCAAAGCTGTGGTTTTAAATGGAATTTAGTAAGGATGAATTTTGACTAACAAAGAGCTCAGAGTCCTAGAAGTCTTCATGTTAAAACGATTCTAATGCTCTGTTACCTATAGGACACATATCTAAACTCATTTCTAATTCATTAAAGAAGTGTAGTTTACAGTGGACATTAGCATGAAAACTTTGCTATCCTTTGCTTTCTCATAAATACTTTTCTTGACCTTGTTGCAAATGGAAGAGCTGAATCAAATATATCATTGGTGAGGAGCTCTGAGTTTTCTATTTCTAGATTTTCAGATTTGCACAGCCCAATGGTTGCACAGGCAGAGTCAGGTATCTGTAGGGAAGTCAGAGACAAAATGTATTTGAAAAGTCATAAACAAATCCAGACAGAGCCCCTTGCACTGGCCTTATGGTGTTGATCAGAGCAGTACGGCCTGTGCCACTGAAAGTTGGTCATCATTTATAACATACTTAGTCCTGAACAGGGTCATGTTGGGTGGTGGAGCCTATCAAAGCTTGCATAAAGTGCAAGGCTGGAACAAACCCTGGAGAGGGCGCCAGTCCATCACAGGGCTAACAACACACACAACACACCCCAGCTACACACTAGGGCTAATTTAGTATTGTTAATCTACCAAACCTGCATGTCTTTGGACTGCGGGAGAAAACCGGAGCACCAGGAGGAAACCCACACAGACATGAGAAGAACATACAAACTCCATGTAGGGAGGACCTGGGCTGTGAACCCTGGTCTCCTTGTTGTGAAGCAGCAGTACTTCAGTGCTGCCATGGCACTGAAAGTGAATTCAAGAATGAAAATTAAAGATACAAATGAAGCAAACAAAGCATTTTTAGTCCTTTGAAAAACTGTTAATGTATTCACTTTGTCTGTACCAGACGTAAAATAAAATGGAAAGAACTGGAGGAACTGAATTTCCCATTTTATTCATGGGAAAAACGGTTGACTCTGTATTACTTGCCAAGATGTTCCTGAATTAATCTGAAACTTCACTTTGTAGCACCCACAAACTGAGAATTAGATACTGAATTTGTTTTAATAATGTAAATGGATATTGTGAGATGGACTAAAATTGTTAAATGACATTTTTGGATGGATGGATTTATACAATCTTAAATATATTAATCCATACATCCATTCATTCTCTCAACCAGTTTTTTCATTTGAGGGTCACATGGACCTGAAGTCCATCCCAGTAGCACTGGTTGCAAGGCAGGTGTCCTTTATGGAACATAAGCCAATCCCACGCCATGCTATGAACAAGAAGTGAAGTACCCTAATGTGCACATCTTTAAGATGTGGGTGAAAATCCATCTGATCATGAAAATAAAACCGGCAGAGACTGGCTGTGAATACAATCCATTTCTCTTAGACTGTTAGATAACAGTAGTATCTTTACTGTATGTTATTCAGTACTGTGAACACTGCTGTCATGAACTAGGAATCCCAAACACTTCCAGTAATGCCCACTAGAGGAGGATATTACAGTCAAACCCCAGTCGGTAATAACAGAATCACAGAATCATCTATACTAATAAAAGGCAAAGCCCTCACTGACTGACTGACTGACTGACTGACTGACTGACTGACTGACTGACTGACTCACTCACTCACTCACTCACTCACTCACTGACTCACTCATCACTAATTCTCCAACTTCCCGTGTAGGTAGAAGGCTGAAATTTGGCAGGCTCATTCCTTACAGCTTACTTACAAAAGTTAGGCAGGTTTCATTTTGAAATTCTATGCGTAACGGTCATAACTGGAACCTACTTTCGACCATATATACGGCCATAGCCTGCAGCTCGGTCGCCATGTGAGGCGGAGTTGCGTCCCGCATCATCACGCCTCCCACGTAATTGAGTGCCTGCCCATATAAGGTAAATATTCGCAGGTGAAGGACTGTGCTTATGCAAACAAAGATGAGATGGTCTAGTGTTTGGTTCAAACTCAGCGAAAGTGCGAGAGAAACTTTTAAGTGCCGGGTCTTAGCTAACATTAAATAAAGCCGTGGACATCGCAAGATCACACAAGAGAGCGGCTCACGTGAACTGACTGTGAACGCAGTACGTAAAGAACAAGGAAGAGCTCCAAAGAGTGCTGAGCAAAAAACGCATTACACAATTGAGAAGGCAGCAAAAGAATATGAAGCGAGTGACGCATACAAGCATATTCAGAAGTGCAGCTAGTGCGGAAACAAAGCAGGGTGTAAACCGTAAGTTTAAATTAAGTTTATAGACACGCTGCCGCTGGCGTTTGTCATGCCTACGACGAATACGATATTCGCGAGATACAAGTTTAATGAGAAGACACGAGGTATAAACGAGACTTTGGGTCACTTTCTAACAGAGTTAAAATTGCTGTAACGGAGTTAAACTTGCGGGTGAAGGACTGTGCTTATGCAAACGAATAGGAAAGCAGGGTGTAAAGCTTAACTTTAAATTAAGTTCATAGACACGCTGCCGCTGGCATTTGTCATGCCTAAGACAAATACGATATTCGCGAGATACAAGTTTAATGAGAGGACACGGGGTATAAACGAGACTTTTGATCACTTTGTAACGGAGTTAAAATTGCTGATGAAGGACTGTGCTTATGCAAACAAAAATGAGATGTTCAGTGATAGAATAGTGTTTGGCACAAACTCAGCAAAAGTGCAACAGAAACTTTTAAGTGCCAGGTCTGAGCTAACATTAAATAATTGCTGGTGAAGGACTGTGCTTATGCAAATGAATAGAAAGCAAATGTTACGTTATTTTTAAAATGTTTCCTTTTCTTTTTCATAACTTCTTTAACACACTTCTTCTCCGCTGCGAAGCGCGGGTATTTTGCTAGTTATAAAATAAAAGATTTATTCTTTGCTAAAAGTATTCCAATCACTATTAAGCTCAGTGGAGCACAAAGGCAAAATGGAATTGCCTGTAACAACAATGGCAATCCAAAGCAAAAAAGTTCCAGTGCAGATTCCAAAATCAAGGTCAAAAAACAAAGCACAAAGTTGAAATGTCAGAGATCCAACAAGCTTCGTCTACCTTCCACCTGACTCTGGCTCATTTGTGTGAGGTCGGTCCAGTCCTTTTATATTAGCCTGCCCAGAAGTGCTTCTGCTCTTCCACTCGCGTGGTCTGCAAGCACTTCCGGGTTAGGCATAAACGTCAAACCACTCCAAGTCCCATGGTGCCCTGTGGGAATCCGAAGCACCACTGTAAAGCAGGGGAACTGCCATTTAGCGTTTAGGGGGAGGCAGTGCCCTAAAGCAGCCCCCTTCCCCCATCTTTCCAGCTTTTGGGCATCCTGGTCAGGTTGAGCTGCCGGCCATCCCTTACACCTGCTAGTCTGTTAAGCATTGTGTTAGTTTCAGAAATATCTTGTGTTGGTACCGACTAAAATTCTCTTTTACTCAAGAACTCCAGCCCAGGCTGTAACCCACTTCTTATTCATATTAGGTTTATTTGGAAAGTGGCAGTCATGGTTGATGTAAAACCAATTAATGATGTGGGACAACCCAAGCTATTGGGGTTAAACAAAAAGAGATCACGTCACACAGCGCTGCATAAAGTGAATATCTGATGTCTACCACTTTGTACGCAGTTTCATCAAGAGATTACTGGTAGAATAAAGTGCAAATACATTTAGAAACGTGGCAGTAACCAGTGAGTTCTCATTTTAAAATTGCTTATGTACAATGTAACACGATCTTAAAATGCATAAGACAAATTCAAACCCAGGTCTAGTTTGAAAGTAGGCCTTTCTTGTCAAAGAATATAAGAAAGTATGGCTGCCTTACCACATGCTGCTGGAAGAAGTAGATTGACGCAGGCAAGCTGGTCTCCATGAAACTGAAGCAGGTAGTCGCCAAGCTAGCGCTTGATAATTGCCAACAAGCAGATTTCAGTGTGTCCTCAATGTGATCCTGCATAGATAAAAAATACACCATTAGTAATAAACAGGCAAAACCAAACCAAGGTGGGTATGAAAAGATGGGAGGATGTGAGAGAAACGTCTGCAAGATAAGGAGAAAGAAAACATCTAGAGAAAGAAAGAAGAGAGGAAGAAGAGTATAGCAGTAAGGCTATGAAGAGAATGGGTGACAGCAAGAAGCACTTCACAGAAACAAGCTGGCAGTAAGTACAAGAACCCTGAAGGTTGACGTACTGTTCATTGTTGTTTGTGCACCTCATTTATTAGAATGAATCCTGAAATAAATGGATGCACTTTCAAGCACTGCTCAGATAGATTGTAAACTAAAATGTATACAGTTCAAAAAAATTAAAGGAACAGTTTTTAATCCAAATATAGCAGGGGTGCCCAATGCGTCGATTGCAATCGACCGGTAGATCGCAAAGGGAGTGCAGGTAGATCGTGTTGCATTGAAAAAAAAAAATTTTTGTAGCTCTGAATCAGCCTAGTCGCTCTTCTCTGGACATTTTCTAGCGCTGCTATGTCCTTTTTGTAGCCTGGAGACCAAAACTGCACACAGTACTCCAGATGAGGCCTCACCAGTGCATTATAAAGGTTGAGCATAACCTCCTTGGACTTGTACTCCACACATCGTGCTATATAACCTAACACTCTGTTAGCCTTCTTAATGGCTTCTGAACACTGTCGGGAAGTCGATAGCTTAGAGTCCACTATGACTCCTAAATCCTTCTCATAAGGTGTACTCTCGATTTTCTGACCATCCATTGTGTATTCAAACCTAACATTTTTACTTCCTTCTGGAAGATCACATGATTCACAAATTCACATGGCACAAATGTGAACTTACAAAAAACAATAAAATGTGTTGTAATTGATTATATTGCTTTTTTTACAATTAGATAGACAGATAATTAATCAATTTGTCACTGTAATGAAGGAAGACCTGTTAAAAATACATGTAGTGCAACACTGAAATCAATTTTAGTTAGCATCTGGACTGGTAAAAGACGAGTTACAACACATGGTGGTATACTAGCGTGAGGAGGAAACGTAACACAGAGCTCATGTGGACAGGGAGGAAGACAGCAACATCCCAGGATCCTCTAGCAGGTTGACACGGTCTTGTTAACATTAAAGGAGGACAGTGAGCCCAGAATCTGCTGTAGCTATTTGTTCTTCATCATATTCTGGTCTCATTACCCATTTGGCAGGTCATGGCTTTCTGCCACCTAACGTCTGTTTTTTTTTTTTTTTTGCTGTGTTATGCTAAAAGAAGTGTAATCCAATTTGTTGGAGTTTCTGATTGTGTTTTGTTAAAAATATCTTTTTGCAATATTTCTAAAAGAAATACACTGTGATAAACGACTCGATAAACAACTCGAAAGTGTTGGGGAATTGCCCCATATATTGCTTGACAGCAAATTTGTGGTCTAATGAAATGAAAAAACATCCAAAAAATCAGACAGTCAGAGAGGGAAAATAAGTGGCTTTTATATGCAAACAAAATGGCTGCCGGAAATGATGATGAAGGAAGTGACGTCATCAGAGAGGGACCGGAAGTGACGTCATCAGAGAGGGACCGGAAGTGACGTCATCTCTGAGGGACAGGAAGTGTCGTCATCAGAGTGGGCCCGGAAGTGACATCATCAGAGTGGGACCGGAAGTGATGTCATCTCCAGGAGCTGGAAGTGGTGTAAATGAGGAAGTGGTAAGTGGTTCATTCTCCAGGATATTGTTCATAGTAGGAATGGGTTTAATTGTCTTCTTTAGGTCTACAAGGTCAGAGAGAGAGGCATTAGTATCATGAAACAACCCCCTATCATGTGTTATTTCGCTCACCTGAGGACTTGTTGACTGCTTCCTAATCGCGCGTGTGTGACAACACCATATACCACATTTCTGCTTGAAAGACCATGACTGTACCTAGTTTTTAGAATCCAATGTAATTTAGGCAATTTAACTTAATGTTTTAGAAGTCACTAATTTAAACACTGAAAAAAATCATTCTTAGGTCAATCCTTAACATTAAGAATGAAACCTGAGGTTCTGCTTCTTCCTTTTAGTCACTGTGTAGCCAAATTAAGGCAAACTTTAAAATTGAAAAGTGCTCACAGATGTAGTTCCTCCTGGGGCCACTCCTGGTCACTGTGCACTAGTGGACCTGAAGTTTTAATGTGGGAGTCCTGCCCTGCAAAGGATTCTGGGAATGGTCTTCATTCTGTCATAAAAGAGAGTTTAAAAGGCGGCCCCCTACGCTCCAGGTCTCATTGAATTAGCCAGTGTTTTAAGCTGTGTTCCAAGATTTTCTCGGTAAAGGCCATGTCACATTACTCTGCTTTTCCAGTGATTTTCTGTTGTAGCCTTCATTAACATAATCTTAGCGAGCAGGAGGCAGTCAGCAACGTGCTACCATGGAGCCAGTCACGTAATGTAACTTCCATAGCAGCTCAGTCCATCTTGTTCAAGATTTGTTCTGAAAAAAACAGACAGGTTTGATTTTGTCTTTAGTCGTAGAAGTGGGCTCTGCATGCTTGAGCGCTGGCAAACAATAAATGTTCAACCAGACGTTCAATGCATATAATGTAGCAAGAAGGAGTAAGGGACAGACATGCGTTTTCTACCTCAATAAAGAGAAGCTTGTACGTTTAGTGACTCGTGTTTTACATACCATGACAGAATGAGTTGCAGTTAAACTCTCTGTAGCTGTTAATCCTTCATACAGCACTGGCTCCATCAGGCAGCACACTATTGCCTGTCAGAAAAAGGGGTGAGCACGACTATGCTAGGAGGTCGGCATCTGCTAAATTTGACATGCCCGTTGATTTTTAGTTGTTTAAATTGACTGAAATTCTGTGACAAGATCAGAAACTCTGGTCAGCAAATCAGACAAACTGTACAACTAGAAGTCACATCATGTGAAATCGGCTTAAGGAAAACAGCAGTTTGGAGGCAAGGCTATTATATTCACTAATCATCGTGATCAACAGATGTGATGTTTTGTCTTATTATTATTTATCATTATTATTTTGTTATTTTCAGAATCCAAATATCTGTGTATCTTTGTGTCCATCTTGCTATGTTTCTGTCATTACAATGGATGAGTAATCACAAACATTTGTAATAATAAAATCCATTGCATTTGTTATTCCAATAGATGGCGCATCACAGATATTAAAACCTATTTTACAAATCCCATACCAAATGGCATATAGACTTTCATATCTTACATTTTACAGTTATTTTCTATTGGCTCTGCCATGTTGCTAACTATTCATGAGAGCCAGTGCTGGTGCAAAGTGTGACATCTGCAGGCCAACTTATACAGACAATGGCACTCAAAGACTGGCATATAAAATGTGAATCAACAAATTAACAACACACAATAGTGTTAGAACAAGGAAAGAAGAAAACTAAAGAAAATAATGAGGTCAATTTTGTTACCACCTTTGTTAGATTTTTATCCTGAATTCTGAATAACATGGTTTTCGTGAAAGCTTTTTTGATTAATGCGTTGGATACTCCAGAAAAGAGGAACTCAGTCTGAAAAATGTTCTTAACATTGCCAGTAGTAAACTGCGTACAGAGTGAGGATGTCCAGTATAGCCTGCTAGTATGAGGTGACTTCTTTGAATGCTGTAAAGTTAGGAAAGTGGGGAAGCCACCCCACTAAGACAGTTAGGGAGAGACTTTATTATACTGCATTTGATACTTTGTGGTCTCCCTTTGCTCATCCCTGCCTTTATATTATTATTTGACTCTGGGAGTGAACTCTACAAAGCGTTACTTCAACAATCAATATTTAAATTGATTGTTTTAATTGAATAATTGTTTGCTTAGATTCAATAAATACAAATATTGTTTTTAAATTTATATATGAGAAATGTTACATTTTTCAAGAATAAGAGTTGAGGTAGATGTAGACAAGATGAGTGAAAGCTGTTGTGTTATTTCAAAGTGTGGTTTTGATGGCTGTACCCACATTTATAAAAATGAATAGCATATAGCAAGTTTAGAATGAAAAGAGCCACAGAAATGTGAAAAAAACCCAAATTTGTTAGCAAAATGAGTTAAAAATTTGTTAACGAAGTGATAGAATGTTTGCATGAAATGGAGGAAGTAGATGGTTCCTATTACCAGACTGTTAACCACAACGAGAAGCCAGATGGAAGGGAAGGTTCAGAATGTGAGTGCACTTTACGGTATTTTATGATTCTTGTTTAGCAGTGTGGTATTAATTTGCATAGCACCCTGGATGTGTTTTATACTATATCTTCATCGTAATAATGCATTTGTTATATTTTATTTGTTTCAGACTGGATGCATGTAAGCCAAAACATTAACATGGAAGTCCTTTTTTCTTTTCTAATATTCTTATAAGTGCCAACAAGAGAAATTAGGCTGATTCCAGGACTGCAAGGTAGGAGTTGCGAGGAAAGACTGAAAAAGTTGAACCTGACATGATGTGAAGTGTTTAAAACTATGAAAGGAATTAATACAGTGGATCAAGACTGTTACTGTAAAAATACTACAGTACTGGGGCAAAGTCAGAAACATATTAAGGGTAAATTTTGCACAAACATTATAGGTCTCGGGCAGCACAGTGGAGCAATGGGTAGAGCTGCTGCCTCGCAGTTAGGAGACGCGGGTTCGCTTCCCGGGTCCTCCCTGCATGGAGTTTGCATGTTCTCTCCGTGTCTGTGTGGGTTTCCTCCCACAGTCCAAAGACATGCAGGTTCTAAATTGTCCCTAGTGTGTGCTTGGTGTGTGTGTGTGTGTGCTCTGTGGTGGGCTGGCGCCCTGCCCGGGGTTTGTTTTCTGCCTTGCGCCCTGTGTTGGCTGGGATTGGCTCCAGCAGACCCCCGTGACCCTGTAGTTATGATATAGCGGGTTGGATACTGGATGGATGGCTGGATGGATGGATTATAGGTCTCTGCCTGAAGAAAAACTAAATACATGGAATAAGTTACCAAGTACTGTAGTGTGGTGGACAGAAGGAGTTTATGAATATTTAAAACTGAACTTGATGAAGTTCTGGAGGAATTAGTTAGATAGGATTGGCAAGCATTATTTGGCCTAATGGCCTCTTCTCATCAAATCTCTTTATTTCTCATTGGAAAGTGAGCATCAAAATCCTTTCAAACAGTAGTCAATCAACCTCAGTGCTTGAAAATTCACAAAGATTATGAATACTAACCACAGCCTCCTTGCTTTCCAGGGCATCAGACAGTAGCTGAAACATCTGAGAGCATTCAGTGTAGATATTCTCATTCTGCAAAGAAGGAGAAAAGAAGTTAACTGGACATCATCGGCAACTTAACCTGTGAAAGGACTGTGAGAAGGTTCAGGCCTAAATTGGAACCCACAATGTTTGCCTTAAAGGAGTAATGTTTTTATATACTATATATCTGGCCTTGTCTCCAAAGACATGCAGGTCAGATTTAATGGCGACTCATGTGAGTGTGGGGCCTCCTGCACTCTGCGGCCCTGTGAAGGACTACTTTCTGCCATTCATCCATTGCTACCTGGATGGGGTTTGGCCTTCCATGAGGATGAATTGGATTAAACGAGTTTGGGAAAGTTAGGTATAATTACAATATGCATATTTGTGGGGCGCAAGTGGCACAAAACTTTTAGAGAGTTTGTTCAAAACGGCCTGCTGTTTTAGGGAATCAGGGAAATCTAACCTGTGAGAATAAATCTATTGTGACTGGATGAATACAAACTACAGAACCAAAAAAGAAATGTTTGGGAACAAGTGTTACCAGTGACTCACCTTTGGTGTTTTCCTAGATCACCTACAGTGGTGTGAAAAACTATTTGCCCCCTTCCTGATTTCTTATTCT
>JANRMT010062796.1:58848254-58866643 GCA_026402145.1 Polypterus bichir lapradei
TATATGCTTGAGAGTTCACTGGAAAGAGTACACTTTTATTCAGATTAATTCTGAGACCAGAGATCTTTTGAAATTCTGTGAGTACTGCTAAGACTGCAGGTACAGAATTTTCTGGGTCTGATATATACAGTACCATGTCATCTGCATATAATGAGATTTTCTGTTCCAGTCCTTCTCTGCTAATCCCCTTTATCTGATCAGTATTTCGACAATGTATTGCCAGTGGTTCAATGGCAATCGCAAACAGCAGCGGTGACAAGGGGCATCCTTGTCTAGTGCCACGTTCTAGTTTAAAGTAGTCTGAGCAAATGTTGTTGATGCAAACTGAAGCTTCTGGGTTAGTATACAGTAATTTAATCCATGCACAGATGTTTGGGCCAAACCCAAACTTCTCCAATATAGTAAAAAGGTATTTCCATTCAATCATGTCGAATGCTTTTTCTGCATCTAATGATAATAATATTTCTGGGGTGTTTGATTTAGTTGGTGAGTATATTACATTAAACAGGCGTCGAAGATTGGAAGATAAGTGCCGGCCCCCAATAAATCCAGTTTGGTCTTGTGATATTACCGAGGGGAGTACTTTCTCCACCCTTCTGGCAAAAATTTTTGAAAGTATTTTAACGTCGTTATTCAGAAGTGAAATTGGTCTGTATGATGCACATTGTAATAAGTCCTTATTTTGTTTTGGAAAGACAGTGATTAGTGCTTGGCGAAAGGTTTGTGGAAGAGATTGGTTATCTCTGGCTTCTGTAAATGTTGCTAATAAGAGGGGGGCTAGCTGAGCGGAGAATTTCTTGTAAAATTCTGCAGGGTAACCATCAGGGCCTGCTGCTTTCCCGCCTTGGAGTGATTTTATAGCATCTAGTAATTCTGATAACATCAGAGGTTTATCAAGTTCCTCCGCACTACAAGCGTCTATTTGTGGTATCTGTAATGTATCCAGAAATGCATTAGATTGTGTATTGTCTTCCTTAAACTCAGTAGTATATAGGGATTTATAGTAGTCTCTGAAAGTGTGCATTATATTTTGGTGTTCGACGATTTTATCTCCGTTCGTACTAGTGATTACCGAGATTGCGTTGCGCACTTCTTGCTTGTGAATTTGTTGAGCTAAAAGCTTATTAGCTTTCTCCCCATGTTCATAGTAATGATGTCTGGATTTGTAAATTAGTTGTTCAGTTTCTTTAGTTGTCAAGAGGTTTAATTCCGAATGTAGAGCCTGCCTTCTCCTATGTAGAGTCTCGCTTGGTAGTCTGGCATGTTCTTCATCTATTTTAGTAATTTCGCTTTTTATATCTGCTACTTTCTTGGCCTCGGATTTATTTCTGTGGGAAAGATATGAGATAATCTGTCCTCTTAAGAAGGCCTTAAGAGTTTCCCAGAGTATCCCTGCAGAGATCTCGGGGGATGTATTTGTCTCTAGAAAGAATTTGATTTGTTTGGATATAAATTCAGTACAATTCTCATCAGCTAATAGAAGCGGGTTGAGGCGCCATCTGCGGGGTGAGTGCATGGGGCTTAGTAATTTTAGCTCCAAGATCATAGGTGCATGATCAGAAATAACAATAGCATCATATTTGCAAGATTTAATCTTAGGCAAGAAGTTATTGTCTATAAAGAAGTAATCGATCCTTGAGTAACAATGATGTACTGGTGAGTAGAAAGAATATGTTCTTGAATTTGGGTTTAAAAACCTCCAGGGGTCTGATAAGTTGTGATCAGTTATAAACTTTGTAATTATTTTTGCAGTGTTAGATGCCGTTCCCCCTGTGGAGGAAGTCCTATCTAAAAGTGGATTCATAACACAATTAAAATCCCCAGCCATTATAACTTTATGAGTGTTCAGATTGGGAATGGATGCCAACAAATTTTGTATAAATTCCTTATCATCAACATTAGGTGCATAAACATTTATCAAGATCATTTTACAGTTAGATAAGTCTCCCATAACCATTACATATCTCCCTTCAGGATCCAATACTACATCTGATGCTACAAATGGAACAGTTCTATGTATGAGAATTCCCACACCTCTAGTTTTCTTCGTAAAGCTAGAATGGAACATTTGGCCAGTCCAGTCTTTTTGCAGCCGGAACTGATCCTTGCTTATTAAGTGAGTTTCCTGTAAAAATACTATTTTAGCATTTAGACCTGTTAGGTGAGAGAGTACTTTCTTTCTCTTTAATTCGTGATTCAGGCCTTTAACATTCCAGCTTACGAAGTTAACTGTCCCATCATGGAGACACTGATTCTGAGTTTTTGATGTCATTTTATAGTCTTATTATAATTATAAAGACTGAGAGGATAGATTAGGTATAGATCAGGCCTAATTAAGTAAAAAGAAACAATTATTGGGTCTGAGTCTTCAAGAGCAAGTCAATTTAAATTTAGTTTAAAAGAAGTTAATTAGCAGCAAAAACAGGTCACTCATTAAGAAAAGGGTTAGAATGAAAACCTGCAACCACAATGGTCCTCCAGGACACAGAAATGGCGACCCCTGCTCTATCTGGTAGGTACTATTTTGTATCTTGCAATCAACATGTGGCATAAACTCTAATAAGTTTAGCAAGTCCCAGGGATGTCAAGCTATGCATTAGCATAGAATAATTCAGAAGGAACTTTTTTTTGAGAATGGGCTGTAAGCTTAGAGATGACTCAGAAACAAACAATTGCCAGACATTCCTGTTTTACAGGGCTCTGTGTATTCCAAGTGTTTGTCTTGCTCTCAGATCCACGTCATGCTCAAGTTCCTCATGGTTTATTTTTTTTAATTTGATGCTTTAGGCAAAGCTGACGTCACATTTCATTTTAGTGTTTCTTTTTACCTGTTATTGATTGAGGACAAACCTTTTTAAAAAATTTTGTTTTTTCGAGAATAATTTAAAAAGTGAGTTTAACAAGTTGAACTGCTGCTTAGTAAACATAACAAGGCTTGTCAAAAAACTGCTGGGAATGCTTAGTTATGGATAGGAGGCCTTCTCCAGATACCCCTTAGTCTCATTTATGAAATCATACTATTTTTTTTTTTTTTTTCTTTTTAGCAAGTATCTAATACAGAATGGCCAGTTCAGTTCTATGGGGAGTTTGCAGGTGGAGTTTCTACTATTTCATTCCAAATATCCGTAGGTTAGGCATACCTGCATTGACCAGTTGAGGTGAGGGTGTGTGTGTGTGTGGTTCCTGCATTGTCTGCTCCAGAACAAAATGGTAAGGGTGGGGGAGTTATTTAAAATGCCCCATCAAGTAACAGTATACCCGACCACAGGGCTGGCACATTAAATAATATGATTGTGAAGCCAGCAACAGTGAACAATAGAAAAGGAGCTACCACTGGTGAGTGCAATTGTCATAGCAATTTTCAGATTGTCACCATATGCAAGGGACATTTTTGCAGCCCAAACGCTATATACACTTTTTATGCATGAGATGATGCCCTTAATTCACATTCAATATACAGCGCTGGACAACCTTAGCTAAACAGTAAATTCTCTACATACAAGACAAAATAAATAGTAAATAATACATTATTTTTGGAAAAAATGTAAAACAAAAATGATTAGCTTTAATACAATAAAACACACAAAACTTGTACTAAAAACAATGTAACGTATAATGCAAAATTGAATGCGATATGAAACTTGTCTTCTCTGCTGCTCCCACACACTTCTCTTGGCAGTTATGTCCTGTTCTGCAAGTTTAGAAGCGCCTGCCTGCCTTTGTATCTAAAGTGACTTTTAACAGACATCTTAAACAGAAATTGACATTTTACAAAATGACAAAATTACTATACAGTATATACAATGTGAAATGCATGGGCACTCACCGGTCGTAAGTCTTATTTATTTATTTATTTAGCGGACACCTTTATCCAAGGTGACTTACAAAGTAGTCATAATACATGGAAGAATGACAAGAAGGTACCTGCATCAAAAAAAATATAGAAAAACATAAAAAATCGGGTAAGATGGAGTCAGACTACTACTACATAACTATACCTGCAACTAGACTAAGACAAACATCATCATGTCAGTACAGCAGCAACTACCCTGTAGATACTGGGAAGAGGGTGCAGAAAAGTGTAGGTTATAAAATAGATAATAATCCAGTTATAGTCAGTCATTTTCCAACCCACTATATCCTAACTACGGGGTCACTGGAGCCAACACAAGGTGCAAGGCAGGAACAAACCTGGACAGGTTACCAGCCCACCACAGGGCACACACACACCAAGGACAACTTAGGATCACCAATGCACCTAACCTGCATGTCTTTGGACTGTGAGAGGAAAGGAGGAAACCCACACAGATACGGGGAGAACATGCAAACTCCACGCAGGGAGGACCCAGGAAGCGAACCCGGGTCTCCTAACTGTGAGGCAGTAGTGCTACCACTGCGCCACCGTGCCGCCCATAATCCAGTAACAACAACAATAATAATAATACACAGATGTGCAAATTCAAAGAAAACAATTGACATGGCATATACTTTGAATCTATTGCTAAAGAATTACTTTTAAACTCTACATATCCCATCCTGTGTTGTTCACCATCATCTATGAGTTGATGATTGCACTCCTCATTCATTATAGGTCCATTTTTACCAATTCTAGCACCATCCCGGTATTTCTCACAATTTTTAAAAGGGAGAACATAAATTAAGGCATTGGGTGCAGATATATAATTCTTACAATAAAATTTCTTGTTTTACTATTTAATAATATTAAAAAAAAGGTTTCATGACAATGCCACCCTTACCAAAGTGCTCCCTGAGTCGATTGCCATGTCTCTTTACTCCATGCGCCAGGCAATCCTGACAGAGTGGATGGCGGACTTAACATGATATTTGGGGTAGAAGGGGTGGGAGTTTAGCCCAGCTAAATGGCCCCCTGGAGCCAGGCTTGTGTGTGGCTGCATAACCCAAAATAGACTCTTCAGGTTTGTATTTTGTTAAACTGGTTATTTACAATAAAGAATGGCATTTTGGTTTAATTCTTGTATATTTTAGATGGTTTTAATAACTTAGGTTCTGCAGTAATATACAAAATAAAACTGATGTTATAATTAAAATTAAGCATTTTTTTCTGAGTTATTTTGGAAGTTGGAACCTCGAGCATGGCGTGAGTCCATCGGTGGGCACAGTCAAGCTCATGCCAACATCGAACCTGATGGCCTTACCTACAAGTCTTTTGGGATGAAGGAGGAAAAAGGAAGTGTGCAAGTGACACGGACAGCCAGTCTCCTTAAAGACTTAAAGAGACTCCTTAACTTTACATGCAGGTCTTTGCAATAAACCACCATTTTACCCCAAAATTCAAACAGTCTTTCATATTTTGTGTACTTTTCCTAGTTTGGTGTACATACATAATTATACTGTATGCAGTGGCAAGAAAAAGTATGTGAACCCTTTGGAAATAACTGTATTTATGTATAAATGTGTCTCAAACATAGTCTAATCTTCATCAAAGTTATAATAATGAACAAAAACAATCTATTTTAATTAATAACACAAATATTTTTGTATGGTTTTTGTACATTTTGAATACTTCATTTTCACAGGTGTAGCTTGGAAAAAATAAGTGATGACTGATGACTTCAATAAAAGCCAACCAGAGTTAAGAAACCGCAAGATTGGAGGTACTTTGACCTAGAAAGAGACTCAGACATTTTGAGCTGTTCATACGAAGCATCTGCTGAAAAAGAGACCTTAGAAGATCAACAATGAAGAATTGTTGGTTTGCATAAAGCTGGAAGAGGCTGCAAAGTAATTTCAAAGAGCTCATATGTTTGTCATAGTTAGGCAAACTGTGTAAAAAAGAAGATGATTAAAAACTGTGACTGCTTTCCCTAGACGTGAGCGCCTATTCAAGATGACTTAATTGACACAATGCAGAATGCACAATGAGGTGAAAAACCTAAGAGTAACACCTTGAAGGCATGATCAAAACAGGTTAACATCTCTGTTTATAAGTGTACAATATGAAAAACATTGAATGGACATGCTGTCTATGACAGAATATCACGATCCCAAAACAAAAATGCTGCTTCATGCCTGAAGTTTGCCAAAGACCACCTTGACACTCCACAACACTAGTGGGACAATGTTTTATGGAGACATCAATAACAGATGAGGGGACGCTGGCGCACACATGTTACTCCCACTCGTCCCTGTTAACAACACTTAAGCACCTTGAACATGGGAAAGGAGCCAAATAAATAAAATTTATTATTATTATTATTATTATCATCAAACTAAAGATAAATTTTTCAGGAAAAACAAACAGCAGCACATATGATATTAAAAAGGCTCATCATACCAATATGAAAACACCATCCCAATGATGAAGTAAAACAGAGGGAGCATCTTGATTTGCTGCTTCAGATCCTAGACATTTTGGCACCATCCATCCATTTTCCATCTCACTGAATCCGAACACAGGGGTCTGCTGGAGCCAATCCCAGCCAACACAGGAACCAATCCTGGGCAGGGTGCACAGGGCAAAATAAATACCCAAGTGTATCGAGAAATTGTACAGGATAATGGCAGGGTAGCTGTTTGCCAACTGAAAGATGCAACAGGACAATGACCATAACCATCAAAGGAAATCCGCTACAGAATTGCTACAAAAAATAAAAGAAATCCACCTTTTGCAGTGGCCCAGTCAGAGCGCTGAACTTACCCAAAGGGTTGCTGTGGAAAGACCGCAAGAGAGCCATTCACACCAGACATCCTAAGGAAATGCCTGAGCTGAAACAGTTCTGGAATGAACAAGGGTCCAAAATTCCTCCTAAATGTTGTGCAGGTCTGATCCACAGCTACCAGAAGAGCTTGTTAGAGATTATTGCCGTTAAAGGAGGTTTCACCAGTTAACAAATCCAAGGGTTCCCTTATTTTTTTGATAGCACATTGTGCTAACTTACCATCTGAAATTTTGTTTTCTCTTCTCCTGAAGTGTTTTGGTGAACCTTTTTAAGCTCATTTCAGATTTTAAAATATGTAGACTTTGATTTTCAAATGACCTTGAACTGACATCAGCAGCAAGGTGATATAAAGGTCCCACTGAACTCTTCTTCATCATCTGAATTTGCAGAGAAGGAAAATAAGTTAAGCATGTGTTTACATCACATGACTTTTCCAAAACTTTCATTCATTTTTCGAGTCGAGAGTAGTTTTCTGCGGTGGGCTGGCGCCCTGCCCGGGGTTTGTTTCCTGCCTTGTGCCCTGTGTTGGCTGGGATTGGCTCCAGCATACCTCCGTGGCCCTGTAGTTAGCATATAGCGGGTTGGATAATGGATGGATGGAGTAGTTGTGCCATGCTCCTGTGACCAGCACACCAGTAGTCTGACATATGCAGTAATTCAACTCAAACCATTGTGACTCAGTCTTACAAAATCAAACAGGTTCGATTTTGTCTTAAACGTTCTGGGTGAGCTCTGCATGCATGATAGCTGAAAACTATTGTGAGTTCCCTGGGAGTGTACAAAGTGACGAGGAATAAGCAACATGAATGTTTTGGACCTCACAAAAAGAAAGGACGCTCATCTGTCTGGTGTCTTTACATAGCACAGTAGAATTTAAAATGAAAGGGAAGAAATTCTGGCTGAACTCGACGCACCTGTAAACCCTTCACAAAGGTACCTGCTCTGCAAGGGGGCATTTCAGAGAAAGGGAAGGGTGAAATATTTCGGAAATATGAAGCTGTGCCGGAAAGTCACGTAACAAACCTAGTTGTGTAATCTGATAACCTCAAACAACAAGATCAGCATTTGCTGTCTTCACCTTTGACATCCTCTCCAACTTGAAGGCATGTAATGTGACATCAGCTTAAAGGAATACTCCACCCAGAAATGATACCCTACATGTGACTTTCCCCATGCAGTTTGTAGTGGTGGTAGAGAAAAATTTTGAATCTCATGTTTTCATGCAGAATGAGAGAAAATAGTTTATGATATAATGAAATGCAAGGTGACTCGGTCTCTCCAATGGCAAATAATGTGAAAAACTTCCATGGAAAGAGGGAAAAAAACTTCTGATTACTCATGTTGCATAATCCACATCATATTATTTACAATATTATTAATACTTCCGGAAAACACAGCATACATGTTAACCAGGAAAGACACATTGCCATAATACTATGTGTTTGAATTGTATATTGTAGGCTGGGTTTTCTGGAAAAAAAAGTATTAATATTTTATCAAAAATGCATGCATATTTCACATTTTGAGCATATGGATACTGGACATATAGATTATACAGCATGAGTTATGTGAGAATTATTTTGCTTTCTTCCGTGGATGTTTTTCACATTGTTTGCTGTTGGACAGACCATCATGTTCCATTATATCATAAATTGTTTTCTTTCATTCTGCATGAAAACATTTCTCTGCCACCACTACAAACTACATTTGATAAGTAACATATAAAAATATTACCACTTTTGAGTGGAGTGTCCCTTTAAGTTAGTGGTCCTGGCAAAATGGCTTTTGTGCAATGAATATCAACAAAGATTTAGGAGTTTGTTTTCTGGTTTGATGACAGTGTTCATTTGATTTCCCAGTTACAAATCATTGCTTGTTTGTTGGCTCACATCTCTTCTCTTCTTCTAGGCTTTTATAAAAATAACCATTACTTTCACTGCCAGTATAAAGATCCGAGTTTCTGAAAAAGCCAGAATCAATATCCTTGCAGATGGGAGGCAGCGCCCCTGACAACTGAGCCACAGGTTTATCTTTCTTCATTACAAAATCATTAGCAATCCAGGATGTTTAAAAACTCTCCTTAATGTCCTTTTCATTATGCAAATGTTTTCACAGTAAAATTTTATAACTGCAGATAGGAGGCATTTTATAATTGTACTTCCTTGATATGAATAAACACATCTGCTTCTAATGGAGCACACTCATGTGCACACCTGGACGCACCAAATAGAAGATGGGTGTGGCAGGAGTCTTCAGAGAAAAACCCACACACACTACGGTGTGAGATTTCCAGTCTCTGTGCCTCACTGATGATATGCTGGTTCAATAAAGCCCAATAAATGGTGACCCTGTACTAATTTAGAGTTTCAAATTCACCATCCTTCCTTAAGGGGAACAAGTCTCAGCAAAGTTATTATAGTTAACGAAAACTAAAATCAAAACTGAAACTATCCATCCATCCATCATCCAACTCGCTATATCCTAACTACAGGGTCACAGGGGTCTGCTGTAGCCAATCCCAAGGCGCAAGGCAGGAAACAAACCCCGGGCTGGGCGCCAGCCCACCGCAGGGCACACACACACACACCAAGCACACACTAGGGACAATTTAGGATCGCCAATCCACCTAACCTGCATGTCTTTGGACTGTGGGAAGAAACCGGAGTACCCCCATGCAGACACGGGGAGAACATGCAAACTCCACGCAGGGAGGACCCGGGAAGCAAACCCGGGCCTCCTAACTGCGAGGCAGCTTTGCTATAACTGCGCCACCGTGCCGCCTACACTGAAACTGTTATTAAAAAAGTTTTTTGTAAACTGAAATAAACTCATTAACAAAACCGAAATGAAAAACTAAAACTAAACGAAATTATTAAAGTAGCTGGAAAGACTAACTGAAATAAAATAATCCATCCATTATCCAACCCGCTATATCCTAACTACAGGGTCACGGGATCTGCTGGAGCCAAACCCAGCCAACACAGGGCTCAAGACAGGAAACAAACCCCGGGCAGGGCGCAATAAAATAATAATTTTCTACAATATTTTTAGATTTTGTTTTTGAATGAATATTCTTGCCGTTAGTCTTTAACCCTTGAAAGTTTTAACTCTAAAAGAGAAAGTCATCCACCACGAGCCGCCCGCACATATTCATCCAGTGAACGGCGGCTGGTGCCGGAGGGCGGCTGTTCACACAGCATTTGCAGTGACAGAGCGAGCTGAATGCGGGTGCGTAAAGCGTGAGAAATAGAAAGCGATTTGCGTGCCGCCTTTCTTTGCGCTTGTTGTACAGTATATCAAGATGTAATTCAAACGGCTCAAATCAGTATGTGCTGGTCAACAAAATGTTTACCATATGGACAGAAAAATCATGAATGAGTAATGTTTCAGTTTATTTCTCAGGTGACTGCTTTTTGTTAACAGCAAGTAGAATTTTGATGAATCTTGACGTTATAGACCTCCCAGAGTGCAAAAATACCGTTTTTTGGAATTGTGTGTGTGCGCGTGTGTTTGTGTAAACACGATAACTCAAAAACGCAACTAGATAGATTGACGAAATTCGGCATGTGGTTGTTACACTACAATTGTAGATCTGTATTAACTTTTGGGCCAAATCCATCACCCGGAAGTGATACTTTACCTGAACACATACTCGATTTCTTTTTTATTTATGCAGCTGCAGAGTCCGATTTATTCAACTTTACTTTTATAATTGTTCAATATATTATTAATTTGATTTGTTGTTTGGTTCCTTATTGTACATAATATAAAAATATAATCATTGTCTTGCGGTTTACTCCTCAAATAACCATCCCCATATCTGAGTATACAAGAAAGTCGAGGGGAGACCACTCCCGGTTTTTGAAAATAAAACAGCACTGATTGTGAGACTGACTCGGTCATCATACAAGATCAGCATATTGCTGCTGACCAATCACTTTTGTTTTAAAAACACCGTTTAACAACGAAGCGATACAAACCTTGTAAATTTCCTAAGCTGGCAATGTCTCCACTGAACTACAGGTAGGTAGGCGAAGAGAGTCTGCCAAGTGATGAAAAGCTAAACATACTAATGTGCTTTTGTATTTATTCTATATTTATTAATTTATCATGTTTAGTTTATATTCACAACTGAAAATACCTGATGTTGTGAAAGTAATCCATTAGCAGAATTATATTTTAAATTATTTGTCTCCCTTTTTTCGACATTTCTCTCTCTCTCTCGAAATATAGATAGTTGAAACATCATATTCTTTTTGTTCTTAACATCAGCCTTATCATACATATTGCATACCAGGGATTTTTCCTGCCTTATATCCAAACCTGCTGTGGTAGGCTCCAGGTTTCCTGTGATCCTGCTCTGGATAAACAGTTTTAGATAATGTATATATTGTTCTTAATCTTAGATGCTGTCTCTTTCCTTTTATGCTTGTCCGCACTCCTATTACCTGCTCTTGCTCATTATAGGTTTGCTGTCCTTTATGTTGGGCTATTCAAGTCTCCCTGTCCCTAACCTTCACACTACATGCTTGTTTTTCTTTGTTTCCCTCAATACAGCTAGGTGGGGTCTACACACTGATACAAGTCTAAGAGCCCTGTTCTTCCTAAGCCCCCAGACAAAAAATCAGACAAAAACAAAACCAGATAGTAAACCATGTAATGTAGTAAGCTTCCACTAACATTAAACTCGTATCCAAATCTGTTAAGTGTACAGTTCTATCTGATTGTGACACAAAACTAAACTCCATAGGTGCTCCATGCCATAATTACTAAAACTAAAACAAACTAAAAATACACGATGAAGGAAAACTAAAACTAAACTGAATTTCCAAGTAAGGTCAGAAAAAAATATAGAAATAAAAACTAATATAAAAAGGCAAGACTATAATAATGTTGCGTCTCAGTTGTCTAGCTTTTCATTTCAAAAGCCCCCAGCAGTACCTGCTCTGTCTCAATTCCCACTCCTCTCATGCGTGCAGGTCACTCAAGCTGTACAACTGCAATCTCACGTTCACCCATTACTAAACTTTCTCAGGTCTTTCTTGTCAGCGAGGGGCACATGCCAGAAAACACCAACCTTGAATGGACCATAAGGTCATCACAGTGGGGCCATCATTGAGTCTCCAGTTAATCTTACTTTGGGATGTGAAAGAAAAGCCAGAAAATTAGAAAAAAAAAAAAAAACACACACACATAGGCACAGGAAGAGCATGCAAAACCCATATGGGAAGTGAATATGGTGGCATTTGAACCCAGGACTCTTAATCTGTGCCACCCTTATACATTTGTGCATCACCCAAACTAAGCATATGCATAAGAAACATTTATAAGCTTATTGGGTCAGTAACATTTTCCTTGAGAACAGATGAACTTTAGCATAATTTACAGTATGTTGTTCCTGGAATAATCTCAGAATTGTTGATCCAGAGCAAACATTCACCATTAGCCAATCAACTGTAAGCTCAGCTTCTGACATTATAGACCAAGAAGTGCATGAAAAAGCATGAAAAATCCCCCATTAGAATTTTTAAAAACACTCTTCCCTTCTCATTCATGCTTGAAAAGTCTTCTGGCTCTGCCCATACAAGAGCAGGCATCATTTAAGTTTCAAAGGTCTTTTTAATTTGTTATTAAAAATAGTGAAATTGTGTGCCTTTGAGTATAAAGTTCTTCCTATCAGATGCCAGAGGCCGAAGCTGATTGGCCAAGAATGAAAGACTGTCCAGGGACAACAATATTGAGGAGCAGAGCCATTCAGAGACCTATAAGTCAAGACAAGAGTTTAGAACTAGATCTTCACAGCAACAGGAAACTGGTGAAAGAACCAGAGCAGAGGATTAGATGGAGTGAAACAAGAAGCAGAGAACACCAGTTGAGCAGCTGCATTCTGGAGGAGCTGCAGAGGACGGATAGCAGTTGAAGGAAGTCCTGCCAGGAGAGAGTTGCAATGATCCAGCCGATAGTGAACCAGTGTCTGGTGAAATTTATAAGGGACGTGTTAAGACTTCTGAATATTTTGAAGAAAGAAACAACCTAGTTGGGTTATTGAAGAAATATATTTGATGAATGAAATTGAGGATTCCATGGTCACTCAAAGATTCCTGACTGTGACTGAAGGTGAAAGGCTGACATCTTCAAGAGCAATGCCTAGAGACAAATTTGAATAGGTTGTCAATGGTGCCCTCACCCACAGCACACATAATTTCTAGCTCTACACACAAACATGACAGTGACAGTTAACTCCAAAGATATGTGAAGTCTCCAGATAAAGCACCACAAATCCAATATTTAAATTTGCTTAATCCCACATTAGTGTAGTGGAGGCATAATTCAGCAGCGCCAAGCAAAATGAAGGAACCAACCATCCAAAGGGTGCCAGTCCATCACAGGGCACACTTACTCACAGAGGATCAGTTAAATTAAAACTTTGAAAGGTTAAAGAAACAACCGTCCATATGCACATGAAATGTGTAAACAGATACCACCTGGATTTGAACCCAAGGCCTTGGCACTGTGAGGCAACATTACCCGACCATAAACAAGGCTAGCAGCTGAATAAGCACCTTATTTTGTTATAATTAAAGTTTTTAGAGATTCCAGAAAGAAGAGAAAGGAAACAAGTCGAGATAATTAAACAGCAAGCAGTCACATTATGCCCTCTAGTGACAAGATTGACGAAACACAAAAAAACATTAGGATGATAGAACCAGATAGAAATTCCCACTTTTCCTGAAACAGTTTTTCTTGGTCTTCTTTTACAGAGCTAGAGACTAGCATGCCAAGTAGGATTCAGCACATCCATTGCAGGCACTATCAACTACAGTATAACAAAAACATTTATTTTTAAGGCACATTTTTATCCAGATGTGTAGCTCAGCAGGAAGTTCTCCTGTCAGTCTAACCCACTGGTCATGGGGATGTTACAGCAAACTGAAAAACTGAGAGAAAAGTTGATGGGATTCAGACCTCTGCACTAATCACCGCAGCATTATCTACTCTTGCAGATTGTGTGCACACAAGTACAGTAACTGCAATGTTTCCATACTTGAAAGTAAAAAGTCATATTCAGAGAAACAGTGAACTGAGCTGGAGTCTGCATACCAAGAGATAAGAATAAGAAAGAAAAGACCCCCATTAAGGGGTCTCGTTTCAAAGCCAGATATGTTTGGTTATATAAAGCCAGTCATTTTTAATTTTTCTACTCAAACTCTTGCTCCCTTGCCAGCGGTAAAATAACAACCCATATCTCCATATTAGTTGCCTATATGTAGTCCATCCATCAGTCTCTTTCTTGGGTTTGGTTGCTATTTGAAGAGTTGTTGGTTAGCTATCAGGGACACTTATCCTGTGGTCTGTGCTGTAAAACTGAGGTCCTGACTCTCTGTGGTCAGAAAAGATCTCTGGGCATATTTCAAAAACAGAGGGACGCACCCCTGTGTCCTCGCTAAATTGCCCACCAAGACCTTATCATTCTGGCCCCCTAATCACCCTCTGTCTCTAATTAGCTGTCTCTCACACCCTTTCACTGCCTAATATCTAATATGTGGTGATGGCACTGGCACAAGAATAGTTACCTTCACATCATCTAGGAGGATGCTGCACATTGGTACTGGCTGAAGTGGCTCCCCTACTGTTTATGTAAAGCACTTTCAGTAGTTTAAAAAGTGCTATATAAATGCAACAAATTATTATTGCTTATTTGTGATATAATTATATGATCGCTCTATACTTGAAAAGTGGCCTGAGATGGGGGTCTGTCTCAGAATGGCATTATAAAGAGTTATTTGTCTTGAGGTTGGTGAGACTACAGTATGGTGATGCATTCTACAAGTGGCCACATGATGCTTCGAAAGTGTTTTTTATTGTAAATATTTTGGCTAACAGAGAAGAAATGTTAGAGCAAGACCTGATTTGGGATGTCTGTACAGAGTATTTAACAAATTGGACGACATAAATTGGATTTATACTGAACTTACAATGAAAGGTTCATTGACTATCGCACATAAGCTACACCATTATGCATTCGTTTATTTTTAATACACATGAATTAAATCTCACACAATAAGCATCAGGCTCAAGGCAGCAATCAGCAGGGTACAGGGAGCCAGCCAACACAGGGTGTACTCACAGGCCCAAAAGAGACACACCAGTTATTGAACATGCATGTGTGTGGGCATGTGGGTGGAAACTGGAATACCTGGAAAACAGTTCATTCAGACATGGAGGGAAATGTGCAAACTTCACATTAGAAAGTGTCCAGACTAGAATTTGAACCCAATGAATAGCTGTGATGCAGTAGTCCCAACCTCTGCACTACTACGCTTCCCACAAGAGTACAGGAAATAAAGGTAAGGAGTTCCAAGGTGAGTTAGTGCTACTCACTCATCATAGTACTGGAAAGTGCCAGCATGTTACAAGTTGATTAGCACATGTACTGTAAGTAACAATTTCACTGTACTCTATACAAATAACGATAATGACTCAATAAACCTGTAAATACACCTATAATTGTTGCAATATACAGTGTAAAGTAACTGGGGCAGAAACTAGCAGGGAGTGCTATATCACAAATTTTATACAAAAAAAGACAACCCCATTAAAGCGTTTTCCCTTTCCAATACACTAGAGGGTAGTATATAGTATAGTTCTGCATGTGTACAATATTCAAAGATAATAAATAAATATTATTATCTATATATATATATATGAAGCCTATTATTATGTGTGCAATGAAATGTGTCAACTCAGAACAGCTACAATAATCACTTTACATATCAATTCACTTTTTGTGTTTGTAATCATTTTACTGTCTCAATGAGTGAATATGGAATATTAGTGTAAGTGATTTATATATATATATATTGTAAGAAAGGCGCTATATTGCTCCCGACCCAACACAGATTGACACGCAGGCATGGGTAAAATGAAATAAACTCTTTATTATTCTTCAGCTAGAGGGCACGTCTTCCCCGAAATCCCTCAAGCCACAACACAGTCCCAAAGCAACTTCTTCCCTCACTCCTCCTCAGCAAGCTTTGTCCTCCACCTCCCGACTCTGGCCGCTGAGTTGTGGTCACTGGCTCCCTTTTATTGGGTACCCAGAAGTGCTCCAGGTGGTTGATTTCCGACATCCGGCTGCACTTCCGCGTAAGGCAAAATTAGTGCCCAAAAAGGGCCAGCAGCTACTGTTGCAGCACCCCCTGGCAGCACCTGTGGAACCCCACTCAGCTTCACAGAACTCCAACCCCCATTAAGCCTTGGGGGAGTCAGAGGCACTCCTGCAACCCAGGAAGGCTATCCCCCTGGCAGATGTGGTGAAGGGGCATCCTGCAACTATATATATATGTATGTATATATATACAGTTGTGCTTGAAAGTTTGTAAACCCTTTAGAATTTTCTATATTTCTGCATATATATGACCTAAAACATCATCAGATTTTCACTCATTTTCTAAAAGCAGATAAAGAGAAACCAGTTAAACAAATGAGACAAAAATATTATACTTGGTCATTTATTTATTAAGGAAAATGATCGAATATTACATATTTCTGAGTGGCAAAAGTATGTGAACCTTTGCTTTCAGTATCTGGTGTTACCCCCCTTTGAAGCAATAACTGCAATTGAATGTTTCCGGTAACTTTTGATCATTCCTGCACACCGGCTTGGAGGAATTTTAGCCCATTCCTCTGTACAGAACAGCTTCAACTCTGGGATGTTGGTGGGTTTCCTCACATTAACTGCTCGCTTCAGGTCCTTCCACAACATTTCGATTGGATTAAGGTCAGGACTTTGACTTGGCCATTCCAAAACATTAACTTTATTCTTCTTTAACCATTCTTTGGTAGAATGACTTGTGTGCTTAGGGTCGTTTGTCTTGCTACATGACCCACCTTCTCTTGAGATTCACGGACAGATGTCCTGACATTTTCCTTTAGAATTCTCTGATATAATTCAGAATTCATTGTTCCATCAATGAAGGCAAGCCATCCTGGCCCAGATGCAGCAAAACAGGCCCAAACCATGATACTACCACCACCATGTTTCACAGATGGGATAAGGTTCTTATGCTGGAATGCAGTGTTTTCCTTTCTCCAAACATAACGCTTTTCATTTAAACCAAAAGTTCTATTTTGGTCTCATCCGTCCACAAAACATTCTTCCAATAGCCTTCTGGTTTGTCCACGTGATCTTTAGCAAACTGCAGACAAGCAGCAATGCTTTTTTTGGAGAGCAGTGGCTTTCTCCTTGCAACCCTGCCATGCACACCATTGTTTTTCAGTGTTCTCCTGATGGTGGATTAATGAACATGAACATTAGCCAATGTGAGAGAGGCCTTCAGTTGCTTAGAAGTTACCCTGGGGTCCTTTGTGACCTTGCCGACTATTACACGCTTTGCTCTTGGAGTGATCTTTGTTGGTCAACCACTCCTGGGGAGGGTAATAATGGTCTTGAATTTCCTCCATTTGTACACAGTCTGTCTGACTGTGGATTGGTGGAGTCCAAACTCTTTAGAGATGGTTTTGTAACCTTTTCCAGACTGATGAGCATCAACAACTCTTTTTCTGAGGTCCTCAGAAATCTCCTTTGTTTGTGCCATGATACACTTCCACAAACGTGTTGTGAAGAGCAGACTTTGATAGATCCCTGTTCTTTAAATAACACAGGGTGCCCACTCACACCTGATTGTCATCCCATTGATTGAAAACACCTGACTCTAATTTCACCTTCAAACTAACTGCTAATCCTAAAGGTTCACATACTTTTGCCACTCACAAATATGTAATACTAGCAAAATACCCACGCTTCGCAGCGGAGAAGTAGTGTGTTAAAGAAGTAATGAAAAAGAAAAGGAAACATTTTGAAAATAACGTAACATGATTGTCAATGTAATTGTTTTGTCACTGTTATGAGTGTTGCTGTCATATATATATATGGCGTCCTGCCACAGTCAGTTCACGTGATTACGTGGGAGGCGTGATGATGTCACACGCAGCTCCGTCCCCCACAGCCGTCAAGCTAACGTCCATTACAGTATATGGAGAAAAATAGGTTCCAGTTATGACCATTACGCGTAGAATTTCGAAATGAAACCTGCCCAACTTTTGTAAGGAAGCTGTAAGGAATAAGCCTGCCAAATTTCAGCCTTCTACCTACACGGGAAGTTGGAGAATTAGTGATGAGTGAATGAGTGAGACAGTGAGTGAGGGCTTTGCCTTTTATTAGTATAGATATACTAGCAGAATACCCGCGCTTCGCAGCGGAGAAGTAGTGTGTTAAAGAAGGTATGAAAAAGAAAAGGAAAAATTTTAAAAATAACGTAACATGATTGTTAATGTAATTGTTTTGTCATTGATATGAGTGTTTATCTCACATATTATATATATACTAGCAAAATACCCGCGCTTCGCAGCGGCGAAGTACTGCATTAAAATTTTTCTTAAGAAGAAAATGTAACCTGTTTAAAGTGAGGGAAAATATGGCAATAATTATTTGTTAAGGATCTCTTTGTATACCACGTTGTCAGTTCGGCCCTCCGGTTGTAACATGACCAAGCTGTGCGCTGAGCTTACTCTTGAGCATGCAACTTACAGTTGGCCATGTGAACAGTAATCTTGTTTCAAATCTCACAGCATGGATTGCTGCTGTCATAATCGATTTCAGTTTCATGGTTTGTTTCAATTACGACA
>JANRMT010062796.1:58886063-58903190 GCA_026402145.1 Polypterus bichir lapradei
TGACAACAACACTCATATCAATGACAAAACAATTACATTAACAATCATGTTACGTTATTTTTAAAATATTTCCTTTTCTTTTTCATAACTTCTTTAACACACTACTTCTCCGCTGCGAAGCGCGGGTATTCTGCTAGTATATCTATATATCTATATCTATATATATATATATATATCTCCTTTGGGGTGCAAGCAGCTTTTGCTGGGGGTGCCAGAATCCATTGAGGAAGAAAAATTAAAAACATTATTTGTACAAAATCTTAATTTATTTATCCATTCCTAAATAATTAAATGGGCAGGCTATTTCGTATCAGTGCAATACGCTGCTTGTTAAAACAGATGACTCCCGCTCATACGTGCAAGTATGCATGGATATTATGAACTATCGTATCTGTTCCCAAGTTCTATTTAATTTTTAAATATAATATATTATATATATTATATATATATATATATTAAGTAATTTTTATTTGGTTGACAGAAATATGTTTAGTAGGAATGAAAGTTAAATTTAATCATCATTGCATAAAATTTTCTTCACCATAGAAATTTAAAGACTAAATCCAACTTCCATTACTATGAAAGATATTTCTGGCAACTAAATAGAACCTACTTATATCCAAAATCGAGCTATTGAGCTGTCGCCTGCCTGCCTGCCTGAATAAGTCACCTTCGCTTCGCTCTTACTTTTTTACCCTACTTTTATTCATGGCTAGTCGCGGAAAAATTGTAACATGGAAGGAGGATTAAACTGAGTATGGCTTTACCAAAACAATTATTGATGGCGAAAAAAGTATCAATTATTCATAAAACTTCAATTGGTGATCTTTTTTTCTGTGTTAACCTCATATTTTTTCATACTTCTACTCAAACCAAGGGGGTGTGAGGGTAAAATGAATCGGAAAGCGGTGATATATATATAGTGAATATATTGAAATATTTTTACTGTGAAATAATGCAAACAGTACGCGGCACGTGCTTCGCCCTAATATATATATAACTTTTGAGAATGCAATGTATAGTTTTGTCCAGGAGGAAAGCAATCTTGCCTCAAATCAATGGCAACCTTTTGTAGGGTGTGTCCCTGAGACTTATTAATTCTTATCGCGAAGCAGAGCCTTACTGGAAATTTGAGACATTTCAATTGAAATGGGAGATCAGAGGGTATAACGGTGACGCGAGGAATACATTGAGTGTGGAGAAACTCTAGAGACAGCGTGTGTATTAACTTGTGGATTTTTCTCTGAGTATTTGGTGGCAGTGTGACGAAGTTGCTTCGGAAGACGATGTTAGCCGCGGTGCTCAGCTCAGAGCGAAATGAGGTGAATGGGAGGGGAGAAGATGACGTCACTCCTCCACCCGCCTTAACTGTCAATCCCCCCACAAACACAGTCTCTCAGAATTTGTATAAGCACAGCCTCTCACCATCAATTTGAACTTAGTTACAAAGTGATCAAAACTGTCGTTTATACCCTGCGTCCTCTCATTAAACTTGTATCCCGCATTAGCCGTGGGCATGACAAACGCCAGCGGCAGCCTGTCTAAGAACTTAATTTAAACTTTATAGGTTTACACCGTGCTTTGTTTCTGCAGTAGCTGCACTTATGAATATGCATTGGCCTCGCTCACTGAGTGCAAGGGAAAAAAATTAAATGTAGTCTATAAGTTATTAAAAGTAAAACATTAACGTTTTGTTCAGTTTCTTGCTACAGCAATTTTAACTCCGTTACAAAGTGATCCAAAGTCTCGTTTATACCTCGTGTCTTCTCAGTAAACTTGTATCTCGCGAATAGCGAATAGGGAGTGTGTCTATAAACTTAATATAAACTTACGGTTCATGCCGTGCTTTGTTTCCGCAGTAGCTGTACTTATGAATATGTCAGTCGCACGCTTCTTATTGTTTCGCTGCCTTCTCAATTATATAATGCATGTTTTCTTCAGCGCGTTTTGGAGCTCTTCCTGGTTTTCTACGTAATACGTTGACAGTCAGTTCACGTAATTACGTGGGAGGCGTGATGATGTCACATGAAACTCCGCCCCCCACGGCTTTCGAGCTCAACTCCATTACAGTATATGCAGAAAAATAGCTTCCGGTTATGACCATTACACGTAGAATTTCGAAATGAAACCTGCCCAACTTTTGTAAGGAAGCTGTAAGGAATGAGCCTGCCAAATTTCAGCCTTCTACCTACACGGGAAGTTGGAGAATTAGTGATGAGTCAGTGAGTCAGTCAGTCAGTCAGTCAGTCAGTGAGGGCTTTGCCTTTTATTAGTATAGATATGTAAATTCAAAATAAGTACAAACAGTCCAAGCTGTACTGTCTGCATTTCTTTTTTGGTTCAGTCATATTATTATCTGAAGAAATAAAAACCTTTATTAACAAACAATTTCGACAGCCCCTATGATTAAAAAAAAACCCAATAAAGTATGTTCTTACTTGAAACAGATTTTTGTTCAAACTCGAATAAGTAAACTGTGTCCTCTGATTTTCTTTTTCGTAGTACTGCTCCTCAATAAATAATTATATTCAAAGTTCAAATCACAAATACGTACATGTCACATCAAACGAACCAATTTATAGTGTGTTATGAAAGCATGACTGTACAAGAGTGATAGATTCTGCTAATATCGAATATCTGTCGTCTCGTCCCACCACCAACAAGGGCGGACATGCAACGGTTTTTCATGTCCGCACTTGCTTTGATACGCTCGATAAGACGATGCACTGACATGTTTGTGCTACATGTATTTTCATGCATTCTTACGTGCGACTCTTTTAATGCCACATTTTACCTTTTCATTCGCAAGTTTTGTATGTAATGTGTTTTTATCAAAAAAGTGTCTTTTTGAATTATTTTACTTTTTAATGAGGTACCTATTGGAATCATAGATATTTTGAAGTAACAAACAAATAGCAGTAAGGGGGTCTATTTTTGCTGTCGTCGACCCCCAAATTTTTTTATTGAAACTATTGACTCCTAGAAAGTTCAAATCGACCCCAGGGGGTCGATATCGACCACTTTAGGAACTCTTGGTTTAAAGGGATACCAGGAAAGCTAAAAGCAAGATCAAGAGAAAAATTGCACAAAGTATGGAAGATGACATTTTCAGTATTTTATTAGTAAAAGTACAATCAAGTGTATCAGGAACACTATGCGTGAATTAAAATATACAGGCTGTGAAATTGCAAATGCTGTTAATTTGCACCAATATTAGGAAGCTTTTCCTAGCACGAGAGCTTTAGACACATTAAATATTTTACCAAGTAGAATGGCAGAATGTTAAATGTTGTGGATTATCGTAGCTCACCTTAGTCAATTTTGGTGAAATTGGGCAGAAAGATTGGCAAGCTGCTCATGTAATGTTCTTATTCAACAATTTTCAATTGTATTTTTTGTGTGTTATTTATTACAGAAAGTAAATTTAAAAACAATGCTTTACAATAAAAGGGGAGATCAATACATTGGAATACACACATGTAGAGTAAAATACTATAAACCACTCAGTATAAGCCAAATAAGGAGGCAATCGGTTTTGTTTCCTGCATTTTTAATGATTACAATATACTAAGGTTAAAAGTTTCTGAACTAAAAGGCGGTAACAGACTTCTCTGACATTTACTTGTCTGTCTAATAATACCTGACTCTCTTTGGTTAATGGCCAGAGGGAAGTGCAAGTTCGCCCAACCTTCACATCACAAATAGTCAATCATACATCTGGGGCCTCATGTATATAGGGTGTCTACGAACAAAAATGTTGCATACGCCCGTTTCCACGCTCACATCGCGATCTATAAAAACTAAACTTGCTGTGAAGTCACGCACAATTTCATGCTAGCTAAATCCTTGGCCGAGTTCTCCACTCGGTTTTGCAAACTGGTGGCACCCAACGTCAAAGTAGTCCTTTTGTTCCAGCGTGGTTTCCCTTTCTTTTTTAGATCCACATCCCTGACGTGGCTTTATCAAATACACTGAAATTAACCGCATATTGTTAATTAGTTTAATGATTGTAATTAACCTGTAGCAATATAATGGTCCACGGGATGGCCAAACTATTCTAAATACCATAGCTGCTTTAGCGTTGTTACACTTAGTGTACCACTCATAGTATTTATCCCACTGTATCTGAGTGTGGAATCACAGCCCCACAACAGCTGATCAGCTGTGTCCTGTTGGAGGAAAACAATCCCCGTTTAAGAAGCACGTAGTGATTCACTCACATAGAGCACATAGAAGATCAAATACAAAACAAAGCATTTAACGTGCCACTTTAGGTATGATGGGATTTGACAAACTAGTAATTTAAGCAATTTTAAGATGAAATTTATGATGTTCTACTTTAATGACAAAATAAACTATGTGATTAAAGTGGAAATTTTGAGATTGAAGTTGACATTTCGAGCTTTTTTCCCATTGTGTGCCTATTTTATTTTATTTTCTCTGTACCCTAATAAGCTCCCATATGACTCTCAGACGATGGGCTACGACTCGCCTTTTCACGGCGACTTTGATATCTGACAACTTCTTTTTTATTTCAGGCACTGTGTGACTTTGTGAACTTGAACTTTTGAGTTTCTCCTACACTTTATGTCACTCAATCAACTTCCTTTTGTTGTTTAAACCAATAAATAGTACATTTTTCCTTGCCTCCACTTGGTATTCGCTGAAATTCTTCTATTTTCCCCTGTGCTTTTGTCATTGTCTTTTCATAGAACGCTGAGCTTATGGGCAATTTATATTGATTTGCATATTCAAAGAGGCATAATACTGGGAGGAGTTGGGGAGAGGCAGCAGGCACGTGCATGTGTGTTATTTTTCACACTGACCAGGATTTATGGAGCGGAAGAAAATGGAAGTTTGTGTATGCACAGATTTATTCATCTGGATTTTTTTGTGCGTACGCACATTTCCACATTTGTCCATATGTAATGTTTTAGTATGAATTCTGCGCACGGCATTATGCATGAGGCCCCTGGTTTGTTGTGATCATTGTGATCCATTCGGACATTACCGTGATCTGACAAAATACAGCCATATCGATATAAAGACTTAAGTACACTGGCTGTTCACTTGAATTACAGATCATCCATGTCTCTAAGACATACTGTAGGTTGAGGTTTAGCTAAGGAGTATTAAGGTTAATGCAGGTAAAATAGCAGACAGTTGGAAGGTAAATAAAAATAAACTTCCATGAGAAACTTTGGATACCCTTGGTTAAATATATATTTTGTTGATGTTTGAAGTTTAAGAAAAAAAACTTGACTGCAAAAAGCAATTTTAATGTACAGTTATGATCTATTTAACTGAAGTAACATATAAAAATGAGAGTAAATGTGACATTTGTAAAAGTTATGGCACCGGCTGGGTTGTGCAGGCTAGATGTTTGAGTGGCACCAGCTCATGTGACAGGGAAGAGAAGCACATCCTGTGACAAGCCTTGAGATGATTTGATTATAAGAGGAGTTATGTTGGTTTGTCCTCTAAATTATGTTCTTCTGTCCTCTGTGCTGTTAAGTAACTGGATCTTGTGGTGTAGAGGGTCCACAGCTCAAGTCTAAAAGGCCACTTTTTATATAAATAATCGCCGCACTCGCAACTTAGAGAGGGGTGTGGTTGTGTGGCCGAAGTGGTTCCCAGGGTGATTTGTGATACGGACGGTCCTCGATTAATTGCACACACAGGTGAGGAGTTGTCCGCATCCGTAATTGTTTCCAGAAGCCGCTGATTGCTACACCTGATCCACGTCCCCGTGATATTTAATAGAAGCGCGAGGCGGCTAGAGGGAGAGAACAAGACAGAACAGGAGGTTAATGGAGAAGGTTAAGCAGGAAGGAGAAAGCCAGTGCGGGAGAGTGAGAGAGAGAGCGAGAGTGAGAACGAGAGCAGGCTCGAGAGTTTTAATGCAGCTGATAGGAGAGCCCCGAGTGAGGTGTTTGGTCAGCACCCGAGGGCCAACGGTAGTAGTCGCTCCTGCTGAGTGATTGTTTGGAGCAGGAGTGACCGAAAGAAGGTTTGTTCATCGCTGCAGTGAAGGAAGCAGGAGTCAAGGAGGCTTTGGGCGTGTTGAGGAAGGAAACCCCCCGAGGGCTACTGGACCAGTAAAGAGGGAGCTGCATTTTACTGGTAAGGCGACTCCCCTGTTGTGGGGCCTATAGGGGAGAAGCAGGGGAGCCACCAGTAGATGAACACACCTGGCTTTGTTTTTAAAGAGAGTGCTTCCAGCCATTGTTTTAATCTTGTTTTTAAAGGATTTTTTTTTTTACCTCCATAATTCACAGCTTTTTATGGATTATTTATTTAAGGAACTGTGATGCATTGCACTTTAATTTGAACACTGTTTTGAGTTTTGTTGTTTTAATAAAAGCACTTTACACTTTTGCATCATCCCCTTGCTTTGTTGTGCCTCGCTGCCTAGCTCATCGGTGACATTACCAATGATGCAGGGTTCAAGGGCTCCCAGAAGGCAGATGGGAACATGGAGCGAACCCACATCATCACAGATCTACAGTGCTTGTCAGTTGCCAGATGGTGAATTGATTCATGACATACAAATACATGTTGAAATGCCCTTTTTAGTGTTGCACACCAAGTGTCTAATTACATGTATCATAAAAAGTGGATGTTCTGTGTGATGCTGGTCAGACTTTCAAGGTGGTGTGGTGTTTGTCTGCAGACTGCATGCATATCCATGTATGATATAATCCATCTACTTATGATGCGCATGTCCTAACTGATAACATTCTCCTTAGCTAGTTTACTGCATATTCCATACTACCAGTGTAGGATTTCAGTTTTGAGTCAACACTGGAGTACTAATGGGGGTCATGATTACCTCATAGTGTTTTGCACACAGGGAAGTGTGTAATAAAATGACTGGAGGTAATTGTGTTCAGCTTTCATTAGTTTTGAAAGGACACACACCCCAAATACAATTACTGTATTTCTACTAACATTAGCAAAGTCATTTTTAAACAAAATAAGCCTGCATCATTGGAATCACTAAAATTACATCTTCAGTTTAGTGTTTCCAGAATGGCATTGGCAGTAATTCATTCATCTACAATTTTTCTGCCATACCTGCCATTCTAGCATGTCTGGCATTGTACATACTGTGTGGTTGGATTGTCTCCTGTTTGAATTTGAAAATGACAGAGTGCATGTTGTGTAGGCTGGCACATAGAGCAGAAATCTAGAACAGCCCCATTATGTTGATCTCTGATCCATTTGTTAAACTTAAGTAGTCAAATTCAGGGGTTGTAAGATTCATGAATGATAATATCAGGTCATTCAGTGTGTTGGCCCAGCATGACTGACTGTGTGTGGATGATGAGTTTGCTCCTGTTTTATGTCTGCTGAAACTGGGATAGGCCACCCTGCAATAACAGCAGCAGCAGGAGGATGGATGGATGAATGAATGAATTGATGAGCTTAATTTCTCAGAGAAACAGATTTCTAAATACCAAAAAGTTCCTTGTTTTAAGTACCTTAACAGAGTTCTTCACTTACAGCATTCTGAAATAGATTTTTATTACTGTTGCATTAGGTATATTTCGAAAATAATGTAACGAATCCTGAAAAGGCCTAATAAAAAAATGTTTGATTTCATAAACAGACATATGGATAGATGCAAATACTAAGAACGTTATTAGTGCCAAGGTGAAAATTTCACTTTTTGACAAAATCTCAATGAATACGTAAATCAATCTATGTGTGTGTGTATAATGTACACTGGCGGTTCTCAACCTATGGGGCGCGCCCCAGAAGTAACATAAAAGGGGGCGCGAAGATGTGAAAAAAAGAAAACAAGAATTGAAAATATGAAAAATACATCTATTGAAACCAAAACAAATTAACTTAAACTACATTCTGATAGTAGAAAAATAAATATAGAGTTAGATAAATAAAAGTTAAGCAGGTATAATAAAACTTGTAGCAGTGTATCGGCAGCAAAAAATATAGGAATGAATTTTATTAGGGTTTCAAAAAAACGTTAGGGGGGCGCAATTAAAACTGCTATGAAAACTCGGGTCACAAATACTTAAAGGTTGGGAAACACTACTGTACTCGCAAATCACTGTGGCAATAGTTTTGATTTTGACCTTAATTGAAACCTTATGATTGATGCTGGTGAAGCAAACAATGTGGCTAATGCCAACCTCTGCAAAGTAATTGGAGTTCATTTCTTTCTTATGGCAAATTGCATAGAGAAACTGCTGGAGAAGGTGACTTGACAGAGAAATGAAAAACAGTGACATCTGCTGAATTTGAAGCAAATCGCAGAAGCATCTTGCATTATAGAATCCTGCTGGTGCTTGCAAACTACTGTTCTGAGGATGGAAACTTGACCTTGGGTTCATCTCTTTCTAGTATTATAATAATGACGATGATTGGCCACCTAGCATTATGAAGAGAATTACTTGTGCTCTGCTTTGTTTTACCCCATTTCTTTGACACCCATTGCATGCCCAACCTGCTTGGAAAAGGGGTCTCTCTGAATTACTTTTCCCAAGATTTCTTAAAGGTTTTTTGGTTTTCTTTTGTTTATTTCTTTACAAGGGTATTGTTTGGGAGTTTTTTCTTGTCTTCTTGTGGAGTCAAGGCTGGGAACTGTCAAAAAACAAAGCCCATTGTGGTACCCCTTGTGAGATTTTGGGCAATACAAGTTTAATTGTTATAATGAATGACAACATCCTCTCAAAAACATGCCAGACAGACTAAAATGAAAGAAAGAGGCAAAAAAAAAAAAAAGTATCTTCAAATATGTGCAAATGTCTCTCTATTATTAAAAAAAAAAATTGGAAGGCTTGGAAGGATACGATACATGATCTTCTCGGAAGACAATTTAACATCACACGATTCAAGGCAGTGAGACAAAGACGGCTGCTGTACAGGCTTTTAAATGATTGATGCACAGCGTAACAAGCAGAGCACACAGCTTGGCAGCAGCAGCCGCAAGACATCAGCTGATCAGACCGCATCTCCTCAGTGTGCATTAACCCCCCCCCGTGACAATGCGAGCAGCAGAGACGCGAAGTGGCTGGAGTGTAGCGTGCCCAGGGTAGGGATGGAAGGGGGTGGACGAGTGAAGCGAGCAGTTAAAAGAACAATCCACTTGATTCAACTGAGAGTCATCAGGAAGCATCAAGCACAAAATGAGAACCAAACTTTGACAGGTCCTTCACAGGACCCATTGGCTAACCCAACTACTCTGGGCCAATTTAGAATTTCCAGTTTACTTAACCTGCACATCTTTGGTGGGAGGAAAACTGAAATAAAAACCATGCAGTCCTTGAAAATTCAAACTCTACACCAAGTGACTGGGACTGGGATACAAACCCATTAGGCATTAGTGCTAACCACTGTGCCACTCAGATGTATGCAATTAGCTTCAGATTCCCCCCAAGCCCTACAAAGTTTTCAATTATGTTTTAAAATTTATGAGCAGTTTTGTATATTTACATAATAAAGAAGACAGTACCAGCCATACTGGGTATCTAGATTCTTTTATATTTAATATAAAAAAGATGCATTTTTAAAAGACCACATGGAAAGAAATGTTACTCTTATTAACATGGCTTATGGGGAAAAAGATGTTTTTTTTACATGGAAGCAACAAAAGAATTTAATAATTGTAGTGCCTGTAATATTTTCTGTCCTAAATTATTATAAACATTTTTGATGCAGCAGTACAAGTATGTCAGATTATCGTAGTGTAAACTGCAAGAGTTTATTCAGGCGACTTGATGGGTACAGAACAGCCTGAAATAAAGGCACTCAGGGCATTAGACAGTTCTTTTCTATATTAGGATACACTAAATAAAGTAGAGCCTCTTGCTGCCATTACTGCTCACCTCAAAATATACTGTACAAGGAATTGAGTCAAATACTGTATGTGACTTACTGTATAATGCAGCTGAATTTATGACAGACTCTAAATGTAAGGAATTAACTTGCAGCCTAGAGCCCTTGTGGAAAAAGCAAAACCGAAGAATGAATTCAGTCAGTATGTGGCATCTTGTAAAGTGGCCAGAATGAAAAGGTAAATGGTGACCTTGAATAGGAGTGAGCTGTACATGTGGCAAATAAACTTAAAGGCATCCCTTTTGTGATTTTTGGTTCACTAGTTGCAGAATATTAAACATAATGTAGTTATTGGACATTGTTTGTGGTTTAAACCTAAATATACACATCCTCTGAAACGGATTCTTGGTTAATCCAATTCTGCCGAGGTGGGCTTTGTAGCACTTTGGTAAAGCTGGAAAGTGCCACCACTTATGATGACAAGAGGTACAAACCATATTGCATCACACTGTGATTGCCACCATCGCCCACCTGCTGTGCGAAGACAAAGAGGTAGCCGGCCTGCCATGCATTCCTGCTGGCCATCGAGCTGCCCCTGCACATCCACTGCTGCCAGGTATGCCGAACAGGTGCCAACAGCAGTCTTGATTTATGTGTGAAACCAGTGCATTGTGTGCTTTTCAAAAGTTTTTTGGAAAAAATATTCAGCCCTCAAAGAGTTAATTTTACTAATGTTGTTTAATTTTATTGTAAGGTGACATTGAGTGATAAGATTATAAAACAGGATTTTCTAATGGCCAAATATAACCAAAACAATTGTTCAGCCTTACCTATGAAATGTAATCCCCTGGAATCTGGTTTGGAGTGTACAGTGGTTTGCACAATCTCAAGCAGCACATTATTCTTCACTTCACTCCACAGCAGTGCCACTCGCAATATGGCGGCGATGTCGATGTACAATGTTGCTGGTCATGCGGCGTCTAGTAATTCTATGTCTATGTGTCTGATTATCTTTGTGATACTGAATTGACACATCACAAAAATTGGTGACGAGGATTTAAAGAGTCACAACGAAGATATCACAGAGTGAATAAAATAGCTCATCTTGGTAGAATTGACGAATTTAAGCCTGGCACCGAATCATGGTCGGCATATGTAGAACGCATGGAGCAGTTTTTTGTTGCTAACAGCATAGCACAAGATAAACAGGTCGCAACTCTCTTAAGTGTAATGGGCGCTAGCACTTATGGACTACTGAGGAATTTAGTGCAGCCTTTGAAACCCAAGGACAAAACTTTTGTGCAAATTGTGGAAATAATAAAGCAAGGATTCCCAAAGTGGTCGATATCGACCCCCTGGGGTCGATGTGAACTTTCTAGGGGTCGATAGTTTCAATAAAAAAATTGTGGGGTCAACGACAGCAAAAATAGACCCCCTTACTACTGCTATTTGTTTGTTACTTCAAAATATCTATGATTCCAATAGGTACCTAATTAAGAAGTAAAATAATTCAAAAAAACACTTTTTTGATAAAAACACATTACATACCAAACTTGCGAACAAAAAGGTAAAATGTGTCATTAAAAGAGTCACACGTAAGAATGCATGAAAATACATGTAACACAAACATACAGTATCTGTGCATTGTCTTATCGAACGTATCAAAGCAAGTGCGGACATGAAAAACCGTTGCATGTCTGCTCTTGCTTGCGGTGGGACGAGACGACGGATATTCTATATTAGCAGAATCTATCAGTCTTGTATGGTCATGCTTTCATAAAACACTATAAATTGGTTCGTTTGATGTGACATGTAGTTATTTGTGATTTGAACTTTGAATATAATTATTTATTGAGGAGCAGTACTACGAAAAAGAAAATTGGAGGACACAGTTTATTTATTCGAGTAAGAACAAAAATCTTCTGTTTCAAGTAAGTACATACTTTATTGTTTTTTTTTTTTTTTTTAATCACAGGGGCTGTCGAAATTGTTTGTTAATAAAAGTTTGTATTTCTTCAGATAATAATATGAGTGAACCAAAAAAGAAATGCAGACAGTACAGCTTGGACTATTTGTACTTATTTTGAATTTACATATTTATTTCATAAATGTCAAAAATGTAAAAAAAAAAAAAAACTCTGCTCGTATTTTTTTGCTTAAATTTTCATTAGTGCAGGTTTCGATATTAAATGTTGCACAAGATAATGCCATATTCCGTAGCCATTTTATCTTTTTAAATCATAAGTACAAGTGATTAAAATCTGATATCGAGTGAAATATTTAATATTGAGTACTGTACAAATGTATTAATTTAAGTAAGTAAAGTAAATGACTAGGGGGTCGACGGTTTTAAAAGTTTTTGATAAAGGGGTCGGCGGCCGAAAAAAGTTTAGGAACTCTTGTACTAAAGGATCATTTTGAGCCCAAACCGCTGATAATTGCGGAGAGATTCCGTTTTAATCACTGCAGTCAAAAAGCCAGTGAGACGGTAACTCAGTATGCGGAAGAGCTGAAGCAATGTGCTGTAAATTGCGAGTTTGGGGTGAATTTGGACTAGGCGCTGGGAGACCGATTTGTGAGCGGGATTTGGAGTGAGGCTTGTCAGCGTTGGCCGTTATCAGAAACGCATGTGACGTTTGCGAGAGCGTTTGAGATTGCACTCAGCATGGAGACGGCAGATAGAGACACACAGCGGCTAAGGTGACAGGACGTTTCTTTGAGTACAGTGCATAAAGTTGGCGCACAGTTTCTGGGTCATATGGGGAAGAGGCAGTGTCAAAATATGTGGAAATGGAACAGAGTGAGTGCTCCATGTTCACAGTACAAACAGACCAAGAGAAACAACCGTTCAAAGCAACCTTTGTGATTGATAGTAAGGTTATAGATATGGAAATTGACACTGGGGCTGCTGTGTCAATTATGCCTGATCAGCTATTTAAGGAAGTGTTCCCTGGAAAGACTTTGGAAGTTACTAATGTAAAACTAAAAACTTATACAGGGGAAAAAATGGTTGTTTTTGGAAAATGGAATGTAATTGTACACTAAGAACAAAATGAAAAACTACCACTCATTGTAGTTAGGGGCGAAGGTCCTGCCTTATGTGGGAGAAACCCACTCCACAAACTTACATTAAATTGGAGGCAAATTAAAATTATAAGTCAAAATGAGAAACCACAAACATACAATATTGAACCCTCAAACCTCCCAAAATGTCTTTAGAAGTAATAGTACTTTAAGAACTATCAGGAATGTTAAATAAATAAAGACCGTGATTCTCTGCTCTGAAGGCATTATTATAAAAAAATGGCAACTTTGGAGTGCCAAATTGAATAACCTAAACATTTCCTGATGAGGTGCTACACACTCAGGGCATAAGAAATGATAGGGTCACACTTACAGAATTTTTTAGAGAGGAGAAAGGCAGAGTATGTGAAAAGCAAGGAGTAATTAAATTCTTGTCCAGAATGTTGACTAGAGGCCAAATGGTAAATGCACAGTGGTAGAACTCCATATCCTATTGTGACATACCTGTCTATAACCTATTGTGCATCAAGGTGGTATGTGTGATGGAGGGCCATTTACAGTTCTAAAGGCAGTGTGAAAGGAGTGTCTGAACCTTGGACCAAAAACTTGGTGGAGGTGAAAGGTTAAGGTAACATGGCAGAGACAAAAGTACAATGGAAAACAAAATGCTTTTAAATACTTTTTAAGTGAGAACAGAAGTGCAAAGAAAGGGAGGACTAGGAGTTGAAGGAATCCTTAACTATCTTTTGGACACCATGGATATCTCAGTAACAAAATATTTAAGACCAAGGCAGCTATTCAGATGCATGGATGGAGGATACGTGGCCTTTTGACAAAGACAGCTGAGGGGAAGGAGAGCAGATTTAAATCAATTAGTTTTATGTGTAGTCAAAATCTCAGAACACATGGAAGAACAGATGAAGCACTGGCCAAAAAAAATCTTAATGTATCAACCAGAAAGCAACAATGAGAGGCTCCAGAGTGGGGAAAAAAAGGGTAATATGGTCTAGCACAGGGGTGTCAAACTCCAGTCCTGGTGGGCCGCAGTGGCTGCAAGTTTTCATTCTAACTCTTTTCCTAATCAGTGACCAGTTTTCACTGCTAATTATCTTCTTTTCCCTTCATGTTAATAGCCCTGTTTTTAAGGTTTCAGACCTCTGAATTGATTCCTTTCTTCATTAAATGGCAGCCAAACAGAAATGAGATGTGAAACGAGCCAAAAGATGACCAGCTAAACTGGGTTTTCAAACTCCAACCAATTTCACTCCAACCAATCTCTTAATGAGAAGCTCATTATTGCAGTTAATTAAACCCGTTGTTTAATTCCACAGCTTGTTGCTGCTCTCATTCTGCTACAGCAGACATTTCCAAAACTGTTGATGTTTCTGTTTTTTCTAAGAACACCGTCAAAATGTTTGGGTGACCTGACAGATCAACCTTACAGAGACTTTCACCTTTCTTTACTTTCTGATATTGTGTGATGAGCACAGGTGAGCTGGTCAGGTGGCAGCTTGTTTTGTGTCTCATTATTGTTTGGCTTCTAATTAAGGAAACAGAGACAACTAAGGGGCCTGAGTGAAGTTAATTAAAACAAAGGCAAAGGACGTTAATTAGCAGCAAAAATGGCTCACTAATGGTGAAGAATGTTAGAACAAAAACCTGCAGGTACTGCCGCCCTCCAGGACTGGAGTTCGACACCTGTGGTCTAGCACCTCCATACAAGTGAAAAGGCAAAGTTTATAAGTAAAGATGGCTGAGGAGGATCAGAATGTCAATTTGTTAATACATTTACTGCCCTAACTGTGCTAGTTGTAAGTGACAATCAGAATATCAATTGTTGATGATGATAATAGCATCAAAAATATGATCTTGCTTGTAAATGACAATCTGTGTTTTGTATAATTTCATGCCATTCAGTACTAGTATAACACTGCATTCTACTCTTATTATGGCGACGTTCACACCTGGCAGCTTAGCCAAATCTTTGTAACAGGGTTCTGAAGGTGGTTTGTTCTCTTGTGCTCATCCAAAGCCAGACTGCTTTATGTGGGGTGAACTCATCACTAGATGCTCTGGAAGGATTGGGATGCTGCATCATTCAAAGCTGCTTTTATAAAACTATAAATCCCAAAAAGCTGAAAGTCTGACTTTATAGTGTAGAATGCTGTCAGACTATAGAAAAACCTTAGTTTGAAATATTCTGAGCATTACTACAAATCCCACCACGTCGTCAACATCCTGCATTTTTGAGTCTGGTTTTATGAACCAAGTTTGTATGCTGAAAGTGAAATCCTTGAGAATGACAACTTCTACTTTTGCTGTAATACACAAACACTATTCTGTGATTATAGCCCTGTGCTCCCCTCAGTCATGCTTTTATCAGACAGGTTTTGATATGTTATGCATTACTGACTAATCTGGAGTCCCATAGGGTGCTGGAGCGTTTTGTCATCGTAAAATCTTTCTGTGAGGCTTTATGTGTGCTGTGACGTTGGTGAGGGGAACAGTTGGCTGGGGTAAAAGAATTAGAAAGTGGATGTTGTCTTCTGATTTTATATTTTTATCATTTATTAAATGGCAGGATGAAAAAAATGCAACACCAGTGCATTAAATAACCAAGGACAAAAGTACAGTACATTAACCAAAGAGTTCTTATAAGAATAGTGTTTTTAAAACCAGCAGACATGTCTATTGAGAAACGTCAAAGAGAACAATACAAGCTTTTAAAATTTTATTTAAATATACTGTCCTGTATATACAATCCACAAATTACATTACTTTAAAATGTAGCCTCATTAAATTTTAGCAAAAGACAGGATTTTATGAAAAATTATCCACTTAAGTACATTTTTGTAAGCTAATATATTGGTGACAAACATGCAGGTTATATTGGTAGATTTTAGTAAGCAAGTAGCTGAATCTGTATAGCAGAGCTCTTAAACTGTTGATATGTTCATGTATAGGAAAAACCTTCTGAAACTGTGCAGCCTGCACCGATCACAAATATTTTAGCCCCTTTATGCTTAACAACAAAAAAAGTAGTCAAGTATTCATTAGAAATAAGCACATAATTAGCATGCAAGTGAGGATCTCAAAATTGACTGTGCAAATGTTCATATACAGTAGTCTTTAAATTTTAGTAACTCGCTATCACTTTAAGGCAAATTCTATCAATCATTATAGTAGGTTGCTTCTTTCTGGTATATTGGACTAGCCTCTGTACAATGGCAGATTATATTCATGTTATATACACTAGAGGTGGGTTAAAATCTAAGTAGTCAACATAGAACTCGGCGTTAACATTTATTAGTGTCCCCTATTGGAATGCATTTTGTAATGCAGGTAGTAATTGTACTGCATCTGTCACCATCTGTTGGAATGACAAATGCAATGCATATGTCTATGCTATATGCCATTTGGTATGGGATTTGTAAAAACAATGCTAATGTTTGTAATGCATCATCTAATGGAATGACAAATGCGATGGATTTTATTACTACAAATGTTTGTCTTCTGCTACTTGTTGGAATGACAGACATATGAACTGGGCAGACACACATTCTGTACACGTAGACACTTATTCTATTAAGGTGGATGTGATCTTAACTACAGTCTGGCAGGGAGAAACTAGTATGCAGTATCTTTAATAAGTAATATAAGAAACTGAAATCTTTCATAGGGCACATTTGGGATTTTTCAGTGACAAAAGTAATATGCAAAATGTCAGCTAAGAGTTGTGTGGATTTATGATCCTAGATTAGTACATATGCATTTAAGGCAGGTCTTGGATTTAGTGGAGCAAACTGTGAAATGATATTACTCTTTAGGACTTTCATAGTCTACATTAAGTAAAAGCCATTACGTTGTTTTCTTTTTTTTAACTGGACATTGCACATGTTAATTTACAGCAGAAAATGTATTGAAAAATCATTAAGAGTGCTGAGCATATTATTGTATATTAGTAGGATTTAGTGCAGGATTTCTTTGCAAGACATCAGACAGAGACTTGCAGTGATCTTCTTGGTGGAGCTGACGCTGCGTTCACTTTGTCAGGCCTCTGTGCCGTTCATTTCCAGACATGAGACTGGCAGTGCTCCACAGCCTATGGAGGAAAGCAAAGCATTTGAATTAGATACCCACATTTCAAAAAGGAAATCATGCAACATATGAAATCAAATATTGGAAATAAAGTGGATTATACTGTCACTTAACATTAAGCAGACCATAATGAGCTTTTGATGTACAGGGTGGGCCGTTTATATGGATACACCTTAATAAAATGGGAATGGTTGGTGATATTAA
>JANRMT010062796.1:58908190-58970710 GCA_026402145.1 Polypterus bichir lapradei
TTAATATCACCAACCATTCCCATTTTATTAAGGTGTATCCATATAAATGGCCCATCCTGTATATTTTAATTGTCATCTTTAGCACGTGAGGAGCATTAATGCTACGAGGAAACAAAGTTCATTACCTCTTCTCAAAGAATAAACTCAGGAAGACCTGCATGAGCTCATTTGTTACTGGCATTGAGCATTCAGGGCCTAGAATTGCACTGACTGGGTGAGAGGCGAGACACGAGTTACACAGCAGAACTGACATGTAGTGTTTGAGGAGAAAACCCAACATCTGTCAGTAACCTTTTTGAGAAAAATCTAAAGAAATCAATGATACATGAAGAGCAGACCTGCTGAATCACAATTCATCCTTCCGTCCACTTCCCAAAGATGTCGACATTCGATAGATTTGAAAATCTTATAATGCTACACATCCATGCTTTGGGACAGACAAATGGGAAATTTCACGTGAATTGTGTCTCCTCCTAGTGGGACAGTTTGTAGAAAACAGTTATCTGAGCTAGCCAGGACAACATCTTGCCTCCTATAAAAACAAGGTGAGCCAGAAATGAAACTTTTGTGGTCTAATTATATTTGTTTTGTTTCCAGAGTTTATCTCAAATTGCTTTATGCAGAGACCAAATACCAGATTAACAGCATCCTCATGTTTCTCCCAAAAACACTTGACTGCTGCATAAAACACCCCAAAATTAAGTGAATATGAAAGTATGTATGAGTGAGCTCTGTGCTGGGCCATGCAGAGCCAATTCCTGCCTTGCTCCTGATTCTTCTGAAAGAGGTTCTGGTTTAAATTGAATTAGGCGGTTCAGTAACTTGGGAACGTGGATGTTGGATAGCATGTTCATACAGTGATGAATGCATCTTCCTGCTGGTTCAATTTGCACCTCTATAACTCTCAGTAGTAGTAGCTTTGGCATGCGTACAGAAGACGGTGAAAGTCTTACTAGCATATGTAACCAACATGCAACACGATAAGAAGAATGTATTAAAATAACAGAATTTCATTCTAGAGATTGTTACATTTATAGAGCACTTTTCTAAACACTGAAAATGCTTTACATAAACTGCATGGAACCACCTCACCCACCAATGTGCAGCATCCAAATGGATGATGTGATGGCAGTTATTCTGGCACCCACCAGCTATTAGGTAATGAAGGGATGAGACCAATAATAACTAACTAGAGGTAGGGGTGATTAGGGGACCAGAATGACTAGGCAGTTGGGAAATTTAGCCAGGACATTGAAGTAAACCATACTATTTTCAAAGGGTGCCCAGGGATCCTCTATGACTACAGAGGGTCAGAACCTCGGTTTTACGTCTCATCTGAAGGATGGCCCCATTTTTACAGCACATTGTTCACAACACTGCACTGGGGCATTGGGTTACACACACAGACCAAAGGTTAATCGTCCCCTGATAGCCTCACTACAACCTCTTTCAGCAACAACCCAAAGGTTTTCCTAGATGTTCTCACATCCAAGTACTGGCTGGGCCCAAATGTGCTTCACTTCAAGTGGATTACCTGTTATATTTTAATTAATAGGAAACATAAATCCACCAACCCGATGTACTCCCCTTAATAATATGAATAATTCTTTATTTTCTCACTACTCAAAGTGCTTCAGTGAGTGGGGAGCCAATTTAGTGGTGGTAAATGTTTAGCATCCACATGGATGGTGTGACGGCAGTCACTTTGTGACAGTATGCTCGCCACACTTAGCTGTTAGGCGGTGAAGTAATGAGAGAGAGCTAATTAGAGACGGGATGATTAAGGGGCCAGAATGACTAGGCAATTAAGGACAATTTAGCCTGGACATCAGGATATATTCTATTCTCACAGTATATTTACTAATTGGATAATAATTGTGTTCCTAAGAATTACTTTTGAGGTCTCTGAAATACCTTTTGTTTGGCACCTCTTAACTTGCCTGTATGAGTAAATCCCCAAACATGATATACTGTTTGGCTCGTCTTGCTGTTTAGTTACACACAACACTGATCTTTTTGTGGTTCCCCTCCCTATTTTTGGTCCTCCACACTTGAAAAACCTGCATTTTTATGAAATTCTTGGACCATGCAGGAAATCACAGCCTTATAATAGAGTAACCCAAAAGGTACCTTCAGCAAAAATGATCAGTAGGATTTGAGGTTGAGTGTACTGTATGCCACAGGTGTCGAACTCCAGTCCTGGAGGGCCGCAGTACCTGCAGGTTTTCATTCTAACATTCTTCACCATTAGTGAGCCGTTTTTGCTGCTAATTAACGTCCTTTGCCTTTGTTTTAATTAACTTCACTCAGGCCCCTTAGTTGTCTCTATTTCCTTAATTAGCAGCCAAACAATAGTGAGACACAAAACAAGCTGCCACCTGACCAGCTCACCTGTGCTCATCACACAATATCAGAAAATAAAGAAAGGTGAAAGTCTCTGTAAGGTTGATCTCTCAGGTCACCCAAACATTTTGACGGTGTTCTTAGAAAAAACAGAAAAATCAACAGTTTTAGAAATGTCTGCTGTAGCAGAATGAGAGCAGCAACAAGCTGTGGAATTAAATAACGGGTTTAATTAACTGCAATAATGAGCTTCTCTTTAAGAGATTGGTTGGAGTGAAATTGGTTGGAGTTTGAAAACCCAGTTCAGCTGCTCATCTTTTGGCTCGTTTCACATCTCATTTCTGTTTGGCTGCCATTTAATGAAGAAAGGAATCAATTCAGAGGTCTGAATCCTTAAAAACAGGGCTATTAACATGAAGGGAAAAGAAGATAATTAGCAGTGAAAACTGGTCACTGATTAGGAAAAGGGTTAGAATGAAAATGTGGAGCCACTGCGGCCCACCAGGAGTGGAGTTTGACACCCCTGCTGTATGCCACATCAACTCCAGCTTCCCCCCAAACGGGATAATGTTTTTTTTCAAAGTTTTCTCAAAGCTTTAAGAAAATGGGGATCGATAAGGTAGGCATGTGAAGTGTCATTTAGACTATTTTTAGTTTGCTGATCACAAATATATTTTTGATATCTGACTCTTTATTGGCAGTCCTAGACCTAAAAGAGCCAATAATGACAAATTTAATTCATAATCCTGCTTGGTATCATTTTTGACTATTTCAAGGTCAGTGACTATGAACACGATGTTGTTTTTCTTTACAATCCTTCACTAGAGATCTAGACCTCAATATACCTCTGACACAGGGTGAAAAATGACGCAGTTCTGTTACAATCAAGAATATTTAGACATTACAACATTTAAATTAAGCACACATTTTAGTATTTCACATATCTGATGCAAGTATTCTGGTGTATTATGTACTTCTTCCTCATAAAGTAAATTAGTACATTTCTTATAAACACCCTGAATTAGGATGGCTTCCACGAACTGAGACTTTTTACAGTTTGACTGTAGGAAGCTAACTCTGTTAAAAAGCCAGTGCTTACTAAGTTGGTCATTTCCAAACTGTGAGTATCTGAGAGACATGTTGCCCATACGTACGTTACACTGCTTGGCAGTTTGCAAGTCCAAGCACCAATATGTTGGCCCCCAGGTGCATTCACTGTTCTCCAGGTGGGGTGTGATGTCTGCCTCGCTGCAGGCCTCTATTTCCTATTTAAACAGAAACAGCTTGTGAATCTAAAGCATCATTCTTGTTGTGGTGTTTTTAATTTTGGAAACTGCTGGCCTGGGTCAGTTCTCTGAAGGCCATTTCATTGCACCACATCCTTCATTATTTCTTCATGTTTTATATGTAAAAACAATTCTACATATGCTACAGACAGACAGAACACAGTGAGGATATTATGCCAAATTGTTACCTTGCAAACGGTCTGAAAGTCCCATTTCTTGCCCATGACCTTCACCAGTTTCGGGCTGTATGTTTGCACAAAGTTCTTGCACTGAAAGAAGCAAAATCGCCTTTTTATGATTCATGCGTATTTGAGCAGTTTTACAAACCCACTGATGTAAAACAGTCTGACCGTAGGAAGAGGAAGCTGGTGGGAGTAGCACGCTGAGCTGAGAGTGGCCTCTGTCTCTAGGGCTGTAGCATTGTCACCCAGGGACACCTGCAGGGATGGCACCAGGCTGTGGCACAAGGCACAATCGGATTCTGAGTTGACTGAAATGAAAAATTTGCATTGAAATGTTAGTTGCACTACTCTGTAAAACCAGTGCTGTCAGTGTCTACCATAATTTCTGTGAAAACTGAGTGAGTAAGAGGCAGGAAAGCTTTTAATGCAGCCAAACAAGACTCATGTATAAAGTGTGTTTTAAATTTTGTATACTTTGCATTCATAATTTTTCTTAAACTCCTCATTTAGATAGTAACTAAAATTAACAGCTCACACATTTTAGTGTCACACATAACTTAAGCCTCCCTTGAAATAATGAAACATTTTTAAAATGACATACACACTCTACCCTTCTTTTATAGTGACGGGTGCTTGAACATGGTTTGGTGCACCGCTTGTGGAATTATTGTGGTCATCAGTGTATAACTCACCTTGAAGCAGGCCAGTCTGTTGTATAAAGCAGAGGCGCAGCAAAGTGCAGATAGTCTGTGGAGCCATTGAGGACAACAAGAAGTCGACTGCAACTTTGCCATATGTTGTCACGAATATCTGGCACTGTGTGGTGTAACGTGGCATGCTGGAGCACACTTTGTTCAAAAATCTAATAATTGTATCCTGTAATTACAATAGAAAACAGAATGGTTTAACCATAAACATATAAACTTTAGAACAATTCAGAAGAGAACAGGCTATTCAGACTAACAACCTTGTCCATCCTATTCACTTTGATCCTCCAAAATAACATCAAGGTGAGCTTTCAAGGCCTCTGATTTCTGACACTTCAACACACTATTTGGTAATTTATTCCATGCGTCTGTGGGTCTTTGCATAAAAAGCAACTTCCAGACATTTTTATAAAATCTGCTTTTAACAAGTTTCCAACTGTTTTCTCTATGTTCTTGTTGAGGAATGTATTTTAAAGTGACATCTGGGATCTGCTCTACCGAATCCCTTCATAATTTTAAACACTTCAGCCATGTCACATCTTAATACATGTTTACTTCAGCTGAGAAGGTTCAGCTCCTTTAATCTCTCCTCGTAACACAAACCTCTTAGTCCTGGAATCAGTCTAGTCGCTCTCCTCTGGACTTTCTCTGGCACTGCTGCCTTTTTTGTAATATGGCACCCAAAACAGAACACTGTAATCCAGGGGTCTCATTTATAAAACTTTGCATGGATTTGAGTGTGAAATTATGTTTCAGGCTAAAAAAACACATTTTTATGTAATTTACCTCACAAACATCATGCAAGTGTGAGTAACTGAACACTCCTAGAACTCCACCTGGTGCCACCCAAAAACAACCAGACGTGGACTATGCTAATTAATAACTTAAATATATACTGTATGACTGGAGACCACCGTGAGTGAACTGTGGTTAAAACCTGGAGGTAACCGTTAGACAACTCAATGGGTGTCCCATTTCTGAACCAATTCAACGCATCGTGAAGGTGGCACACAAAGTAGAGGTGGTGATTTTGAACTGCAAAGATCAGAGGTGTTCTCTTTAACCTGGTACAACAGGCAGCAAACTTCCAATTTTTGCAAAGCATCTACTGTCAAAAGGTCTTCCAAACAAACCTTATTAGATCTTTAAATGTGTGTCACATATGCAGAGAGCACATTGCATGTCTTAAAAATATGATGAAAGGGAAAAACATCTCTGTAGTATTAGATTATACGGTGGCATTCAACAGCAATAATGGACGAAAGGTAAATATGAACAATATGTCACAGGGGCTGCGTGTGCTCTGTTGTTCAACGTTATGATAGTAGTGTAGGAGTTAGTGGTGCAATGGATCAAAAAACTCACGGTTCGGATTGGATCACGGTTTTAAGTCATGGATCGGATCCATTTTCGGATCAGCAAAAAAAAAAAAAAAGACGACAAATTTAACTCTCCATTTATTTAGTTAAGTATTTTTTGCCCATTAAAAAACATTCAACTCAAGACTCATTCCACTCAATTATATAAATACAAATTAAGGTGCAATATAGGGCATGATAACTATTTCCTTTAATGTGGACACAATAAAAAACAACTTTAAATGCAATTTAAGGCATCATTGCTTCTTACTTTGAACATGGAGAGAAAAATAAAAACTAGCTTATGTCCACATCATCAAAAAAGAAGAAAGAAAGCAAAGCAGACCTGAGCTTATAATTTCAGTTTTTTTTTTTTCAAAAACATGAGGATGTCTACATTTTCTGGTAAAAGTGTAGATCTCTTTGCTGTAACTATGTCCCCTGCTGTTGAGAACACCCTCTAGCTAGGCACTGAAGTGCCAGGCACAGCAAGATGGTGTCTTGCCATTGTGGCAAGGTGAGGGTATTTACATTTGTTGCTTTTCCACCTAGTCAGTGGATCACCATCGACTGGAATGCCACTTGCTGCCTCATAGGATACCACCTCCTCTTTGAAGGTGTCAGCAAAAGCCTTGCTGACCATGTCCTTCTGTGCAAAGGTCTCGCCAAAAAGCTCCGCCATTGCCGACTTCTTTTGAGGAAGAGCTGTGTCTGCTCCTGTTGGTGCTGCATATTGACGCTGCAGGGAAAGTTACATTATTGATTAAAACTTTTTTTTAAATGATGCCGGATGTTTGTCGAGCTCCTCTGCTTAAACTGCTACCGCTGGCCATGACTACGTGTATGAAGCAGCAAACCGGACAAAAGTCGAGCGAAAATGCGCGAGAGAGGTTGAGTTAGTGCGCGAGAGGTTGAATTATTACACGAGAGAGACAGAGTCAGTGCGCAAGAGCTACTGAGTTAGTGCGTGAGAGAAGTTTAATTGCAGTTCAGTGCGCGAGAGTTACCGAGTTGCGCAAGAGAGGTTGAGAGAGTGCGCGAGAGACACGCGCACAATACAGTGGAACTTTTTTTTTCTCGGATCTTTGGATCACGTGCATACCGAACCGTGGACCGAACCGTGGAAAGGAATTGGTTCGGATCACGGATCAACAGTGATCCTTTGCACCACTAGTAGGAGTCGATGTAACCTTAAAAAAACTGACAGGTACATTCATGAAAATATGAACTGCAAAATGTGGATTTGAAGTAAAAGGTGTGCCACAGTCCATCAAAATGACTGTTGTTAACAGAGCTGATAAAGACAAAGCTGCGCTTCGACTTTCGCGGCTTCACTCCATCGCGGATTTTAAATATATGCATATCTAAATATATATCACGGATTTTTCGCTGGTTCGCGGATTTCTGCGGACAATGGGTCTTTTAATTTATGGTACATGCTTCCTCAGTTGGTTTGCCCAGTTGATATCATATAAGGGACGCTATTGGAGGATGGCTGAGAAGCTACCCAATCAGAGCACGTATTACGTATTAAATAAAACTCCTCAACGATATACGATATGCTTCCTGCGTGGTGCTTCGCACACTTAAAAGCTCTAGCAGCACATATTGATTTTTGATTGTTAGCTTTTCTCTGTCTCGCTCACTCTCTCTGACATTCTCTGCTCCTGACAAGCACTTCTTTGAAGAGGAAGATATGTTTGCATTCTTTTAATTGTAAGAAAGAACTGTCATCTCTGTCTTGTCATGGAGCACAGTTTAAACTTTTGACTAAAGGGTGTTATTTCATGTCTAGAGGGCTCTAATAATGTTAAAAAATGTATTTAGAAGGTCGTAAACAGGTTTTCTATGCTCTAACTGTGAAAATATTAGATTTATAAATAAAGAATCCTACTTCGCGGAAATTCATTTATTGCGGTAGAGTCTGAAACGGATTAACCATGATAAATGAGGGTTTACTGTATTGAAAACACCCAAATCAGTAAATCTTCCTAACAACACTGGTAGATACACAGATGAGACTACACAACATCCACCTTCTGACTGGATGTCTAAATGAGTAACTAACGAAATTTAACATTACTGTCTAATTGGGAATGCAAACACGCCATGACAAAATAGCTGCAGCATTTTAATACGTTGTATAGCCATAGAGCACAATCCATCCATCCATCACCCAACCCACTACATCCCAACTACAGGGTCATGGGGGTCCGCCAGAGCCAATCCCAACCAACACAGGGCGCAAGGCAGGAAACAAACCCCAGGCAGGGTGCCAGCCCACCGCAGCCATAGACCACAATGCTTATCTAAACTCTGTTTTCTGTTATCTTGTATAGAAACAGTTAAAATGACAGAAAGATGTTGGTAGCAGACAGAAGCACTCCTCAAATGTATGGAGCCTCAGTATTTGTGGTTGTCTAAGTCCATCTGTCTCCACTGCTGTAGCACTCATTACAACGTGGAAATTAAGCTTCAGTTACCTTCTGCTACTGAACTCCTGAATGGATAACAGCAACTTTAGCTTTTCATTTTCTGAGCGTCAAGTCTTTTGTTTAGTATCTTGCTGCTCTCTCCCTTAAAACCCCAGCAGCATTTTAAATTGCAGGAACTAAAGAAACTTGGGGTGGGTGTTTTAGGAAGAAGCCCTGTGGGTATAGCCATTACTGCACAAGATGTTGATGCTATTCACTACCTGCTTTTTAATGGGTTGTCCACAGAAATGTAATCGTTTTGAGAATCACGTCTGGACCTGCAAGACTAGGCCTCATGTAACTACCACCTGTCCCACAACCTGAACACCTATCCCTTTATGATCTGTTTTGGTAACCATAAAGACAGCAAAGCTGCTAGAAAAAAATATTTGAACAAGCAAGAAAAAATAAAAAAAGCTTTCTTGTGTTGGAGGGATAAAATCGTATTTTAATAAGCATATTACAAACCACTCCAGCCCATAAATCATTTTGAGATGCCCCTGCTCTTCATGTCCTTCTCTTCCATAAATAGATTCAGAAACTGCATGGATAGATATATCAGTCAATGTCTTAAAGTACCGTGTCTTGCAATTGTTACCACACAATGTGATATTCCCATAGGGAATGAGAATTTCCCAAAAAACGTGCATCAAGTTCACTTACCCAGAGCAGGCACTCTAAAATTAAGAACACAAATTCAATGAACTTTTACAGCTCCTCACCTCTGCCCTTTTCTTTGGGATCAGGCTTTCCAACCTATTGAGAAGGAAGACGCATAATGTGCACAGTGGTTGTAGCTGGAAATAAATGATAAGAAGGTTAGAATAAAGTGAGGAGGATTGGGGGAGTGACATACGGGAAAATATCAAATTTGATACTATGAGACACATTATGTGGTCAGGTTTACCCTACATGACTAGTGGGGGCCTATATAGACTTCATATCAAAGCTGTGGTTTTAAATGGAGTTTAGTAAGGATGAGTTTTGACTAACAAAGAGCTCAGAGTCCTGGAAGCCTTCATGTTAAAAAAAAATTCTAATGCTCTGTTACCTATAGAACACATTTTTCTGGGTGATACTATTAAAAGAATTTCTAATTCATTAAAGAAGTGTAGTTTACAGTGGACATTAGCATAAAAACTTTGGTATCCCTTCTGAAAAATACTTACTTTTGTTGAGCCTGTTGCAGTTGGAACGGCTGAATCGAATATATCATTGGTGAGGAGCTCTGAGTTTTCTATCCCCGGATTTTCAGATTTGCACAGCCCAATGGTTGCACAGGCAGAGTCAGGTTTCTGTAGGGAAGTCAGAGACAAAATGTATTTGAAAAGTCGTAAACAAATCCAGACAGAGCCCCTTGCACTGGCCTTATGGTGTTGATCAGAGCAGTACGGCCTGTGCCACTGAAGTTGGTCATCATTTATAACAGACTTAGTCCTGAACAGGGTCATGTTGGGTGGTGGAGCCTATCAAAGCTTGCATAAAGCGCAAGGCTGGAACAAACCTTGGAGAGGGCGCCAGTATATCACAGGGCTAACAACAGTGTAACATCTATTTATATAGCACATTTTCATACAAATGGCGTAGGTCAAAATGCTTTTCAAGATGAAGAAAAAAAAGTTTATAAAAAACAAAAAATAAAATTAGGCAATACTAAATCACAAATAATAAAATAAGATCCAATGCCAGAGAGGACAGAAAAAACAAACTCCGGATGGACTGGAGAGAAAAAAAAGCAATCTGCAGGGGTTCAAAGACCACGAAACCACCCAGCCTCACTGGGCATTCAACCTAACATAAATGATCTAAATCAGTCCTCATGATTTTCAGGCTTCACGTGAAATAATATGATTAAGGTCATGTGGACATATGGGGTACTGCGTTCAATCCATCAATGTAGGGACTGCATGGTGCCTTGATCAGGTGGTGGTGGTGGTGCAGATCACAACCACTGAAAGACCAGAAAAAGAAAAGCAGAGAAAAGGAAGGATTGGCATGATTATTTAAGGCTTTGTAAACCATAAGCAGATTTTTAAAGTCAATTCTGAACGTCACAGTAAGTAATATAACAACATCAAAACTGGAGATATGTGTTCGGATTTTCTTTTCCTAGTTAAGATTCTGGCCGCTGCATTCTGCACCAGTTGCAACCGATTGATGTCTTTCTTGGGTAGTCCTGAGAGGAGTGCATTGCAGTAATCTAGTTGACTGAAAACAAAAGTGTGAACTAATTTTTCAGCATCTTGTAAAGTTAGAAGGGATCTAACTTTTGCTATATTCTTTAATTGGAAAAGATGCTGTCCTGATAATTTGATTAATATGCAATTTAAAATTTAGGTCAGAGTCTATTATCCCTAAATTCTTTACCTCAGTCTTGACTTTTAAGCCTAATGGATCAAGTTTATTTCTAATACCCCCATTATATCCATTTTTGCCTACAACTAAGATTTCTATTATCTCCTACTTAGTGTGAGAAAATTACTACTTATACCCTCCCAAACATAAGTCAGACATTGGGTCAGTGAACCGAGAGAGCGCTATTGATAAATATGGTTGTGCGTCATCCGCATAGCTGTGGTAGCTCACTTTATGCCTTGAGATAATCTGACCTAACAGAAGCATGCACAGTAGATTGAAAGAGCAGCGGACCCAGAATACAGCCTTGTGGAACACCATATAGAATATCATGTGTCTTTGAGTTATAATTACCACAACTAACTAAGAATATTCTACCTGCCAGGTAGGAGTCAAACCAATTTAAGACACTGCCAGAGAGGCCCACCCACTGACTAAAGCGATTTATAAGAATATTGTGATCAGGATCAGATCTAAGAGGATGAGAACAGATAAACAGCCTCTGTCCACATTTACCCGCAAGTCATTTACTCCTTTTAACTGTGCAGTTTCTGTAGTGTGATTTGTTCTAAAACCTGACTGAAACTTGTCAAGAATAGCATGTTTATTCAAGTGATCATTTAGCTGCATAATGGCTGTGTTTCTCTCAAATTTTACTTAAGAAAGGCAGGTTAGAAACAGGTCACAAATTGTCAAAAACAGAACAATTGAGATTATTTTCCTTGAGCAGAGCAGTCTTAAGACAGTCTGGGAAGACCCCTGTATCTAGTGATGAATTTACTTTATCAAGCACATAATCAATCAGACACTTCTTTGAAAATGCTTCTTGGTTTTGGGTCAAGAACATAGGTGGAGGGTTCCAGTTGAGAAATTTATTCTATATAAACTGCTCAAAGAAAATTAAAGGAACACTTTTGAAAACACATCAGATCTCAATTTGGGAACCATGCTGGATATCTTCACTGATATGGACTGGGTGATGTGTGGGTGATGTGTTAGGAATAAAAGGATGCCACACCATTTGATGGAAATGAAAATTATCAACCTACAGATGGCTGAATTCAAAGACAACCTGAAAATCAAGGTGAAAAAATGATGCGGCAGGCTAGTCCATTTTGCCGAAATTTCATTGCAGCAACTCAAAATTGTACTCGGTAGTTTTTATGGCCCCCACATGCTTGTATGCATGCCTGACAACATCTGGGTATGCTCCTAATGATACGACGGATGGCTTTGGACTGTGGGAGGAAGCCGGAGCACCAGGAGGAAACCAACAGAGACTCAGGTAGAACATGCAGACTCCATGTAGGGAGGACCTGGGCTGTGAACCCTGGTCTCCTTGTTGTGAAGCAGCAGTACTAGCACGGTGCCACCATGGCACTGAAAGTGAATTCAAGAATGTAAATTCAAGGCTCAAATTAAGAAAAAAGAACATTTTTAGTCCTTTCAAAAACTGTTAATGTATTCACTTTGTCTGTAACAGACTTAAAATAAAATGGAAAGAACTGGAGCAACTTAATTTGGAGTTTATTTTATTCATGGGAAAAATGGTTGACTTTCTTACTTGCCAAGATGTTCCTGAATTAATTTGAAACTTCACTTTTTAGCACCCACAAGCTGAGAATTAGATACCAAATTTGTTTAAATAATGTAAATGTATATTGTCAGTTGGACTATAATTGATTAATGACATTTTTGGATGGGTATATTATATATTATATATATATATATATATACTGTATATAAATATTGAATACTGAATTTGTTTTAATAATGTAAATGGATATTGTGAGATGGACTAAAATTGTTAAATGACATTTTTGGATGGATGGATTTATATTTATCTTAAATATATTAATCCATACATCCATTCATTCTTTCAACCAGTTTTTTCATTTGAGAGTCACATGGACCTGAAGTCCATCCCAGTAGCACTGGTTGTAATGCAGGTGTCCTTTATGGAACATAAGCCAATCCCACGCCATGCTATGAACAAGAAGTGAAGTACCCTAATGTGCACCCAGATGTGGGTGAAAATCCATCTGATCATGAAAATAACACCGGCAGAGACTGGCTGTGAATACAATCCATTTCACTTAGACTGTTAGATAACCGGAGAATCTTTGTTATTCAGTACTGTAAATATTGCTGTCATGAACTAGGAATCCCAAACACTTCCAATAATGCCCACTAGTAATATATAATATAATAATGCCTCAGCTAGTAATAGCAGAATCTTTATAAAATAAAAGATTTCATTCTTTGCAAAAAGTATTCTAATCAATATGAAGCTGTGTGGAGCACAAAGGCAAAATGGAAATCAAACAAGTCCAAGTACAGATTCCAAAAGCAAAGTCAAAAAACAAAGTTGAAATGTCAGAGATCCAACAATTAATAGAATTCACAATAAACACAAGAAAACTCAACACTTCCAGACATGTTCAAAACGAACCGTCAGCAACCGTGGAAGACCCTCCAGATTTATAGGGGGAGGGTAGTTTCTTGAAGGTGACCCAGGCTCTTGGGAGGAACACCCAAAAAATACAAGGAACATATTGCAGGTAGCTTGCCAAAATAAACACAATGAAAAACAAAGAATAATGTAGATACACATCATAAATCAAAAATAAACAAGAGTCATAAAACATCAATCTGAACCTGAGCCAGTAGGGGAAACTTGGCTGTGCCTTGACAATTGCACTACACAAGCAGTGAAAATGAGTGAGCCTACAGAAGCTGTAGCAAAGTAAAACGTGCAAGTCTATATAGGAAAGTTAATGTAGGGGTTTACTAGCGATGAGTGAAATGATTCATATGAAATTCAATTCACAGCAAAACTGTGTTTCACTTCACAAAAAAACAAAGAGCGTTTCACTTAAAGCACATTTTGTGCAGTTAATGCAATAAAAAAGTTGTATAAACCTTTTCTGGAAGACTGTACATGCATTAATTCTACCCTCATCTGTCTGTTATATGGTATTTAGATCTTTTGGTGGTGTGTAATCAACAGACTCATTTCCTGTCATAGACATTTTGTTGCTCGGTTTGGTGTGTTCCAGTTTTACGATCCCCACCTTGCCAATTGTGATGCCAGTGTTGGAAATCTCAAGCCTAAAAGATATGTCGGAGACCGAAAAGAATCTCAAAGCTCCATGGGTGCATGAAAAGAGCATATGCTTAATCTCTTCTGCATGAAATCGAGAAAGAGAAAATGGTGTTTTCTTGGTAATAGAATGGGGTTTTGGAGGATGCCATCCCGTGTAGTGATATTTTCCTGTGGCGGGGTGGACACCCCTGTTCATGGTGGTGCTTTTCAATATGTCTACTTTTGAAAAATACTGCATGCAGTATCCCACCATTTTATAAATGCACTGCACTCCTCCATGATGATGTGAACGAGAAGCATAAATATAACTGATTTTACTGCAAATGGCAGATTACATGGATTATTACACTTCTGTAGAAATAACACACAGAGACATGGAACTGTTTGCAAAAATATTTGTTTTCCACTCCAAAGGATCTGTAAAACCTTCAACTCTTTTTCAGTGAGCTTTGCATTTAGCAATTGTGAAACTGACTGTGAGACTGCATGTGAATTGAGACTTGCCTGTTTTGCTCATTACTAATCTTTACAAAAATCTGATTTGTAGTCCCACAGATCATTGTTACTGCTATCATTGTCTAAATTTTAAAGAAAAGAACCAACAATTGTGCTCCCTTGAAGAAATGGATGGGGTATTGTCAAGCAAACACATTAATGGAACTTTTATGTCTTCCACCGCTCAAAAAATGACCAAGAATTTCAGAAAGTGTTTCTGAAAAATAATTTTATTAAACATTCTAAAAATTAGGTTGTTTAGTGCCACAGATAGCAAAACAAATCCAAAAACAGTTCAAGCATTATCTGTATACCTTCTAATTTTTCACTTGATTTTAAATTTACTTATTGAACTTTTTAAGCTAAATGAAATTGTGGTCAATAAGTGCTCTCATAAACAGAATTTATTTGAAAACAACAGGATTGCAGCATTTGGGGAGTGCAATGAGAGTACCAAATGTTATTGTGATCCTTTCCCCGAGTTATACAAACTATAATCACAAACACAACTAGACAACACCTCATTTTAGGGGATGACTAAAATGTAAATCAGTCAAACTTGAGATCGAAAGTTGGACCACACTACAATGTTTTTGTTCCATACTAGAGGTGGACAAATTCAAAATCCTGAACCCATTACCTGGGCATGATTTACCTCTAGCAATTTAATTTCTCCACAGTGTATGGCAGTATTGTGAAACTGTTCTCAACACTTCACTGTCCTTCACATTTTTTTTTAGTGCAACCTTCCTTTTATGCCTTTGGAAATCAACATGAGTTCTAAGAATATTGCGAGAATAAAATTCGGAGCCATGAGATGGTCTAAAACATGGACATGGTTAAATAAAGCAAGGTGTTAAAGCTGTGAGATCAGATCAGACACTGGAAATGGTAACCAAGGGGCAAGAGAAGAATCAGAAGTTGGGACAAAGAAAAATAATAACCAGAAGCACAAACCCAGAACTGGGGCCTACTTGAAATATTATTTTCTTTGATGTGACTCCACCACAAGATAATGCATACTGAGGCTGACACGTATAAATGTTGCAACCGTATCGTCAGTGTGATCAAATTCAGTCACATGACACCTCCCAAATGTGTTGCACAAATAAAGAGAATAAGATAGGAGTGTCTTGGAGGGACATCAGCTGCTCAATAACATTTTTAATTTTGCTCAAATGAACTGCAATGAGGGCGGCACGGTGGAGCAGTGGTAGCGCTGCTGCCTCGCAGTTAGGAGACCTGGGTTCACTTCCCGGGTCCTGCCTCCATGGAGTTTGCATGTTCTCCCCGTGTCTGCGTGGGTTTCCTCCGGGCGCTCCAGTTTCCTCCCACAGTCCAAAGACATGCTGGTTAGGTGCATTGACAATTCTAAATTGTCCCTAGTGTGTGCTTGATGTTTGTGTGTGTCCTGCAGTGGGTTGGCACCCTGCCTGGGATTGGATTCCTGCCTTGTTGGCTGGGATTGGCTCCAGCAGACCCCCATGACCCTGTGTTCGGATTCAGTGGGTTGGAAAATGGATGGATGAACTGCAATGACCAATAAAGGACAACCTGCATCCTTTCTTTCTTGTGATCAAATATATTCACATTCTTTCTTTTTTGTCTGATTTACCAATTTATACCTTTAATGCATGTCTTGTTACCCACTGATTTATGTTGCTTTTAGTTTAAAATAGACAACTTTTTACTTAATGATAAAACAAACCAAGACACAAAGAGTTTGCACAGATAAGTATGAGGATCAATGCTTTTGGGCAGAGATATCGATCAGCAGGATAGCTAACCAGTTGTGTGTGTAATATCACATGGTCTGGAACCTTGCGTGTATTTTTGGCATAAATAATGGTCTGTCTTAGGAACTATGGGGAGAGCAACATGAAAGAAAGAAATCATTCCATCAGGACATTGAAGAATGCAACCAGTGCATCAGTCCAACTACTGAATCAAAGAGCCGCCCAAAGCACCTGATGTAGGGGGTATTGCTGCTGTTAGTTTCTTGCTAGGTTATAAGGCCGAGGGTGGTACCCCAACGGCAGAACAGTTTGATAGAAATACGACATTGTTGGTTGTTATGTGGCATATAACCAAAGTGTGTTTAGGCCTGGATTATACCTGGGGTCCATTGTACAGTCTTCATGCTAAAGACAGTCAGTCCCTAAGTGGAGTACTAAGGAGTGACTGGCAGTGTAGGTGTCACTAACACATATTTGTGAGGACAGGATCTGTGTGTGTGTGTGTGTGTGTGTGTATGTGTGTTTAACTTAAGGTGCAAAGGTAGACAAATCCAGTAATGCCCCATCATAATCCAGTGAGCAAAAATAAACAGTTTTAAATTAAATCAAAAATAAACCACAGAAATGAAATATTGGGAGTAAAAATATAAAATACACTAAAGTGCTTATATAAAAAGTGTTACTATAACACTAGCACTGCAGCTGCAGTTTGAGTCGGTACCGACTAGAGTTCTTTTACTGAAGAACTCCAGCCCAGGCTGTAAACCTATTCATACCAGGTGTATTTGGAAAGTGGCAGTCATGGTTGGAGTAAAGCCACTTAGTGATCTGGGACAGCCCGAGCTAGTGGGGTTTAAACAAAATGTAACTTGAGTCTAATGTGAAGGCAGGCCTTTTTTGTCAAAGAAAATTAGAAAGTATGGCTGCCTTACCACATGCTGCTGGAAGAAGCTGATTGATGCAGGCAAGCTGGTCTCCATAAAGCTGAAGCAGGTGGTCGCCAAGCTGGCACTTGATAATTGCCAACAAGCAGATTTCAGTGTCTCCTCAATGTGATCCTGCATAGACCAAAATATACTGTTAGTAACAAACAGACAAAAAACAAAACTGCAGGAAGACAAAATGGGTATGAAAAGATGGGAAGGTGTGAGAGGAAAGTCCGCAAGAAAAGAGAGAGAAAACATCTACAGAAGTAAAGCACAGAGGAAGAACAGTATAGCAGTGACGTTAGGAAGAAAATGGGTGACAGCAAGAAGCACATCTCGCAAACGAGCTGGAAGTAAGTAAATGAACTCTGAAGTTTGACATACTGTTCATTGTTGTTTGTAAATACATTTGAATGAATCCTGAAAAAGATGGTTGCACTGTCAAGCACTGCTTAGACAGATTATAAAGTAAAATGACATTTAAAAAAACAAATAACTGTTATTCATCCATTTAAAAAAATAACTCACAAATAAACAGATGTAATTATACATGTATCGGAGAAAACAAGGAACAGCATGACATTTATTCATTCATCTTCTGAACCCATTTTATTCGGAGCAGGGTCCTGGGGAAGCTGGAGCCCATTCCAGCAAGCATAGGGTGCAAGGCAGGAACAGTCCCTAGACATGGTACCAGTCCATCACAGGGTGGCAACACACACACTGGGCCTACTTTAGCATGTACAGTCCACCTAACATGTATGTTGTTGGATGGTGGGAGGAAACTAGAGCAGCTGGAGGAAACCCACAAGCACATGAGGAGAACATGCAAACTACATACAGGAAGGATCAAAGATGGGACCCAAGAAGTAAAACAAAACCACTAGTGCAAACTGATTTGCTATATCGGGGTTATACATAATGAAGTCCTGAGCTCATATCTCATTTCTTTGAAGTCATCAAGAGTTTAGGAATGCCAGAGGACAAGGAGATGACCCAACAAGCAGTACCTGGACAGAGAGAACCTCAGTCTAACCAACTGGAGGACTGCTCTGCCAGAGTTGCCAGGGGACATTCCTCACATGATGGTACAAGATGGTCTGGAAGGGTTTCTTTCAACCACCACTCCTAACAGATGCAATCAAGTTGAAACTTTAAAGAGTTAATGTAGGTTCTTATATATATATATACTAGCCAACCTGCAGCGTAGCATACGCCACATAATTATTTATTGATGTGTGAACACTTCCTGAAAGACACAGTTGTCCAAAGGATTTGAGGATACAACTGTCATTGAATGAAAAGATGGAACTCTGGAGAGAGCAAGATACAATTGTCCGTGACTGAAAACAGGTTTTGGCAGATACAGGCATATCTTTTTGAAGGTTTGGCCCTGTGCCTTATTAATTGTCATTGCAAATGCCAATCTAATAGGAAATTGTCTGCGTGTAAAAGTAAAAGGCAAATTTGAATCTGATGGGGTCAGGGAAACCCGGGGAATTAGGACAGTTTGTGAGGTAGCAGATGTGATAGACTTACACTCTAGTACATTGCTGTGAATGCTGGTAACAGAAAGTCTAGTGCCATTACAGAGACATATCTCCTCAACCATATGCAAATCCATTCAACACAAACATTTGTCTGCAGCCACGCTAATGTGACGTAACCTTCCCACTATCCTCTTACTGAAAAACATTTACAAACGCATTTCACACCGGAATTTCAATGCAACATTTGCTCAAAAACCTTCACGATCCAGAAATATCTCAAAGCACATTTAAACACACACTTCACTGAACAAACACATTCCACACAGGTCTTTCAATGCACTATTTGTCCGAATACGTTCCGACTGCATAGATATCTCAACTCACATTTAAAATCATACTCCACTGAATGAATTATGCAATGTGAACATTGCCAGCAATGCTTCAAAACAACTCGTGCTCTCAAGAAGCACTTACAAACTCATTCCAGTTCCTTTCAGTGTCAACTCGCAAACCCCCTGCACAGTCATCGCATTCAGTTTTACGCTGCTTTTCAAGAAGATACCGCCATTCCCGTCCAAGAACATAACATTGGCCTACCTACCGCAGTATGCGCTTCTTGCAATGCTCTTCACTGGCAATCAGAGGAGTTGGTGGGCCTGGCCCTGTCGTGCGTATCCCATGGTCTTACAGTTGGCAGGCGTGGCTCTCTGTCTTGCGTGCCCTTAGTAAATGCCGGGCGGGGCTCTGTCGTGCGTTCCCCATGACGCGTGAGGAGGGTTAGAGTGGGCGGTCGGGGCTCTGTCATGCGTACCCCATGGTCAAGCGACTTGGCCGATTATCTATATAGAAAATCAGCCGGAACCGAAAAGAACAATGAAAAGTCAACGGTAGACGCGGGAGGAAGGTTACAGTTGGCGGGCAGGGCTCTGTCGTGCGTATCCCATGATACGGGAAGAGGGTTAGAGTTGGCGGGCGGGGCTCTGTGAGTTGGCGGGCCAGGCCCTGTCGTGCGTATCCCATATTATCCCATGGTCTTACAGTTGGTGGGCGGGGCACTATTAGAGTTGGTGGGCAGGGCTGTCTGTCTTGCGTGCGTCTTGTGTGCCCTTAGTGAATTTTATATATATAGATATATATTTTTTTTTCTTTGCATCCCTGTCACATCACTATTTTGGTTGCTATTTTTCTATAGGTGCTGCCATTTTGGGAATTGGTTGCATGAGCAGTACCATATTGTTAATAGTCGGGTTTGAGAACATCATGATGTCCTCACACTTCTTCCATAAATCATGACAAACAGTTTGTCCAATCTTTGGCATCTTAAAGAAAGGGAAAGGCTTACCAGGTAGTACTCCACTAGGAATTTAGGACTTACTGGTTTGTTTCCCCGACTACTACTTTTGGTTCTTTCTTTCTTCTATATGCCATGACCCCTGCCTGCAGTCATGAATTTGTATTAAGGCTTTCCTGAAGTAACTTTGTTGCATATTTGGAGTTTTTAATTGTGTTTTTTATTAATTGTTTACTGTATTTCATGTTATGGCAGTGGCCTCATTGTAGCAGCATTTGAGTCTTCTTTATGCTATTCGGACGAACTCTTGCATTGCGAGGACCATGTTGTTGATGACATCAAGCAGGTGAGTGATTTCCTGAGTCGGAGAGCTACTGTATATAAGAATAGAGGCCCATCTTCAAAAGTGAACCACATAAAGCATATGTCACATTGTGAGACTTCTGACCGTGGGGTATGTCAAATTTGCTGATCTCGTTGCTGGGCACTGTCAGTTTACACGACTGAGTTTCGCTGCCCATGTCACATCTATTGACTGAGTGCTGGTCTTCCAGCACCGCTGTACTTGTACTAGTACTGATTCAGCTCAACTGGAAGAATCCTAATGCTGTAACACAAGGGAAAAGTGATGACCTCAAATTGGGAAAAATTCCAACAAGCCATAAAAGGATCTCTTCAGAAATTTTTCAGAAGTTGTTAAACTATAAAGTAAGCGCACTGGCTCTGTCCAGAATGTTTGTTTTATTTACTACTTCTTCTACATGAAGAATAAATTAACATGGAGCTGTCTCAAGGCTTTGTCTTTCCTGCTATATTAGTCATCATCTTCATTTATAAAACCTTAGTGAGCCTGTTCTGTCAAAATCATAGAGGCTAGATTTTGTCTTAAGCCGTAGGAGTGGGCTATGTGTTCATGACAGCTGACGAGCAATGAATGCTGTTCCAGAAGTACAATTCATATAATGCAGCGAGGAAGAACAAAGAACACGTGTGTTTTTGACCTTACAAATAGAACAGAGGCTTGTCTGTGTGATGTCTCATGCACAAAAGAATGGAAAAAGGAAAGAGATGGCACAGAATGTGGTTGAATGCACCATAGCCGTTAACCCGTTCTAGAGCTCCAGCTCCGTCAGGCAGCATGCTATGGCTGTCAGAAGAAAAGGTTAACACAACTGTGCTAAAAGGTTGGCATTCACTAAATTTGACATACACTGATTTTCAGTGGTTTGAATCGACATGTCCCATGATAAGTTCAGCAACTCTGGTCAGCAAATCGGACAAATTGCACAACTAGAAGTCGCCTAATGTGAAATATGCATAAGGAACACAAGCTTTGAGGTAAGGTTATTATATTCACTAATCATTGTGCTGGAGAGATGTGATGTTTTGTTTTATTATTATTTAGAATTATTCCTTTTGTTAATTTCATAATCCAGTTGAATAAAAGAGTAAGTATTTTTGTGTTTGTCCCATTGCTATGTTTCTGTCATTCCAACGAATGGTGCATCACAAACATTTGTAATAATAAAATGCACTGCATTTGTCACTCCAACAGATGGCACATCACATATATCCACACTTCTTTTATGAATCACATGCCAAATGGCATTAAACAGACATTTGCATTGCTTTTGTCATTCCAACAGGTGGCACATCAGATGTAATTATACATTATACATTATTGTATTGATACATTTTAGTACTGCAAATGTTTGTGATGAGCCATCTGTTGGAATGACAAATGCCATGCATTTTAAAACTACATGTATTAAAAAGTACATTCTAATTGATGGCATACTGAAAGTGTTAATGCTGAAGTCTGCATTCTGTTGAATCCATCTTAGATGGGTAGTACAGCTAGTATCATTAGAAAACGTTTTGGTTAATTTTTTTTTTTGTAACTTTTGAAATTACAAATATGATTGTAATTTTTATACATTTCTGCTGTTATTTTTTATGTGCTCTGACATGTTGCTGATAGCAATGGGGCCTGTTACTATCCTGTAGAGTCGGTGTTGGTGCAAAGTGTTACATCTGCAATCCAATTTAAACAGACAATGGCACTCTCAGACTGGCATCTATAATGTGAATCAACAAAGTAATAACATGCAGTAGCTTAGAGTTAGAGCAAGGAAAGAAGAAAACGAAAGAAAATAACAAGGTCCATTTCAATACCATCTTGGTTTGACATTTTGATCTTTAGCATACTGCATTTGATACTTTATGGTTTCTCTTTGCTCTTAGTTGCTATTATATTATTTGGTTGGCAGGCGCAAACTCTACAAAGTGTTACTTCAACAATCAATATTTAAACTGATTTTATTTTTAATTTAATAAGTTTGTTTAGGTTCAATAAATACAGATACATTTTTTAAAATTTATATATGAAATATATATTTCCCAAGAATAAAAGTTCAAGTTCCTGAAAAAATGAGGTAGCTGTAGACAAGATGAGTGAAAGCTTTTGTGTTATTACAAACTGATTTTGCTGGCAGCACCCTGGTTTATAAAAATAAACAGCATATAGGAAATTTCAGTTTGTTGCAAAATAAGTTAAAAATTCATAAACTATGCATGTTTATGTGAAATAAGGGAAGTAGATGGTTCCTATTACCAGTCTGTTAACCACAACGAGAAGCCAGATGGAAGGGAAGGTTCAGAATGTGAGTACACTTTACAGTATTTCATGTGCCTTGTTTGGCAGTGTGGTTTCAATTTGTATAGTTCCCTGGATGTGTTTTATACTATCTCATCATCATAATAAGGCATTTGTTATATTTTCTTTGTTTCAGACTGGATGCTTCTAAGCCAAAACATTAAGATGGAAGTACTTTTTATTTTTCTAATGTTCTTACAAGTTCAGAGAACAGCAATTAGGCTGATTACAGGACTACAAGGTAGGAGTTGGGAGAAAAGATTGAAAGAGTTGAGCCTGACATGACGTGAAATGTTTAAAACTATGAAAGGAATTAGTATAGTGGATCAAGACTGTTACTTTAAAAAGACTATGGGGACAAAGTCAGAAACTTAAGGATAAATTTTACACAAATGTTAGGAAGCTTTTCTTCACACAAAGACCTATAGACACATGGAATAAGTTACCAAGGAGTGTGGTGGACAGTAGCAGTTTAGGAACATTTAAAACTCGACTTGATGATGTTTTACAAGAATTAGGTGGATAGGATTGGTAAGGTTTGTTGGAAGAAAGTGAGCATCACAATCCTTTAAAGCAGCAGTCAATCAACCAAAACACCTGAAAATTCACAAAGGTTATGAATACTAACCACAGCCTCCTTGCTTTCCAGGACATCCATGAGTAGCTGAAACATCTGAGAGCATTCAGTGCATACATTCTCATTCTGCAAAGAAGTAGAAAAGAAAAGTTAACTGAACATCATCATCAACTTAACCTGTGAAAGGACTTGTCTTTGGGACCTACAATGTTTGCCTTAAAGGAGTATTGTTTTTATACGCTGTATATCTGGTCTTGTCTCCAAAGACATGCAGGTCAGATGTAATGGTGACTCATGTGGGTGTGGGGACTCCTACACACTGCAGCCCTATGAAGGATTAGTTTCTACTATGCATCCATTGCTGCCTGGATGGGCTTTGGCCTCTCATGTGGATGAATTGGATTAAACCAGTTTGGGAATGTTAGCTATTAGTTACATTATGTATAGTTGTTGGGGGAGCCCAAGTGGCACAAAACAGAGAGAGTTTGTTCAAAATGTCCTGCTGTTTTAGGGAATTGGGGAAACCTGACCTATGGATGAACACAAACTACAGAACCAAAAAAAGAAATGTTTGGGAACAAGTGTTACCAGTGACTCGCCTTTGGTAAGCCAGAAACTCAAAAAGTCTCTGTCGATATCCATGCTTTTTTTCCCAGATCACCTATACAGTAATACCTTAGTTAATTAATCCTTTGAGATCAAAGTTCCTTTATAACAAAGCTGGCATAAAATGTTCTGTGAGGTACACACAGCTTGAAGTACCTGTCTGTTAGAGTGCTGTGGTGGAAACTCTGCAAAATCCTCACATGGAACGAAAAGTTATATGTAAAGGCTTAGGTATTTCATACATACCAAAATGATTTTAATATTTTTAAAAAAGTAAATATATTTTCCCCAGTGCGTCACATAAAATAAAGCAATATCTTTAGAAAATAAAATGCAAAAAGAAAAATCACATAGCAGATTTACTGGAGTTGGAGCTGATGTAGAGTACTGAGTGCTGAAGATGAGGGGCAAGCAGGAGCTGCATTTTCTCTCCTTCTTCCTTAAGGATCCTGACTTGAATCAACCCACGGAGTTCGAACGTGAGTGCAGGTGGTACAGTATATCTGACTTGAAGTGTAATGCAAGTTACAGCTGGCAGTGTGAATGTGCAGGTACCGGATGAGGCAGACGAATGAGCATGGGGAATTGGAAGGAGCTGTAGAAGATCTGGGATGCAGCAATGACGTTGAAAGGCAGTCAAGGAAGGAAATGGCAGTTTGATTGTAGAAAAATGCCCCTAAACCTACCCCCACTGTTGCAATATGTATTGATATTCCCCCTATAGTACATCTACCTCCAATAATGAAGTTTCTTAAAATGAGGTAATAGTTGGGGAACTTTTTATTAACTGAGGTATTAATGTAATTGCAAAACTACACATGGCTGATGGCTTCATGCTCTTGTGTCGCACATAAATCAGAAAACATCATGAAATGTTCTGAAGTTAGATTGAGAGCTGATTGTTATCATTAACTGTTTATAAATGTATATGAACATTTGGCACAATGTGCCCTGTGTTGTACTGGTGTCCCATCTAGGGCAGATTCTTGCCCTGAACTTGATGGGTTCAGATGATCTGAGAGTAAGCATGCGTAGACGTGCTTCACAGTCTACCCAGCATCCCTGAAATAAAAAACACAGTTTAATAAATTGATGAGATTTTAAATTAAATTTCAGTTCTTTTCATATGCAACTTCAGGGCATCTTATGAAAATCCCCTTGAAGTTTTCCTATCCATCTATTCTTTAACCCACTTAATTCAGTTCCAAGTGGAGGACTAATTCACCTGACAAGCATGTCCTTGGGATGTGGTGTGGTAACTGGCATATTTGCAAAACCCACAGAGTTGAGTGTAAATGCCACACAGGCAGAGGCTGAGCTGAGATTTAAACTCTGTCTCTTCAAGCCATGAAACAGCAAGGCCAGCCGTTTTACTCAAATTACATTAATGCTAAATACACTAAATTTAAATCACTTTTTTTTTTTTTAACTCAACCTTTAAGTAGACATCAATTATCAATTCCGAAAAAAGGAAGGCAGAATAGAAACCAAACCACATATTCTAATAATAAAATAGCAGCTTCATTACAGTGAGAACATACTTCCAATCCCAGCTTGAGTGCCCAATTCGTAATATAATCACCAAAATTCTAAAACCCTGGTTCTCGGAAAATCAAATGAGAAACAAAGTGTCTGCAACTTCTCATTTTATATTTACTTTTAACCTCAATGATGGTATTTATCTTTATATCCAATCATGGGTACAGTGGTGGTGCAGCAGTTTGCACCGTCACCTCACCATTTCAGGAGACCAAGTCCAACTTTTGGCCTGCTCATGGTCTGTGAGGAGTTGACTTGTTTTTTTTAATCCATGTCTATGTGGTATGACCTGGAGGGGATGCTATTATGAGAAAATAATTTGGAATTAATAGTGGTTAAATATTTTGGTTATTTTTCCACATTAAAATATAGAATCTATGTTAGAAGTATAAAAGGGTTAATAAATGTCAGAAACTGGTTCAAACATATCGGGAAAAGGGGAAGGGGAAGGTTGATGTAATACACCAAATATACTAAGAGATGATCAAGAGATCAGCAGTTGTCCTGTAAACAACAAGACTGGACAGTTGTCATATACACACACAGAGATTTCAAGGGTAATAGATGAACATTATAGATATGAGAGGAACAAGAGTTTTATTTCAATGAGTCATTTGGATGTAATCCAACAAACCAATCAAAGTTGGCGATGAATATGCATTGATCAGCACTGTTATGTAAATTCAGTTGTTTATAAATGGACCTCTGCCCTTATTATTTTGACTATTTTGATTATTTTGTAACTGACTGTTGTGAAGGATGCTCCCTCTTCAGCATATGAAAGCAATGGACAAGTCTTCTCTTGCATGGTTTCTGATTCAAAAAATTAATGTTTGATTTCTACCACACTCTTTCACAGTGGATTTTGCAGGAGTACTTCAGTCTTCCACCGAATTACTACTATGAACACATTAGCTGAATGTGCCCAATATAAGTGAGTATGAGAATGCACCCTGTGATGGTCTGGCACTCCATCTAACGCCGGTCACTGCCTTTCTCTGATCATGCCATGGTATGCTCTGGGTCTTAACGAAGTAGTGGACAGTTCCTCCTTTTCCAAGAGATTTATGTCTTTGTTGAGGCAGTGTTGTGCTTCGTGGAGCCGAGTAATTCTGGTTGACGTAAATACATATTTACTGCAAATGGTGAATCTGTAAGACATGTGTGTGTCAGTATGCTGTCAACTAGTTAAAGTTAATGAATGCTCAGAACTTACATATTATGCCCAATCACCAGAACCCAAATTAATAATAATACTAATAATGTGTAAAACAGATTTTAGGTGAGGATTTCACAGCACTCTGTAGCACTACTGCTAAATGCAGCAGCTCCATCAACATGGGGGCACAAATCACAACATCCTGCACTCACCTCCTTGTGGTCACTCCAGACGGTGGACATACAGTGCTGGACTGCGCCACACTGCACCGCTTTCCTGAAATCTTCACACCAGAACTTTGGGCCCAGAGAGCACTCGGGCTGGACTGGGATTCTGCCGGCCGCAGCTGTGTGAGTAAAACAGAGATATCAGATATTTAGCTATGCTTGTCATTACAGTTGTGTCTACTGGTAATAATGATTATTACCACTTAGAAGTTTGGGGCTTAATAATGTGATGTGATTTGAATAAGTAAGTAAAAAAAATTGAGATTTAATTTGAACAATAATTATTATTTTTAAAATGTAAATCTTTCAAACACCAGGACTCGTGAGCACCTTTAAAACTTACCTCTGTGAGTGCTGTTTTTAGCACAATTTAATTCCCTTAATTAGGATTATTCACTTGTTTTATGTTTGTATAATCTTATTGTTATACAATTCATCCAAGATGAGGTGCAATCTAAGTAATTTAACGTAGACCTCATGTTTATTTGATACATGGGTTGTCCATTTGGTTTGGCATATTAATACGCACCTCAATCCTTTCCCTCGCTGTGGCCTTCTATTCGGATTGAGCCACCTGTTTTCATTGCTTCCTCTTGGCATCACTTGGCAAACTTACCACTCTTTTAGTCACCCTAAATCTGTACTGACTTTATGTCCTAAAACTGCACTAAGCTCATGACGCCGTTCACAATAAACCCTGAAAACCCTAACCCCTAAACTTCATTTCAGCCCTAAAACTGATGTCTTACACCTATTCTGACATTATATCCTAAAAATGTACTGATGTCATGGCATTGCGGTTCTACACGCTGATGATACTGGACATGTGCCTTGGAATGGGTGGTTCAAGCATGACCCCCTTGTGTGTGTTGGCAATGACGTCATGGGTATTGTGGGCAGCAGTTACACTTTGTGTAAATTCATTTCAATTAGGTGATGCGTCTGCATTTAGATTTAAGTGCTTGACTAATAGTCCACGATTATCATAGACTGGGACAGCTAACCTGCTTATGGTTTGCAAAGCCTTAAATAATCTCGCTCCATCCTATATTTTGGAATGCCCGTCACCTTCCACTCCAATTCATAACTTTAAATCTTTGTTAATCAGTGTCTGGTTATAATTCCAAGAGCAAGACTTGAAAGAAGTGGTGAGGCAGCCTTCTGCCGTTATGCACCTAAAATCTGGAATAGTTTACTGATACAAATTCGCCAGGCTAATATGGTGGAGCATTAAAAAAAAAAAAAAAAAATTGCTAAAAACCCATCATTTTAATATGGCTTTCTTATAGCTTTATTTTAGTGTAACTCTGATATTCTGTATATGCATTGAATAATCATTTTTGTTATGGCTCCGCAATCTATACTAATAAAAGGCAAAGCCCTCACTGACTGACTGACTCATCACTAATTCTCCAACTTCCCGTGTAGGTAAAAGGCTGAAATTTGGCAGGCTCATTCCTTATAGGTTACTTACAAAAGTTAAGCAGGTTTCATTTCAAAATTCTATGTGTAATGGTCATAACGGTCATAACGGTCGACAACGTCCGCCATGTTAAACTTTCTTATTTATGGCCCAATCTTCACGAAATTTGGTAGGCGGCTTCCCTGCGCTAACTGATACCAATGTACGTACTTATTTCGGTGGTATAACGCCACTGTTGGCCGCCATATTGAACTTTCCAACGGTCTTTGTTGCCCTCACTGACTCACTCATAACTAATTCTCCAACTTCCCGTGTAGGTAGAAGGCTGAAATTTGGCAGGCTCATTCCTTACAGCTTACTTGCAAAAGTTAAGCAGGTTTCATTTAGAAATTCTACGTGTAATGGTCATAATGGTCGACAACGTCCGCCATGTTGAACTTTCTTATTTATGGCCCCATCTTCACAAAATTTGGTAGGCGGCTTCCCTGTGCTAACCGAAACTGATGTACGTACTTATTTCGGTGGTATGACGCCACTGTTGGCCGCCATATTGAAGTTTCCAATGGTCTTTGTTACCTATGGGCCCATCTTCAAGAAATTTGGTACGTGGGTTCCCAACGCTAACTGAAGCCTACTTACGTACATATATACGTCCATAGTCTGCAGCTTGGTCGCCGTGTGAGGTGGCGTTGGGTCCCCCATCCCCATGCCTCCCACGTTGTTGGCTGCCTGCCTATATAAGGCCGTCTGTCGCTCCGGTCTCTTCATTCCCTTCCTTGCTTCCCCACGGGATTCACATCTCCCTGCTGATAACTGCAGCCTTTTTTTTTCTCCACTGTTTTATTGTTCGTTTATTACGATTATAGTTATTGTGTAGGTATTTTAGACTTAGTTTACATTGTTCAGGTACCCATTTCCTTCATCGTTCCAACTGTACCCCCATTAACATGTCTATCAAGGTAATAATAATTATACTACACAGGAGCACTATAAGAGTGAAGTGCTTAAGCCCTTCACCTATGGTTCTGCATGTTAGTTGATGGCTGCCGCTGAATTGTTTGGTTGTCGCTTTCAAGTGTACCAAAATGGCCAAATATTTTACACCTTTGGACAGCTGCCAATGCCTCTTAAACATCTTAGATTCACAGGTGACGATATGATGAGTGGACACTTTGATGTTTATGAAGTTTTAAACTCTCAAAAGCTGGATGCGAAGTTATCGATGAAACCGGTTGTATGCTTACAACGCTTGACAAATGCCTAATGTCACTTCAACACAACAAGTCCTACAAATACTGTCGTAATTGAAACAAACCATGAAAATCAAACCGATTATGACAGCAGCAATCCAAGCTGTGAGATTTGAGGCAAGATTGCTTTTCACATGGTCAACTGTACGTTGCATGCTCAAGAGTAAGCTCAGCGCACAGCTTGGTCATATTACAACCGGAGGGCCAAACTGACAACGTGGCATACAAAGAGATCCTTAACAAATAATTATTGGTATATTTTCCCTCAGTTTAAAAAGGTTTACTTTTCTTCTTAATAAAAATTTTAAGGTAGTACTTCACCGCTTCACCGCTGCGAAACACGGGTATTTTGCTAGTCTCTAATAACCCCTACTTTCTCTTCTGTTCTTTTTCCAGTTTTCTATGGTGTCGATCTGCACCACCACCACCTGATCAAGGCACCGTGCAGTCCCTACATTGTTGGATTGAAGGCCAGATGTCCACATGACTTTCATCTAATTCTTCCACGTGAAGCCTGAAAACCATGAGTACTGATTTAGATCATTTATGTGAGGTAGAATGCCCAGTAGGGGCTGGGCAGTTTCCTGGATTTGGAACCCCTGCAGATTTTGTTTTTTTTTTCTCCAGCCCTCTGGAGTTTTTTTTTTTTTTTTGGTTTGTTTGTTCTTACTGTCCTCCTGGCCATTGGACCTTACTTTAATCTTTGTTAATTAGTATTGCCTAATCTTATTTTTATATTTTTCTTTTTTCTTTCTTCGTCTTGTAAAGAACTGGGCTACATCATTTGTATGAAAACATGCTATACAAATAAATGTTGTTGTTGATGTAACCTAAACATTGAAAACTGGTCTATAAAAGTGGCTGCATGGGAGATCCCTGTCAGTTTTTTTTTCCTGTCTTGAGCCTGATGCTGCTGTAATAGATCTAAGCTCCTTTTCACCTTAAAATAAAGTGGACTCAGTAAAAATTTGTGAATGAACAAGCTTAGAGCTGCATCTTCAGAGGACTTCCTTCTAGGCTTGAGTGCAGACTGGAATGCCTTGTGTGGAGTCCACATACTGTATCATCTCATGCTTTCTTTCGTCTGTGTAAGCATTTTACAGGAGGGTGTATGTAGCCCATACTGAGTATACTGTCAATGTGGATGTGTTTGTGTGTGCCTCTCAAAACACTCAGGCCTGATTCATAGGGAATTCCTGCCTTGAACCCATAGCTGTTTGGATTGTACTCAGATTAACAAAGCATGGCCAATAATTTGAATCATTTACCTTATTTGTGAAGCCAAATCAAATTAGCCACAAAGAGATGCAAATAACAGTCTCACTGAGAATCAGCTCGTTTATAGTTATTGGCATTTGAGTGATGCCAGTGAAAAATGTAAAAATATACCATGAAAAAAATTCAAAGATTACTAGACACAATATGTCTATTTTAAATATTTTTCTAAATTTCTTTAAAATATAAAGGTTCAGGATTGTAATAATAACTAATAAATGGAAATGTGCATGTTTACAAAAGAAAATATTTTAAATAAAACACAAATGAACAACTCAACAACAAAATTAATTGACCAAAACTAGGAGCTCCATCATGAACTTTGAGAGGCCTAACACTAAATAACCAGCTCTTTAAAATATATATAAAAAAAAAAAGGGAAAAGCCTCACCCGAGAAGTTTTATTGAAAAGTACTGTGACTTGCTGAAGACGGAAAGACTGAATGTGTTCTACACAGACTCAGGGGTGTTGAGAGTGTTGTGCTTGCCCCCTTTGGAGTATGTCGAAGGCCGCATGAGTGGATCTGCTTGTATTGGACTGCTATCTCTTCCAGGTTTGGCTCCTGTCTTGTACCTGATGTTCCTGGCATTGAGTCCAACTCTCCATGACTCTGAAATGGAAAACAGTGCCTCGGAAAAATGGATGAACGGAATGTGGGGCCTTCCTTCTGTGTGAACTTTGCATGCTCTCCTCAAGTTTTTCTGTTTTTCTTTGAATGGTCTGAATGCCCTGCTGTTAGGCTAGCTGGTGTGAGTGAATGTGGGTGTTTCTTTGAAAGTGCTCTGTGATAGACTGGTATCATGTTCAGTGCTGGCATGGCAGGCGCCAACAACTTCTGACCCTGGCTAGTACAAAATGTGGCATAAAGGAACTGAAAGGCTAATTTCTGTAGATAATGTATAGGGATGCATAAAGGCAATAATCTTATATTCATTTACAAAATGGGTTAATGCTGTTTTTGCCTTGCAGAGATCTAATTCTGGCAGCATCAGGTACAATACAGGAAGCAGCCCTGAACGGGATGTGAGTACATTGCAGGAGACCCATAAACACTTCTACAGAGTAATTTAAGGTGGCTAGTTAACCGAACATGCATGACTTTGGAATATAGTAGTAGTAGTAGTATCGTCATGTGCACAGAGTACTGTTAGTCTTACTTGCATGTCCAAGCAACATGCAGCATATCTGCATTCAAATACAGCACTTAATTAATAGAAAACACGATTCAGCTTACCCCAACATACTCCTTACTCCTGTTTCTATGCCCCCATTACTTGAAACCCTGTGGAAAAATTGTGTGACTGGCTTCCCTTTGTAATACAGTCATTTTGTAAAAAAAAAAAAATGCTTATGTGCCTTTAAGGTGCTGAAGCCCAGTCACGTGAAAGCTGGCAGTGTGTGCAGTGCACAGGTCAGTTTGTGAGGCATGCAGCATGAAAAGACGGAAATACTGGAGATGCTAAAGAAAGTTTTAAGTTTGTGTGTTTGTTGACCAAATGTGAGTTCTTCTGAACAAGTTCACAAGTAAAGGATTATACGTTTGAGAGAAAATTGTTCTGAAATAATAGTCATGTTAATAGTTTACATTGCTTAGAGTTTATTATAACAGTAAATACTGTAGCGTCAGCAATGACCGCCTCAGTGGATGGATTCTCTGCTCTTTACATGGCTTTTTGAGGTGGCTCGCTATCCTTAAAAGGACTTCTTGCCTTAGTTGGAAAAAACACCTGCGACTATGCAGTTGCCATTTTTATAGGCGCTCCTTCTATAGATAATCTAATGCCAGTGCTTTCTTTTGGTGACTTATCCTTAGCTGATGTAAATTGTCCAGCATCGTTGCATAGACCTCCCTTCAAAGACACTGTCCACAGTGGCCACTTCCAATTTTTTTGGATCGGTGCACAAACTTGTTGAAACAGTGGGGTTGTCTTCTCTCCCACTTTGGTTGTGCAACCAGAGACAAAGGCACATCAGCAGGGTTTGGGACCACTGTGTTGTCAGATGGAGCAACAGTGGGATGTTGCATGCTGCACGGGCAGGTGGCACAACTGGGATACTAAGTACTGTGCTGTCATGCAGTGCAATATAAGTGTTTAATGCTAGACAGCTGTAGGCAAGCAGGTGAACCTCCTTGTGTGGAGATGCAGTTGCAGATGTACCAGTCTCTTTGCCACTTTCCTTTACTGAACTGGTGCTGCAAACCACATTCAAGGTCGGGATTTCAGCTTTGAAAGTCTCCCTCCACCACTGCTTCACGATGCCTCTGTGATCTATCTGCCTTGTTCTTTGACTGCACATTTTTACCACTGACCCTGCTTTTCACAGCTTGCTTGGGGTCAGTGGCAACTCGATCTGCCACACTTTTCCCCAGCTCCATGAGCCTGAAGCTCTGTCTGTGTCTGCACACCCGGGCTAATGGACCTTAGCAGATGGAGAAGCAGTGGTGGAGAGGTGTCAGTCTCTTAGCTATCTCCATTCCTGTACTGTTGCTGCTGAAAATGGCACTCCAGCACTTCCTCTGAACTGCCAAGCAGGTTTGTTTTAGGTCTCCAAAGCACTCGGCACTCTGCTAAATCAGACTGTAGGTTCTCTTCATATCCCACTTGCAACACCAATATAGTGTTGGTGCAGAGCGCCAGAACGAACGCATAGATTCTCTGCTTTTTACATGGCAGTTTGAGGTAGCTTGCTATCCTAAAAAGGACTGCTTGTCATTTGCTGCATTAGATTGTAGGCGCTCATGCTACTGATGATGTAATGTCAGCTCATTCTTTTGACGACTCGTCCCTTGCTGATGTAACTTGTCCAGTACCATTGCAAAACCAACTATGGTCTTACTTGGAGTAAAACAAAGCTCTGCAACTGAGACTTCCAATTCTATGGTTGAGCCTTTGGAAAAGAAGCGAAGAAAAGCCTAAACCTTACTGTCCATATTGTGAAAAAACAGAACACTTCCTTAGTCAGTGTCCTACATTCCAGCAGTTCACTAAAGAGCAGATTATAGACTGGATCAAAAGCAAGAAACGATGCTCTAGGTGTCGGTTTTCACATCAAGCAGCTCCGTGTAATCTCAAAAAACCCTGCATTTCCCCTATACGAATGTTGAATTGGTCACTCAATCCAAGCAGGATAAAGAAGCTGTACTTCTCCAAACCCAAACTACCCAGATAAAAGTGGATGAAATTCATCAATGTGTCACCCCCTTGTTCTGGAGAATTGATATGCCCTGCCTGAACTCTTCATTAAAAGCAGTGATGCCAAGTCTCAGAAATACAGAGAAAAGACCAACCAAGAATCAACAACTTCCAGCCATCTACACTATGAACACACAGAAACTCGAGTAAGCAGGCTATATCTCTAAAATACCGATGGAAGCAGTGGCCAGTCAAGAATCACGGTACATCCTTCATCAAATGGTTCATCATAATGTTAAAAATAGGCTAGTTTTCAACTGTTCATTTCAGTTCAGAGAGTGAACCCTAAATGAGTACCTGTTGCCTGGATCCACTTCCGGCCCGTCACTACTAGGAGTGCTAATCCACTTACATACATAACTTACATGCTGTAAGTGGAGACATTATGGCTATGTTCCACCAGGTATGTCTATTAGCAAAAGATAAGGCCCTCCTTCAATTCATTTGGCGAGATATTAGACAACAGACAGATCCAGACATCTATGAGTGGCACAACCTGTATCCCATGCTGTGCTACATTTGCCCTGCAGGCTTATGTTCATAATCATATTGAACCTGATGATGACATACGATTAGCAGTTGAGAGGCATTTTTATGTTGACAATTTTTTGTACAGTTCCTCCACATTTGCAGAGGCTATGGACATGGTGGATAGATTAATAAACCTTCTTACCTCAGGAAGTTTCTAGTTACGCCAGTGGGCTAGTAACACTCCTACTGTGATAGGCCACCTATCAAAAGAAATGAATGAACTATGGCTGGCTCAGGATTGAATACATTCTCTAGAGCATACATTATGCTGGTATTGCTCTTCTGTCACTCTAGGCTACTGGTATCGAGCAATTAAGTACGTTAGGCCCATACTACGGAATATTTAACAATATTCTAGCAAGTTAGTATGACACACTTGGTTTTCTTATTCCATTCACTACTCGAGCAAAACTGTTAGTTCAGCAGCTTTGGCAAAAGGAGTGACACTGCGATAACCTCCTCTTCCCTGAAGACATACTGTACTTTAGGCCTAGTGCTTGTAGGAGGCAGAATTTATTCACCTGTCAAAAGTTACGTTCCACCAATGTTACCCAACAACTGATATGGATGTCCCAGAAACACACAAATTCTGTGATGCTTCAGATCAGGCCTATGGCTCAGTGCCCTATTTCAGAATGGAAGATGGTAAAGGTAACTGGCAAGTTTCCTTTGTAATGGCCAAATCCAGAGTAGTCAAAAAGCATCAGCTTTTAATTCCAAGGTTAGAACTTTGCTCTGCTGTGATGGGGGTTCAAGTTTCCAAATTACTCAAAACAGAAATATCTATGCCAATTTTTTTTACAACGTAATCCTGATAAAACAGAAATCTTATTAGTTGGTACCAAATCTGTCCTCTCTACCCTTCGTGGGCTAACAATTGACGTCGATGGGATCCTGGTTGAACCCTCAGCATCAGTCTGTAATTTGGGTGTCATCTTTGATCAGCTTCTTACTTTTCAACCACACATTAGCTCAATAGTACAGACAGCTTTTTTTCATCTTTCTGCATTCTTTCCTCAGTGTGAAGGATACTGAAACACTCATTCACGCCTTCATCACTACCCATCTGGACTATTGCAATGCATTGTTTTATGGCCTCCCAACTAAATACAGGTGGCGGTCATAAAATTAGAATATCGTGACAAAGTTGATTTATTTCAGTAATTCGATTCAAAAAGTGAAACTTGTATATTAGATTCATTCATTACACACAGACTGATGTATTTCAAATGTTTATTTCTTTTAATTTTGATGATTATAACTGACAACTAATGAAAGTCCCAAATTCAGTATCTCGGAAAATTAGAATATTGTGAAAAGGTTCAATATTGAAGACACCTGGTGCCACAATCTAATCAGCTAATTAACTCAAAACACCTGCAAAAGCCTTTAAATGGTCTCTCAGTCTAGTTCTATAGGCTACACAATCATGGGGAAGACTGCTGACTTGACAGTTGTCCTAAAGATGACCATTGACACCTTGCACAAGGAGGGCAATACACAAAAGGTCATTGCTAAAGAGGCTGGCTGTTCACAGAGCTCTGTGTCCAAGCACATTAATAGAGAGGCGAAGGGAAGGACAAGATGTGGTAGAAAAAAGTGTACAAGCAATAGGGATAACCGCACCCTGGAGAGGATTGTGAAACAAAACCCATTCAAAACAAAGAGTGGACTGCAGCTAGAGTCAGTGCTTCAAGAACCACCACGCACAGACGTATGCAAGACATGGGTTTCAGCTGTCGCATTCCTTGTGTCAAGCCACTCTTGAACAAGAGACAGCATCATAAGCGTCTTGCCTGGGCTAAAGACAAAAAGGACTAGACTGCTGCTGAGTGGTCCAAAGTTATGTTCTCTGATGAAAAGTAAATTTTGCATTTCCTTTGGAAATCAAAGTCCCAGAGTCTGGAGGAAGAGAGGAGAGGCACAGAATCCACGTTGCTTGAGATCTAGTGTAAAGTTTCCACAGTCAGTGATGGTTTGGGGTGCCATGTCATCTGCTGGTGTTGGTCCATTGTGTTTTCTGAGGTCCAAGGTCAACATAGCCATCTACCAGGAAGTTTTAGAGCAGTTCATGCTTCCTGCTGCTGACGAACTTTATGGAGATACAGATTTCATTTTCCAACAGGACCTGGCACCTGCACACAGTGCCAAAGCTACTAGTACCTGGTTTAAGGACCATGGTATCCCTGTTCTTGATTGGCCAACAAACTCGCCTGACCTTAACCCCATAGAAAATCTATGGGATATTGTGAAGAGGAAGATGCAATATGCCAGACCCAACAATTCAGAAGAGCTGAAGGCCACTATCAGAGCAACATGGGCTCTCATAACACCTGAGCAGTGCCACAGACTGATCGACTCCATGCCACGCCACATTGCTGCAGTAATCCAGGCCAAAGGCGCCCCAACTAAATATTGAGTGCTGTACATGCTCATACTTTTCATGTTCATACCTTTCAGTTGGCCAACATTTCTAAAAATTCCTTCTTTTGCATTGGTCTTAATTGATATTCTAATTTTCCGAGCTACTGAATTTGGGACTTTCATTAGTTGTCAGGTATAATCATCAAAATTAAAAGAAATAAACATTTGAAATACATCAGTCTGTGTGTAATGAATGAATCTAATATACAAGTTTCACATTTTAAATGGAATTACTGAAATAAATCAACTTTGTCATGATATTCTAATTTTATGACCGGCACCTGTATATCAATAGATTACAGTATGTTCAGAATTCTGCTGCTCGTTTACTTACACACACTACGAAATCTGCTCACATCACTCCTGTCCTCTAGGATTTGCACTGGTTACCAATCTCTTCAAGAATCAAATATAAAATTATTCTTTTCACCTTTAAAGCCCTTTATGGTTTAGCCCCTCATTATCTGTCTGAGCTGCTGCTTCCTTACACTCCTGTCCGTGCATTAAGATCATCGGACGCTAACTTACTCACTGTACCTAAATACATGTTAGTAACTATGGGTGGCACAGCTTTCATTGTGATAGCCCCTAAAATTCGGAATACTCTTCCTCTCAGCCTTCATGAGGAAAAATCTAATATTCATTTCAAACTCTTGTTAAAAACACATCTTTTCAATGAGAATTATTCATTTTCTTTTATATAATTTCTACTGTCTTGTTAATGTGTTTATTGAGTTGTAAAGTGTCCTTGAGTGTATGACAGGCGCTACATAAATATAACTTATTATTTATTATTATTAATTAGCAGCGTCACTTTGTGGACAGACTCAACAACTGTCTTTAACTGGGTTCATTCTAGTTCAAGCTGATTTAAGGTATTGTGGGCATCAGAATAGATGAACATTCAACAGCTAACAGAACATCATACCTGGCAATATGTAGACGCAGTTAATAACCCCACAGATGATATTACTAGAGGGAAGACCGGGATAGAGTCATTGCTGAAGATATAGTAGAATTGAAGCCTCCTAGACCCTGTACAGTCCTCCTACTTTTGGTACCAACTAATCCAGCTACTAGCCAGTTTTGCACCTTTGGGGAGCTGGTAGAAGCCACTGTGAGGTTAGTTAAAGGAGGTGGGCAAGAGCAGCAACCTGCTGCCTCTGATTACCTAGAAGCTGAACTGCTGCTTCATTGAATTCTTCTGGGAAGCTATCTATCTGAGCTCTTCATACAGTGACAAGAAGGTAAAGTTGATTTTCTAGTAGCAGACTGATAGCCCTCGCTCCAAAATTTGAACCATTCCAGTGGTAATATCAGAGCTGGTGGCAGGCTGTGGCGAGCTAAGCAGTTGGAACATGATGCATACTATTGTATTGGATTTTACTCACCCTGTGACAAAATTGCTGATTCAATGAGAAGCTTAGTCAACCTGAACCAGAACGTTTACTTGCCGAAAATAGGTGTAAATACTGAGATGAAGAGAAGCAATTAGGAAACATCAGCATTTTTGCAGAGAATGTCAAAGATGGTGAGCTAAATTTCAAGTGCCTAAGATGGCTGATCTGCCTCCAACCTGTATCCATTTATTTAAGTCAGCATTTTATAGCACTGGAGTGGATTGCTTTGGGCCCTTTATTGTGAATAAATGCTGTATATTGTATATATGCCATAATGAAAAGTGATGGGGAGTGGTATTCAAGTGTCTAACAACCTGGTGTGTCAATTTGGACATATTCAACAACATGGATGTAGACTCTTTCCTAATGGTCCTTCAATGCTTTATCCCACTCTGGGGAAAACCCTATGAACTGCTTTGAATTCAAGGCACAAACTTTTATGGAGGTGATCGAGAGTTGCGTGAGGCCTTTGCAAATCTAACGAGCGATCTTAAGTTGCTTCTGGCAAAACAACAAATTAGGTTCCAGTTCAATCCACCAGATGCACCACATTTTGGTGGTGCTTGGGACTGGGAGATTTTTTCAATAAAGACTGCACTCAGCATAACCCTGGGATCCCAGACGTTTACTGAGGAGGTGTTGAGGACAGTTTTAGTGGAAGTAGATGGAATCTTAAATGCAAAACCTTTAGGGTTTGTTTCTTTAAATTTAGCCAATCTTGATCCAGTGATCCCGAACTATCTGCTTATGGGGCAGCCTGATTCATCCCTTCCTCAGGTCCTGCATCAGATCTCTTTTTTTTTTTTGAAATTTTATTAATTTTATTGCAATCATTCCATACAAATCAATCAATTTTTACAAAAGTAGAATTGAGAACAAGTTGACCCCCACCCCTGAGAGAGAGAGCATGGCCAACGGAGTAAAATTTAAGGCTTGTAAACATACCTAAATTGATAAGTTTGATAAGCCAATAGAGATGAATGGAGAAGAAAAAGAAATACAGAAATAATTGCTTCCTCTGTGCTTTAAGAGCTTATTCTAAAATATTACTGATTAGATCCTGCCATGTTTTGAAAAAAAATCTGTACAGATCCTCTAACTGAGTATTTGATTTTTTCCAATTTCAAATAGTATAAAACATCGGTTTCCCACTGACTTAAAAGAGGACATTTAGGATTCTTCCAGTTTAGCAAAATAAGTCTGCGTGCCAAAAGTGTAGTGAATGCAATCACAGTTTGTTTGTCCTTCTCCACTTTAAATCCATCTGGAAGAACACCAAACACAGCTGTTAATGGGTTAGGAGGGATTGTGACACCAAGGCTGTCTGAAAGGTAATTAAAAATTTTGGTCCAGAATGATGTTAATTTGGTGCAGGCCCAGAACATGTGACCCAGTGAGGCTGGGACTTGATTGCAGCGTTCGCAGGTTGGGTCCTGCCCTGGAAACATTTTGGAGAGTTTTACACGAGACAGATGTGCTCAATATATAATTTTGAGTTGAATAATTGTATGCTTTGCGCATATGGAGCGCGAGTGAATTCTCTGCATTGCTATTTTCCACTCCTTTTTTGATATATTGATTAAGAGATCTTTTTCCCAGTGTCCTCTTGGATCTTTGAAAGGGAGGGACTGTAAAATAAGTTTATATATTGCAGAGATGGTGTCTGAGTCCTTGAAATTGAGCAATATTTTTTCCAGCATGGATGGTGTTGCAAGATAAGGAAAATCGGGAAGGTTCTGTTTTACAAAGTTCCTAATTTGAAGATAGTGAAAGAAATGTGTAGCTGGAATGTTACATTTGGAATGTAATTGTTCATAGGATGCAAAGACGTTGTCTATATAACTGCATCAGATCTCTTGACTAGAAGGAGATGGAGACACAACCAGGTGCTGGCGGATCGATACTGGTCATGCTTTCTGAAGTATTACCTACCAAATCTTCTGACACGTCAGAAGTGACAGACAGAGGCAGCTAATTTGGCAGATGGAATGGTAGTAATGCTTCTCGATCCACAGTTACCATGAGAATCACAGTCTGTAGATAGAGTGTTGCGTGTCATACTTGGAGCAGATGGATGAGTTTGAACAGCTGAATTAAGAATTAATGGAAGAGTGTTAAATTTGTGAGTTTGTTGACCAGATGTAAGTTCTTATGTACAAGTTCACAAGCAAAGGATTAAATGATAGACAGAAAACTGTTTTGAACTAACAGTAATGCTAACAGTTTACATTCAAGTCAAGTTAGGGAGCATGCACCGGTATGGCGAGTTGCCGCACCCACCACATGACAAAACAACTCAGGATCCCGGTTTGCAACCCCCCAGGCAGACACACGGTCCAGTCCCACCCTCCGGAAATGACCCTCTATCTGCCGCAGCCAGGTGTTATGTGGGTGACCCCTTGGCCTGGTCCAGCCACTCGGGTCCCCAACAATGAGGATCTTACAAGCTGGATCACCCTCTGGGAAACGCGCCACATGGCCGTAATGCCGTAACTGATGCTCCCTCACAATGCAGGTAATGTGCCTCATTCGAGACTCCATGAGCAACCGCTCATTCGACACAAAGTCAAACCAACGGTACCCAAGGATTTTCCGGAGAGGCACAGTACTGAAGGAGTCCAGTCTTCGTCTCAGGTCACTGGATAGCGTCCATGTCTCACAACCATATAGCAAGACAGAAGCACCAAGACTCTAAAGACTTTTGCATAGATATCGGGAGCGCCACATACCCCTTTCCAGCGACCTCATGACCCCCCATGCTCTTCCAATCCATCTACCGACTTCATAGGAAGAGTCACCAGAGACATGAATGTCACTGCCAAGGCAAGTAAACCCCTCGACAAGGTCGACACTCTTTCCGCAGACAGCCACACTGCTGATAAATGTGCCCAAGAGGTCATTAAAGGCCTGGATCTTGGTTTTTATCAGGACACTCGCAAGCCCAGACACTCAGACTCCTTGCTCAGTTTCAGCCCCCGTTGACTGCACAAAGATCACACTATCATCAGCAAAAACAAGATCCATTAATCTTTCTTCACCAACAGATGCCCCACAGCTGCTAGACCCCATGATCTTGCCAAACACCAAGTCCATACAAGCATTGAACCGAGCAGGAGCAAGAACGCACCCCTGATGACCCCCAGAATCAACTGGGAAAAACGCAGAGGTCCTGCCTCCACTCTGCACAGCACTCGCAGTACCAGTGTACAGGCCAGCCATGATATCAAGCAACCTCGAGGGGATCTCGCGAACCCTCAGGATGTCCCACAGGGCAGCTCAATCAACTGAGTCGAACACTTTATGGAAATCAACAAAGGCTGCAAAGAAACTCTGACGATATCTGCGCTTGTGCTCCATGAGAACCCTCAGTGCCAGGATGCGGTCGATGATAGACTTCTTAGGTGTAAAACCAGACTGTTCCGGTCGCTGGTAGGTGAGCAAGCGATCACGGATCTTATTGAGGACGACCCTAGCAAGGACCTTACCCGGCACCGAGAGAAATGTTATCCCCCTGTAGTTGTCGTAATCCAGGCGATCACCCTTTCCTTTCCAGATTGGGACGACAAGTCCCATTTTCCAGTCAGTTGGGATGATGCCAGCCTCCCAAATGGAAGCAAAGGTTGCTTATAATGCCAGGAGGACAGCCTTACCACCAGCCTGGAGAAGTTCACCCCGGATACCACAGAACCCTGCTGCCTTTCCTTGGCTTAGTACTTATTATAGCAATAAATACATTCCACACCTCTCAGTAAAATAAAGAATGTTATACTCTGTTTAATACATAACCTACCTGTAATAATTAGTAGGCTATCGCATTAAATATTTAAAGGATGTCACGTATTAATATGGATGTAAACCGGTTACGTTGAAGCACTGAGTTTGTAGTTGCAAGTATCTTAGGATGACAGTGTATCGCTACAGTGCCATCTATTGCTCATTTTCATTATTGCATAGTGAAATAACATTACAATTAGTACTGCAGAATAACGTGTGTTTATTTAATATATAAAATAAAATATTTAATATATATATATTAAATGTTCCGTTTTTGTCACAGCTACAGTATATAAGGTTGTACCACTTCATGTGTACTATTAACATCAAAGCAGTGTTTCTGCAGTTGTTGGATAAGTTCCTGTGTTCTAACCGACACACCAGAGTAACTACAGCCTACTGCAAGTCCGCCTTCTACATTTTAACGCAACCTCGCAAATACATTTGTTAACCCAGCCTGAAGGTCTTGGGGATGGAATTCGAACCCGAAATACTGTGGGAGGAAATCAGGTGGTGATTGTGACCAGATTCAGCTCAGGACTCATGGATCTTTAAGGTGTCTGCACTAACCACTGAGCCACCCAACTATAATCACCTTAAAGAAATTTTAGAATGCAAATGTGCCGTTAACATGCTGCAGAATTACTTATACGTCGGGGTCACAATGATACACCACTGACCACATCAGCATCTCTTAAGCTAAATGTACCAGGACATTGATGACCTCCTTGAAACCACATAGCAAGGCATTAAGGCTTAATTTTGTCACACCGTTCGATCAAAGTTTACATTCATTATTTATCTGAAGAATATCGATTAACTACGACAGAAAAAACATAATAAAAAATAAAATAGAAGGCTATACGTAGTAGTTAAAATTGCGCAAAAAGGGTCTTGTCAGCAGAGTCCAGTCAGATTTTGCCAAATTTCCAGCATCTCTTTCGCACCTTGCGCACATTTTGTGGCTTTCTCGCTAACATTATAAACCTTTGAAAATCATGACATCGCTTGACGATGCGCACCTTTCATCTGTATTAACTCACGATTTAATAACCTTATGCAAACATTATTACACCATATAATAATAGAACTCAAACAATCGCGCGATCGCTTTTCGTTGAACACAGGGCGACGCGAGAGAAGACCGCTCCCCATCAACGGCGGCTCTCACAGTCAGATTCCTCCACTTCAATTACACGGAATCGGTTCATCGCCTGCCTGTGATCTCCAATCTGTCAAATAATATAACATTCGAGCTACTTTGCTTACCCAGAGACGCACAAAAGAAAGCGAAGGAGCACAAAAGCAGCATCTTTCATATCCAAGCTGGCCACTTGATCAGGCAAGAACACTTTATAGGAAGCGAAGGCAGGCAGGCAAGGAGGGAAGACGCCAAAAATACATGACCGACAATTAGCGTAACCTATCATGTCTCAATATACGGCGTGTGGGTGGTATTTGAATATTAACTTACCAATAGAAGCGCACCTCTGTCAATTTACCTCTCTGCTGTTGACTGTTGTGAAACATAAAGATGAAGACTTTTATTTATAGAAGGAAGGAAATTAAAGGGACAGACTTGAAATGTTTTTTTTTTTTTTACATTTTGAATATTCATTTTTCGGTTAATTTTCTTTAGCCGCTTATTCCAGTTTTGTCGAAATAGTTAAGGTACAGGTGTGGAGAAATTGACACGGATTTAGTGCCAATCTTCTAAATATAACAGCTAAAAAGGACTGCCAATTCAATGCAGAAAATAGTGTCACTATTCATCTTTTTAATTATATTAAAAATTAAGTTTAGATGAGAATATTATATTAATTACCCAACTATTAACAAGAATAAACTCACAGGTAGCGGAGGACAAGAGCAGATTTCAGGGACATAAACTTTTTAACACAAAGCACTTCTGAAAACAGAATGCTGTTCAGATTTATTTTCTGTGATAATCAACATAGAATTCAGGATTAGATGGAACTATTGGGTTCTAGTGACCATAATATAATACATTTTAGATTGGTAGAGAGCCTATTACAAAACTGAAACAGGTAAATCTAGTTTTAGTAAAGCAAACTTTTAGTAAGTGTCGCAAAAGTCTACAAATTTAAACTGGGTAATCGTGTAAGTCGACGAGTATTTTGGAGAAGGTTTAAAAGCATTTTACTCAATGTGGGACAAGTTCATCCCAAAATTTAGAAGCCGTAAGAAATGAAAGAGAACTCTGCAGTGGATAAATAATGAATTACAAATAGCATTGTAAAGCAATGAAAATATAGACAATAACTCCAGCACTAACGGTAGGGCTTATGGGCGTCTGAGAGGAGCAGTTTAAAGGAATAGCAGGAAAACTAAAAGCAAGATCAAGAGAAAAAGTGCCCAAGTGTGGAAGGTGAATCTTTAAATATTTTATTAGTAAATGAGCAGTCATGGGGGAAGTGTATCAGGAACACTATGGGTGAATTAAAGTATACAGACAGTGAAATTATAAATGCTGTAAATTTGCAAAAATATGAAGAACATTTTCTTCACACAAGAACCTTTGATACATTAAATATTTTACCACATAGTGTGATAGACAGCAGTTAAACTTTGTGGATTGTCACAGCTCACCTTGATCTATTTTGGAGAAATGAGGCAGAAACGATTGACAAGCTGCTAATGTAATGTTCTTATTCCATAATTTTTAATTGCATATTTTGTGTGTGTTATTCATCACAGAAAGTAAATTAACAACAATGCCTTACAATTTAAGAGGAGGTCAATACATTGGAATACACACATGTAGAGTGAAATACTATAAACAGCTCAGTATAATCCAAGGAAAGAGGCAATCGGTTTAGTATAGTTTAATCATTAAAAATGCAAGAAACTAAGGTTTAATATTTCTGAAGTAAAAGGCAGTAACAGACTTCTCTAACATTAACATTTACTTGTCTGTCTAAGAACACCTGCCTCTCTTTGGCTAATGGCCAGTGGGAAGTACAAGTTCACCCAACCTTAACATCACAAACAGTCAATTGGACATCTGGTTTGTCACAATCATTGTGATCGACTCTGACATTACTGTAATCTGACAAAACACAGCCATAGGTTCAAAGTCTCTGAACTAAAAGGGTGTAGCAGGCATCTCTAACATTAATATTTACTGGTCCAACTAATGATACATCTTCCTTTTTGGCTAATGGCCGGCGGGAAGTGCGAGTTCACCCACACTTCACATCACAAACAGTCAATCAGACAACTGGACGTCTGGTTTATCTCGATTGCCATCATATCAGTGTGATCGCCTCTGACATTGCCATGATCTAACAAAACACAGCCATATCGATATAAAGACTTAAATACATTGGCCGTCCAGTTGAATTACAGGTCATCCAGGTTTCTAATAAGTTCTGTAGTTCGAGGTTTAGGTAAGGGGTATTAAGGATTGTGCAGGGGAAACATCAGACATATGGAAGGAAAATAAAAATACACTTCTATGAACAAGTTTGGACACCAGTTGGGTGGTGCAGGCTAAATGTTTGAGTGGCACCAGCTCAGGTGGCAGGAAAGAGAAACACATCCTGTGACAAGCCTTGAGATGATTTGATTATAAGAGCAGTTACGTTGGTTTGTCCTCTAAATGACGTTCTTCTGTCCTCTGTGCTGTTAACTAACTGGATCTGCAGTGCTTGTCAGATGCCAGATGGTGAATTGATTCATGACATGCAATTACGTGTTGAAATGTCCATTTTAATGTTGCACACCAAGTGTCTAATTGCATGTCGTATAAAAAGTGAATGTTGGTCAGACTCTCAAGGTGGTGTGGTGTTTGTCTGCAGACTGCATGCATATCCTTGTATGATATAATCCGTCTACTTATGATGCAATGTCCTTACTGATAACGTTCTCCTTAGCTAGTTTACTGCATATTCCATACTACCAGTGTAGGATTTCAGTTTTGAGCCAACGCTGGAGCACTAATGGGACTCATGATTACCTCATAGTGCTTTGCACACAGGGAAGTGTGTAGTAAAACGACTGGAGGTAATTGTGTTCAGCTCTCATTAGTTTTGAAAGGACACACAACCCAAATATAATTACTGTATTTCTACTAATGTTAGCAAAATACTTTTTAAACAAAATAAACCTGAATGGTGGAATCACTAAATTACATCTTCAGTTTAGTGTTTCCAGAATGGCATTGGTAGTAATTCATTCATCTCCAGTTCTTCTGCTATAATTGCCATTCTAGCATGTCTGGCATTGTACATACTGTGTGGTTGGATTGTCACCTGTTTGAATTTGAAAATGATAGAGCGCATGTTGTGTAGGCCGGCACATCGAGCAGAAAACTAGAACAGCCCATTATGTTGATCTCTGATCCACTTGTTAAACATAAGTAGACAAATTCAGGGGTTGTAAGATTCATGAATGATAATATCAGGTCATTCAGTGTGTTGGCCCAGCATGACTGACTGTGTGTGGATGATGAGTTTGCTCCTGTTTTATGTCTGCTGAAACTGGGATAGGCCACCCTGCAATAACAGCAGCAGCAGGAGGATGGATGGATGAATTGATGCTATTCATTTCTCACAGAAACAAATCTCTAAATACCAAATAAGTTCCTTGTTTTAATTTCCTTAACGGAATCTTCACTTATAGCAAACTAAAATAGATTTTTCTATTACTTTTGCATTGGGTGTACAGTCGACCCTTGATATACGACCGGCCTGACATGCGAACAACTTGATTTACGACCAAAATTTTTGTTTTGATTTACGACCAACATCTTGCGTTACAACCCGAATGCGGTCACGTGTATCCGCTTGTGCGATTGTAAACAAACAGCCGAAAGCGTTCGTAAGCATCAGTCGGAGCCCAGATACATGTGTTTGTGGATGTAATTTCGGTCAGTGCAGTGATTTATCTATATATATAATTCACTAAGACCATGGCAAGCAAGACACATAATTGCTAAGGAAGGATGAGAAGGTAACGAAGCTAAAGAAAGTGATTATTAATCGATGTTAGCTAGCGGGGTGGCGCGGCACATAATGATGTCATCAGGCTGAGTCAACACCGGCTTGCTTTGGAGTGTATTATTACAGCAGTTCATAACACGACCAGCTTTGAACCGAGTGCTCGACTACTGTCATTATTAACTTGAGAAACAGCGATCACAATCGAAACGAAGAAGGAAATTGTGCAGAAATATGAGAGTGGAGTTCGTGTGACCGATCTCGCTAATATGTACAGCATGTCGAAATCCACCATCTCGACAATTTTACAAAGAAAAGATTTGCATAAGGAGGCTCCTTCTAAACAATAACCACCTTCCGTTTCATTCTCGTCCTCCTCCCTTCCTGCAGCCCAAAGATGTCAAATTAAATGGTGAGTACAGTATGAAATTGTTGTTTCTGGTAGGCTACGCACTTTTTATAACTTTTTGATTAGTACATTAGAAAAATTATTGGTGTTTTGGTAAATTATGCACATTATACAACCCTTTTTTATTATTAAAAGGTTAAGTAACTGTTGCTGTGGGAGGTTCGGAGCGCATTATGGGTATTTCCATTATTTCTTATGGGAAAAATAGTCTTGACTTACAACCAACTTGAGTTACAACCAGCCCTCGTGAACAAATTGAGTTCGTAAGTCAAGGGTCCACTGTATTTCCAAAATAATGTGATGAAACTATTGAGTGCTCAGATGGCCGATTCAAAAAAAGGCTTGATTTCATAGATAGATCAGATAGATTTATTAGCACTTTATTAGTACCAAAGGGAAATTTTGGCTTTGTTACAAAAGCTCAATCAATAAATACCTAAATACGTACATTTCTATATACAAAATGTTAAGGGTTGTGTTTATCTGTCATGTGATTGTCAGTAATCACATACTTGTGAACCACTGGGTCTACAACTTTGATTTTTTCTATCAATTACACAGATATTCACAGAACAGATGGGTCTTCAATTGCTTCTTAAATCCATAGAGGGAGTCAGCAGTTTGGATGGAGGTGGGAAGCCTGTTCCACCAACTAGGAACAACACAGGAAAACAGTCTGGACTGAGGCTTGATACCATGCAGAGGTGGCATCACCAGACACTGACCACTGGCACAGCTGAGTGGGTGAGAAGGAGTACAGCTCCTCATCAGTGTCACCACTTACACAGGTGCTGACCCATTGCCAACTATGAAGGTAAGCATCAGGAATTTGAACTTAATGTGTGCTGCTACAGGGAGCCAATGTAGCAACCTCAAGAGAGGAGTGACATGTGCCCGTCTTGGCTGGTTAAACACAAGAAGGGCCGCTGCATTCTGGACCATCAGCAGTGGCTTGATAGCACATATGGTTACTCCTGTCAGAAACGAGTTGCAGTACTCCAGATGTGACAAGACTAAAGCCTGGACTAGAAGTTGTGCTGCATATTCTGTCAAATAAGTTCTGATCTTGTTGATGCTGTACAGTGTGAACCTGTATGAACAAGAAAGAGTGGAAATATGGTCAGAAAAATATAGCTGCTCATCAGTCACTGCCGCAAGGTTGTGAACTGCCCTGGTGGGTGTTAGTGACAGTGAGCCAAGCTGTATAGAGATAGGGAGTTGAACAGACTGGCTGGCCAGGGTCACAAGGAGCTCGGTTTTTGCCAGGTTGAACTGCGGATGGTAATCATCCAGGTTGAGATATCACTAAGACATGCAGAGATTATAGATGATACTGAGGGAACGACAGGTGCAGCTGTGATCCACGTAGCAGTGATAAGAGAAACCATGGGATTGGATGAAGGAGCCCAGCAAGGTGATGCACAGAGAGAAATGTAAAGGACTAGATGTTATTTTGCAAGAATTAAGCAGATAGGACTGGTGAGCTTTGTCAGGCTGAATGGCCAGTTCTCGACTAAACTCTCCTGAAAACAATTAACAATACATGGACTTTAACATAACAGGAACACAAGTCTACTTGATAGTACTTTTTCATAGAAATGGTAAATAGTTTAGAAGCCTACTTCCAATAGGAGCTCATTCTCTGCTCTTTAAATATGTTCACAATTATAGCCAAGATGTGGTCTAAAAGGTGATTAACGTGCCCTATTAAGAAAGCAGATAGATGGCTAGAGTATTAGAATATTAGAAAAATTTGTAAAAGAACAGTTTGCTCAGTTCAACAAAGCTCACCAATCCTTTTCACCTAACTTCTTGAAAAAATAGCCTCAAATTGGGGGTTCAAAGTCCTTAAATCCTGTGATTTACCACACCAGTGTCTTGGTAACTTATTCCATGTCTCTGTGATTCTCTGTGTGATGAGAAACTTTCTAACATTGCAAGTATTTGCCCTTAACAAGTTTCCATGTGTGTTCCCATGTTCTTGTTGAAGTCATTTTAAATTAATAGCCTAGATCCACTGTACTAATTCCTTTCATAATTTTAAACATTTCAATAAACAAATTTCTAAACAAATCCAGATCATATTATGTGATATCATCTGCTGTTAAATTCTGCTCCGTACTTGTTATATTTTTATTTTTATACTGTATTGAGGATTTGTTCTGTTCTGTGTATTGTATTGTATTGTATTGTATTGACCTCCTTCTTTTTGACACCCACTGCACGCCCAACCTGTCTGGAAAGGGGTCTCATTTGAATTGGACAAATGTTTGAATTGTCCTTCAAACATTTCTTATAATCTGACAGGTGTTTATCAATGTTGTCCTCATTTAACTGAGCTGGCTGAACCATTGCTAACTCTTTGGAGGTATAAGGATCCTTAGTAGATTACTTTGTATTAAAATGTCCCTTTCTTTGTGCGCTAGTTGGGGTGAGGACAGGATTGTCTGATCTCATTTGAGCAGGATGAAGGTCAGTATCTTCTTATATAATACGCTATCGTGGCTGTCCCTTTGTCTGTCCAGGATTTTAAATCACTGTTGGAACTATTGACCTGAAATTTGGTACACATATACTACAGTATGTGACCTCTACTGTCCACTTTTGGGGTGATGATTTTTATTCCTCTTTTATTTTTATTTTATTTTATTGTAGAATCAACTCTCGGCAGTGGGCAGCAGGGCGGCCGTGTGGTGCATGCATACGGGCGCCGTTCTCATCCCTACCACCATCGCCTTTACTTCCTCTACTTCTTCATATCTTAAATCATTCTTGAGACAGATTGAACATTTAAGTGCCAGCTTAAGTGAAGAATTAAGAACAACGTACTAAGTAATTGCAACACAAACACTGACTTAATCAGTTTTAAGCGAAAAGATGCTGACGGAAGAAGAAAAGAAGCAGCGGGCCGCTAGAGTGGAGAAAAGAAGAGCTGCTCAGGAAGCAGCAAGCGCATCAACCTCTGAACAAACGACTGCTAAACGTACAGAGAAAGAAAGAGGATGAAAACTAGGAATGCTCAAGTCAAGTGTATTCACTACATGTCATCGTGAAGTATGCCGTTACTGGTACTGTATATTGATCAGTACTGTCAGCATTGTGAGCACATGTTCCAATGACGTCCAGGTTAGGTTAGCTGGTGACACTAAATTCTAGAAGTGAGTGTGGCTGTGTGAGTGTGTCCTGTGGTAGCCTGGCATCCCATCTGAGATTGGCTCCTGCTGGCCCATGTAGTCCTAAAATGAAATAAATTGGTCATTAAAATAAATGGATTTGTGCTGTAAAAAGGTTTCAATGTGGATTAGCTTTTCATTATTGATTTGTCATTACATGTACTTGTCATTTATATTTAGATTAATTTACAAATCACAAAATTGAAAGGACATACCTAATTTCTATATGTGTACATTTGGAGTACTGGCAGGGTATGAAACTCGTTTAAGGAGACGTTGGCGGGAGTTAAACCTATTTGCAGTTTATTGTGTTGAACACTTAAAAGACAGTGTCATTATAAAAATAAAGAAATACAGAGTAAGGAAAGTTGCATATCTATGGATGTTTTGATTATAAATAATAAAATAAGACAAAGTGATAGAGGCACACTGCAAATGTGACTACCTTAGGAAAGCAGGTACTGTAACAATGAAGTAATTCAGAACAATATGAGCAGTAAACAAAATGTCGGCAGACTGTAAATTGCATAATTAAAGTAAAGGGTACAGAGCAAATAAGTAAGGCACATTTATATTTCAACATACCTTTTAAGTGTACTTTTTTTATAAGCAAACATGGCAATTGAATTTATTCAAACCTAAGTTGCCATAGCAAGTGAAATTAACAAATAAATTCCACAGCCTTTTCTACCTTACATACAATGTAATCTCCTAATCATTAACGGACATAGAAATACTGAAATGTGCATGCATTTTATTTTTTTATACATTTTCACTAAAGTAAAGTTTGTGCTTTTCTATTACGTCAACTGGAACAAAACACAGTGTGCAGCATGCTCTTGAAATGGACATGAATTGTTCACATATTTAAAAAAAAAATGTTTCTCTTATTTGCACAATTAGATCTATGGATTTTGATAAGAAAACAGCCCTGTTAAGACTGGCATCCCATCCAGAGTGAGATTGTGCCTTTAGCCCAACAATCCAGGCTTAGGCTCCCATCACCCATCACTTTGAATTAGAATATGTGCATTCTAAAAAATGATGGATGGATGGATAGATATGAAGTTTACTGTTAAAATATCAATTAGAATCTCAGATTAGGATCAAGTGAAACACAAAAAGGTTGATCGGTTTACGTATTTGGACTCTTCCATCATTTGAACACTTGACAGGTTTGTCTCAATAGGCTGGCCCAGTGTTGCCTTTGCAGTTACTGTGAATGCAATTAGGACTCACTTCAGCATCCGCTTGTTGCATGCTAGCAGTTGCAAAATGGAGATGTCCCTGTTGCATGCTAACAAAAAACAGCAAAATGGAGAAATTCCTGAAAGAAAATGACAATGACAGAATTTCTATCATTAGAATAATTGTAAAAGTAAGATAACCCAGAAATTCGCTGATGTGACAACAATGGATTTTACCAGCAGAAAATAGCAAGAAAAAAGTGCCAAGATCTTAAAAATGTACTAATGTAAAGATCTAAAGTTAATTATACTAATTGTATCAAAGTAATGATAAATTTAAGAGGGCAAAAAGTTAAAATTCAAATTAAACTGTGACAGCAGGCTCTCTTTCTTCTTTTCAAATCAGTCAAACCTTTATCTACATCTGCCTGACTCCAAGTTCAGATGGAAGAGGCTTTCACCTCTGACCAAGAATTAGTTCTAGGAATTTCCTAGAATAACATTTAGGGTCAGGACTAGCCTCAGAACACCAGGGTCCATACTTGTAGCATTCTCTTCCTGTGACTCCAGGTGTTCCTTCAACCTTTGCTCACTCAAAGAACTGGCCAACATCCAAGTGATGCCCTCATTATAATGTGTGTCATGTTGCCACACAGGAACAGTAGCACTGCTTTGATGCTGGGTGCCGCCAGTCTGCAAAAGAGCGGAGAACGACAGGGTATGAGCTACCGTGGAAATGTGCGTGGCTTTACGCCAGTTTTATACATCGCGATTTGAATGTGGAAACGTTCTTACGCAACATTTCTGTGCGTACGCACCATTTATACATGAGGCCCCAGGACTCTAAAGCCTTGGACCTTTGTCCTTTTTCAAAGACATCAGAAGCACCACACACCCCTTTCCAGCAACTTCATGACCCCTGATGCTCTCCCAATCCATTTACTGATTTCATAGGGAGAGTCACCAGAGACATGAATGTCACTGCCGAGTTAAGTAAACCTCTCGACAAGGTCGACACTCTCTCCGCAAACAGACACATTGCTGATGGCTGTGGCCAAGAGGTCATTGAAGGCCTGGATCTTGGCTTTTATCCAGGACACTCGCAGGCTTAGACACTCGGACTCCTCACGCAGTCTCTTGAGAGCCCTGATCAGAGCCTCCATTGACTGCACGAAGATCACAGCATCGTCAGCAAAGTCAAGATCTGTGAATCTTTCTTCACCAACAGATGGACCCCACAACCTTGCCCAACACCCAGTCCATACAAGCACTGAACAGAGTAGGAGCAAGAACACAACCCTGATGAACCCCACAATCAACTGGGAAAAATGCAGAGGTCCTGCCTCCACTTTGCACAGCACTCACAGTACCAGTGTACAGGCCGGCCATGATATCCAGCAACCTCGAGGGTATTCTGCAAACCCTCAGGATGTCCCACAGGGTAGCTCGATCAACTGAGTTGAACGCTTTACAAAAATCAACAAAGGCTGCAAAGAAACTCTGCTGATATTTGCGTTTGTGCTCTATGAGAACACTCAGTGCCAGGATGCGGTCAATGATAGACTTCTTAGGTGTAAAACCAGACTGCTGCAGTTGCTGGTAGGTGAGCAAGTGATCACAGATCCTATTGAGGATGACCCTAGCAAGGACCTTACTTGGCACAGAAAGCAATGTTATCCCCCTATAGTTGCTGCAATCCAGGTGATCACCCTTCCCTTTCCAAATAGGATGACAAGTCCCATTTTCCAGTCAGTTGGGATGATGCCAGTCTCCCAGATAAAAGCAAAGATTGCTTGCAATGCCAGGAGGACAGCCTTACCACCAGCCTGGAGAAGTTCACCCCAGATACCACAGATCCCTGCAAGGAAAAAAAAGGAAAACAGAAGCAGGATCGAGGCTGAGACAATATTATAGAGGCAGGTGAACTGGCCTCGAGAGAAGCAAGCAGATGGCACTCATGGGGCAGGGTTGCACCTGCTAAGTGCTCAAGGAGCTGGAACGAACCAACCACTCTGAGTGAGCTCCCACTGAAGTCTGAGGTGTGGTGGTGGGAGAAAGGAGCAGGGCTCACAGGGTTGACCAGTGAAGGCCATAGGATGGTGGCAGGAGCATGAGTCGCATTTTGAAGGATGACTGTGCTTGCCGGTGGGCATTTCCTCTTGTTGATGGGGTGTGCAGAGGAGACATCAGTTTGAGAAACAAAGCACTGAAGCTCATATTGGTTTTTATAGACGGATTCTGGTAATGATTTTAACCCTGTTTTATCATTATCATATTTATTGTTGATTTTAACCTCCATTAGAGCGCTGTTTTTATTCTGGATTATACAGCTGTTTATTTATTAATAAACTAAACTTCCCTGAATTTTTTGCAACACTTTGTTGTGACAATAAAAGCACTTTGCACTGATATGCACCAACCTTGTGTTGTTATGTGTCTTAATTGCCCAGTCCTTCCTTAGTCTATGATTATTGGTGTCCCAGTTTTAAGATGAGTATGCCAGTTATGGGCAACCCAGACATCATTGTTGTCATCTTAACAATGTGAACCAGAGCATTACATGACCAGCTACGGCAACAGTAAAGCAACAATAAATAACAGCTGTGGTCATCACAAAATCTTTACAAAAAGGTGGTGACTGTGGCAAACAGTTTTCTAAAATGGTGCTGCAATAAGGTCACTGATAGGGTGACGCTTCACAGTACAGATAGACAATGAGCCAAAACGCTCTGCAAAAACAAACCAAGTGCTTTTTAACACAAAGTAATGGAATATTCTCAAATGGAAAAGTCAATCAACTGACCTCAACCCGATTGGACATGCATTTCACTTGCTGAGGACAAAACTGAAGACAGAAAGTCCAATGAACAAGCAGCAACTGAAGACAGCTGCAGTAAAGGCCTGGCAAAGCATCGGTAGGGTGGAAACCCAGCACTTGGAGATGGCCATGGATTCCAGACTTCAGGCAGTCATTGACTGGAAAGGATTTTCAACCAAATATTGGAAACAATTGTTATATTCATGATTATGTTAGTTTGTCCAAATACTTTTGAGGCCATGAAAATGGGGGACCATGCATAAAATGGCTGTCATTTCTAAATGGCTCATACAATGTTTTTGTTAAGTCCCTTGAATTAAAAGTGCAAGTCTGCACTTCAATCACATCATAATGGATTCATTTCAAATTGATTGTGTTGGCGCACAGAGACAAAATTATGAAAACTGTATCACTCTCTAAATACTAACTAACTGTATCAGTTAATGCTGTAAAAAAGGTTAAAGGTTATTTATATGCTGAAAAGGAAAGATGGTAAAAAGACACAATGTTACAGCTGAATAATCTTCATCAGGTGTGCTACTGAAAAGCAAAGAGCAGGTAACATAAATAGGAGGGGAAGGAGGGCGCAAAGTCAGGGCAGATGAAAGGAGAAGATGAGAGAAAGTGAGCAAAAGCTTCTAATAGAGAAGGCGAAGGGAGAGATTAAAATGTTAGTGGGCCATTAAGACCTGGAGAAATATGTGATCCCAAGCTGAGAATGAGCTTTGCTTCTTCTAATTTTCTTTGAAAACTGTCTTTGAAGCCTTGTGAAAAACACAAATAGAGAGCTCAGTGTGGCTATGACCAAGGGATATGACGTGTTTTACAAAAGACTTTTGTACGGTGTTTGATTGTAATGGCTCAAACGTGCTTCCTGAAATAGACTGCCAGTCACCTGCTTGTTTCACTTATGTAGATGGCTGGTCACTTCTTACAAGAAATGAAATGAATAAGATTTTTAGACTGGCAAGAGGCTTGTTATTTAATATTGAATTTACCAAAGGGACAAGATACAATGCTGTTGGTTACATATTTGCACGTGACACAGTGGATCCTGTGATAGCTCAAAGTTCCTGGTGATGAATGTAGCTCTCCTCTCTAAAGAGAGCTGCAGACGAGATGTTTGTATAGGTTAGTTGGTCAATTGGAGGAGATCAAGGGAGGGTTAGGAAAAAAGGCTCCTGGGGAAGGATAAGTCTGCAAAATGGGGAAATTTTGTTTAAAGACCTGTCAGAGAGAGAGAGTTACTGTAGTGTGAAATGGGAAGTCCAGCAGGATGCGGGTATCATGATTGGGGTACCTCTTACAGCAGATGATGCAAGGTCTACTATGGGCTTGATTTAGGGCCCTGTCCAAAATATGTGAAGAGTATCCTTTATCAATGAAGAAACTCCTCATTCTGAGTGCTTTATTACAGACGTCATCCTCGTCACTGCAGAGGTGGCAGAGTCTTGGCAACTGTGAAAGAGGTTGAGAGTTTTTAGTATGCCAGGAATAGAAGATGCTGAAGAGAAGGTAACTATATGAATCACTTGGCTTATAAGAGACAGAAGTTTTAAGTCATGCAAAGCTTATGGAAAGACTAGAGTTGTGGTAGAAACATCAACGATAAACCTGAGAAATGGATTTAACCTAGCAAAATCATTAATGAATTCCTGTAGCTGACTTCTGGAACACGAGCCAGTGCCAATACAATCAACACTGTAACTGTTGTCACACACGTGCGATTGGGAGGCAGTCAAAAAGCCCAAAGGTGAGTGAAACATCGCGAGATAAAGGATTATCATGTGGTACTTACCTGAACCTCTTCTCCCAACAGGAAAACAGAAGAAAGATAATCGTGGCCATTTCTGGGTTTCAAAATGGCCGCCACAATGTCACTTCCGGCAACTCCGTAGGGCATCACTTCCGGTTAACCCCATGGACATCACTTCCGCTTCCTCCATAATGATGCTGTTTGTGGTTCCTGATTACACCGTCATTTCCTGCCAATCAGTTCATGTTCCCATCATCCATCTATACTAATAAAAGGCAAAGCCCTCACTGACTCACTCACTCACTCACTCAATCAACTCACTCACTCACTCACTGTCTGACTCACTCACTCATCACTAATTCTCCAACTTTCGCCATATTGAACTTTCTTATTTATGGCCCCATCTTCACGGAATTTGGTAGGTGGCTTCCCTGCGCTAACCAAAACCGATGTACGTACTTATTTCAGTGGTATGATGCTACTGTCGGCCGCCATATTGAAGTTTCCAATGTCACTAATTCTCCAACTTCCCGCGTAAGTAGAAGGCTGAAATTTGCCAGGCTCATTCCTTACAGCTTACTTACAAAAGTTAAGCAGGTTTCATTTCAAAATTCTACGTGTAACGGTCATAACGGTCAACAACGTCCGCCATGTTGAACTTTCTTATTCATGGCCCCATCTTCATGAAATTTGGTAGGCGGCTTCCCTGTGCTAACCGAAACCACTGTCAGCCGCCATATTAAACTTTCCAAAGTTACTAATTCTCCAACTTCCCGTGTAGGTAGAAGGCTGAAATTTGGTGCTGATTTCGGTGGTATGATGCCACTGTCGGCCGCCATATTGAACTTTTCAACGGTCTTTGTTACTTATGGGCCCATCTTCAAGGAATTTGGTACGCGGGTTCCCAGCGCTAACTGAATCCTACTTACGTACATATATACGTCCATAGCCTGCAGCTCGGTCACCGTGTGAGGCGGCGTTGGGTCCCCCATTCCAACGCCTCCCACGTTGTTGGCTGCCTGCCTATATAAGGCCGTCCGTCGCGCCGGTCTCTACATTCCCTTCCTTGCTTCGCCATGGGATTCACGTCTCCCTGCTGATAAGTACAACCTTTTTATTTAATCCACGGCTTCTCCGCTGTTATATTGTTCATTTATTACGATTATAGTTATTGTTTAGGTATTTTAGACTTACTTTACATTGTTCAGGTACCCATTTCCTTTATCATTCCAACCGTACTGCCATTAACATGTCTATCGAGGTGATCACCATCGATCAAAGAATTGTCACTTACCGAGTGGTTTCCATGCCCGGAGATGGCACCTACCTTTTCCATTCTCTTTGTTACATATTGCACGGCCAGATCAGGCTCACTCTTGATATCTGGAGGAACAGTGTGTCTTATGTATTGAATGACTGGGACAGGTTCAAGGTGTGGTTTAATTTTCTTCTTAATAAAAATTTTAAGGCAGTACTTCGCCGCTGCGAAGCGCGGGTATTTTGCTAGTTTCATATATAAATGCCATTTTGTAACAACCATGTTGTCAACTGTTACTCGTTTTTCAAGTACTTTTGATCACTTTGCATCCTTCTGTCCGCAGGACAATATACGGGGACAGTATCCAAAACTTTATTTTTGTGGAGTTTCTTTTTCTTTTTGAATTATTTCCACACTGTACAATATTAGCCAGCATTTGCTCAGAAATATTTTCAAATTATATTTTTATCATGATACTCTTGATATAATTATTGATGATCACTTAATTATTCTATAATGATCACCATCTGAAGGTGGTTTATAGTGGGCCACAGTGTGACCCCAAATTGGGGATTGAACAATCAACCTCAAGGTCTTTTGTCAAACACCATAACCTCAAGGACCTACTACCTTTCTATCATCCCATCCCTTCTAAGTGGGGAAGCATCATCTCTCAAGATTACGTCAGCTCACATGAAGCTTTCCACATTGTGTCACTGGGAATTAAATGTCAGACATCACATCTTGCTTATCATAGCATCTAATATCAGTTGACTGTCAAGTACAGGATCGCAGTCATTCAGAGTACATTTTATTTGTTTCTTCTTATCTTGTATTGTTGAATAGATAAGTGGTATCAAATGTTAATCAGGGAATTTCTCATTTTTGCTGGCTTTGTGCTTCTACAGTATGTGTACATCTAGCTAAAGGGACATCTTAAAATGGAATGCCTATCTAATGAGTTTCTTAATTCATTAGAGATACCACAGCTAGATATTCTTAGTGTTGCAGAACTGGATAAACCTCTGACACTTTCAGAATTACTAGATGCTATAAACTCACTTTAAAGTGGGAAAGCAGCTGGTCCTGATGGCTACCCAGTGGAATTTTATAAACAATTTTCAAATAAAGACCTGTTAGAGAGGGGGTTTTGGTCTCGTCCTTTTGGGGAAATGGATCTCTGAGATGGAACTCTGTTAGCAGCGGTTTTTTTGTTTATCATCCTGAGGTATCCTGTATTTACTCAACCTGAGGGACTTCAATTACAGTATATGCAAGCATATATAAGCATAAGTGGCAGAAAAAAAGGCTCAGAAAGAAACAGAAAAGACAGCTAAAGCTTTATCGAAGCCCAAACAGGACTCAAGTTCAAGCTCAAGGTGCAGCCTGCCAGAGACTGACCTGGAGCAGATAAGCGAAAGCACAGATCTCCTGGGACCTGAAGCTGCTGTATCGTCTCCAGCCGAGAGCGAAAGTTGGAGTGAATGTGCAAGTGAGTCGGCCAGGAGTACTTGTTGATTCCAAAAGGTTCACTGAAACTGAAAATGGATTTATCTTCTGCCCTGTCAACTACCCCTTGCAAGCCAGCAACACCAAGTCTAACTGGACGTGCACCAAACTAACAATATTTTGGACAAAAGTCTTTGCATGCCTATCAGACGGCCTTGGCATCACAATTACTCCGACCCATTAACAGCTGTATTTGGTGTACTCCGAGATGGACTTAAAGTAAAGAATGACAAACAAACTGTAATTTCCTTTACTACACTACTAGCACGTTGACTTATCTTGCTCAGTTGGAAGAATCCCACCATTTTTAAGTCAGTGGGTAAAAAAATCTTACTCTCACATAGAGGATGTGTTAAAAACTTTTTTAAAATATGTCAGGATCTAATCAATAACATTTTGGAATGAGCTTCCATTTCAGGGCAAATTATATCCTTCTTTTCTTGCTCCTTTTATAGAGTACCTTCAGTTGCTAGCTCCTCTCTCTTTCTCTTGGGTGGGGGTTGACCCATAGGCGGTTTTAGACGGGGTCCAACAGGGGCCAGTGCCCCTGTAGAACTGGCCCTGGCCACTGTTATGGCCCCTGTGCTGAAGAGATAAAATTTTAATCAATTACTTACGGTGATATGAGCGGAGTTTCTCCACATTAAAATTAGTAAAAACTTACCTCCGGTCCACCTTTACTAATGAGCGTTTTAGCAATCTAGGGGTGCTAAGCATTGAATCCAGAAGAGCCAAGGCTTTGAACCTTGATGCATTTGTGGACCATTTTGCAAGAAATCACAAACAGGCTACAGGCTACTGTGTTGCCAGTGCAAGAGGCTGAGAAATTACTGAACAAAAAATGTGAGTGTACATTTAAGTTTCATGCTGTAAAAAAGTCACTTTATAACAAAATAAATACATACCTACATAAAAAGAAAAATATCTTGCATACAAAAAAGAGAAATGTTACTGTACAAAAGTAAAATTTGTTTAAAGGTTTATTGTGCATATGTACAGTATGTGAAATCTTTTGTTTGAAATTCATTTGTATGTTTTATTGTTAAATGTTTAATTCATTTTGTTTGTGCTCCAAATAAATTCACTTAATATATTAACCAATTAAATATTGCCCTTTTATTTTTTGTTCTGTGCCCCCATGAAAAAACACTGGCCCCACCCTGGCCCCCCTGGTAAATTTGGTCTGGAACCGCCACTGGGTTGACCTGACCTGACTGTATGGAAAGTTATCTGTTTTTAATTAAAATTAATACAAATATATAAAAAAATGGAATGCCTAAAGTGCAATTATACACCCTGTGTGTTGACATAAGATTTCAGTGATATAGAACTAATGGATAAGAGTTGCTCAAAAAACATGAATCATATATATGAAACTTATTTAAACATTCTTATTCTTTTACAATGAGCATACTGTGTTATTATACTATGAAAGAAAACATGAAGGAATGAAGGGTACAATTAGTAGCCACTATTTGTCAAACATTAGCTAAATATGCCTGAAATACTGTGCAGTTGTAATCAGAAAGGCAGAAAACCACATTCCAAATTTGACTTGCAACAGAGATTATATGCAGTTTTCAAATAATTTCCTAAAAATTTGATACAGTAAGTTATGTTGAAGTCTGAAACAATTTGGGGTGACACTACTTAGAAAATTGTCGCTGGAAATGAATTTATGCCTGTTAGGTTTGCATCATGATTGTCAAGGGTATGATTATATAGTGGGGCCCACTGAGAATAAGTCAAAGGGAATGCAGGAGAAGGTTTTAGAGCAGTGGCTCCCAAATTTGGTTCTGGGGACCCCCCTGGGACTGCAGGTTTTTGTTCCAACCAACTTCTGTTTTTAATTAGACTCCAAGCTTATTTAAGTAAACTGTTATTTCTCAGTTTTTCTGTTTTGGTGTCAAGGAAGAAATTACAAAAGAAAGAGTCAGTCATCTTCCAACTCGCTATATCCAAACACAGGGTCACAGGAGCCGATCCCAGCTAACACAGGGCGCAAGGCAGGAAACAATCCCTGGGCAGGGCGCCAGTCCACTGCAGGACACACACACACACACCCAACACACACTTTAGGATTGCCAATGCACCTAACCTGCATGTCTTTGGACTGTGGGAGGAAACTGGAGCACCCGGAGGAAGCCCACGCAGACACAGGGAGAACATGCAAATTCCACGTAGGGAGGACCTGGGAAGCGAATCCAGGTCTCCTTACTGTGAGGCAGCAGTGCTTACACTGCACCACCGTGCTGCCCAGAATAGTGAAGTATACTCCTTAATATTGAATTGTTTTTTCTTTTCTTTTTTTAAATCTGTAGATGTGAGTCTAATGATAAGGTCAGGTGGCCAGAAAGAATGAAAAAAACTCCAGTTAAGATGGAGAAGAAAGGTTATAACATGGAATGTAGGGTAACATGCACTCCAAAATATACAAAGAATCAAGGTTATTTAAGGCTTTATATACCATTAGTAGTATCCATCCATCCATCCATTTTCCAACCCGCTATATCCTAACTACAGGGTCACGGGGGTCTGCCGGAGACAATCCCAGCCAACACAGGGTGCAAGGCAGGAAACAAACCCCGGGAAGGGCACGCACACACACACCAAACACACACTAGGGACAATTTCGGATCATCAATACACCTAACCTGCATGTCTTTGGACTGTGGGAGGAAACCGGAGCACCTGGAGGAAACCCACGCAGACACGGGGAGAACATGCAAAGCGAACCCAGGTCTCCTTACTGTGAGGCTACACCGCTACCACTATGCCACCGTGCTGCCCCAAATGAAAGAGTGTTAATGCATTTTAATAAAAATTAAGCAGTTATATGTGGAGTTTTTTTTTTACTTTTTATTTATGTTCACCCTGATTTCCATTCAGCCTTTCCATTATTGACTAATTAGTGGGTCTGACACTGAAGCAGTTGCAGGCTTTCATCATTTAGTGTTGTTTGTCTGGGTGTCTGCTTTGCTTGTTTTTAATGTCACTGTTAGGTTACCATGAAGGGTGCAGACTACACAGAATAAGGGAAAATAATAGGAATACAACAAAAAAGAGTTAAGCATTTAAAGCTATAGCAAAAAATAGAAATATTTCTAAATGCCTTACAATTTAAACATCATACTGCTGTACTTTTCAGAATGAAGAATAAGAGAACAGAAAATAAAAGATCAGCCAACCAAATGAAATCTGCTATTCTAAATTATTATCACTTATTGTGAATCTGGTTGGAACAAAAACCTGCAGCCATGGGGGTCCCCAGGACCGAGATTTTGGAGGCACTGTTCTAGAAGAAGGCAGAGAACCCATGTACATGTCCACTTCCGTTATCGTTTTTACCAAAGGAACTGACCAACAGTTGGATCTCCTCACCTCCATGCTTACAGCCATGCCCACATCTGGCGCCCCGTTAAAGGATCTTTGTGGCAGGCAGGTGATCACCGGGTGAAGGAAGATGATTTGGACTTCTCGTATTGTGAAAAAGACAATGTTGGTAGTGACCTATATGTCCAGTGTCATCTCAACAATACATGGGGTTACCCTTTCTTAGCCCATCCCTTATTAATGTGTTATATTAATTTATTTTTACTTAGGATAATAATAATAATAATAATAATAATAATAATAATAATAATAATAATAATAATAATAATAA
>JANRMT010062796.1:58970720-58981662 GCA_026402145.1 Polypterus bichir lapradei
AATAATAATAATAATAATAATAATAATAATAATAATAATAATAATAAATTATGTCAATTTGTAAACTCCAAGAATGCAGTACAAGAAGAATACAACAGAGATAGATAGATAGATAGATAGATAGATAGATAGATAGATAGATAGATAGATAGATAAAATAATTAAACAAATAACCATAAAAACACAAACATAAAAACACACTGGTGTGTTTTTGTAACCTCACAGCACAATGCTGGAGCAAAGAATGAGAAAGCCCTATTGGCCCAGCACACTTTATATACTGTCTACAGTGTTGCCTCACATATTCTACTGTGTGAGTGAGTGTGTGTGTCTGTTTGTGTGTTTGTGTATGTTTATGTGACTGAGTGTGCCCCATGATGGACTTACATTGTGCCCAAGTTGGTTGCTGCCAAGTTCTGCTGGGATAGCAACCGGATTCCCACAGTTCAATTACTGGTAAACATGTTTTCGGAGAACAGATTGATCTTCAGGTTGGTTTTCTCAGAGATTTTTTGTTTCCCCTTACTGCCCAAAGCTGACTTGAGTATGTATGAGTATCAGGTTTGACGATGATTGCTATGAATGTGGGCTTATGGACACATGTTAGAATCAATCAGGTGGAGGACTTGTAAAATTGTAATTATATAAGGTGTCCAATAAATAAATAGAAACGCCAAATCTGCGTACAGTATTTGGTTTGTAGTCTGGATGTGTCTGTTGAAATTCTGAACAATTACCTCATTCTTGATTAAAGACATCTTGGGGATGTAAAAATAAAAATATATCCAGTATTTTGATATTATTGCAATAATAGTTATATAATTATCTTTCAAATTATTCACTGTGCAGCACAAGTTTGCAAATGAACATCTAAACAAGCATGATGCATGGAGGTGCATCAGTTGTGGTTTGAGCTTATGTTGTAACCAGTGGCACGAGGAACATGTCATTGGTTGAAGGAAGAATTGATTCAAATAAATACCAGCAAATTCTATAAACGATTGAATAAACGAACATCACCATAAAAAAAGTTGAAGTTAAAAAGAGGATGGGTCCTACAACAAGATAATAATTTGAAACACACTTCGAAATCTACAATGAACTACCTCAAGAGGTGCAAAATGATGGCTTTGCCGAGGCCCTCAGAATCCCCTGACCAAAAAATCAGTGAAAATCAGTGGATAGATCTCCAAACAAGATGGACCAAGAATCAATCTTTTGCAATCTTTTGCATGGACAAGCAGACAAAAATACCCCAAGTAAGAACTGAAAGACTCTTAGCTGGCTACAAAAAGCATTTACAAGTTGTGATACTTGCCAAAGGGGGTCTTACTAAGTACTGATCACGTTGGGTGCCCAAACTTTTATTTCAGACCCTTTTCATTTTTTTGGTATTTTGTACCTGTGAGTGATAGAAATAAAAATCTTGCTTAAAATATTAAAAGCATGTGTCATCTTTAACTTTATGGCTTTTGGTGATCAGTTCATCTTCTGCTCACTTAATTAGTCACAGTAACAGGCATTTTAAGCAAGGAGGCCCAAACTTTTGCATGTCATTGAATATAATGTTAATAAAATAAATTATTTGGTTTAAAATTTTTAATCAAATCACATGCAGTGAGAAATGTAAACATGACATTCAGACAGCACACATAATTGACCATACAGACTGTGCTCAGCCTAATTCCTTCTGTTCAAATTTGAAGTAAGTTTTACACATTTTTTTAGAAGTTATGTATTAAAATAAAATATTTGTGCCAAATTACATGAATAAAAAGGCAATTATAAAATAAATAGTAACTTGAAAAAGTGCAGTTATATAGGTTAATGAGTCATTAAATTGTGAATCAATGTAGTCATCTATTAGGAAATGCTATTTCATTATTTTATTTAGTTTTTGTTGGCATTAAAAGAGCCATTTGTAAATACAGAATTTGGTTTGGAAAAGTTCCACTGTTACATATTTTAAAAATAAGGCCCCAAGGAAATAGTAATAATAATAAGGCAATAAAAAAATAAAATTATGTTGTTGTATTGCATAATTCGATGACTTTATTTAGTTGTTTTCTTTACAGTCTTTATAGTTTTTATATATTTTCAATTGTGCAAGCCTGGGGCAGGTCAGACAGAACTTTGCTCATCTTATGTTTCAAGAAGGATTTAAATATAAGGCTGGTGAACACTCCTAACCTTCCACTTTCACCTCTATATATAAGGTCATCAGACCTCCTGTCAGCTCAGATCATGGAACTCATGAAGACAGGACCTCTCTGAACTTCTGAGACCAAACTTACATCATTCTGGTGTCATTTTGAGAACCTTGATTTTTTTTTTTTGGGTCATATTTTCTTTACAAACCAACCTTCAGGTCATATACAGGACATCTGTGGTGCCCCAACTGTTCTTCTGTGTTCCTTGTCTCTTTTTACTATATATATATATATATACTAGGGGTACCTCGCTTTGCTCGCCAGCCAGCTGAACGCACCCCAAGGCTTCTCCAAAACCCTCTCTTAAACGGTGATACAATGGGAAACAAATACAGCTTTTTTACCTCCTCTTTGCTCGATCAGCTGCTGGCTTGCTGCTGCTGCTGTGCTGCGTGCACAGCATCTCGTATGGCACTTCAAACATTTAAAAGCCTGTACAGCAGCTGCCCTACTGCTTGTGTTTTATTTCTGGCCTGGGGCATGATTAAATCTCTTGGCACAAAGTCCCACCTTGCGAGATGTGAGTTCTTGATATTTTTTAGTTTATAATTTAAAAACAGAATAAGAATCTGAAAATCTAACAATATCACATTAAAGTTCGATAAATTCTGAAAAGAATAATACCAAACATATATATGTAGGTTTTAAAATAAGCCTGGTTTAAAGCATGACAAAAAACGTGACATTAAAAATGTCACTGTTGCACTTTTAGGCTCAGGATTTTATATATATACATAGTGTATATATATATATATATATATATATATACAGTATATATATATATATATATATATATATATATATATATATATATATAGTAAGGTTTGTAAACTCTTTTGGGACTCCCCCCAATATGACAACACCCCATCACATTTCTCAGCAGAAAGCTGCTACCCAGGAAGTATAATTATTTGACCATTGAAAAGGAATGCTTGCTGATTAAGTGGGAGGTGGAGGCCCTCATATTCCTTGACGTTGCAAAAGGCCAGAGGCTGCGAATCGCTGGATCCTGGTTCCAGCACCCTGAACCGCATTGTTGGACTTAGTACTCCAATACTGGTGGTGTGGTGAAGGAAATCACATCTTCGTGGCCAGATGCTGGAGGCTCTTGCAAAATTGCAGGGTCTACAGAAGTGCCCAGTTTGTGAATTCTGACCACAGATTTGTTGTTGTTTCCGATGGGAGTGTGAGCTCCGTGGAAATATGTTCTTTTATATTGCAGCGTTTTAATAAACCTTTATTTAAATAATTATAAATTATAACGGTGATATCCCTCTTTTCGGCGATAGGCGGCGACAAAGTCACAGAAAAGACAGAATATACTTAGCTTGTTTAATGCGGCTTACGTTGCTATATAGACAGGGAAGACCAGCGATTTTCTCATCTTTAAACCGAGGGGAGTCGGTCGTGTAGAAATTGCTTTTTTTCTGTCACAACGAAGGTGGAGTTTTGAGTCTATGGCTTCCACTCACTCAGGTCTTCAGAGCTTGGCAAGGTTCCAGCTTCTTTTATATTGTGTCCACACGACCAAATCCCCAGTACCATTACCAAACAAGGCAGACAAACTTGTGCTGAGCATCAACCAGGCAGGTCAAATAACACTTAGTCCTTTTAGGGCTGTCCTTGTCTGTCTTTATGCTTTGCTTGGCCCAGCAATTCTGAATGCTGACACTCTGTGCTAAATCTGGCTCAGCTCTTCATGGCATGTTACACAGAAAAAGAATGAAAATACATTAAAAAGATCTTATAACAGATACAGTGACACAATTCTTAATATTATAACAAACTTATTATAACAGTTGTTGCTACTCTTAGGATCCAGCTTAGGTCCAGTAGGTTACCACCTACTAGGAAAATGAGCCTGGACTTGGCCAGACTCCAAGAAGAGGCTGTTTCTAATGAGTTTGCACGCAGTGTGTGAGAGGAACTTTCAGATCTGGGTACGACTGCCAATCCTAATGTGATGTTGGAGACCTTCCGTGACAAGACCCTGAAGGTTGCTGAGGGTTGTGTTGGTGTTACCGGTGTTCCCAGAAGGAGGCGTTTCATCTCACAGGGCACCCTGGATATCATTGAGAGGAGTTGCAGCGCACAGATCAATGGCAACTCTGGTCTGTACCGGGAACTGAGAAGGATTGCTGCAAGGGCTCTGAGGGCAGATAAAGAGGCGTTTGTTAGAGAAATCTGTGAGCAAGTGACACACCATCTGTGGTCTAGCGACCCATGTCCTGCTTACTGAGGAATCGAATCATTACGCACATCTGAATCTGTTCCTCAGAGAGTCGCAGTCAGGGCAGCTGATGGAACGGTCCTTACAGATGACACTACAGTTGTGACCCGCTGGGCTGGCTACTTTGAGCAGTTGTTCAAAGCTGATCCTCCAACTAGGATGTTGGATACCTCTAGGTCCACAGTTCTTCAGGCTGATCCTCCAATTAGCTGTGAACCACCCGATCTCACTGAGATTGCACAGGTGGTGAACCAGCTGAGGGGGGAAAGGCTGCAGGGATCTGTGGTATCTGGGGTGAACTTCTCCAGGCTGGTGGTAAGGCTGTCCTCCTGGCATTGTAAGCAATCTTTGCTTCCATTTGGGAGACTGGCATTATCCCAACTGACTGGAAAACGGGACGTGTCTTCCCAATCTGGAAAGGGAAGGGTGATCGCCTGGATTGTAGCAACTACAGGGGGATAACACTGCTCTCTGTGTCAGGTAAGGTCCTTGCTAGGGTCATCCTCAATAGGATCCATGATCACTTGCTCACCTACCAGCGACCAGAACAGTCTGGTTTTACACCTAAGAAGTCTACCATCGACCGCATCCTGCCACTGAGGGTTCTCATGGAGCGCAAACGATTTTTGCAAAGCATTCGACATGATCGAGCTGCCCTGTGGGACATCCTGAGGGTTTGCAGGATCCCCTCGAGGTTGCTTGTTATCATGGCTGGCCTGTACACTGGTACTGGGAGTGCTGTGCAGAGTGGAGGCAGGACCTCTGCGTTTTTCCTAGTTGATTCTGGAGTTTGTCAGGGGTGTGTTTTTGCTCCTACTCTGTTCAATGCTTGTTTGGACTGAGTGTTGGGCAAGGTCATGGGGTCCAGCGGCTGTGGGGCATCTGTTGGTGAAGAAAGATTCACGGATCTTGACTTTGCTGAAGAAGCTGTGATCTTCGTGGAGTCAATGGAGGCTCTGATCGGGGCGCTCAAGAGACTGAGTGAGGAGTCTTAGTGTCTGGGCTTGTGAGTGTCATGGATAAAAACCAAGATCCAGGCCTTTAATGACCTCTTGGGCACAGCCATCAGCAGTGTGTCTGTTTGCGGAGAGAGTGTCGACCTTGTTGAGAGGTTTACTTACCTTGGCAGTGACATTCATGTCTCAGGTGACTCTTCCTATGAATTCAGTAGATGGATTGGGAGAGCATGGAGGTCATGAGGTCACTGGAAAGGGGTGTGTGGTGCTCCCGATATCTATGCAAAAGGACGAAGGTCCAAATCTTTAGAGTCTTGGTGCTTCCTGTCTTGCTATATGGTTGCGAGACATGGATGCTATCCAGTGACCTGAGATGAAGACTGGACTCTTTTGGTACTGTGTCTCTCCGGAAAATATTTGGGTACTGTTGGTTTGACTTTGTGTCAGATGAGCGGTTGCTCATGGAGTCCTGAATGAGACACTTTACCTGCATTGTGAGGTAGTTTCAGTTATGGCACTACGACCATGTGGCGCGTTTCCCCTAGGGTGATCCAGCTCGTAAGATCTTCATTGTTGGGGACCTGAGTGGCTGGGTCAGGCCAAGGGGTCGCCCACATAACATTTGGCTGCGGCAGATAGAGAGTCATTTCCGGAGGGTGGGACTGGACCACGTGTCTGCCTGGGGGGGTTGCAAACCAGGATCCTGAGTTGTTTCACCGTGTAGTGGGTGCGGTAACGTGCTGTACCAGTGCATGCTCCCTAACTTGATTTGACTTGAGTTGGAGGCCCTCAGTTACTATCTCTTGGGACAATGGTTTACCCTGGTGACTGATCATGCCCTGCTACAATAGCTGTACAAACAGAAGGATACGAATGCCCAGCTCCCTCAGTGGTCTATTAGTCTGCAGACGCTTGCTTTTGATGTTTGCCACTGTCCCAGGGCTGCATACAAAAATGCTGACATTCTCTCCCACCTGGCTGAGCCTAGCTTGGACAGTTGCTTTGTCCACACCAGTGTGTATAAAGCTGAGGGGGCAGATGTAAGGTTTTTAAACTCTTTTGGGACTTCCCCCAATGTGAAGTCACATCCCGAAGTGCGATCGGCACATCTATGGAAGACAGCCTATCATTTGCCGGCCATGACCCTGCCTGATTGCTGTGTCTGTGTATAGGAGAGTGGTAGATCCCGTTACAATAAATAACTGTGCTGTTCCTGTTTCAAGCTGAATAAAGCTGGTTTTGAGTACTGAGTCTCTGCCTCGTGTTTTGGAGTGCAAGACAGGGACTCACACATCTCTATATATATATGTACTAGACATTAAGCCCGTTACAATAACGGGCGCCATTACAGTATTACATAAACATTAGTAGGAACAGTCTATATTAAATGGCAAGGGACCTTGTATGTGGCTGTAATATGCGTCACTGTATTGTGTGCCTTTAATTTTCTCTCTCAGTAATACTGGTTTGTACTTCCGTAAAATGCCTGTAATTTTCTCTGACAGTAATACAGTGGAACCTCGGTTCACGACCATAATTCGTTCCAAAACTCTGGTTGTAACCAGATTTGGTCGTGAACCGAAGTAATTTCCCCCATAGGATTGTATGTAAGTTTTTAAGCACAAATATAGTTAATTATAGTATTGAATGCACAGCATAAATTGTAAACTAAATGTAAAAACATTGAATAACACTAAGAAAACCTTGAACAACAGAGAAAACTAACACTGCAAGAGTTCGCACTATAGCCTTACGACTTAATAAACAACCAAGAAAAGTAACATTGCAACAATGCATGCACGCATCTGTGTGTGTGTCTCTCTCTCGCGGGCCTGCATTTGTGTGTGTGTCTGTCTCTCGCATGTGTGTGTGTCTTTCTTAAGCGTGCACCTCTGTGTCTGTGTCTCTCTCGCCTGTGTGTGTGTGTCTGTCTGTTTCTCTCTCTCGCGCCTGTGTGTGTGTGTCTGTCTGTTTTGCGCGCCTGTGTATGTGTGTTTGTCTGTCTGTCTCGCGCGCCTGTGTGTGTGTCTGTTGCGCGCGTTTGTGTGTGTCTGTCTGTCTGCCTCTGTCTCGCGCGCGCCTGTGTGTGTATGTCTGTCTCGCACGCACGCACCTGTGTGTGTCTCTCTCTCTGCACAGGGAATGCACAGGAAGAGACTGAACACGTGCCGTGCGGCCCCGCGCATGCGCACTTCACCAGAAGACACACACACACGGACACCTGGACGCACACAGGGGTTTTATTAAAGAGGATATATATATATATATATATATATATATATATATATATATATATATATATATATATATACACTGTATATATATACAGTAATCCCTCCTTGATCGCGGGGGTTGCGTTCCAGAACTCCCCGCGATAGATGAAAATCCGCGAAGTAGAAACCATGTTTGTATGGTTATTTTTATATATTTTAAGCCCTTATAAACTCTCCCACACTGTTATCATTATTAGAGCCCTCTATACATGAAATAACACCCTTTAGTCAAAAGTTTAAACTGTGCTCCATGACAAGACAGAGATGACAGTTCCTTCTCACAATTAAAAGAATGCAAATATATCTTCTCTTCAAAGGAATGCGTGTCAGGAGCAGAGAATGTCAGAGAGAGAGAGAGAAAGCGAGTGTGCGCGAGAGAAAAGCAAACAATCAAACAATCAATACGTGCTTTTGAGCTTTTAAGTATGCCGAAGCACCGCGATAAAGCGGCATTTTTTAGAGGAGCATCCGTATCCTCTAGGCAAACAGCCTCTGTGCAAACAGCCCCTCTGCTCACACTCACTCCGTCAGGCGCAGAGAATGTCAGAGAGAGACAGAGAAAAGCAAACAATCAAGCACTGCGCGGGAAGCATATCGTATAACATTGAGGAGTTTTAGTTAATATGTAATACATGCTCTGATTGGGTAGCTTCTAAGCCATCCGCCAATAGCGTCCCTTGTATGAAATCAACTGGGCAAACAAACTGAGGAAGCATGTACCATAAATTAAAAGACCCATTGTCCGCAGAAATCCGCGAACCAGCGAAAAATCCATGATATATATTTAGATATGCTTACATTTAAAATCCGCGATGTAGTGAAGCCGCGAAAGTCGAAGCGCGATATAGCGAGGGATCACTGTATATATATATATATAGTTGTGCTTGAAAGTTTGTGAACCCTTTAGAATTTTCTGCATTTGTGCATAAATATGCCCTAAAACATCATCAGATTTTCACTCAAGTCCTAAAAGTAGATAAAGAGAAACCAGTTAAACAAATGAGATAAAAATATTATACTTGGTCATTTATTTATTAAGGAAAATGATCGAATCTATACTAATAAAAGGCAAAGCCCTCATTGACTGACTGACTGACTGACTGACTGACTCACTCACTGACTGACTGACTCACTCATCACTAATTCTCCAACTTCCCGTGTAGGTAGAAGGCAGGAATTTGGCAGGCTCATTCCTTACAGCTTACTTACAAAAGTTGGGCAGGTTTCATTTTGAAATTCTACGCGTAATGGTCATAACTGGAACCTATTTTCATCCATATACTGTAATAGACTGCAGCTCGATGGCCGTGGGAGGCGGAGTTGCGTCTCGCATCATCACGCCTCCCACGTAATTGAGTGCCTGCCCATATAAGGTAAATATTCGCAGGTCAAGGACTGTGCTTAGCATATTCATAAGTAAAAATATCTGAATCACAAACTGATGTTAATTATATTTTGTCCATGAATACTTATTAAATAATTCCAAATAGTCTGTCTGCTTCCTTTCATAGCTTTTCCGATGGTTGTGCTGCTTCCAGGCATGTATTTTCGTATTAAAGCATTTAACCAATCACATTTCAGCCATCATTTGTTGCCAGGCAGAGAGGCCTTCACAATTCTATAACACAGAATAAATGTCGATTAACCTGTTGCTTCAACCAATCAGATTTTGAGTTGGTGTCAGTAGGGCCCTCTAGCAGGCGTACGGTAATGTCACCGTATTCAGACCCATTGATTGGATAGAAGCCGATATGAGGAACTCTATGAGGCCACTGAATGCACCACAAGCGCTCTGAGCGTCCTCGCGCGCACTATGGCCAACTCCATGGCAGGATTCTGGACAATATTATTTGCCAGACACAGACCAGATTTCAAGACCACGAAAACCTGTTGTTTGTCACGCTCCTCGAGCCCCAGAAGTTTCGGGAATACAAGAAAAATTTCACGGATGCAGCCTTCTCCAGTTTAACACAACCACAGCGGTTTTTGATCTGTCTCGGCTAAAAACAGAACTGACTGTAATGTATGCCATGAATGATTTTGCAGGAAAATCTCCCACTGATCTCCTTGACTTCCTTCATCAGAAAAATCTGAATGAGAGCATGGGGCAGCTGTTCATATTGGTATATTTGGCGGTGACCATTCCTGTGTACACTGCTTCTGTCGAGCGGACATTTTCAGCCCTAAAGCGAATTAAAACTTATGCCAGAAATACGACAGGGCAGGTTCGACTTTCAGCATTAGCTTCGATGGCGATAGAAAGAGACTTTTTGATGGAACTGAAGCACACGGATAATCCGTACGACAGAGTAATTGAACTGTTTTGGAGGAAAGAGAGGAGGATGGATTTTGTTTACTAATAATCTGAATTTTTGGTGAGTAAAATGTTGCGATTTTCCTAAATAATATTGCAAGTTTATGAGTTATTATTGATGTTTTTTATATGTGTTGCGGCTTTGGCTGCAGTAGAAAGGAACTTGTTCACCCCTGGTTTGTCTATTCAATAAAGGCATTTATTGTGGCTACAGGAGTTATCTTATATATATATATATATATACCCCGATCTACATACTGTCAAATAAACGAACCACACGCCGTGGCGCAACACAAGAGGCTTCGCCTCTAGTGCTGACGTCCGAGGTTTGATTCCCGAGAGGGGGTGCAGTGAGTGTGTACGCCTGATGGGCGAAACACGTGCTGCGTACTCTTTGCATTATTTGACAGTAAAACTATTTCAAAATATATATATATATATATATATATATATATATATATATATATATATATACACATATATTATATATACACACACACATACATATATATCAGCGCTTCCCGATTCATTTTACACTCGCACCCCCTGTGACGGACGATGCCGATTTCACACTCCCTTGGTTTGAGAAGAAGTATGAAAAAATATGAGGTTATCGCAGAAAAACAGATCACCAATTGAAGCTTTATGAATAATGGATACTTTATTTGCAATCAATAATTGTTTTGGTAAAGCCATACTCAGTGTAATCCTCCTTCCATTTTATAATTTTTTCACGACTAGCCATGATTAAATGAACAGTAAAAAAGTAAGAGTGAAGCGACGGTGACTTATTGAGGCAGGCAGGCGAGAGCACAACAGCACGCGGGCTTGATGTAGTGCACGTCAAGTCGATCTAAAATGCGCGATCAGATTTGAAAAAATATATCTTTTCAAGTTCTATTTGGATATAACTAGGTTCTATTTAGTCGACAGAAATATCTTTGGTAGGAATGTAAGTT
>JANRMT010062796.1:59006662-59032393 GCA_026402145.1 Polypterus bichir lapradei
GCATTCACTACACTTTTGGCACGTAGACTTATTCTCATAAACTGGAAGAACCCAAACTCTCCTCTTTTAAGTCAGTGGGAAACCGATGTGTTATATTATTTGAAGTTGGAAAAAATTAAATATTCAATTAGAGGATCCGTACAGACTTTTTTCAAAACATGGCAGGACCTAATCAGTAATATTTTAAAATAAGTCCAAAAGGCACAGAGAATTTATTAATTTAGGTATGTCTCCAAGTCTTAAATTTAACGCCGTTTGGCTTGCTCTCTCTCTCAGGGGTGGGGATCGATCTGTTCTTAATTTTTCTCTTTGTAAAAACTTGATTGCTTTGTATGGATTGTAATAAAATTAATAAAAATTAAAAAAAAAAAAAAAAAATAATTAGCTGCTGAACAATAATGATTTACATAATGAGCCAAAACAACTGGTGCCCACTTTACAGTATTTGAAAATAAAGAAAGATGAAGGTCTCAGGAATGTCAATCTGCTCAGGTCCCCAAAACATATGAGCAGCGCTCTTAGAAAGAGAAAATCAACAATGTAGGAAATGTTTGCTAATGCACCACGAGAGCAGCAATAAGCCACGGAATTAAAGAACGGGTTTAATTAATGACAAGAATCGGCACCTCATTGAGTGAAATTGGCTGGGGTTTAAGGCCCTGACTTAGTTGGTCTTTTGTTGGCTCATTCACTTCACATTTCATTTCTGTTTGGGTGCCATTTAAGGAAAGAAATGAAGCAATTCAGAGGAAAGATGAAGAAATTCAGGGGAACAATTCAATTAAAATGAATTTACAAGACGTTAATTAGCATCACAAACAGGGCACTAGTTACAAAAAAGGGTTAGAATGAAAACCTGCAGCCATGGTGGTCCTCCAGGACCAGAGTTGGCAAACCCTGAGGTAGAGCATTTAAAGAAATTCTGAAGGGCCACAAGTTTACTGTAGTATTAGTAATAGTGTTGTGATGTGCAAACAGTACTGTGAAATTCTTGCTTCCATGTCCAACCTACATTAAACACTTCATCAAAGTATGCCTGCTGCAGTTGTTGGTACATATGACAAGATTTTTTGATGCATCACTTTTCTTATTCTTAACATATTAGTTTTGTCATTAGGTGCACCAGAGTGGCAGCTTATTGCTGCCTACAGCCCCAAAGCCCTTGCTCAGTCTGAATTTTTATGATTATTAATCAATAAGAGGCCCACCCAGGAGAGACGGCATAATAATACAGGATTTGAAAAAGCAATTTTTAACTTGGTTAATTAATTATCAGTATGTCTTCATCAATACCGGAAATTAATCCAACAATTTAGCAAGGCTCCTACTTTATTTATCTTAGCTTTAATTGTTTTAGAAGGGTCTCCAGCCTTTAGACTTTTATCAAAGTAACTGAGGCACACTCGTTTTATGAAACAGAATAATACAAGTTATTAATAAATACAAGGATTACAGAATTATGATAACTGCATATATATATTGACATATAAGACTGGATGCAGACAGACTAAACAGATAAATATGTAACATATAAGCTGTCTGTTTACTGGTATTTAGAGTTCTACTTGATCTTGGCACAGATTCATAGTTTTACGATATCAAGTCTTTAAAGATGATGTCCAATGTTCTGTGGAGTTGTTGATTTGTTGATGCTCTTGGTTCAAGAGGAGGATTCTTCGTGCATTGGAGTGCACTCTTTTAGTTTGCAGCATGATCCTTGTCAGTGCTGTGCTGCTGCTTCCTCATCTTGCCTTCTGCCATTTTTTGCCACTTCATAGGAATTAAGCATTACTCATTCTGGCCCAAGAGTTTGGATGATGAAGCTTCTCAGCCTTGTCAGACCATTGATACACAGCTTTGGTTTGACAGTCTGGGTCTCAGCTTTCAGGCTCACAAAGAGAAAAGTTTTGTTGGATTTGCCTTTCCAAGGATGAGTGGCTCATAACGTCTTGGGTTTTTGAGACCAGGCTTTAGAAGTTCATTTTACATATTTCCCCATCCCTGAGAGAATTCCCAGGGAGTTCAGTGAGTGTCCAGCGAATATCCCAGGAGATTCTTCAGGATGGTGGAGAGAGTTTTAAGGGAGGGTTGAACCTTCTGATTGGATTTTCCAGTTATAAAATCACTGTCTTCTAATAGGCGAGTTCTTCTGTCCATCTTAGTTGCCACCCCTTAAATTATAGGTCTTTGTCATTGCTTGAGTCCATTTTGTGCCTGTGCCTCTAGAAGTTTGCAGAGGGGCTTCTGGAGAGATATCAGTGCCACTCTGATTTACACCTTTCTTATCAGATGAAGTCCAGGGAGATCCTGGTACAAGTAGTTATTCAGTCACTTAGTTTGAAATGGAAGTGGGGGGAAGGTGCAGCTGGATGCCTGCATCCCCGTTAAATCTCCTTTCTTAACAGGAATTCTATGAAAGCCTAGCAAAATGGGTAATGCCAACTTTGTCCTACACTATTATATCCATGTGTATGTGGTAAAATCTGTCAGATTGATTGTCAGAAGGCTCTGAGTTGGCATTGCATCTTTATTGAGTTTGGGTGTATGGGCCTACCATCCCACTGATGGCTGGTACCTGCCTTGAACTTGGCTTAGGCTGCATTGGAATATGCAGGTCTGGACAGTAATCTCTGGATCTGGAACACCTCCCAGTCTTCATATGGGGTCTCTCCAGGCTGTCAAATTTCTCGCCACAAGCAAAAGTCTTGCAGGTATTGTGTGGACTGTGCCACACCACTCCAAGACGAGAGAGGGAGCTGTTGCTAACTGTGTTGCCTTCCCTTCTGGACCAACTTCTATAAAGCCTAGTAGACCCCGAAATGTGGCATCTAATTGTGGACTGAGCACATTGCAGGTCAGAGCTCCAGCACAAACCAACCAACTCAAAACAGTCAAATGACAGCCACTCAAAAGATACATTTAGTTATTTCATAAAGAGTTTTTGTTTCTCGTGCCAATGAGCATCTGATTTTGCTTTAAGCTGTTGAAATGAATTCAATGGGACAACCTGGTTAGTGTCCTAAAATTGCTTTCAATTGTTCCAGATGAATGAGCATGTAGGTGACTTTTGCCCCTACATTGGCTGGTCCCAGCTTTGTTCCTGATGCTACTCCCTACTGACCGTTTTTCACAGTAATAACCAGATGGATAAAATGAATAAACACAATTCAAAAACTTATTGTGTTAACCTTATCTACAGAACAGATTTATGATCTACATATGATCACTGTTTGTATCTGTACATTACTGAGTGCCCTCTTTACAAGGAGAGTTTAAGTTTTCTCTTGGCTTTAACCTTTCATTGGTTTTCTAGTGTGAATACGGTGTCGGTCTATCACAAGAGCTTCCATGCTGCTTGGCACTGGGCCCCTTCTGAGCTCCAAATTACCCTAAACCAAACATCATTGGGAATCTCTATAATTATCTTTCTGTTTCATAGCCATGCACCATCCTTGTTTCTAGTTACATGCAGTGCTTATACAGTATTTTGTGTTCTTCTGATCAGAATTGTGAGAACAAGGTGGGATCAGACTCTGGGCAGATTGTTAGACCATCTCAGACCACAAGCATACTCACCTAATTCCTGTGACAAGAGGCATTAGCTATGGGAGGGGAACCACACAGACATGCAAAGTCCACCCTCCAGTACCACTGCACCACACTGTTTCTGTTATATTTATAATTCTGGTACATTCATTAGGATTCTAAACCAGCATTCCTAATTCTGTTTATCCAAGCTTTGCTTAATATAACATATAGCAATAATAATAACAAACATTTCACCATCCCAGCTCAGTCATTGCCTGTGTGAAGTATATTTGGGATGTTCTTCCAAGACTCTGGTTTTCCTTCCACATCCCAAACACATGCAGGTTAGGCTGACCAGCAAAAAGATCAATTAGACATTAACTTTAGTTTAATTCATCCATTGCTGGTTTAATTTAAAATTTCATTTAAACTTTAGTTTATTATTAAATTGTATTATTGTTTAATAAAGTGGGTGGTGGCATTGCCTCACAGATCCAACATGTTGAATTCAAATTCTAAGCTCTGTTATTGTCCATGTGGTCTTTGCATGTTCACCCCATGTCTATGACCGATGTTCTTCCCACTTTTCCAAACACATGCAGATAAGGTTGAAATTAGAAAGGTGGGCTTGTTCTTGCATTCTGTATGCAGTTGCTAAGATAGGCCACAGACATCAAGACTAAATTGGATTAAGATGTCTGGAGAATTTTATTTATGTGAAAAATGTACCATAGTGAAAACATGTTTGTCAGATCTCACAAATACCTAAGTAACCACATAAATATGCTTCAGACATACCTGCAGTTTTTATTTAGAGCGTTCTACTGGAAGGATGTGGTCAGTTCTTTGAAAAGCAGATCTGTATTTGATATGAGTTGCAAATTGTTTTATTTTGAAACTTTTTGCGTGTGTTGGTCTTAGCATATCTAACGTTGGCCAGCACTGGCACAGTGGTTAGCATATCTGTTTCACCTCTGTACTGACCACTGTGTGATTTCTGTATTTTCTCCTAAAGTCTTAATAGATTTTCACATGACATCTGCCCAGTTTGAATAAGTGTAGCTGTGATTATGAGTGAACTCTATGAAGGTCTGGCATTCAGGCACACTTTGGATGCTGCCATGTGCCCAGTGCTGCCAGGATAGTCTCATTGTGATCCTGTTATGGTAAACAGATGAATGGAGTGGCATCTAAAAAGTAGCAACTATACTGATTTTATGTTGATATGAGGCCAGTCGGAGAGGTGTTCCAGTAAATGAAAGGGCTGCTAGGTAAACACAGGCTGGGTGTTTCAGCTTACAAGAAGGGCACAGATTAGTGGTTCAAAAAAGTTCCTTATTCTGTTTCCTTAACTGCATGCACACTAACACTTGTCACTTCATATCACTGAAAGAAGCCTGAATGTTGTGTACATGGCCTCAAATGGAGTTCACTCGCTCTGCTGGTTTTGCATTACACTTAATTTCTCTTGCATGGATTTGTTGAATATCACTTATAAGATAAAATTACGACTGAAAATGTATTTGTTGTCTTTCTGTGCTTTCATAGATGCGCGATGGTGGAGATGTTTTTGTTGACTTGGGGCTCGGGAACTTCCATTGGCTGCAATCCAAGTTCTCTAGAGCAACAACAACATATATTTTATAGCACATTTTCATACATGGGATGTAGCACTAAATGCTTTACAAGAAGTCAAAGGAATATTTATATAAAGAGAAAAACAAATTAGAAAGAGATAAAAATAATAAGGAATAAATGACATGACAAAAATGAATGATAAGAATAAATGAATGCACACTTATATAACATGTTGTGAACCCAGCCCGGACACAGACAGGCGGACATGTTGTTTCTCAACCACCACACGTTTATTTACAATATTTACAGTTAAATTGGTCACACAGACCCGTTAAGCTGGTCACACAGACCCCACTCAATGGTCACTTAGACCCAGTCAAATGGTCACACAGACCCAGTCACGTGCACAAAACACCCCAAAATACTCAGTCCTGGCCACAATGCCTCTCTTCGGGCCGCCTCCACACCTCTCCTGTGCTTCGTCCTTCCGCCTCCCGACTCCTGCCCTGAATGAATGGAGACGGCCCCTTTTATACAGTTCCCGGATGAGCAGCAGGTGTTCCCGGCATTCCTCCCTTGGCCACGCCCCAGCGTGGCGGAAGTTCCGGCTGTTCTCCCGGCAGCTCTCCGGGTGTCTCCCAAAGTCTTCCCCCCAGCACTTCCTGGTGTGGCGGAAGTGCTGGGGCAACAGGTCCCCAAGGCACTGGGGTGCCTCCTGGCGGTGACCACGGGCCCCTACAGGGTGGGGCTTCCATGCCCTGTACCCGTGGCCCCCAAAGCAACCTGGAAGGCAGCCTCCACGTGGTCCCAGATGGGCGCACGCCCACTTCCGGTCTTCCAAGGCATCCTGGCCGGGTCATCGCCCCTGGCATCCACGACAATAGATACAGTAGAGTCCTAAAATAAGAATTCCATTTTCAGTCTTGAAAGAAAAGTGCTATGGTAAGATGGCCATGGAGGACAGAAAAAATAATAAAAAAAAAAAAAAGCCCTCCAGGCACGAGGTTCTGGTCTCGCCTTTTAGACTTTGTTCATGTTTTATTTTGATTAGTTATCATTGTTTAATTTGGATGGACGGGCTTTCTTTCCAGGGTTGGTTCCTGCTTTCCACTTGTTGGTCTGGCTCCCCACAACCCTGTGATGAGGATGTGGATTAATAGATGACTCTTGTGTGATCAATTTTTTTTTTGATATATCATTTAACATATTCAGTATTTCTATGAATTTATCTGTAATCCATCTGTAGCCACCAAGTTCCGGTTCAAATTCAAACGTTAATTTGCTGTTGTTTTACAGGTAATAATAAATTGTACTTTCAGTGCCAAGTCAAAATAATGTGGAGAAGGTCAGGGGGGTGGACACTAAACTTAAAAGCGTACGCGGGTAGAGCACTTGTTCAACACGCTAATGATGGTGGTCATACTTTTCTCATAATACTACATCCTGATCTTCTACATGCAGTCCCTACTGTGTTGATGATGCGGTGGCAGTGGCAAATTTCTTGTAGCTTTCATTATATTTGTCTGTGTTACCATACAGTATGACCGTGTGTGTGTGCAGTGTTTGGCTGAAAGAGCAGTCTTGTGGAGCTCCATTTTTCAAAATCAATGTAGATAATATTTTGTCTCATTATCACATTTCCTGACTTTTAGCAAAATAACTGTCTAATAGCAGAAGTAATTACACAGTAATAGATCTATAAGTTACATTACAAAATGCAATCCACAACAATACCATTTTACCACATAATAAAGTTATTTTCTATCTGGTAAACAAGCCCCTCATTCCTCCAAAACATTGGACCAAATATGCATACTACTCACTTATGTTCTGGTTTAAAATCAATTCCCAATAAAGCCTTATTTGCCGTTCCCCGATATCCACAAGCTCATCTCTCTCTCCTTAGCAGCTGCCAAACCCCACTTCTCTATACCCCCCTATATTTTCCTTTTGAGCTCCTTTTCCAAAATCATTTTTCCCCACTGCACATCTCTTATCAGGATAAACTTGGCATCTTATATGTACATCTTTATTAGGCTAATAACAAGCCTTATCAAATAGGCCTCCCTTGAACTTCTGCCATTTCCAACTAGAACTTTTCCTTTCAAAAGTAAACCATATAACAAAACAACCAAATCTTTTACCATTATCAATAGTCCTTCCACATTCTTCCACACTTCTTGTGTTCACCCACATTCCCAAAACACGTGCCTAATTGTCTCCACATGGGCAGAGTCTGGTTTTGGGCATTTCCTTGTCTGTGTCACAACTTGTCTATACATTCTCTCCCTCACACATAATATTTCCCACACCTTTAGTTCCAGTCTATTATAGTATTTCCCAGCCTTCTCTAAGCTTATAAAGAAGTTATAAGGCAAGAAATGATTTAAAGGCAGAACAACATTCAACAGCTAGAATTATAGCATACAGTCAGGACCAGCATCATCATTAAGACGAATTAGGCATTCACCTAGGGTGCAAATCATAAGGGATGCGAAAAATCCAGTTGCACGGGTTAGCTACCAAATAGTTGGTTGGAGCACTAATAAGCTTGACCTAGGGTGCAAAATAACCTAGCACTGGCAAAGCATACAGTATGTAAGTCTTTTGAGGGTCAAGAACATTGTGTCCTTCACCGACCTGTTACTTTCTTAACTGATGTGGCAGGGCCTTGGGAGCTCAGCGTAGAACAATTTATACAATTTAACACTAGCCTTTCAAATTCACTTCATGCTGCTGGGCAATATTTGTTATTTAATGTGACAGTTCATATCTGTATAGAATTATCTAACAATTTTATGATTTATTATTGCATATTCTTTTTCACCAAAGGTAAACAGCAATACATTATATAATTAATACAAAATACAAGACTATACCTATTTGTTATTCAGTTTCAATACTCCCAGTCATATATTAGGACTCTTTTATTGTCAACATAAAGGAAAAAATAAAACTTAATAAAAAAAGTCCAAGACCTAAGACTTTTCAGATGACTGAAAAACAAGAGCTGTGTCTAAGACAAGCTGCTATATAGGTATTTTGTAAAATCACTGTGTTCGTTCACACTGAGCTTATTTTTTTCCTGATTGCTTTTCTTCCGGAATCAGTCAATCTAATGATCTTCTTTTAAAGGGAGAATTGACTGCTGTAACATCTCAAGCTAACTCACGTGACTAAGCCTACGTGAGGCATAGCACAACAAATACCTTACATGACCGAATACTGCTGTCATCCTTGGTGTTGGGTGGTACTAGAAAATTGCTAGCAGGCAAAAGAATATGAGGAAGCCAAGAATTAAATAGAAACATTTCGCAGAAACAGTGAAGCTAAACAAGCTCAGCTGTCTGCACAGTCTGATTCCTCTATTATTATAAGCTTTTCCTTGAAACAATTATATTACCGAAAACTAAACAGTTCCTTTATTTAAACACCGCTGCAGATAAAAGAGCTGTGAAATGAGTACAGGACTAGTGAAGTAGATCTGTGAGGGTTTTGTCCCAAGCAATGGCATTTTTGGCATAAAAATTCTGGTGGGACCATACCAAATAGTATATGTCACAAACAAATTATACACACAGTACAATATTTAGTAAAATGGTTAGCTGCTCAACTCCAATGATTGTGCCTTTAAAAAGAATAATAAAAAGACAATAATAATAATAATGCATGACTTTATACATATCAAAAATCATTAATTTTTAAACAGGTGACAGCAATAAATGATAACTAAATAAATGACTTAATTTAATGTGACAGAGTTAACAATAAGAGATCACATAGTTTTTGACACTTTCCATATTTAACATGTGAATGGACTGTGGAATAAAAAGCTCCTTGTCAGTCTCTTTGAACTGGATTTTAGGTAGCTGTCTTGTGTCAAGCATAATTTTCTTTGCCCTGGTTCTGCATTGCTTCGTGTAGATGTCCTTGAAGTTAGGGAGTTCACTCCCAGTGATGCATTCAGTTGACCGCGCCACTTTTTGCAGAGCCTTGCATTCCTGTTGTGTGTTGTTCCCAACCAAGGCAGTAATAGTTCCTGTTAGAAGGCTTTAAATGGTGGAAGTGTAGAAGTTCTTTAGTAATTGGGAGGACAGCCTGAAATCCCTAAGGCATCAGAGGTAGTAAAGTTGTTGTAGTGTCTCCTTTTTCTAAGGTCGATATTTAACCCCAGCCAGGTCCACTGTGATGTGAACATTGAGATACACCTGAGTGCTATTAATACTGAGGGAGCGGTGGTGCCTCTGCTGTTTTCTCCCAATGCCCACAAATAGCTCCTTTGTATTTCTGACATTCAGGAGTAGGCTTTTGTCCTGACACCAGTGTTACAGACTCTCCAATTAATCCATGTAAGTGTGTTTATTCTCATTAGAGATCAGGCCTACTACAGCTGTGTTGTCAGCAAACTAGACAATGATGTTAGAGCAATCTGCAGCCATGCAGTTATATATAGCAGAGAGCTCAGAACACAGCCCTGTGGAGTCCCTCTGAAAGGAATGGATGATGAGGAGTGGCCACTCACTCAAATGTTCTTCTATGTGTGTATTCTTCTCTAAACATATCATTAACTGGCCTAACATCAAATATCTGTCTCTCTTTGTTCTGATACTCTTTCTCCCAGACATAAATCCACCAAACAATGGACTGCTGGTGTCTGGTCTGTCTCATTTGGCATCAGATCATTTTGATACCCTCTGACATTATCATCTATGTTTAAAATCTATATACAGTAAAATGAGAGCCTTTCACTAGCCACTGCACAGGAAACTTTATTGAATATGAGCTACCTAAACTAAATCAGCAACATGTCAAGTTTAGAATTGAACAACTTTGTGGTGAAAAAGGACAAGTCACAATAACATGGAAAGAAGAACATGAGGATTACACACAAGTACAACACTCTGGAGTAGTCTAGTATCAGAGGTAACCACTGTGCGACCAGGTATTTGATGAACAGCACAAAACCAACGAGCAACTGAAAAACTTTCTACATACATACTTAACATACCTGTTCTTTCTACACCTGGACTCTGTGGTTCTTTCAAACAGAAGCATCCACCCTGCTGGCTTCTTTTTCACAAAATTGAATGAGCACTGGCTCCCTTGGTGGCTTTTTCAAATTTACTGCTATCAGGATCGGTGGAGATCAAGATTCAGCCAAATATTGGTCAGATTAATATTTTATACATTCCTGATATTGCTCTGCTTCTATTTTTTTAATTGCTAAGGCTATGTGAAAAGGTCGAGGGGGCAACAGGGCCATGAAGGCTCTTTTGGGAGCCCCCAGTCCTCCATACTAAATTTCATGCTGCTTGTCAGCATGGTTCCTCAAGTTGGAGTTACCACTTACTTGGCCTTCATGGAAATTTGTGGCGCATTGAATAACTGACTGGGGCCCCAACAATATTCAGATTGTTAATGGTGTACCCCCAGAGGAAGTAATTATCACGAGATCCACTTGTCCCCTCCATACCGTCTAAGGGTTAGAAATGAAGTAGAGGCCATCTCCACCCAGAAGAAGAGGAAAGTAAAAGATATGAAACACCACCTCCACCTTTAGATAGTAGAACCTATATTACAATGCACTCTCTGAGCTTGACTCCTTTGTCTGAAACCCAAGTATCAACCATATACATGCCTGAATTCTCGGGAGTGGTTTCACTAGTCTTTCTATTAAGTTTGGCCAGTAGATCTTACAAGTACAGCAAGTCCCTTTTTGAGATGAGTTTCTCTATGTTAAGTGGTCTTATTTTGGAAAGTCCAATATCCTTGAGCCATTTCATATTAATTACAGGCCACTTCCCTCTAGCTCCTACTGTACTACTAACTCAAATACTTCTTCTTTTCCTGTAAGAGCTTTGTCTATTATGCCTAGATTCTTGTCATAGCTATCATTTTCCTTCCTAGAATGTTAAAGACAGTTGTCCTCAAATTCAAACCTAATTGTTACTTCTATCATCCTTAAGCTTGTGCGCTTTGTTATTGTGAAATTGGCTAAATATGGGAGCAAATGGTACTGGGCTTGTATACTTCTTTATTGGCTTATGCCCCATAGTCTTGACTGGGAAAAGTTTGAAACAGAAATGCAAAAACACACATAAACACAAAAATGTCGTTCTCATTTAATTGCAGTGAGACATCAAGCAAAATGACATCTTTTATTGGCTAACTAAAAAGATTACAATATGCAAGCTTTCAAGGCAACTCAGGCCCCTTCTTCAGGCAAGATGTAAGATTACATCTTACCTAAAGAAGGGGCCTGAGTTGCCTCGAAAGCTTGCATATTGTAATCTTTTTAGTTAGCCAATAAAAATGTAATTTTGCTTGACTTTTCACTGCATTCATAATGGCCAACATGGTACAACACCCTAGTACTACAGTCATTTAATTGCAGAGAATAAGGGCCTCTTGCCTTCAAGTCTTCATCGCTAAACTGGTAACATGAGGCAGTACATGTACTCATATACCCAAGAGTTAAACGAGAACACTGCAGGGCCAATAGTGCTTGTCCCATCAGCTATAATCAGGCTTACAGCACCCAGCACAAAGATATCTTCACATACTAATAAAAGCAATATTTTCTAGGTAGGAAATTACATTGACAATATGATGGAAAGTTGGAAAAATGCAAAAGAAGACAAAGGTGAGGCTTATTAAAAATATTTAAATAAGTTAAACTACTAAGGGCAGCTGATTACCGTACATACTTGCGTTTAAGTTCTCCCGTGGATAAGTCGGGGCTTGATTTTACTGTATAATTTCCGGTATTTTATAATGTCAGTTGTATACAGTTGTGCTTGAAAGTTTGTGAACCCTTTAGAATTTTCTATATTTCTGCATAAATATCAGATTTTCACTCAAGTCCTAAAAGTAGATAAAGAGAAACCAGTTAAACAAATGAGACAAAAATATTATACTTGGATACCCGCCTATCCCTTGAAATGGCGAAAGAAATTGGTAACTGTGCTGCTGCAACAAAATTGTATATGTCTGAGAAACTGGTATGAGATTGGAGGAGGCAAGAAGATGAAAAAAAAATGTGTCGTATTTTTGAACTGGTGTATAAGTCAGGGTCTGATTTTATAAGTTTTTATTTACACATTACGAAATGCAATCCACAACAATTCCATTTTACCACATAACAAAGTTATTTTGTATCTCGTAAACAAGCCCCTCATCCCTCCAAAACATTGGATCAAATATGTATACTATTCACATATGTTCTGGTTTAAAATCAATTCCTAATAAAGCCTTATTTGCTGTTCCCCAATATCCACAAGCTCATCTCTCCTTAGCAGCTGCCAAACCCCACTTCTATATACCCGCCTATATTTTCCTTCTGAGCTCCTTTTCCAAAATCATTTTTCCCCACTGCACATCTCTTATCAGGATAAACCTGGCATCTTATATGTACATCTTTATTGGGCTAATAACAAGCCTTATCAAAAAGGCCTCCCTTGAACTTCTGCCATTTCCAACTAGAATGTTTCCTTTCAAAAGTAAACCATATAACAAAACATCCAAACCTTTTACCATAATCAATAGTCCTTCCACATTCTTCCACACTTCTTGTGTTCACCCACATTCCCAAAACACGTGCCTAATTGTCTCCACCTGGGCATTTCCTTGTCTGTGTCACACCTTGTCTATACATCCTCTCCCTCACATATAATCTTTCCCACACCATCTTCCAGTTCAAGTCTATTATAGTATTTTCCAGCCTTTTCTAAGCTTATAAAGAACTTATAAGACAATAAACGATTTAAAGGCAGAACAACATTCAACAGCTAGAATCCTAACATACAGTCAGGACCAGTGCCATCATTAAGGCGAATTATGTATTCACCTAGGGTGCAAATCATAAGGGAGTGGGGGGTGGTGGGGGGGTTAGTTGCACGGGTTAGCTACCAAATAGTCGGTTAACGCACTAATAAGCTTGACATAGGGAAAAAAAAATTAGCACTGGCACAGCATACAGTATGTAAGTCTTTTGAGGGTCAAGAACATTGTGTCCTTCACCGACCTGCTACTTTCTTAACTGATGTGGGAGCTCAGCATAGAAAATTTTACAATACAATTTAGCACTAACCTTTCAAATTCACTTCATAGTTACAGCAGCAAATGCTGCTGGGCAATATTTGTTATTTAATGTGACAGTTCATATCTGTATAGAATTATCTAACAATTTTATGATTTATTATTGCATATTCTTTTTCACCAAAGGTAAACAGCAATACATTATATAATTAATACAATATACAAGACTATTTGTTTTCAGTTTCAATACTCCCAGTCATATATTAGAACCCTTTTATTGTCAACATAACAGAAAGCATAACGTCCAAGACCTAAGACTTTTCAGATGACTGAAAAACAAGAGCTGTGTCTAAGACAAGCTGCTATATAGGTATTTTGTAAAATCACTGGGTTCATTCACACTGAGATTATTTTTTTCCTGATTGCTTTTCTACCGGTATCAGTCAATCTAATGATCTTCTTTTAAAGGGAGAATCGACTGCTGTAACATCTCAAGCTAACTCATGTGATTAAGCCTACGTGTGGCATAGCACAACAAATACCTTACATGGCCGAATACTGCTGTCCTCCTGGGTCCTGGGTGGTACTAGAAAATTGCTAGCAGGCAAAAGAATATGAGGAAGTCAAGAATTAAATAGAAACATTTTGCAGAAACAGTGAAAAAAAACAAGCTCATCTGTCTGCACAGTCTGATTCCTCTATTACCAAGAAATTGGTAACTGTAACCGCTGCAACAAAATTGTATGTGTCTGAGAAACTGGTATGAGATTGGAGGAGGCAAGAAGATGAAAAAAAAAAGTGTCATATTTTTGAACGGATGTATAAGTCGGGGTCTGATTTTATGATTGATTTTTTCGGGTTTCAAGACTCGACTTATACGCGAGTATATACGGTACTTATGTTGCAAAGCATCTGCTGAGGCCATGCCCCACTGGCCTTTAACACAGAAATGTCACTGCTTCCATTTTAGGACTTTTGTGGCTATATTTTCTTCCAGTTAAAGATTTAGTTGTAAAATATAAAAACAAAAACCTATGCTTAAACTAATTTACAAAGTGTACAAGGGTCTCATCTTAGTTACAGTGTATGTATGTATTGCTCCTAATAATCAATAATGTTTTAGAATTTTAGTTTCTTCAATCACAGAGTACTCTGCATACCCAGATTGCCAGAGACCCTTTAAACAATGAAGGAATTTTTTATTAGTGTATGAGATATTAGCATGACATGCCAAATATGCTTGCCTTTTGTAGTGCCAAGTATAATTTGTCTTTCTTTTTTCAGGCTGAAAGACCTAGGTGTGTTACTTACACATGGTTTCATCAGACCATAGAACATTCTTCTTCTAGATGACTTCAGTCTTCAAAGGCCTTATGGCAAACTGTAGCTGAGATGAAATGTGCATTTTTAATGGTGGCTTTCTCTTTGCCACTTTCCTATAAAATTGTAACTGGTGAAGCACCTGAGCAGCAGCTGTTGTATTCAGAATCTTTCCAATCTCAGATTGTATAGCTTGTGACTCCTTTGGAGTTCTCAGAGGTCTCTTGGTAGCCTCCCTCAGTAGTGTTCTTCTTGTACAATCACTCAAGTTTCTTAATAATTATAAAGAGTGACTTGGATATTTTCGTGTCTCCATCCCCTGACTTTTGCTTTTCAATCACCTTTCACTGAGTTGCTTGGAGTGTTCTTTGTTGTGAACTAGGAGTCTCAAAACACATAAATCCCAAAAAGTTCCAAAAGCAATTACAGAAATGCCCACTAGAGGGGGATCACTGTCAATCCCCATCCAGTAATTTAGGGCAAACGCAGGACCTTTATAAAAATAGGTTAATTTCACAAAAAGTGCACTGAAACAAAAGCAAACTCTGTAGAGTACAAAATGCAAGATAGAGTTGCCTAAAACAAAACACAATCCACCTTTACCTGACATGTTCTAAATGAACCGCCAGAAACTGTGGAAGACCCTCCAGATTTAAAGGATAAAGGGAATTGCCTGGAGGTGATTGGCAGTTGGCCCCACCTCTTGGGGAACCTCCCACAAATCATAGGGAACATAACATAAACAGCTTATTGACAAGACCAAAAACAAATAATAATGCACAAAATTAACAAAAGCACCATTACACAATCACCATGAAACAAGACTTTGAACCTCAGCCAGGGGAGGAACCCTGGCTGAAACGTGAAATTTTTTTGACTACATTGTGTAAGTTAGGCCACAATACCGACTCCCCATGAGTTGGACCTTCCAGATAAGGAGCATTTTTACCTAGAACCCTCTGAAACCCCAGACAGGAAATCTCCATTGAACTAATTCTGAGACTTCTAAAACCAATTGGCTGCACCAGTGATGATTTAGGGGCATCATATTAAAGAGTATGAATAGTTATCAAATCGATTATTTTGTGTTTTTTATTTGTAATTAATTTAGAGCACTTTGCAGAGATCATTTTTACTTTGACAATAAAGAGTCTTTTTCTGATGATCAGTGTCAAAAAATACCAAATTAAATTCATTGAGATATTATGTAATAATAAAATGTGAAAACTTCCATGGGGTGAACACTTTTTATAAGCACTGTATATGATTAATGCTACATTTGAATTCTCCAGCTGGGATTTTGGCATTATATTGCATGTCCTAATGAGGTAAGATTATTTATATTTTCATTTCAATTATATATACTGTAACTTTCAACTATGTATACTATATATGATACACCATTTTCTTTCATGTGATATAATTGTTGTTATTCTGTACTTGTTTTTTATTTCAATAATTTATATCACCAGCACTTATCACTTGAGTCCTGAAATGCATTGGCAGCTCACTTCATATGATGGGGGACCCACGAATTCCCAGAATCACTCAACAGTATGGGAGTAGGGTGTAGTTACCAACTATGTCACTAAGTATCACATACTTACAATCTTGATTGAGTGTTATTTATGACATTTATTCTACACTTGTGGATGTGACTTTTCCAATTTATCCACCTCCAATGTGAAAAAGGCACGTCAGGTGACATCTAACAACACACCAATGATGATTGTACTTTTTGACATTAACAGACTAGTTAATAAAGAGTTTGTTCCTTGTGAACAGACTGTTAATCAGCAACATTACACTGAACTGCTGGGGAGTTTATGAGAAAGTATCATATTCTGTTCAATGACAGCACAACTGCACACACCGCACACTGCACAGGGGCATTGAAATCCACAAACAAACCACAGGGTAAGTGCTCCCTGATGGCCTTACCAGCACCTCTTCCAGAAGCAACCCAAGCTTTTCCTAGATGGTTTCTCATCCAAGTACTGGCTGGGCCCAAACACGCTTAGCGTCAGGTGAATTACCTTCTCTGAAGTGAAGGTGGTATGCCTGCTGGCGTAGGTCTTACCAAGGAAAATTGCCTAATCGATTTTCCTGGTATTCTTTACTCAGATTGATTTAGGGTTAGATAAGGAGGAAAATGGAAGAAGGAAGATGTGATAAAGAGGTACCTGTTATCAAAACACCACAAGTGCTGTAAACTGTAACTTCATTGAAGGTTTTTTCACCAACTCTTCCATCTCTCTTGTTAGTTTTGGGTTTAGTCTTTATTTCTATTTGTTTTCTAAAGTACATATGTGCATACATTTTTATATTGGGTGGAACCCACTTCCAAGCCTTTACAGCAAACCTTACACATGACAGAACACAAAGCTTTCTTTTACTTTCCTTTTATCAAGAAGGAGGTAAACAAGAGAGGAGAAAACAAAAGTAAAAATAATAATTAAAAAAAAAATTGACAGCCGTTTGATTACCCAATTAGAACAGATGTTTCATCTTTATTTTATTTCCAAGAATTCAAACACTCCTAACATGGATTGAGAGAAAAAAGAAAGTCATTGTGTGGCTTTCAGATGAAATGAAAATGTAATAACTCTCACTGAAACATCTAACTATACTGCAGGTTTCTATAATTTACTTATTAATGGGGTGACTTGTTTGCTTTCAAAGACGTACACTCCACCTTTTCTACGGTTTGACCCCACTTCCTATTCCTAGACAATAACTGCCGTGTCTCCTCAGCCGACTTAAGGCTCAGCTTTGTAGGGCTACTGGGTGGCCATGAAATTCTAGTCTGTGAGTATTTTATGGATCCAGTGAACACATTACAAACCTGTGGACACTTTTGAAACCTTTAAACTTTTCAGAATTATAAGTGCCATGTCAGAGAAATAATAAGTAAAAAATTAATTTAGAAGTACTTTAAAAGCAAACTGTAAATATCAGGACTTTATTTTCTTTCTTTTTTGGGTTTGGATCCTGGATCCTGTTATGAACATGACGAGGCCTCGCCTCCATTCAACACAGTATGGAAAATGTGGGTTCTAGATACAAGAAGAAGGAGGAAATGGAAGATTTCAGGTTAATGTTTGTACACTCCATGACTGTTAAATGTAAACATTGTAAAAGAAAATTATTCTGAGGCTAAAAAATATGCACCATTGGCCAGCCCCACTACTCCACCAGTCTTTACATTCCAATAGCTGCAGCATTTAAAACAATTAGTTTTATATACGGTATATTCATTGCTTCCATTTTTCTGCCTACCTGCCATTACTAAATCCCTGTGTAACTCAGTAGTATATCTAGTGCATTTAAGTATTTGTTATTTAATGAAGGACTGATTGAATGAATGTTTACACAATACTGCCTTTATAATAGTTGCTCTGAGGTCATTTATGTGAAGAAAATCAGAAATCCCAGAGAACTCCCACAGACTGCTAGGTAACACCATAAAGGTTGTCACAAGGTGGAGGTTGCATCTGTTTATTTGTGCCAAATTAAATGAAAACTCTAAGTCGCTACTAAGGTGCCAACTAAGGACCTTCCTTCTCATGTCTGATTGTTACTGTGTAACAAGCTCATAATTAAATGTGTCAGATAAACTTCTAGATTTTACAATCTTTGAATTAACTTGGACACAAATCCTCCTGTCTGTTTAGCCCATTCTCAACCAAGGCTATGCATTATAGCACGGGTGAGCTAAGAAATGAATATTTCAAACGTTAAACACCAAATGAGAAAGCTTGTAAAATTGAGAAAGTTCAGAAAATTTGTAAGTCAACTTGGAGTAGCCAGCCTCTTATACAGCATGTTATGTGTTTGCCTGTTTTTTCTGTCATGTTTCTTGTCTTTTATCTGTCTATACATTGTGACAAGTAGGAGTTGTTGCAGCACAACTTCACAGACATCAGTTCTGGTAAAATAAAACATTTGTTTATATCAATAACCTTGTAAAAAGATTGCACCAATTACCTTCCTTTTCTCTTACTCCTTCCATTCCTCCAGGCGAGCTTTATCCACTTCTACCCTACTCCAACTCGCTCAGATGTGGCAGGGCGGTTCCCTTTATTTTGAACCTGGGAGTACTTCCGGTGCGGGCATAGTCCAATGGAAGTACTTCTGGGCCAATTGGAAGTCCACAAAGTAGGGATTGTTCATCTGCCAGCCACCACAGAACCACACAGGGCTGTATCATAGGACTACAGGTTCCAGCATCCCCTCAGGTGTCTGCATGGGAATCTTAACCCAGGGAAGGTGGCCACCTAACGTTTTGGGGGATAAAATGTCCCTAAGCAATTGTCTTACCCAGTCCTATCCATCCCTGTTCAATCCCTGTCTGGATGCCAGTCTCTGTATGCCATCCATTACAACATACAGTATACTCACTGGACAGATTGCTAGAAACTCCTGTCCACCTGCTTATCCATAAGATTATCTAATCAGCCAATCATATGTCAACAGCACAATGCATAAAATCCCACAGATACAGGTGCTCCACTTAATTATTGTATTAAACACCGGAATGGAGAAAAATGTGATCTCAGTGATTCTAAATGTGGAATGATTTTTGGTGCCAGTGATGCTGGTTTGAGTATTTCTGTAACTGTAGATCTCCTAGGAATTTCACGTGCAACAGTCTATAAAGTTTACTCAGAATTGTGTGAAAAGCAAAAAATCATCCAGCCTCGATGAGGTCAGAGGGGAATGGCCAGACTGGTTTGAGCTGATAGAAAGGCTACAGTAACTCACATAACCACTCCATATAACTGTGGTGAACAGAAAGGCATCTCAAAATGAACAACACATGGAACCTTGAGGTGGATGTGTTACAACAGCAGAAGACCACATCAGGTTCCATTCCTGTTTGCCATTAACAGATAGCTGAGACTGCAGAGGGCACACAGGCTTGCCAAACCTGGACAGATGAAGATGGAAAAACATAGCCTTGTCTGATGAATCTCAATTTTTCCTGAGGCACACAGTTGGTAGGGTTAGAATTTAGAGCCAACAGCATGAATCCATATACCCAAAGTGCTTTGTGTCCACAGTCCAGACTGGTGTTGGTGGTATAGCGGTGTGGGGTATGTTTTCTTGGCACACCGCTAGTACTAATCAATCATTGCTTGAATGTCATGGCTTACTTCAGTATTTTTGCTGATCATGTGTAGCCCTTCCTGGCCACAGTTTATTTACCCAAAAGTCATCTCAAACTGGTTTAATCAACATGACAAAAAGTGTAGTATTCTTCAGTGACCTTTCCAGTCACTGGATCTGAATCCAGTAGAACACCTTTGGGATGTGATAGAAGAAGAGATACAAAGTATGAAGTGCAGCAGACAAATCTGAAGAAATTGTGAGATGTAATCATATCAACATGGACCAGAATCTCAAAGGAAGGTTTCCAACACCTTATGGAATTCCTGCAATGAAGATTTGAGACTGCTTTGAGAGCAAATGGAGGCCTACCCAGTATTAATATAGTGTTCCTAAGAATTTACTCAGAGAATGTATATATAGTTCTTTTTATATAATATTTGTGTCTATTAATAAACTAGCAAAATACCCGCACTTTGCAGTGGAGAAGTAGTGTGTTAAAGAAGTTATGAAAAAGAAAAGGAAACATTTTAAAAATAACGTAACATGATTGTCAATGTAATTGTCTTAGGCTTATTTTAGTATTGAGAGTGAATTTGATGATTGTAAAGAGTTTAATTTATGATCGTAAATGTTGTGTATGAGAAATGCACATTTTTAGGATGTAAGGATCTCTTTGAAAACGACGTTTGCAGTGCTGCCCTCAGGCTGTAAAATGACCAAGCTGTCTGTTGAGCTTACTCTTGAGCAAGCAATGTACAGTTGGCCATGTGAGAAGCAACCACGTGGTAGGTGCACGGACAGCGGCCGTGCAGAAAAGGAAGGGGGACCAGGGCGGCCCTTGTGCGTCTCTGTCTGTTAACGGAAATAAGGAATAAAACCATCAAAAGTTTCTTACGGCATAATGGTGAGAACCGCCAAAAAGAAGATGTTATTTTCGAAAGTTTGTTATGGGCCACGGCATGAAATGAAACATACTTAACGTTTCTAAGTACAGTGTAAAGGATGAGCATGGGAAATTTGGGCTTCCTACGTATATTGCAAATCACAAAAATAGTGAGGATGGGTTTATGGGTTTCCTCTGTCTATATATACATTTTAGGGGGTACATTCGTTTCCCCTCCTTGTGTGTTGCAATAGGACATGAAATATACCTAACTTTAGTAAGTACATTGCAAGGAGTGAGCACACGAAATTTCAGCTTCCCACCTATATGGAAAGTGGGAGAATTAGTGATGAGTCAGTGAGGGCTTTGCTTTTTATATGTATAGATGTTACTGTTCTGTTTCTTAAAATGAGAATGCTTCAGTTACCATGACACAAGTCTAATGGCTAGAAAGCTCACACACAGGGGAAGGTAAGAAAAAAAAAGAAGGATTCATGCAGAATTGTCTATTTCATTATTGGCAAAGCTAAAAGCAGAACTGATAAATAAATAATCGATTGATTTATTAACATCAATTGCTTCTTCTCACCCACAATTTTTCTAACAAATCAGGAATGGTCAGAATTGGGGAGTCATAACCAAGATCAGTACACAGAGGAATATTTAGCAAAAACACCAAAACCATAATAAAATCTCAAAGCCAAACATCAGACACAAGTAAAGTTAAAAATGTACACAATGCTAGAAACCCACAAAATGCTAGAAAAGCCTGAGCAGACTGTGTAATACAATTCACGGCTCCTCATCAGACAGGTAAATGCTTTAGTAAAAGCAGCAAATGCTTCTCAGAAAGCAGCCTCTTTGTCATACAATAGCACAGTCCTATAGCTCCTGTTTTTATGGGAGGCTGAATAATATAGAAAGCTAAACTCTGTTTTAAATTATGATTAGACAAATTTCTGGACCTTTGCGCTTTCATGAGAAACAAATCCTTTAAGAGACGCACAATCATATTGCATCTCGTCTCATTTGGTTACCTGCATGTGATGGACCTTCCTGGTCAGACTCCTATGGATTTGTCAGTCTGGCTGCTTAAAGAGAAACTGTACACTTTCTGTTGTGGAGACCCTCTGCTAGTTTGCTCTCTCCCTTGTTCAGGGTTTAAAATAAAGTGTGAGATTGCACGTATGCAGAAATATGGGAACTGAACTGAAGTCTTTTTACATTGGAGAATGCAGACTAGCGGTGACTGGATAATCTACAAGGGTAATAGAAAACTCATGTTTTTCAGAAGAAAAAGAAAATTGTACCACTTGGAAAAGCTGAACTCTAAATGAAACCGTTCTCAATTTTTTCTGGAAAATATTGCCAATGGCTTAGTTTTGTGATAGATGAAATACTGTACAAGTAAAATAATGCCTTTGATAAAGTGGGGTTAGGCAGTAGACCAGTTGCGAAATTGTGTTTCTGGGGTGATGGCAGGGTTAGTGTTTTGTATTTATGGTGATGAAAGTATAAAACATTTCTGTAGATAATTTTTACATTCATCACTCAAAGATGCAATTTTCCTTTAAACGCATGTTTCATACTGGAATGTTGTTTTTTAAGTAAGAAAATCCTGGAATAAGTGGAGTCCACTGGAGTGAACATTTACATTCAATAACTGTTTAATGTAAAATATTTTTCCAGTTATTCAACCCAATTTCAAATGGAAATTCATTTTTCACATTTAACTACTTGCATTCTCTTTGTCAGAGAGACGTACAGAAGGTTTTCATCAGATCAACCTCTGAAAGGGGTGACAGTCTTTCAGTCTTCCCAAGACATTTACATTTATTTGCTTAGACACTTTTATCCAAAGCAACTTACAAAAGAGGCCAAAAGACAGAAATTCACAGAACAAGAGAGTCTTCAAAATGCTTCTCAAATGCTTTGAGGAAGTAAGAATTTCAAATGGAGGTGGACAGCTCATTCCACGAGCTAGAAGCTACACATGAAAAGATCTTGGACTTATATTAAATACCATGCAGAGCTGGTATCACCAGACACTATTCATCATCATACATGGGTGGACAACAGGGAGCACCAGATCTCATAAGTGTCTCCATATATATAGGCATCAAACCAATGACTACTCTATACACAAACATCAAGGATTTGAATTTAATATGTGCTGTTATAGAAAGTCAGTGTAATGATCTGAAGAGAGGAGTGACATGTACTCGCCTCAGTTGGTTGGACCACTGCATTTTGGAATCACCTGTTGCAGCTTGGTGACATCTGTTAGTACTCCTGCCTGCAGAGAGTTTTACTAGTCCAGATGTGAGAAGACCAAAGCCTGGATCAGGAGTTGTTCTACATACTCTGTCAGATATGGTCCGATCTTGTAGATATTGTATTAAGTGAATCTGCAAGACCAAGTGACTGTAGTAACATGGTCCCTGAAGAACAATTGGTGATTAATCACTTCCCGAGGTCGTGTATAGGCTTGGTGGGTGTTTGTGATAGTGAGTCGAGCGAACAGAAATGAGGTCCAGAATAGATGGACAAACTGAGATAACAAAAAGGTCTGTATCTGCCAAGTTGTCCCTTCTCAAGGTTGCAATATCAGTGAGATATGAAGAGATTCTTCCTATTACTGTGTGGTTCTCTTGAAAGAATGACAAGTACAGCTGCATATCACCAGCATAGCACTGATAGGAAAAATCAATGGACTGGTTGATAGGACCTAGTGAGTAGGTGTATATAAAGAGAAAAGTAGAGGGACCAGCACTGATCCTGGGGCACCAATGCACTTGCCTGGTGTGCCCTTGACATCTCTCCATGTCAGAATAGAAAGGAGAGGAGAGACACTGGCCTGTAATCACCTACTTGAGATGGATTGAAAGTGGACCTCTGGACAAGAGGAGTTATTAGGGCCTGTTTGAGCAATGTAGGAAAAAAGTGCCAGTGCTGAGTGAGGTGAGGTGTTGACAACATGTGTAACTGCAGAAATGAGTGAAGGAGAAACAGCCTGGAGGTGATGTGATGGGGTCAAATGGATAGGTAGTGGGGTAGCTTGAGAGGATATATCACTGGAAGAGAGAGGAGAGAAAGAGGACAGAGTCGTGGTGCGTTCAGGAGGAAGCAGACCGGCTGCAAGGGTGAAAAGAATTGATTGCTGACCGCCACCTTTTCTTGAGAAAAGTCATCAACATTCAAGAAGGTTGAGGTTTGAGATCATAGAGGGTTCAGGAGAGAGGTAAAAGCAGAGAACAAGCCAAGAGTTTCAGAAGTGTTGCTAATCCTGATTTGAAGGAAACTTAACAACAACAACAATTATAACACCCATACTAACAAAAATGGGGTAAATATAACCTGCAAAACAACACAACTAATCCTCTTCACAGGGCTTTAATATTATTTTTAGATATCTGCAAATAAAATCATAATACACTATGTCTGCCTTATGAACTTGTCAGTTTTGTTAATTATTATTTGTCCATCATATCAGGATGTTGCACTTAATGCCGCTGCTCCGCTGCCATTCTGTTCTCTAGCATATGGAAAAGGGATCTCTGATAAAGGAGCATGGGAATCATCAGCTGGAAAGATTCTCTCATCAGACTGAATGGCCAGCCTCCACTATAGAAAACTCAGGAGCAGGCAGCGGCCATTTGGCCAAGGCCTCAAGGACTGTGGCTTTGTTTTTTACAATTTTAATCTCCTCTGTTGTCAGCTGGCCACAGTACATCAAAAAATTAATGGACAGATATTATTGGTTTCCATTTATGTTGAATTAGTTTCTACCTTGTTCTTTGTGTGTTTTAACAAATCTGCATTTATATGTGCATCAGCTCTGTATTTAATAATTTGTATAATCTGAATAAAAGTGTACTCTTTCCAGTGAACTCTCAAGCATATAATATTAGATTAGATACCCTACCTTTTATCATTGCAGAACAGTTTAAATACCTAGGGGTAAACATCACAAGTAAACATAAAGCTCTATATCAACAAAATTTCGCCGTTTGCATGGAAAAAATTAAACAAGACTTGCATAGATGGTCAACCCTTCATCTCACACTAGCTGGAAGAATTAACACTGTTAAGATGAATATTCTTCCTAAACTCCTTTTTTTATTTCAAAACATCCCAATATACATTAATAAATCATTTTTTAGACAATTAGATTCGACAATAACCTCATTTATTTGGAATTCAAAACATCCACGCATAAAAAGAGCGACCTTACAAAGACAAAAGGCAGAAGGCGGCATGGCTCTTCCTAACTTCCAGTTTTATTACTGGGCAGCAAATATACAGGCGATAAGAACCTGGACACAAATAGAAGAACATACACAGGCTTGGTCCGCAATAGAAGTAAAATCCTGCAGTACTTCTTTGTATTCCTTGCTCTGTGCTCCAATAAATACACGTTATCAGCAATACACTAATAACCCAATTGTGCTCCACTCACTTAGAATCTGGAACCAATGTAGAAAGCATTTTAAGACGGAGAAGCTTCTATCTGTTGCACCCCTGCAAGAGAACCACCTCTTTCAACCTTCACAAACATATGCAGTTTTTAATATTTGGAAAAAATTTGGAATTAACTCGCTTAGAGATCTTTATATAGACAACGTCTTTGCATCCTATGAACAATTACATTCCAAATTTAACATTCCAGCTACACATTTCTTTCACTATCTTCAAGTCAGAAACTTTGTTAAACAAAACGTTACAGATTTTCCTCATCTTGCACCCTCAACCATGCTGGAAAAAATATTGCTCAATCTCAAGGACTTAGACTCTATCTCTACAATATATAAAATCATTTTACAATCCCTCCCTTTCAAAGATCCGAGAAGACACTGGGAAAAAGATCTTTCAATTAATATATCAGAAAAGGAGTGGAAAGCAGCAATGCAGAGAATTCACTCGAGCTCCATATGCGCAAAGCATACAATCATACAACTCAAAATTATATATCGAGCACATCTGTCTCGACTAAAACTTTCCAAAATGTTCCCAGGGCATGATCCAACCTGCGAACGTTGCAACCAAGTCCCAGCCTCACTAGGTCACATGTTCTGGTCCTGCACCAAATTAACATTATTCTGGACAAACATTTTTAATTACCTTTCAGATAGCCTTGGACTTACAATCCCTCCAAACCCATTAACAGCTGTGTTTGGTGTTCTTCCAGATGGGTTTAAAGCGGAGGAAGACAAACAAATTGTGATTGCATTCACTACACTTTTGGCACGTAGACTTATTCTCATAAACTGGAA
>JANRMT010062796.1:59035709-59052014 GCA_026402145.1 Polypterus bichir lapradei
TCAACAGGCAATCAGTTATTTGAGTTGTCAACAGGCAATCAGTTATTTGAGTTAATTGTAATCTGACCTCCTGCATTAATACATATCTGTCTGCAATTTGGTTGTGATGAAAGAAGCAGTAGGCACCTGGCCAGACACGTGTCAGCGTGTGGATCAATTTGGAAACATTCCTAGTCAAGGCTAGATGACACTGGGACTCTGAAGAAGTCAATGGTGTATCTTTGAGACTTTGAATGTCCACTGAAGAGATAGAGGGGTTTCCTCATGGTTGTGCTACCCATTTCATAAAAGCTAACGGAAATGTAAAAAGGATGCCCACAAAACCTATTGAACGCACTGACTTCTAACAAAGTAGCAAGTTCAGCTAGGCCTATGAGTGGAGACATGTTTGCTTTTTGTACTCATTACACATGGTAATAATAACCGTATGAACCCTATAAACTGTATGGCCAGGTTTTTTTGCCTATAATGGTGGATATCATAGATAGAAGAGAAGGCCCTTGTGACTTTCTAAGGGGGTGTATTATGAATGTAAGTCTAGGAAAACCTCAAAAAGGCATCAAAGCTTCATAATAGGGTTAAGGCCTTAACATTAAGGCCTGAAATCTCAAAAATGGAGTAGGGAATTGCAAAACACCTGGCAAAATAGTAGTAAAACAATAAAATAAGGCTTAGGACAATGCCTTTAAGCTGGATATCATGAAAATCTGAACATAGTTCAGAACAAGAAACAGTAAACTAGGCAAAAATGGATTGTTTCTTAAATGAAAACCCCCAGCCAAATAGCCACTTTGTTATTTGCTTGGTAACTAGTTCCCTCAATGCAGGGTATACAGAAATACTGTTTTTCAGGTGGGGCCTGGGCCCTATCATCATCATCGTCATCATCAACCAACGTTAGCCTCTTGCTTCTATGTAGTTATATCACTCCCACTCAAATTACGTTACCCTCCTCCTAAATCCTGGCCAAGCTAATATTAGCTTCTTCCCTGCTACATTCTGATGATCTGATAATGTCAGGAAATTAAGGCGCTTTCTAAATAAACAGGATTCTGAGAAATTAATTCATGCATTTATCTCTAGTAGGATTGACTACTGCAATGCGGTGTTCACTGGCTGTTCAAACTGTTCTCTATACAGCCTCCAGTTAATCCAAAATGCGGCTGCAAGAATTATTACAAGAACAAGAAAATATGAACACATAACTCCAGTTCTTAAATCCTTACACTGGCTCCCGGTTAAGTTTAGGGCAGATTTCAAAATCCTCCTTTTAACATATAAAGCATTAAATGGCCAAGGTCCGACTTACTTGTCTGAACTTATCATGACTTACAAACCTGAGCGCACATTAAGATCTCAAGATGCCAGTCTGCTTATGATTCCAAGGATTAATGAAATAACAGTGGGAGGTCAAGCTTTTAGTTACAGGGCCCCTTAACTGTGGAATGGTCTGCCTGCTTCCATAAGAGATGCCCCTTCGCTCTCAGCCTTTAAATCCCGGCTGAAGACTCACTACTTCAGTTTAGCATATCCTAACTAGAGCTGCTGATTAACTGTAAAGACTGCATTTCTGTTGTTAGTCATTAGCACTAAAACATAAGTAACATGACAGTTATAATTGAATACTAACCCTCACCTATTCTGTTTCTGTTCTCGGTACTCAAATGTGGCAATTGGTGCCACGACCCACCTGCCAAGTTGTTTGCCAACCTATGGTAAAGTCATCCCTGATGGAGGATCGAAGGAATCATGGGAAAAAGGGGTCCTTTCATCGGATTGGCTGGCCCAGCACTGTTTCAGCCATGGAATGGCCAAATGGGGGAGGCAGCTTGATGGATGAGGTCTCCAGGACTCTAAAAATATCCAAATCTTATTATGTGATATCATCTACTGTTAAATTCTGCTCCGTACTTCTAAAATTTTTATTTTTATGCTGTATTAAGGATTTGTTCTGTGTATTGTATTGTATTGACCCCCTTCTTTTGACACCCACTGCACGCCCAACCTACCTGGAAAGGGGTCTCTCTTTGAACTGCCTTTCCCAAGGTTTCTTCCATTTTTCCTTACAAGGTTTTTTTGGGAGTTTTTCCTTGTCTTCTCAGAGAGTCAAGGCTGGGGGGCTGTCAAGAGGCAGGGTCTGTTAAAGCCCATTGTGGCACTTCTTGTGTGATTTTGGGCTATACAAAAATAAACTGTATTGTATTGTATTTTGAGGCTCCATCTTTTCTAAGAAACTAATCTAACAATTTTAGGCACATGGCTGCATTTCTAGACTCGTTTTCTTTTTTTCTTCTTCTTTTAGCATATCTACTAAAATTACAAATGTCCATTTAGTTTTCATAATTGGTGACATTATAGTTTGTTCAGAACATCGGTGCCCAGCAGGCTAGCCAGCCAGCCAACTGTAAGAATGTCATAGTTTTGTGAGTGCTTTTGTTTAATTTTAATTGTTTTTTTTTTGTGTACAGATAAGCATACTCAAGCTTGTGAAGTGTGAGTCCAATTTTTTTGTGTTTATCTTTTTTGGTAGTGCCAAACAAGTCCTGCTTTCCGAATGTCTGCATGTTTTTTTCTCCATGCATTCCAGGTTTCATTTCACACCCCAGAGACAGGTATGTTATGCTAATTGTTAATTTTAAATCTGATATGTGTACCTCAGTGGGCTCAGTTTCAGGTCTGATCCCTGCCTTGCACCTGGTGCTGATGCAGCTCTCCACTAACTACATGCTGAGTTAAAAAACAATCTTTACGTCTCTTGCTTATGGAGTTCAGAGATGCATTGACAGGAAAGGCAAGGCAGAGAACTTCCTGGGCCCCCTACCAGGGTGTCAATTTACATACGTACTTATTTCAACAAAAAATCTGCAGGGAAACCGAAGCATAGCATTAATACACAGTCGAAAATCTCCTCGATCTCTGTTATGAGGGTGTCTGAACATTTCTTGTTTAGCAACATAAAATGCAATAAGTAATGTAATAAATCATGAAGAGGATTTACATGTCTGGGGGCAAAAAAGTGGAAAAAAAAGATTAGAATAGGAGGAAAAGAGGGAACAGGAGAGTGGAAAGTAGTAGAGAGCCTGTGATGTTAATTCAATTAAATACGCCCATGTTTGTCTAACTGAAAGCTTGAATGTGAGAGGCTCGCAGTAAACCAGCTAAACTGTGAAGGGACCGAAGCAACTGAAATCAACAAAACAATGATGAAACTGGAACTAAACAGAAGTTCGATGTCTTCTCTGCCTGTCAAGGCCATGTTTATATGCTCATCTACATACACAATGAACAGATGCTGTACGTCTATGGAAATGAAAGTATTGCATTATGTCTCGCCCTGACTCTTCCTATCACTGTTGCCTTTGGTGAGATACGTTTTTCATCTCTAAAGCTGATTAAATCTTCCTTGACATCTACCAAGTGACAGGAGAGGCTTTCAGCCCAAGCTCTAATTTGCAAAGAGCACAATGTTTGAAGGTCTGTGAAGCTGGAGGACATAGTGACTCCTTTTGCTGCAGCCAAACCTTGCCAACGGTGACTGTGAAAGTTAGAGTAATACTTTTACGAGACAGTTTCTTTTGTTTTATTTAAATTTTTAATATGTGCACTTATTTATTTATTTATTTATTTAAATATTACAATATGCAACTTGTATTTTTATTGCCATTTATTTTGGATTTTATTTAGTTTTTTACTCATTTGGTTTTTTAAAATGTACTTTATTCTTTTATTGTCTTTCTATTTTCGATAACAATTGCTTTATTTATTGTGTTGTTTTTTATATAATCTGTATTTTTATAAAATTAAAATTAAAAAATTTGTGCTTATTTAATTCTCCCTGTTGATCTTATTGATTTAAATTTTGCCACATTGGGGCTTGGGGGTGGGTGAATTGGAGGGTACCATGGAGTTTTTTGCAGGGGACCCCCAGAGACTATAGAATTGCCTCTGATAGGGTTGACTATTTGTTAAATTTTTCTTTTTATATTTTTGGATAAATAAAGTCACACATTACAAAAACATTTCTATGAAAGCATGTTTTAATATCGCTACTATTGATATTATCTGTGTTTGGGGTCATGACTTTATCTATCAGGAACATATTGCTAATACGTTTATTGTGTTTGCTTTTGTTTTGACATGTTATCAATTAATATTTTTATTTATTAAAATTTTTATTATTATTTCAGTGATGTTATAACATTGCCATTTTGTGGTTTTGTTTTGTCAGAATTGGTTACTTTTTTACCACACCTCTTTGAGAATTGTTTCCTCCTCGGCCATGTTTTTTTTTTGGCAGTGACACTTGTTCTCAGTCATGTTTTTTGTTGGCGGTGCTGCATGTGATGTCATAATCTGTGGAAGCTACTTAAGATGACAATAAGTATGGTATTACAGACATCTGTGTATTAATCCATGGATAATTTCAAAACAAATGATTTGCCCGCATCAGTTATTTAGGGAAAGAACCATAAGCTAGTCAACCTTATGCTTCATTTTCTTGACTGATTTTTTCATATCATTTTTGTTGTTTGCGGTTATTAACTTTAGTCTTTCTAATTCAGATCATTCATTCTTTTTTTTTTTTTTTTTGCCAGGGGAATCCCCCTAGCTGTTAATTTCTAGTTCTGAATATTAAAATCCACCCTTTTCCATGAGCTACTTTCCACTACTTGTAACAGTTTTTATGGGCACCACCATTTTGCGTGTTTGTTTTCATGGGCACTGGTACTTTGTTAGGAAGGCAGGGATTCCCAAAAAAGAAGAACCAGGAACAAATGACTAGGAAATGAAGTCTACAAGGGTCTACAGGGGTCTGGGAGAGATGTTAGCAAAAACAGGCAAAGACCAGAATACCAGAATGTCATGAGTGAACATACATTTATTAGTTTATTTCTCAATTTAAGAATTTCTTTTTCGCTGAATCTAGCATTCTTGGTGTATGCTATTTTACTTTCTTTTCATGGCTATATAAAATATAATAATAGTTTTGTTTGTTTCGCATTCATTATTTTTATTGCAATAACATCTTGGTTTCTGATGGCTTCTGTTATTTCGTGATTTGGTTGTTACGACGTGAAATACGGGTTGCTGGGGGAATGCACTGGAGGTCATACCGTCACAACACATCATTTGCCACAGCGTTTAAATCCCATATTTAGGAAGTGTGATTGACTTTTAAAAAGCATGCTTTTCCAAATTTCTATAGTTTTTTAAGTCGCTTCAGTTTTCATTCACGTAGTCCTCGGATTTTGTCTTTCATTTTGCGTATTCTGCTTAAACACTTCTCTGATTGAGCTCCTGATTACAGCTACTTGCTTTGTTTCTCTGCATTGTGCTTTGTCATTCTGTTCCTGGTCCTTTTCTCTTTTCTTTCTCTCTATCTGTGCTATAATTAGTACACAGAAGCATTGCGGTCAAAAAGGAAAAAAAAAACAAAAAGTTTTGAACACTAAATTCTCCTTGAAAGTACCTTTTAGTTTCCACTGACACTCAGTGGGAGATTGAGAGACAGAGAAACAGATCCTATGGTTTGAGTTGAAAACTTTCAAAATATTGTATGCAAACATGTCACGTGTCATGATGCTGGAAACAATGTGATTGGCATTGGAAAGTTGCTGCTAGCAACAATGTTGCTGAAGTCACAACTTTATTATAAAAATAAAAAATATATATTTAAAATGGGAAAAACAGTTCATGCAATCAAACTACATAAAAATGAGATCCTTAAGAGCTAAAATGTCAGATTTACAACACGTTATGTTTCTAGATTTTATGGGTTCTGCCATAAGACTTTTTAAATCATGGCAGTGATATGTAAGATGACAGCTCCCATTAAATGATATCTGAACTTTAACTGAAACAAAGAAGAGATTTTAATAGCGATGAGAAGATAAAAATCTTTCAAAGGAGCTAATTATAAACAGAGTCTGAGAACCAGTTAAAAATCTAACATCAGCAAATCAATAAGAGTAATGAGCATCAATCTTTGAAATCATTGCCCAAAAATTGGAGTCAAAGTAACAAAACTAAGTCCTGAGCCTTGTCTAAAATATCAATTTCCTTAAATAGTATGCGTTTTGCTAAATAAATCCAAACTTTTGGATGTATCATAACCATGGAACCATTGCTAAAAACAACATGGCTACTCCCATGATAAAACATGGCATCAGCAAAAAGAAACAAAATGCTTGCAATAAAAAATTGCAATTCAAATAGAAATCATAGGCTTTGTACACTAAAAACACACTAAACAATGCAATTACAATAAGAAATATTATCTTAAAAATGGGCACATGCTCTTAACACCCTTAAGCTTTGTCACACATGTACGATTAGTAGATATAAGTGCGTTTGCCCAACGGACCAGGGATTGGCGCCTTCCTCTAACTCTTTCTCTTCTCCCTCTGCAGCACAACACAAGAACCCTCAGCCTAACCTTCACTTCCGGTCCCCAGATAACATCACTTCTGGTTCCGGTCCAACAGATCCCACCTCCTTCTGATGTCACTTCCAGTTCCAGAATGCCTCAGACTCATGATGTCATTTCCTTCAGCCGACCATATATACCGCCTTCTCTTTGTTATACTCAGTTTTGTTTTGGACTCCAGTCTGTAAAGATGTATTTGATTTATCTGACACCAACAGTATATGGTAGGATCCCCCAAACTTTTGACGTTGTCTCTGTGTTTGATTTCACAGCTTATAAAACAATTCTGGTTTTGACTTTTGTTATGTTTCATCTAAGACTACTGTCTGTTTTCATCTCTAAATATTATGTTGAATGAATTAACTAATCTAGTTCAACAGTCTAGTTTGGAACTGAGACTATGTCTGAACTACATTTTTCAATTAAAAATGCAAACTTTAGTTTCCATTATTTTAACCCTGAGACTTTTGAAAACCCTGTGTGCTATTTTCTGTAAATCTCAAGAGTTCCCAGTCTCTTAATAAAACTGTGTGGCATAGTCGGATATTTTAACGGTGTCTAGGTTAGATTACCTGTAAGTGTGACCAGACACCTGTCACATAAATACCAGGACCTGTCCATAAAACCCATCAAGAACTGAAGCACTTCCATTCCAAACTGAAGTCTCCTCTGCTCACCCTTTAAAAGGTCTCATCATGAAGAGCAGACATTCATTGGCAAGCACAGTTCTCCTTCTGTCTTTTCGTGTTCCTACCACCATCCCTTGGCCTTCAGCTGAGACCCTGCCCCATGGGCTCCATCCACTCCCTCCCTATGGGCCACTTGACGACCACTTGACTCCATTCCACAGCACCAGCTCTGCCACAATCCTGTTTTTAATTATTTATTTTTTGTCCTTATCCTTTCCTTTAACCTCCAAACTCTCTCAATTGTTTTTTGTTCTTTTTCTCCTGTCTAACCTGCACTAATAATCGACTGAAATGCACATGACTGCATGTTAACACAAGCTCCACCGATTCCTCCATCAGCTCCCCAGGGCTGCTTATCCACACAAGCACATGTACTTATGCCCACACAGATCCTGGTTTTTTTCTGTTTAAAAAGTCAGGTACTGCCACAGACCCCAAATGCATTTTGCCTCAGACCATGACATTACACATGGGGAAACCTCAACGATGTAACTGGTAAAGATGACATCGCTAACAATGTTATGGCCATTTACCAGAGCCCAATGTGGGTACAACCGCAAAATAAATACAAAATGGTGCTGTGATGACATCATAAAAGAAATGCTTAAATAACACTAAGAAATACAAACTAAAAATAGTCAGAATAATTCCAGATGCTAAATAATTCTGACGCTCATAACAATTTAAAGCAGACTACTATTCAAATCCTATCTCATATAAACTGCTACCTTGTCATCTTTGCAATTTTGTCTGTCCTTTATAAATAATAAGCATCCTTTTTTTATACTCATCCCAATTTCTAGGATTCTGATAGGTTTCTGTTTCTGCTGTTACATTATATTTATACAAAACTACATAAAACTCTCATTCATTTATTAACATTTAATTCTTAAAGCTATAATGTCAGCAATTTGTAGCTTAATATTGATTCTATTTTGGTTTATTCCCAGTTGTCTAGTAATGGGTCTCTGCTTTTTCCACTGTGGTCAGCTGTCATTTTCCACCTTGTCCATAACATCCACATGGCAGAAGAGACTCAAGGATTGGCATGTGGCATATAGTATAAGCAAAATAACATGGTCTTAGAAATTGACTTAATTTATTATTTTATAATTGTTGCTATTACATTTAATATCAACTTGACTAGCTTCTGAGACCCACTCAAAATGTTAACAACTATTACTTGATCAAGTAAAATATTTTTTTATGCACAATATCCTTGAAGTACTAGTTTATGTATGCCAAGTGTTGACTCATTTGTTTTTATTTTTGTAGTACATTACATTCATACTCTACATAATAACACCCATGGGTAGGAAGTCGCAGTTGCGGAACAATAGAGTTGTTTATTTCTTGACTTGTTAGGAGTTCACTTGAAATATTTTGATAATCCGTCTTTACATTTCTGGGGCTGAATCAGTAATGTTTTCATTTACCTGCCAATAAATTGATACTGCATCCTAAATTGTAACAAATAAAATGTATAAATGTCAAAGCTTCTAATACATGGTTTTCATGATCATGTAAGGGATGTAAGCCTCTAAAATAAAAATACCTGTATGATTATGAGCTTTGCTCTTTGCAGAAAATGAACATGGATTGCATACTTAATATCTTATAAAATCTGAAAAAAGTTTAAAATACTGTATATGTAAAATATATAATACAGGGTGATCCAAAAAGAAGTACTATATTTCAAACATTTATTCTACTCTAGACCTAGATGTTGTTTCAGAGGCTATGGTTCCTAAAGAAGGGTGTAAATCAGTAATTGTTCCTGTCATTGTTGACACTTTCCTGTATTCTGACATTACTTGATTTCTGAGTCACATGAAATCATTTTTCCTTAATTCACAATCCTTAATGCTATAGCTATAGACAGAATTTTATTTTATTAATATGTTGATATAGCCTTCTAGTGGTTAAGAATTGATAAACCCAAGTTTTCAAAATCAGTTATGACCAGTTGTTTGAAATGTAATGACAAAGCCACCAAACTTCAAATTAGCAAGTATGTATGGTTTTCCTGTATAAAAAAATCTGCTTCAAACTGCTTAAGGTAAGGACCATGAGAGATATTAGGTGTGACCCACATCATTTATTATGACAGTCATATATTCTAGAAGACCTTTATTCAATTATATTTTCAAGTTTAGATTGCATTATTTACAGTACATATTAGTGGTGGTCAAAGCCCTTATGATGCCCTAAGCAGGGAGGGGCTTTATTTACCAAAACGGCACCCCACTGTGTCTTTAGACGGGACAATGGGGATTGTCAGAAGGGTCTGGACCACATGCCACTTTAGTTACATAAATGGAACCCTTCATTGTCTATAGTGCATTTTCAGTATTATTAGGGAAATACAGTTTTTTTTTTTTACATTCTCTTTGCTCAATTAGCTGTTGGCTTGCTGCTGCTGCCGTGCCACATGATCTGCATTTTGTGAGGCACTTCGAACGTTTAAAAGCCTGTACAGCAGCTGTCCTTTTGTCTCACTGCCTTGTCTCTCTTCTCCCCCAGACATCCTCAAACACTATGCAATCTCTTTTTACTGTTCTGTTATTTCACCGAGTAATATTTTCCGATTGTTTGTGCTAAAGCGATCTTTACTATCATTTTTTGAGACTTTCGAATTTTCCTACTTCCATTATCTCTAGCCTGCTCTACATGTGCATCACACCAATGTTTTTGAATTCTTTACAAAGTTCTACTTTGTCTTTTTCCAGTCCCGGGCGTGGTTAAATCTCTTGGCACAAAGTCTAGTCTCGTGGGACGGGCTGATTATTACTTTCCTTATTTTCAGAATTTGCATATAGATTATTTTTGTTCTTTTTTGCTTTCGTTTTTGCATTTTTTTCACTCCAACACTTTTGGGTCTCTTTTTGACGCTCTGCTCTTTTTATTCTTCGCTTAGTTGACGTGTCATCTAGAACATATAAACTTTTTAAGAGCTGAGAACACAGGAAGTGTGTCTGCCTAAAGCATTCCAATAACTGAGAGTTTAGATGACCATGGTCTTGTTTGAAAATGGTTGTAAGTAGGGCGTGACTTGCAAAAGTCACCATCTCACAGGACTTGCTTCCAAAGGTTGTAAATATGACGTGACTTGACCGTCTCACGGGACTTAAAAGTGTCTCTCTGTTTCCTTCAAAAGATCATGTCTCGTCGCAGGAAAAGAAGTCTCATCCCAAGATTTTTTTTCTATTACACTTTCATCTGCTGTTATTATTGTACTTTAATAAATAAGCGTAACTTTTAAATTTCTGTACTTTGTCTTTCTATCTAGAGTGATTGAAATAATAAAGTAAATATTAGGACACCTGGTGTATTGAAGACTGCTATCTGCTCAAACCTGCAGTTATCAGGCTGAGAGGGTCACCAAAAATAGTAGGAACAGTGCAGTAGAAGAAAATAGAATTGTAAGTGGCCTTAAACCAAAGGGTGTAGCAGGCTTCAGTGTCTTTAGGATATTCTTGGAGACCAAGGTAGTGTTTAGGCCTGGGTTATTTCTGGGGCCACCTGCACTTTGTTCATGCTGAATATGGCGAGTCCCTAAGTGGTGTAACAGTGAATGATTAAAAGTGCATACACCATTCATACGATACTTATGTGAATGGAATCCTATGTGGAATACTACAGAGTGACGTAGGCCTCACTCATACATAGTTGCTTCAGTAGGATCGGCCTGTGTGTGTGAGTGTGTTGTGAGCGCTGTTGCAAGCAGACATGGCCGCTCTTCAGAAACTCCTTCTTAAACAGTATTTCAATGGGAAACAAACACACTCTTACACCTCATCTTTGCAGGATCAGCTGCAGGATTGCTGCATGAGGAGCTTCAAACATTTAAAAGACGTCCAGGCTGTCCTATGGTTTCGCTCTCCTGTCTCTCTTCCCACAGACTCCCTCTGCTTCTGTCGCTGCTTCCGAGCTGCTGTACCCCCTTGATGAGGAAGACTTTGTGTTCTTTTGACCATCAGTCCGGGCCAAGACACAAAGTTTAACAGCTGTTCCTCGTGTGGCCAGATCACTTCTGAAAGAGACTTGTGTTTGTATCCGCCAGAACTGCAATAAAGTTTCTACTCCTTGAAAATTCCACTGTACTTGTGACCCAAGCTTGACAGTGTGTTTACCTTATACTGTATGTCTGTCATGCTTAAGGTGCAAGAGTAGACCAAACCAGAAACAAACATGGTGAGTATCACACATTCCATAATAATACACTAATGCGTCTGTCAGTGATGTCATCAAAACCTAGCTGTCATTGTCAGTAACAACCTAAATGTCAATATGAGTAATACTCAGAACTGGATAAAATCTGAACCTAAATCATTGGGATGTAAAATGGGCTGAAAACGAAAATGGTTAAAGACAGTTTTTGACAAAGGTTACTTTTGAGTTTGTAAAACGTTTTTGCCAGGGGCTACACAGCAGCCATGTTTTTATTCACCTTGCAGTCCGTGATCTCTTCCACGTTGCAGGTTAAGAGATGCCAAATCAAGAGCAACCTGACTGGTCAGCTGAAAGAGTCTCTCCCGCAGTTCATCATGCATCAGCCTATCCTGTCTATTAAGCTTTGCAGGCATGGAAATAAGACCTCGGATAATGGGGTCAATTCCACCTGAAAAAAAGAAGCCATGGAAAATACTCGGTGTGAAAATAAAGCCCTCCATACGGAAATTTAAATATGTATAAACCATAGGCTGAAACTGCAGGTTTGTGCTATATAATGTAGGGATGGCACAACTTTTGTTTGTCATTAAAAAAACAACTTAAGCTTCTAACAACAATACACACCTTCAAAGACAATCCTCCAGGGGGTGAAAAAGGTATTGTGGAGGAGAACATTAGGATACAGAGAGTGTTGCCGATATCTCCTGTCTAGACGAAATATAAATGGCTGGATAGTAAGGTGAGCAAACCGGAATGCTGGTGTCGAGAAAACACTGGAAATGGAAGGGTCGACCATGTCATTGTAACCATGGTAAGTAGAGAGATATTTTGTCATTGCATTTGGACCAATGATTATAGGCAAATAGTCCCGGTACATAATAATCTGGAAAAAAAAAAACACAAAAATGACCTTATAACTTTTGTGTGCACTGTTAAATAGAAAAGACAAGGCAAAGGGTACATGTGTACATTGACTTTGCAAAAGAAATACTTTTTTGCAGAAATGTTGTATTACTTGTACACAAGTTTGCATTAGTCAATTCATTTCTGCTGTTCTGTGTAACTTATATGTTAAAACCCGCTCAACCTAACTGGGAATTCCAAGGGTTAGAACCTGTCTTGGTGCTATCTTGGCCTGGTGCAAGTTAAGAGTTCAGTTAAGTGTCACAAATTAACCTAACCTGCAATTTGGGTATACAGGAGAAAAAAATGGAGTACCCAAAGGAAAATCAGTGGTTTCAGGAGGAGAACATACAAAGTCCACAAGTATAACAACCAAGCATGGAATTCAAACCATGAATTCAGGTTCCATAAAACAGCTGTTCTAACCATTTAAATATTCTTCCACCCTATTTCTGACAGGACTTTCCCAAAACTTGGTCGACATAACATTTGTTTTTGGGTATAATTGTTTTTGAAAAAAAAATTATTAGTCATCAACATTTTGTTTTAATTAATGATCTGTAACAATAAAATACTGCTATTAATGGGTTCTATCTTTCTTAGAGTATGTGTCTTTTTCAATTCTGTCTTCTATACTGACATGCTACAGATTGCTGTCAATGATTATCAAAACCAGTGGCTTGATTCTGATTCAATGCTCAGGTCTTATTATGAATTTGACCTGTGTTCCTCTTGACACTATGGCTGTCTGTTAATTCCCCTGCCATACTAAATACTCCAAATATTCAGGTCAGCAGGCAACACCAAATGGGCCAGAAATGTACATGAGATGTCTTGTAATGTCCATTTGTTCCATCCAGGGTTGGCTCTTGCCTGACACCCATATCAGGAAGGATGAGCTCAGATTACTCTGTACTGGGAATTGGACTCTGGATATTGTTGAAATGATAGGATCAGGTCTCTGAGCTGTTTAATAGTGTCCATGTAACATTTGTTTGGGGTTACATCGTAAATATAAAACTCAAGGACTGATTAAGTGGTCAGTAAGATTCTTATAGCTGGAAATAAATGGGTGAGTGTCAATGAGAAGTTTTCAAAGTAAGAACCATCAAAACACACATTTCAAAAAAACAAGATTATGATTCAGTGTCTAAAAGACAGATAGAGAGAACTTTATTCATCCCCAGGGGGAGATTTGGGTAATCTTAATATAAAATAAAGTAAATCTTTTTAGAAAGCAGTAAATGAATGAGTACAACATATCTGATTAATGAAATTCCTTTTGAGGTAGAGATTAATTCAAAGTCAATGTTTTAAGCTTTGCTGCTCAATCAATGGTTCCCCTTAAAAACGTGAAAAATGATTCAGTTGAAAAATGTTTGCAGCTTTGTATGAAATGAAATTTTGCACCACATACAGGTCTTATTTGTTACAGTATATAAGATTACCTGGTGAAATGCTCCTACAACCTTCCTTGTTTCCTGGTAAATGGTTTCACCATTCCATTGTGGGTTAAGTTTCCTGAAAATCTTTGCAATACGGTTATGCTCTCTGAGGAACATAGTGTGAATAGCTGTAAGTGCAATATTTTCATTGGCACGTGAATCTCCTAAAAGTTAAAACCAGATAAAGGTATCACTATGCCATACATACCATGCATACCTTACTATTATTTATTCTTAACAGAGTGGCTTCTTACCTGCAATGAAGCATGGAACTTCTTGAGCTGATGGATCCTTCGTAACAATTGATCTTGTGGCACAAAAGTTACGCGTTGCATTTTGAAAGGGAAGCAAATCATAGCCATCATCACTGTAGTCTTTATTCACAGCCAGAAGGCCAAAATCATTGGTCAGGTCTCGCAGTTCGTTGGCCAGGGAATTAGTGGACCCATAAATCATACTTGCATCAATAAAGGAGGTAAGTTGGTTAATTTGGGACCGGACATTTGGACTTCCAAATATGTAACCTGTGAATGCTGTTCCACAAGCTGGAGCTGACCGGAAAAAGGGAATGCAGCTTTTGGTGTTGGTAAACCTGCCATCATTCTGTGGGATCTAAAAATATAGGTTATTAAATCAGTCACCATATATCATCACATAAGCAAAGTCAACGTTTTTTTAATTTGAACTTTTCTTAATAACTGGAGGAAAGAAATGCACGTAACCACATGCTGCATTTTAGTCATTACCATGCATGCAGCCTTCTTGACATTGTAGTTTTAACAGTTTCATGTCCTGGAAAATGAAATTGTCTTTTTTTTAATAACTGCAGACTGCTTATATTTTTAATTTGCACAAACTAACTATGATGAACTATATTGGACCTTACTAATTTACAAAGGTATTTATAGGACCCTTGAAAGAATTTTCTTCTTTTTGATCAATAATTGAACATCTTCTTGTGACCAGTTTAGCAAACGTTTAAAATGTAAATGCATCTAGGTTGTAAGTAATTTAGGGTGCTTTAACTTTAAAATGGTCAGATAGTTTACAACTTAATAGTAAATGAAAATGGAGGTAGTAAGTGATTGCATAGGGAGCGAAGCTTTAGGACACAGTCATCCGTCAGCATGATAGCTAGCTTATCAAATATGTATAATGTCACAAGGTCCAGAACCAATTATATGTGTATAATATCACAATGGCTGAAACCATACACGGGATTTTAACAAAAATAATCCTAAAGACCAGAGAGCAGTGACAGGAAGAAGTGACAGCAGATACCAAGATTGAGAGAGAGAGACTATTTCATCTCGATGTCAGAGAGCATAACTCATGCATCACAGAAATTACTGAATCAAAAAGCTTCCCAGGAGGACAACATCCATTTTTGACATTAATATTATCAGCAAACTTTCTAAGACTTTATACATCCAGATTTTGCAGTCTATTAATATTTTTATTATATTTTCCTCTTCTGGTATTATGACACTTTAATAAATACCACGTTGCTTTTAAATTTCTGTACTTTGTCTTTATATCTAGAGTCACTGAAATAATAAAGTAAATATTAGGGCAACTGGTGTAGGGTAGGATACAATTTGCTCCAACTTGCAGGGTTATTAGGCCAAAGGGGGCACCCCAAAAGAAAGAACAAATGTGGCAGAAGTAACACATAATAGGTTGGTAAGTGACATATAACCAAAATGTGTGACAGTGAGTGTGGATGTGGAGTACTAAAAAGTGACTGGAAGTGCAGGAGTCACCCATATGATAATTATGCGGATAGAATCGTTGTGTGTGTGCATTAAAATGAAGGTGCAAGAGTGTATCAATCTAGTAATAAACATTGTGAGTCATACTCATTCTTCAATTATACAGTAATATACAATAATTAAATGAAAAATCAATAAAAAATACAATATAGATTAATTAGTGCTCTTTGACAAAGTGGCACCCTGCCTTGTACTCAATGCCTCTGGTACGGGCTCTAACTCCAACTGACCCTACAAACTTTAAATGCCATCAGTAAATGGTTGGCTGAATGAGCGTAAGGAATTTTGACTAAATATATACTGGGACTAATTATAATGACCCATTCCTTAAAATAAGTAAAGTTTTTTTCTTCATAAGTATAAAGGAATAATAAGAAAAATCAAGTCAAAACTATGGGAAATATATTTCAATAAATGAACTATAACCCAAAATAATCATTTGAATAATTCAAATTTATTCAAATAAAAAAGCAACTGAAAATAACTTGAACATGCCACCTCCATGACAATGACAGGAATGTGATAAAGCCACAAAATTCTTTGCCTACTTAATAAGAATGACTGTACAATATCTTGTGAACAGTTTAAAAATGTTAAAGATCAATCATAAATTCAACATCTAAAAATAGACATCACTTCAGAATGCAAAGATAGAAGTTTCCCCATAATAAACCCTATGCATCAAAACTATGTCCGTCACTTATTTAGCTTTGTTTTGAACATATTCTAAATATATACTCACTAGCAGAATACCCGCGCTTCGCAGCAGAGAAGTAGTGTGTTAAAGAAGGAAAGAAAAAGAAAAGGAAACATTTTAAAAATAACTTAACATGATTGTCAATGTAATTGTTTTGTCACTGTTATGAGTGTTGCTGTCATATACAGGTATATATATA
>JANRMT010062796.1:59062086-59106454 GCA_026402145.1 Polypterus bichir lapradei
AGTGAGTGAGTGAGTGAGTGAGTGAGTGAGTGAGTGAGTGAGTGAGGGCTTTGCCTTTTATTAGTATAGATATATACATACATATATACATATACACATACATATCTTCATATCTATGTACATATATACATATCTATATACATATCTACATATACACATATATATATATGCATACCTCTCTACATCATATATACACACACATATACATACATACATACACAGACACACACATATATATAATTTGTATGTGTGTATGTATGTATGTATGTATGTGTGTGTGTGTGTATATATATATATACAATGTAGATAGGTCTGTGTGTGTGTGTGTGTGTGTGTATATATATATATATATATATATATATACACACATACATACAAACATACACACAGGTATATATATATATATGTATATATATATGTATGTGTCTATATGTGTGTGTATAGCTGTGGTCACTGAGTGCAAGAGAAAAATAATAAAATGTAGTCTATAAGTTATTAAACAGTAAAACCTTAATGTTTTAAGAAGCAAAGGTACATTGAGCACTACTGGAGTGGTTGCGGGTAAACTACATTTTAAAGTCGGTATAACAGAAGAGGTAAGTAGTACTAACAGCAGCTAAAATGTATATGGGTCATCTCTCGGTAGTAGATCCCTTTTGAAAGGCACTGCACGACGGCTGTGGTATAGAAATTACATTTTCTATGTGAACGTCCAAATTTCTGCCTCTGGTAATGTGCCTTACCGGCAATTAAAGAAAATTAGTTTTGTGTCCTCTGCAGTGTTAAGAGAGAAAGGCTTTGGTTTGGGATAAAAAGAAAAAGGTGTAAAGAAAGGAAAGTTGCCTTTTTCTTTTATATAGCATAGAGAGATGTTTTCGCTGATGATATGAGCGCCTTTTGGGGACAGTCGCGGTGGGTCTTGTGCAGACTGGTGAGACGTCCCAGCTATTAATCGGCTGTGATGGCACTGTCAGTCCTCCACTCCTGTGCGTGTCTTCATAATCCGAGCTGACGACCTCATAATCGTATACGTGCAAAATAAAGTGCGAAGCGCCTTAATATTATTTTGCTGCGGTGTAGAAAAGGGGTCCCGTGTTTGCACTTGTCTGGGCTATAGCTCAGGGGGAGGATGAAAAAAATGAAAAGTGCTCACTTTGACTTAAGGCAGAAGCGCAGTCAGCGTCTCAAAGGCCGGCACAGCTATGCGCGCACGCCGGCTGCTCGACTTTTGCTGGGCAGGAGACGGCACTTTTTGCAGACACGTCCACGATATCAAAAGTCTCCGCGCTCTTTGGAGGTCATTCATATATATATATATATATATATATATATATATATCGCAAAATACCCGCGCCTCGCAGCGGAGAAGTAGTGTGTTAAAGAAGTACTGAAAAAGAAAAGGAAACATTTTAATAATAACGTAACATGATTGACATTGTCATGAGTGTTGCTGTCATATATATGCCTGCCTAAATAAGTCACCCTCGCTTCGCTCTTACTTTTTTACCGTTCATTTAATCATGGCTAGTGGCGGAAAAATTATAAAATGGAAGGAGGATTACACTGAGTATGGCTTTACCAAAACAATTATTGATGGCGAATTGAATTGGTGATCTGTTTTTCTGTGTTAACCTCATATTTTTTCATACTTCTTCTCAAACCAAGGTGGTGCGAGGCTAAAATGAATCGGGATGCGCTGATCAATGTAATCGGTATACCAGGAAATCATGCATTGACAAAAGTTCCCCTTTGATTGTAATGCGTTATTTTTTAACGCGTTATGGAGCACATGCATCGAAGCTTCTCAGCTGTGCTTGTGCTAAGAAAAGGAAAGATTTTAAAAATAATGTAACACGATTGTCAATGTAACCTTTTGTAAGTAGTGCCTGGAGGATTCAGTGTGGAGAAACTCTAGAGACAGTGTGTGTATTAACTTGTGGATTTTTCTGTGTGTATTTGGTGGCAGTGTGACAAAGTTGCTTCGGAAGACGGCGTTAGCCGCGGAGCTCAGCTCAGAGCGAAATGAGGTAAATGGGAGGGGAGATGATGACATGACTCCCCCACCCGCCTTAACTGTCAATCCCCCACAAACACAGTCTCTCGGAATTTGCATAAGCACACCCCTTCACCTGCAATTTTAACTTAGTTACAAAGTGATCAAAACTCTCGTTTATATCCTGCATCCTCTCATTAAACTTGTATCCCGCATTACCCGTGGGCATGAGAAACGCCAGCGGTAGCCTGTCTATGAACTTAATTTAAAGTTTAGGTTTACACCTCGCTTTCTTTCCGAAGTAAAAGTACTCATGAATATGGTAGTATATGTCACTCGCTCGCTTCTTATTGTTTCGCTGCCTTCTCAATTATATAATTCATGTTTTCTTCAGCACTTTTTGGAGGTCTTCCTGGTTTTCTACATAGTGCGTTGACAGTCAGTTCACGTGATTACGTGGGAGGCGTGATGATGTCACACGAAACTCCGCCCCCACGGCTTTCGCGCTCAACTCCATTAAAGTATATGCAGAAAAACAGCTTCCAGTTATGACCATTACGCGTAGAATTTCGAAATGAAACCTGCCCAACTTTTGTAAGTAAGCTGTAAGGAATGAGCCTGCCAAATTTCAGAAGTTTCCCCTTCTACCTACACGGGAACTAGGAGAATTAGTGATGAGTGAGTGAGTGAGTGAGTGAGTGAGTGAGTGAGTCAGTGAGTCAGTGAGTCAGTGAGTGAGTCAGTGAGGGCTTTGCCTTTTATTACTATAGATAATGTATTTAAAAACAACAGTCAAAGAACTTATAAATATTATAAAGATAATTTGACTTGATTTTCTATGCATGGGCATTTGAAGCCTGTCAGGTTTCCTCACAGAAGACTTCAATAAAAAAGTCTAAAGATTTCAGGGACCAACATTTTTAATCCATCCAGTTTCGGCATTCACTTTTTCTCTTAAAGTGTCTTGGGGAGTCAGAGCCCATGACACATGATGTAGACTAAACCTGCCTTTGTAATGTGAGACCCACACCTAAACTTTATTAGATCAGGACAAGTTCAGCTTGCCAGTTACTTTAGTATGCACCCCATTAGCATGTGTGAAAAATGGTGTACACACTGGTACGATTGGAAAATGTTGCAAACACCACAACTGGGCAGGAAATTGAACCTAGCAGTGCTAAACAGTTTACCAAATTCTACTCACCAAGCCATCAAAAGGTAAAAAATTAAGTGTGAAAGCTAAGTCAGATTTTTTAATTAGATCAACCAAATAATATTTTTACTGTTTATTTAAACAATTACAGTATGATGGTAAGGGTCAATTTATATCAAACCTCAATTATTTTAACATTGATTTATATGGCTAAGGATTTCTGATAATCCTGGTAGAGTGGTGCTATATACACAGACTTATTGGGGGATGAGTTCTTACCTGAATAGGGAAGCAGGGTTCAGCCCGCTGACAGGATGTGCTGCAGTCAATTCCATCATTGAAGGACCGAATGCTTGGAGACACAGGGGTGTTGCTCAAATCATGATCTGTCCATTGCCCAAACAGCACCAGCATGAATGAATATAAGTTATCTTGAGGCAAGTTTTCATTTGCTGCATGCAAAATTATATTGGAGACTTCACGGACCTAGAATAAAAAAGGCAAACACCATTGATTTAATACCACTCTTTTACAATTAACACTTACCTGTTGTAGCTGAATTAAACATAATAAAATATACTCGATGTCAATTCGTTTAAACATCAGTTGAACTTTCTTATTCACATTGAGTTTTAGCCTTTATAATAAACAAGTCTTATTATGTAATTTTAAAAAGTCATACTGCAATAAGGATCCTCAACGTTATTGGCCAATGGGGCTGAGAGGTAGAAATACAGCAAAAAGTACTCATCAGACAGCATATGAGGCACACAATACAACCACAGAAGGTACGAATGCTATTGCCACCAATAGATAGTCATTAAAAAAAATGGAACCCAGAAATGATCCTCAGGTGAATTAATTGTAGAACGTATCTATCTGTCTGTCTATCTAGTATATACAGTGTATGTATATGTATGTGTACTGTTGCTGCCAGCCATTTTTGCAACTTCATTGGCTTTATTTAACATAACAAATTACTTCCGTCTCTCACTTAAACCCTGACATATTTATTATAAGTGAACTAATTTTACCAATAAATGCAAAAGACACATAAAGTCCATTCTAAAATGTTTAACTTTTCACCCAACTTGACAAAATTTAGCCCTTCTTTAGCAAAACTCAGATTATGCAAATCCTTACCAGAGGAAGGTTGAAACCCGAGTACTTGGTTGCTGGAATCCAACTGCGTGGAACGGAGATGCCATCATCATACTGGGCAGACAGCCATCTTGTGAAAGGGGTGTTTGAAGCACCAAGCCGGGTATTCTTCCTAAAAGTACAAAAGAAAAGAGGAAACATTAGTGAACGTCCATGATGATTATTATATTTAATAGGGAAAATACAACCCAAAGTTTAAGTACAGAAAAAATCCAAAATTTATCTAGGTTCATATATGATTTCCACCCTTAATCCTATCACATTGGCTTTTAGAAAAAGTGTCAGATTGAAGTCTCCCCTGTAAGCTATGCCATGAGCTCTTCACTCAACTACCTGCCCAGGATGTCATTCTGCAATATTGCTTAAATGTCTATTGACACAAATATTTAGTTACATTTATAAAATGTTATTCTGTTAGAACCTCTTAATTGTTCTGTTTTAGATGCCTGGCTTAATTTCAACATATTCTCCATGCCAACATACGTTTTCTCCTAGTGCTGGTTAACTGGCATCTATAACTGCCTGTACATAAATGTGTACTTGTATGTCTTCTATGACAAACTGGCTTCCAGTCCAGTGATGGTTTCTAACTTGCATACTGCTTCTTATAGGAAAAACACCAGTGCCCCACAACCTTGAGGTGTAAAAAGAATGGACTGATGAATGCTTTAGAATGTAATTAAGCTTAAAGCCGTATACCTTTAAATCCTATTGGATGTTAACAGTGAAAAGCTCTTGGCTTTTGTTGAATTTTGTTATGGCTTTGTGATGACTTCAAATGTACAAGTAGATACTGTTCAATTAGGATTTTGCTTTATGTCTAAATGTAAAGTGACATTTTCCATACAATATTCTGTGTATCTCATTTTTACCTCTAAATCATGTCTTAAACATTAATGATCAATAATAGAACCTCAACCATTCCAGCTAAGATTGGATAAAATGCTGTCATGTTTGTCTCAGCTTCATTTACTAGAAGAATCTTTATGCATCTGCCAGTTAACATTGGGAACAAGATGAAGCACACTATTATAATTAGAAAAGTATTACAGTTTTTCTGTTTTCTATCATGAAATCAGAGAACTAGAGGCTATAATTCATTAGGCACAGAGCAGATGCCAGTTCTTGGTGGGGTGCCACTTTATTGCATGGCACTCACGTGCACATGCATACACACACACACACACACGTACACTCACTTGCAATAGACGCATTTAGATTTGCCAGTTAAGGAGGAAATCCTTCTTACTTGTTTAAAAAAATGTTCTTATAGTTTTAAATTATGATAAATACATTTTTAGAATCCTGACATCTGCTACTATATCTTTTGATTGAAAGGTAATGCCTTGAGAAATAAAATATTCTATATAACTAGCCTAATGGCAGCTTCAACATTTTTCTGTACTGAATAACTAGAATGTTTTCAGAACTAAGAAGCCAGCCATAGTTCTTTATGACACAATGGGCAGCACTGAAATATGGATAAATGAGACTAAAGGTGGAATATACTTTACATACCACTAGGTTAGGCCTCTCTGCTTTTATACTTTATTTAAAAACCACAACTTTCAAATACTTTCACTTACTTGTTATTGCACACGCCAGAGATGGTCCTGTATTTGTCTACTAAGGGGATTGTGTTGCATGATGGCAGCACAGTTTGGGCAGCACAGCCAGTGACTCGGGCAATCACCTCCAGATCTTCAGGTGATAAAAGATCTGTAGACCAAACAGAGAAATGCAAGAAGATGAACTACGTTGAGCTGCCAATTGGGTTGAGAGGAGTATCATCATAATGCTTTATTGCGTTAAATATCTAGAAGTGCTGTGTGTGATCTATACTGTACTCTAAACTCTGACATTTCATATTCAACATTCACTGCATTGCCTTGAGACAATCATACATATAGTTACCATATTTCAATAAAGTGCATCCTATTCAAGTTTTTATTGCTAAGCAAATACTTGAAAGCAGGAATGTTTAATGCCATGTCTTATATATTAAACACGATTATAAACGGAACCCTTCATAAACTGAACCCTTCACAACATGTTACAATAACTTATAGTTGTACAAGAGAACGTTAACTGTATATAAGTCAATCAATCCTTCATTTTCTAACCTAAATATATAATTCATGTTTGTGGGACAGTGACAACATTTTAAAAGAACAAAATACTCTCATGCATGCTTTGTTCAAGTGAGGATAGATGGATGGAACTTTTATTTGTCCCCAGTGGGAAATTTTACTTTTTACAAAAGCTCTTCAAATAAATAAATACATAAATAGATAGAGATGTGAATAAATATACGTATGTATACACATACAATATGGTCTGAACACATACCAGAATGACTAAAAAGGAAGAAAATTGGCAGTCTTAGTCATGGTGAGGCATTATGCGGACTTACTACTGTTGGTATAAAGGAGCCCCAGTAGCATTTCTGTGGCTGAAAGCCCTCAGTGTTAGCATGTCAGAGAGAGGATATGCAACACTGTTCATAATAGCACTCAGTTTTGTTTTAATTCCCTCCATCTCTACTACCTCCAGGGGGTCCAGAGTGCATCCATTAACTCATCCTGCCCTTTTAATTAGTCTATTGATTTGGTCGGCCTCTCTTAAAGTGCTGTTACCAGACCAGCTCACCACAGCATAGAAAATTGCACTGGCAGTCACAAAGTTGTAGAAGATGTGAAAGTTGTCAATACCGACATTATAGGAACTCAGTCTCCTAAAGAAAATGAGCCTGCCCTGAATCTATAGATGCTGCAGCAGATGGAACAGATTGCCCCAGCACTAGGCATGACCCTGGATGGTGGGATGCTAGTCCATTGAAAATGGATGGATTGATCTTCTTTCATTCATTTAATATTTTTATGTACAAATCTGCCGTTCATTATGAATGCTGTAGTGTACTATATGAGACACTATATGAAATATACCCCCACACAGTACTTATGTGCTTAGCTATATTTTAAAACCTTAATTGAAATATGAGAACAGTGTTTCTAAATGACTAAAATAGTAGAAAAATGCGTCATCACACTGATATACGTACATCATTTTAAATGATAGAAAAAGGACAACAAATGGCATGCTGCATTAAATACATACATATTTGATCACAAAAAAGGAAGTAAACATCATTGTTTCAAAAAGCAGATTATAAAAATGCACATTGCAAATGATATAATCAAAGCACCATATGTAATGAACCTGCAGCATGGAGAAACTTCAAAGAATGTTTAAATTGGACAAAAATGTTTGGAAATGATGACATTCCTTGACATTTAAAGCATCATTTTCCTTTATATTTTAATTAAAATTAGAGTAGTACTATTTTAATCATTTAGAAAAACTATTCCTGTATTTCAGTTAAGAAATGCATCAAATATGTAACTTATGTCTCTCTTTCATCTATAAAGTGGAGGAGAGGGTCAATCGACCAAAAAAGGCAAAATCTCCTCCTCATCTGTCTTTGTCATCAGCCCTCAACTGTGTTCACTGCTTTGCAACCTTCTTATTTTATGGTTGTCACCATCCTCCCATGAAGTCTCCAAAGGGTACAGAATGAAATGGAGACACTAACCTGTGGCATTCAATGAGCGTTTGTGGATCCTGCTCATCTTCTGCTGGATTATATCAAGGGTGGCCTCCATGTAGTCAGCTGCACGTACTGCAGTCCTGGTCTCTGCCATTGGCCTCTTTGAAAAAGAGAGCAGCTCATATGGTGACAGCTCTTTTTTCTTGATTTTTAAAAGATCTCTGCCAAATGGAGGAAGCCAACAAATTATGATGGTGCACCTTTTACCATGGCCTCATTTTCTTTGTGGTTTGATGCTTATTTTCCTTCTGGAGCTCCTTTCCTAAAATCCCTTGCAAGAATACTGTTAGTATGTCTTTGTTCATGAATCTGAAATAATGCCCTGGGTATTTACATTATTGGTGACCCTGCACTGCATGGAAAAAAGTCCCCAAAATTAATTGCTCACCAACATTCATACAAACTAAATTATAAGAAGAGGGAATCACATTGACAATGGAGATCTGAAATCTCAGGATCAACACCAAAATGTTTGCTTGGACTTTCATTTAAATAGACAATGAATGCAATTGTTAGCTTGATTAAATGGGTGTGATGATGGATAGATGGATGAATGGAGACTGACATCTTGTTTACTTTTTACAAACCCCAGTGTATGAATTTAAATGGTTCACCCCAAACTGGCTTGTGTTTTGGTGGTGGACAATAACACGGTTTCAGCATTGTGTACAGTATACTAAACCTCTATGCCATGCAACCCAGAATGTAATTTCTCATGTTCACAACATTTGAATATTTAAATGCTTGTGCAGCATCAGACGAAGAAAGTTCTCTTGAATTGTTCGTTTTTTATAATGGCCATTATTTTATGCCCATTATTGTTTAAACCAAATTGTCTAATAGAGAATCTTGTCAAAAGTATTAAAGACTAACTTGGAGTAACTCTCTAGCACCATTCATTTAGACCTGTTTGCTTGTTTATGTAAAATTAGTTATATACTAATAGTTATACAACTATTTGGTTTTGGAAGTCTGGGTAATCTGCATTTAAGAATACACTGAGCTAATCTGAACTGAATTGAGTGTATGCCATTATGTTAATCACAGGTTATTGAATAACAGAATTGTAAAAAAACAAATGACAAAGACTTTAAAAGCAGAATTTTATCCCTGCCATAACCGTTGTGTTTTAAACAGCACAAGAAGTCATCAGTCTCTATTTGAAAATGTATTTTTCAGACTGCAAACCCAGCACCACCCATTGTTCTTGTTATTGATCTTCTCATATGCAGTATTTATTTTATATGATACAAAACCTGATAAAAAGTACAGTTTGAATCTTACACTTCATATATTAGTCATTCACAGACACACACAATGCACTGCCCAATGTTTCAATTGTATTGTGTTTGGAAAGGGTTTGTGACTTCAAATTGAAAGCATACAAAGTACATACACATCTCTCGAATATTTGTAGGCTTCATCCACCCTTTTCATGGCTTCCTGCAAAGCACTTTGAATGAATGAGCGTCCCAGAGATTCAACTGCAACAAAAAACAGGAGAGATAAGAGCTAAGTGTGTACATTGCAAATTCTGCATCAAGAAAAACAGTGGCATAAAAAAAACCAAGCTCATTATACTCTGTAAAATAAGTGGAATATGCCTACAAAACACAAGCTCTGACATGTTGAGATCACAAGGGTCTGCTGCAAAATGTTATGAAAGCACTTAGTCATACCATAGCAGAAGAGAGCAAGGAAATTGGGGAAGGCGCATGACCCCAAACACCAGAAGGAAAGGGCAAATATGGTAAACACAGAGAATTGAGTTGCCAGACTTGGAAAGTCAGCACACACTTTAACAGCAAAGAGGAATTTAAAGCACGGAATTTTGCCAGTGCTGCCAACCTAGTGACTCAAAAGTTGTATTTTTGTAACATTAAACCTACACAGTATTGTCTGGATAAAGGGAAAAAATGACATGTATGTGCTCAGTTTGAGGACTATATATATAGATAATAAATAAATCAATGTTCTTTGCTTCCCAGGACACCAGCAGTGTAAACAAATTGTTTGCTTTTTGGTAGAAGACAAAACAATAAAGCTCTAGGATAAAAGCTTATAAATGAGCAAATTAAATAAACTAAGAATTGTAAAAATGATAAATGAATTAAATAAAGATTGCTTCAATGGTCTTTTTTTGTATTTTCATATAACAATAAAATTATTTAGTAGGTCATCATTTTAAAAAAAAGTCCTGGTGACTACTCACCTGAATCTGAAACAGCATTTCTAATTTGAGATGCAAATGCTATAAAGATGAAAGTCAAAAACAGCGACTTCATGTCTGTAAACTGAAAAAAGTCAAAGGTATTGTTTTATAACTTTTTATTCTCAAAATAACAGATCTGAATGCCCAAAACTAAATCAGTGTTCACACTGCACTGAGTGTTTGTTTTTTAAAATATCATTTACCTTAAACTAAATACCCTACATTAGCACTACCAACTATTTATCAAGAAAGACTGCGCCATCACAGGATGAACCCTGGATACACTGGGCGCTGTTGTAGAAAAGAGGATGCTGGCAAAATTGGATGCCATCATGAAAAACCCCTCCTTCCCCTCCTGTTGCCGCTGTCTTGGAGCACATTTACCCACAGGCTCATTCCACCACGGACTGCTAAGCACCACTACTATCAGGCAATTCAATGCTTCCTCCTGGGACACTCGTTAAGTCTGTTATGAAATACCATTTAGAAATATCTGCACAGTATTTATTTATTTTTGCATATTGATCGATCAATTGGCTGTACAGTATTCTTGTTTTTATGTTTATGCTGCTTCATGAACCAAAAATGATCTAGACATGAGCGTCAAACAACATATTCATTTTGTTTTACTTTTTCTTTGTGTTAACTTCTTCTTTCAGTTGCTCCCATTAGGGGTTGCCACAGCGGATCATCTTCTTCCATATCTTTCTGTCCTCTGCATCTTGTTCTGTTACACCCATCACCTGCATGTCCTCTCTCACCACATCCATAAACCTTCTCTTGGGCCTTCCTCTTTTCTTCTTCCCTGGCAGCTCTATCCTTAGCATCCTTCTCCCAATATACCCAGCCTCTCTCCTCTGCTCATGTCCAAACCAACGCAATCTCGCCTCTCTAACTTTGTCTCCCTACCGTCCAACTTGAGCTGACCCTCTAATGTCCTCATTTCTAATCCTATCCATTCTCATCACACCCAATGCAAATCTTAGCATCTTTAACTCTGCTACCTCCAGCTCTGTCTCCTGCTTTCTGGTCAGTGCCACCGTCTCCAACCCATATAACATAGCTGGTCTCACTACCATCCTGTAGACCTTTCTTTTGACTCTTGCTGATACCCGTCTGTCACAAATCACTCCTGACACTCTTCTTCACCCATTCCACCCTGCCTGCACTCTCTTTTTCACCTCTCTTCCACAATCCTCATTACTCTGTACTGTTGATCCCAAGTATTTAAACTCATCCACCTTCGCCAACTCTACACCCTGATCCTCACCATTCCACTGACCTCTCTCTCATTTACACACATGTATTCTGTCTTGTTCCTACTGATCTTCATTCCTTTCCTGTCTAGAGAATTTATTTATTTTTTATTGTGTCTTCTATTTTTCTATTCTTCATTTTGTAAAGCACTTTGAGCTACATTTTTTTTTGTATGAAAATGTGCTATATAAATAAAATAAATGTTGTTGTTGTTGTTGTAGAGCATATCTCCACCTCTCCAGGGTCTCCTCAACCTACTATCGCTATAGATAACAATGTCATCAGCAGACATCATAGTCCATCTCGTCTGTCAGCCTAACAATTCACAGTATTTGAAATATTTTTCTAAAGATTTTCTAGCTATTGAAATATGCATAATATAAGATAATACACTATACCTTTGAGCCAGTATGATGCAACTAGGTTTGATGGAGCCAATGTCTCAGATTCCTGTGAAGCTCACTGTTTGTCTGCCGCTATCTTTCTCCAGCTGGTATTTAAAAGACTACACCACACCCAGTTGGGATGTTATACAGGGAAAAGAAGCTCAGCTATGCGGATTTAGGAATTTCCTTGTTCCTTTACACATGTATCATAAAATAATAAAGATCATAAATTGGATAGGATGGGATTAGGAAAGAGCACAAATGAAAAACACAATATAACATATAAATCTCTAGATAATGCATTCAAAACATTCAATACAAATTATACTGTTTTAATATATTCTGGGCCCTACCAATTTGCATATTTTTGAAATTGAGACATTATTAAGTGTATAATATATTTTACATGTATATATTTAAAGGCTATTTACATAGAGGCTAATTTAAAAAGTACATTTGTTTAAAGCCTGTGAGAATAGTGTATCTGTTACTAAGGCTTTGTTCAATTTATTGAGGGTCCACTTTTTAATACTTGTTTGTTTTAAATTCCCATACTTATTTAATATAACTCCAGGTCTAACATGTCTGGAGCCTATCCTGCCAGCTTCAGGCATAGAGCAGGAAACAGCACTAAATAGACCTGCCGTCTACCACTGGGTCCTCTCATACGCTCACCCACACAGGACCACTTAGAGCTACCTATTAACTTAGCACACATCTTGGGAAATGTAACAGGAGGACAAAGGGAGAACATGCACACTGCAACATGCACAGTGATTGGGTGCAAGTTTCACTCTCGGGACCTTGGACCAATAAAATGGCAGAGCTAACTTCACTGAGCCACCATAAAACCCTGCATTGTTTTAAAATGAGAATAAACATATTCTTAACCTCCCTGTTATTCTACATGTCACTCGGTCCTGTTTCCATTTTTAAGTTGTCTAAAATATGGGGTACTGTCAATTTTACTCCCGGAAATTCTTTGACTTTTTGTCATTTAGGGTCATGATCTTACATGCAAAGTGTGGTAAGCCTAATGCGTTGGGGAGAATCTGAACAGAGTTTTATACAAAAATGATATTTTGGGTCATTTGGGTCCACATAATTTAAGGTGCAGAGAAAGGATCCCAGACTCAAAAATCAGAAAGACTGCTGGGTTTTTGAGGGCTGTCAGACTTGCGTGCAAAGAAGTCTGAATTGTTTTTGATGAGTAGGGGAAGACTGTATTGTGTGATGCAGACAAGGATGTGTATTTACCCCACTGCACTAAGTCACCACCTTTTGATAACATGACCATTGTTTCATATGGTGCAAGGAAAAACAAGAATGTTCTGATAACAAGCAAAATACACAAAGTTGCATGTCTGAGTGGAAGAATGGAAAAGAAATTCCGAGGAACCCAGAACTACAAATCCACTAAAAGAGGAGTTGACAACATGGACAACATTACAGCTACATACAGCTGCCACTGACTGACTGTTGGCCTTCAATTATTGTTAATTTCAACATTTTAAATAAGTATGCTAAAATGCATATATCCTGTGGACTGAAATCAACCAGCAGAGAAATAAGGGCAAATTGCACCAACATCAGATCTTCCTAAAGGAGCTTGGCAAAGCACTTTTTACTCCAGAGGAGAACCTTGATCTGCAGAAGCAGCAACTGTTGTGACAAAACTACAAGCTAGTGTTTCCAGACACACAGGGAATCCAAAAGACGCAGTGGAAACCTGTACATGTAATGGCAATAAGCAAAAATGATGCCAGATGTGCTCCTCTTAAAAAGGCAGCACTGTGTGTAAAGTGCAGGAAATACAACTGCAGAAAGCACATACTTACATATGTGGACTTATGTAAAGGTGAAATAACAACAGTAAATGTAATTCTAAAATTCTAACAAAATACAAAAAATGTCTTTGCATTACATCAATTAAATTATAGAGCAACTTGGGCAGCATGCAGCCTTGGGCAGATTTCTGGCAAATGAAATGTAATAGATAGATATGTTAGTAAATGTGAATTATTGCATGTAAGAAGTAAAATCATCAGGTTTGAATACACAATGGGAGGTCTGTAAATCGAAAGTACAACTTATGAGAAGGATTTAGGAGCCATAGACGACTCAACACTATCAAGTGTCAGACAGTATTCAGAAGCCATTAAGAAAACTAACAGAATGTTAGGTTATATAGCACGGTGTGGAGTACAAGTCCACTGGGGTTAAGCTGAAGCTTTATAATGCACTGGTGAGGCCTCATCTGGAATACTGTGTGCAGTTTTGGTCTCCAAGCTACAGAAAGGAAATGGCAGCGCTAGAAAAAGTCCAGAGTAGAGCAACTAGGCTGATTCTAGAACTGCAGAGGATGAATTATGAAGAAAGATTAAAAGAGCTGAGTGTTTTCAATTTAAGCAAAAGAAGATTAAGAGGAGACCTGATTTAAGTGTTTAAACTTATGAAGGGAATTACTACAGTGGACCGAGACTATTATTTTAATATGAGTTCATCAAGAACATGGGGACGCAGTTGATAACTTGTTAAGGGTACATTTCACACAAATATTAGGAAGTTTTCCTTACATAGAGGACCATAGACACTTGAAATAAGCTATCATATAGTGTGGTAGACAGTAGGACTTCAGGGACTTTCAAAACTAGAGTTTGTGTTATTTTAGAAGAATTAAGTGGATAAGACTGGCGTGCTTTATTGGACTGAATGGCCTCTTTTTGTCTATATTGTTCTAATGTTCTAAACAGTATTATCAAAATGGCACAATTCATGAGAAAGAAAAGTGTTTATTAAACAGTTGCTAATTACAGTATATTTTCCATATGTCCTTTTATTTCATCTTTCTGAATGTTCTGAAAATCTATAATACACCTTTTGCTGTTTTAATGTGATTCCTGCCTGTTTGTGACTTTATAGACTGTGTGAGTCAATGTGCCCCAAACTGTAAAAGTGTCATTTTTTTCAACATAATAGGAGAGTTAATGCATATTGTAACAGTTGGAATGAAAAACGTCAATGTAAATAATAATAGCCTATTATATAAGTGGGTTTATATATTTTCCAGATATGCCTATCATAACACAAAACAATTAAAAGTATTATATATAAATTTTATATTTTTTAAATATGTATTCAATTTTAAAAAGTCTGAATTAGTGTAAGCCGCACTAACTCATGGTGTTAATAAGAAATGTAATTATGTATTTCCTGAAGCAGAAGTATTAGTCGCATATTTGCAATTTTAAAATGTGTGCTTCAATTTAACTGCTTAAAGTCTAAATATTTTTTATTTTAATAACAATTTGTTAATTTTTTACCCTCTGATAGAGATCCATATGAGACTAGATCTCAGGTAAAGAACCAAAATTCAAAATTAACATCATTCAAAATCACTGAAGTTGAAACAGTCTAAAATGATAAGCCATATTCTTATATTTAAACTGTTTTTTGGGAGTGGCTCTTAGAGGGTAGGGACCATCAGTAAAGAAACAAATATTAAAAACATTATATCCGTGATCACCAAAATTCAAATAGTATAAAATGACACCCCACATGCCTATAATACCAATCGCCATCTTTTAAAAATTTTGTGAAAAACAGTAACTTTGATCCCTTGTATCCCATATCGGGAGTAAACCCTGGGCTCGGTCGATGAGACATGCAAAACTTCATGTGCTTCTGATCATTTTTGCTGAAGACACTTCTTGATTTGATCTTTATAATGGTCCAAAAATATGGGCAAAAAATGAGGGTGTAAAGGGCCAGAAATACAAGAGAACCCAGAAAAGTTCGACACCTTGCATAAATAGGGGTGGTAGCTCTGAGGCTAAGGATCTGCGCTGGTATCCAGAAGGTTGCTGGTTCGAATTCCCGTCACTGCCAAAAGAGATCCTATTCTGATGGGCCCTTAAGCAAGGCCCTTAACCGTCAATTGCTCCAGGGGTGCTGTACAATGGCTGACCCTGTGCTCTGACCCCAAGGGGTATGCGAAAACTAACAAATTCCTAATATGAGAAATTGTATAAACCGAAATAAAGAACAAAAAAAAAGCTAGACATTAACATATATTAAATTGTATATCATATGTGGGGGTTTTCTCATACCGGTGAGTCACGAGGTGCTACATAAAAATACCTAAAGTGATAAAAGTAATTTTTATGAGCACAATGTTAAGCTTTATATAAGAATATATAGGATATGGACAGCAATGTGCTGCAGTGAGGAGCACTACCGCCTCACAGATACAGTATACCAGAATAGGATCTCATGCTTGGCCACTGTTCATGTGGTTTTTACGTGTTCTACCCATGTCAATTTGTGTGTCTTACCTTCTGGGACTAGGCGTGAGGATTCTGATGATTCCATACTAGCCCATGTGCTGCTGAAACTGGGCCCTGAGATGGACTGGCACTCTGTCCAGAACCGTTCCAACCTTCATCCCAGTACTGCCAGAAAATCCTCAAGACTCTGAATTACATTCAGGGGATTTGCAAATGTTACATTATGTTACATGATATACGTTGAATGTGAGATCAGCTTTGTCAACATTACTTTAATGATTTATTCATCACTATCCTGAAACACCAGTGAATAAAAGCCACTCCCTAACTGCATCTAGAACTACATTTCGGATTCTTGGTTTTCTTTTAAATTTCTCTTTACAGATTCAAGCAGAGTAAAACCTTGATTATCCATCAGAGGTTGGGACCAAGGCTGTGCTGGATAAGAGAAAAGACAGATAACAGAACAGCTACTTTAAAAATGATATACAGTAGATAGATTAATAAATAGTCATATTTATTTACAAAGCAAAATTATATTAAGAAAATATAATTTAGTTTTAACAAAATTACTTAGTTTATATAATAACTAGCCATGTGCGCCCAACTACGTTGCGCGTGTTAAAGTTGTCTGTGAAGAGCTCCCTGTTTAAACGCGGCTGCCAGTCGTGAACTGGGCCCTTCATCACACAGCATTATGATTTTTTATAAGGGAAACAAAATTACAAAAGAAAACCCTTAAACATTGATTTGATAGGAATGGCCTACTCGGAATCAATGTCCGAATAGTAACTATGTGGTGGTGTAGGAGCATTTCTGCTTCTGTCCGTTCACAGTCTGTCTCGTTTTCACGACACTATCGTTTCCTCTCACGATGTCTTCTCAACCTTTCTCCAATCTCGCAGGTTGCTTTGTGGCATTCCAAAGAGTAAGGCAATATACATGGAGCAATGGTTATAAAAGGGGGGCACATACTGTAGGTATCCAGGCACTTTAAAGCATAAAAGTGCTTTAAACAGACATGTGCGCAAGGCACGGTACAACTGTGAGATGTGCAGCACTCGCTGGCTACAACGTAACAATAATAATTTCCAGAACATGCTGTTACATTGTCATTCATTTTACCCACTGTCTTTCTTTCATTCATATGTTACGTAGGCGAGTACGTTTTATTATCGGCAATCTCATTCTCTAACCAGGTCTCAGGAGCTAACCAGCGTAACACTGTCCACCACCCCTTTCGTTATTCAGGCACATTGCTGACATCCGTGAGTAACAACAACGTAATAAACTGGAAGGTGGTCTACGCATGCGTGGAATTCGCGGACAAAGATCAAGATCTAAATGAAGATCTCTTTAGTTAATTTAAAGCACAACAATTTGTTTAGTTTGAATGTCTGTGTTTTGAGGTGTGACTGGAGTACTACAGTCTTCAGTAGTATAAGCCTGGAGGAGATTCTTAATGCAATGCCTATGTTTTAGCTGCCTCTCTACTGCCATCGAGTGCTTCTTCTAATTCATTCGCGGACAAACAAAGATCAAGATCCAAATGAAGATTATATATAGAGATGTAACGACCGGCATAATGAGCAAACACAACTCAGAGGTACTGGAGTGTTCTACATTTTACTTGGAGCCTTCGTTCTGTACGAAACTGTTCCCTGTTTTATACTCTGTTATCTGGAATATTGCGCAAACCTCCACAACAATCAAAGACAACTTTAACTACCAATCAATTTATCTCCTGCCACTCACATTCTGTCTTTCTATATACCTCCTGCTTATTGTTTCCTGACTCCCTACTCAAGGAAGCTTCCTTCCACCGCCCCTTCCTTTTACTCCTAACTTCCCTTGTCACTCATCTCCTAAGAGACCCATACAGAACAGAAGCTCTTCACCCAGTCCCATCACTTACACAGCATTCCATCCTTTCTGCTCCCCCTCATTACATCTCCAGCTGCCTGCATGTTACAATATATTAACAAAACATAATATAACAGAATTTTAAAAGAAATTTACAATACAGAAAAACATTAACATTATTACAAAATAACATTACCACCAGTGGTTTCCATTTTTCTTAAACTTTTAATAATTTTCAATTTTTTGTGACAATTCCAACATCACACACACGTGTTTATATGTATGTATGTATATGTATGTAATCTACTATACAATGTGTAGTAGATTAATTATAACAAAAGAAAAAGGCTATCAAACACTGACGTGATACATAGTGTTCATTTGTTTACTGTAGCTGGGATTCCTGAAACTCCAGCTGTCTTACTTGCCTTCTCCCTTGATTAAGGAAGTTGAACAAGTGGGGCCATCTGGTCTGGAGCTTGTTGGGTTATCCTTCTCCAGAACCTTGGCAAACTGGGTCAGTACCTGGACTTGGCATCATTTATACCTCCTCTCCACCAGACTTATTTGGCATGATGACATGATGTGCTTCAGTTTTGGCTGGTCTTGGACATGCATGGCAGAAGTTATCTGCTAGTTTCCACCTGTGAAGGTTTGTTAGTGTTGGACATTGTACACTGAGCACAGTAAGAATCTAATTCTGTACCCTTACATATTAACAATGTCCTTCCAGCTCAGAGATCTACCCAGCACAATGTCCCAGCATGTCCAGTTTCCCTGCTTTCTCATGGCTACAGCTCTGTCTTGTCGTGCAGATCTCCCTCTGTATCATGCTGCAGTGCTCTTTCAGGTTTGCATTCTTCCTGCTAGCTCTGGTAATGCATCCCAGGCCCAGCTCCCCCTGGTTTACAGTCCCAAAGATGTCAGCATGCTCCAGATGCTCTTCTACCTCCTCACAGTGGTTGACCACTTGTGTCTGCTGTTGACACTGCTATCTGCCTGCCACAACCTTTCATCCTTGCTGTTATGTAGCATCATAGCCACCACACCTTAGCTGCCTTGTATTCCTCCACTACTGATGTCATCAGTAGATGTAGCTTGCTTTCTGTACTATACAGGCCGATTTAGCAGAATCTTTTGGGGACTAACAGTTATTGACTTTCCTCTCCAGTGCTTATACTGTGAAGGACTGCGTGCTGATAGTCCCAGGCCTTGTAGTTGCCAGGCAGGCTGCTTTACTCCAGGGCTCTTGGCCACATGTCTGCTTGATTGAGTATCTCCTTAACAATCTCCTTGTCATTAAGGATGGCTCTGAACCATCTCCAAAGGATCTTGACAAGCTTCTCCTTGACTGTTGGAATGGTATCATCACCTATTTTAAATCAAAATTGATCCTGGATGCAGTCTTGTTTCAGGACAAAGCTTCTAGATTTAGATGCTTTGAACTCCATTTTAGCTTCTTTGCTGATCTCTAACAGATCTTCTAAAATCCATCTGCCTTATGGGGCTGACCTCACTGTTATTGTCAGGTCATCCATGTATGCCCTAATCAAAGCCTATTGGATGCCATTTCACTGAGCCACATCTTGGTTTCTCCGCTGACTTGAATAAAAGATTAATTCTGCTACACACATGATCACAGAAATAGTGCAACCGGTGACAATACCAATTCCCAGCCGATGCCAGTTGGTGATGAAGTTGCTGGAGGTAACCCACAACTTAAAGCAACTGAAATACTCTTGGAGCAGCTGTCTACATTTTTGAGGAATATGGTAGGTTTTCAAAGTAGTTTAAAACAACTTGTTTGGCACGGTTCTATAGTTGTTTTTTTTAAATCTAACCACACTATAGTCAGGTCTCCCTGATTCTACTTTGCATCCTCAATGATCTTTGAGACATCTCCACTATGTTCAATGCAGCTAGGCACTCCAAAGGCTACAGCCCTCTGTACCAAGGTATCTATATTGTTGTTGGTCAGCAGGAACTTTCACATCCTCTTTGCCAGAATCCAAAGAGACCTTTTCCCTCTACATTCAGTAGCAATATAGTGCAAAACTTCTTTAAGCTGGAAGAGTTCTCTTCTTTGTGAATAACACAACCCTCAGCAATAAGCCAAAACTTTTGGACAACTCTTCCTCCATGCCACCGTCAGTAACTTCCACAAGCACTGTCTTAGCCTCTCACAGCTCTTGTACACCCTATAAGGAATCCCATTGGATCCTGGTGCAGATCTTCCCATAGTCTTTCAAATGAAACTGTTAACCTCCTGCAATTTGGGCTCTACAGTCTCAAAGGTGACAGCAGGTTCATCGAGACAGTACAGTTTTCCTCCAAACTCAAGTGCATTCTCCTACATCAGTTTGCTCTGCACCTGTCAGAGGTGCTCCTCTACTTCTTATCTTTAGTTCCCATGTTCTTTTGTCCCCAATGAGCTTAAACAGATACTTTAAGAGTTTTACAGTGAATTTTACTCTTTCATTTGTCCACTGCCTTCTGTCTCACTCTGCTCATTAAGGTTTTAATGTGCTCTCTCAGGTTGACTCATGTCTCTTGAGATTGCCTTTTCATCCTCGGAAACCCACAGAAAGGCCTTCCTCAGTCTTCTCAGATCACCCCTTAGGTTCCTGATCTCCTTAAAGTGTTGCTTCCATGCAAATTGCATAGGACCATAGGGCTCCCTCTGCTCATTTTCAAAGTGTTCCACTCACATTGTCCAGATGATTGGAGACATGGCTTCCATATTCCTACCTAAGCTGCCAACAAGATTAGACTCAAGTACCTGGTCTAGGTCTCTGCCAAAAGACTCCCATTTCTTCTTGGCTGCTGCATTTAGTCACATTACATTGCTCCTTCCTGGCCTATCTTCTCTCCTCATTTTGCATCTGCTGGCTCATTCCTTAAATGGCTTCTCACTCTTGCTGCTCTCATTTTCCTGATCAACTATTGCTAATGCTATCCTGTACCATAATCAATGGATCATTTACCATGTTCGCAACAGTGGTCCGTCCTCTCAGTTGGTCATCCTCTCCTGCTCTTGCCCATCCTTGGGGTATCTTATAATATAGCATTCCATTATTATTAGTAAGTTTTATTCTCCTCTGGGAGGATGTGTTTTTACTTTCAGTTTGTCCATGTACTCCCAAATTCAATTAAACTGTGTTAATGTAAATCTGGAAAAACAGAGATTAGTGTGAAGAATTGAGGGAACACTTTTATCAATGGTTTTTGTTATTTATTAACATGAGCGAGGAATATGAGATATGTACCCATATTTGCTTGGTTCACCCAGAAAAAATCCTTAGCAGAAGAAGCGACACATACGAAACCACACATTACGTTACACATTGGTAAGTATTAAAAACTAATGTCAGCATCTCTGTGCATCACTGAAAAGTTAAAAAAATGACCGTAAGAGTTAATTGATTTGCACCTTTTTTCAATGAGACTTCTTTCTTGGGCGGCACGGTGGCGCAGTGGGTAGCGCTGCTGCCTCGCAGTTAGGAGACCTGGGTTTGCTTTCCGGGTTCTCCCTCCGTGGAGCTTGCATGTTCTCCCCGTGTCTGCGTGGGTTTCCTCCGGGCGCTCCGGTTTCCTCCCACAGTCCAAAGATATGCAGGTTAGGTGGATTGGCGATTCTAAATTGGCCCTAGTGTGTGCTTGGTGTTTGTGTGTGTCCTGCAGTGGGTTGGACCCTGCCCGGGATTGGTTCCTGCCTTGTGCCCTGTGTTGGATGGGATTGGCTCCAGCAGACCCCCGTGACCCTGTGTTTGGATTCAGTGGATTGGATGATGGATGGATGGATGGACTTCTTTCTTTGGAGGACAGCGTACTCTCTTAATAATAACGATTCTAAGATGGAACTTTGTTGGGTTGGGCAGTTCCTCATACTTCCATTTCTTTGCAAAAACCTTTTCATTCTAGGAAGGGTTTATTGCATAGGAACTTGGTTCTTTGGGCTTTGAAAATATTCCTAAAACATAAATCTTTCATGTATAGTAGGCTATGCAAGATAACAACAGATCAAGAAATGCTGAACTGAACTGTGTCACGTATGCAGTAGGAGTCCTTTAAAATTAGGAACTTCCTGCTCCATCTGTCCATCCATCCATTCTCTTAATGCACTTATTCAGGACAGGGCAGCTGGAGCCTATCCCACCAATCATTTGGCAGGAACAATACCTGGAAAGGATAACACACACACACACACACGAGAGGCAGTTTAACTAACCTGTACAAGTTTGGACTGTGGCAAGAAACCTGGACACCCACACAGACATGGGGAGGACATGCAAACTCCACATAGGGAGGACATTGAACACGAACCTCAGTGTCTTTGTTTTATTATTATCTATTTGTGGTTATTTATGGAGCCTGTTATGGATCTAATTAAAGAATCTTTTTGAAACCTTCATGTGGATGGTTCTTTAGGGATCCAAAAAATGGTTCACCTATGGCATCAATCTGAAGAGCTGCATGCCCTGGCACCCCCTATTTTTAAGAGTGTACTGCTCGATAAAGAAAGCACAAAACCAGCCTTTCCTAACCTTGTAATGGATGTCCTGTCACTCTCCTGAATTAAAGTAAGTTTGCTTATTCATTGAGTGTACTAGCTAGCAAATACAATTAGTTGGTTTTACAAATTGTATCATCGATAACTAGCAACGTTCACGGAAGACAAAAAAAGCACTTTAGGGCAGTGATTCTCAACCTGTGGGGTGGGGTGGAGTGGGGCGGGGCGGGGCAGGGGGGCGCGAAGTAACAAAAAACAAAAAGGGTGGCGCGAAGATGTGAAAAAAAGAAAACAAGAATCAAAAATATGTAAAAAAACATCTGTTGAAACCAAAACAAATTAACTTAAACTACATTCTGATACTAGAATAATAAATATAGAGTTAGATAAATGTCGATGCATCTACATTTCAAAAAAATGTTAGGGGGGCGCGATTAAAACTGTTATGAAAACTCGGGTCGCAAATACTTAAAGGTTGAGAAACGCTGCTTTAGGGCAATGCCAGTAAATTAACATATAATTGTAAGAAACGTGCGAGTATGAGTGAATCAGATGCGCAGTGACGTGCTCAAAAGACGGGAGGAATCGGTGGACGTCGGGCAAATGAAGTAGGTTTGATTTACTCTGTTTAAAATGATCTGCGTTATGAATTTGGTGAAGTATGAAGTTTCATTTTATCTGTTAACTGATTTCAGCGATCTGAGTCTGCGCTCAGAGAAGAGCACTTTACAGCAGGGGCTCCCAAACTTTTGGACGTCAAGTACCACCTGAGGTTAAGTGAGTTGCGTTGCGTACCAAACGCACCTTGTTGAAAAGGGGGGAGTTCGGGTCTAAACCACCCCGAAATCTGAATAAATGTTAAAGAATTGTAAGAAATTGTGCATAAAATTAATGAAAAAATTTGTGCATGTACATAAATTGATAAATTCCGCCCCGAAACTAAATCCTGCCTTCGGCCTGTATGTGACGCAGTTACCGAAGATGAAATGGTATCGGCTTTGTGCTTAGATCTAGTGACTACGATGCGAGCGGCTTCTGTGAGGCAGAGTTACCGAAGACTAAATAGTGTCAGCGTTGTGCTTTCATCTAGTGAACAAAAGCTCAAACACTGAAGAAGTAGAAGTTGACTTCCGCGAAACGGAATTATGGTAGCGTTAAATGAACTAAATACTGATTCGAATAATAGGTTTTATTTATTCAGATGACGAAATTTCACACCACATTAAATTTGGGAATCCACGTATTTTTGTATTTAAACAGTTTCATTGGTTTTTGCTCACAGCAGGCTTGTCATAAAGGTAAATTTCTGGGACCACCTGAAAAGGCGTACCACAGTTTGGGAACCGCTGCTTTACAGGACTTAACTGCGATGAGATGAATCTTTCAAAACAGATGAGAAATTTACTGAACGATTTCTTTTACACCAATAGGTGGCAGTAATATTTAATGCATCATTGAAATCCACACTTCGGTAGACTTCCAAAAGCGTTTTAGAATTACAGTAAACGACAATTTTGTGGTAATTCCAATAATTATTATCTTGGGAAAATGTATATTATTAACTGGGGGTCATTGACACGTCAGGCTATTTTTCTATGCTTTCCCAGCTCAGTGGATAATTTCAAACATTGTGACCGAAAGGAATTTTATCTTCTTATAACATCCTCCACCATCCTACTCCAATTTCTTGTTCGGGTTCCATGTGAAATCACCAGATCATTATGTCTGACAACAAGAAGCAGGCTGTACTATGAGAAATTAATGTCTTCAAGTGTGTACAGAATTTATGCTGCAAATGTTTAAAATGACAATATGAATGAATAAAATAACGGCTGTTCAATTTAAATATACAGCCACAAAACCCTGACTTCACTGCTCTAGCAAACCTCCATTCATTCATTTTCCAGACTGCTTATTACACTGTATACTTTTAAAAATATATTTCACTTGCTAAGCGTTTTAATCAATACAGTCATAATCTTTTCACCTATAGAAACAGCCTTATTAATTATTTTGAAAACAAACATGGAAAAGTGGTTATTCACAGATATGACAGAGGAACAGAAAAAATAAATAAACAAGTAAATAAAAACATCTATTTAGATCCGTAACAGGTTCCGCAAACAATTAGGAATAAATGGTAACAGATTTATGAAATACCAAATACTTCATGATTTTAAAAAAGACTCTTGCTCTATAAAATCACACAGGTGAAATTCAGGATGTCCATTTGTCAGTAGCCCACTATACCTTGAAAGTTCTATTTTGTCTACAGATTAGAAACCTTTTGAAAGGCCGAAGAACCAATTCCATAGGCTAAGAAACTCACCCAGAATGCAATGGTCCTTTGTCAAGTACTAGCTCTACGAGCACGAGTGTTGAGTTCACGCACATATTATGTATATGCTGTAAATGATATACGGTAGAACCAGTATTATTATGAGTGTTGGGTTCACGCACAGATTGTATATATGCTGTAAATAATACACGATTTATGTACGATTTCCGCCTTTAGTGTTACGATCAAATGATCTGCTCAGTGCGAACAGGGAAACGTAACACAGACGGCAAGCAGGGTTGAAACGAAACTGGCATCGCGGGAGCTGAGAAGCAGAATAGTTAACCGTTGCGGCCCTTTAGTGCCAATAATAATCATATTTATTCTTCTTCTTATAATAATAATAATCATTATTATCTGACAGGGACTTGCCAACAGAAATGCACCTTGCACTGTCAAGGCCGCTTTTATTAACACTGTCCAATCACTGAATTGAGAACATCTAACATTTTACACTTTTTTAAAAGTAAAATGCTATTCAGTGTAACTAATACTCGTGTCCTAATAATACAGTGATAACCAAACCATGTTGTGTGGCGACCAATATCGTGACTGTTAAGTGTCACGAAAGGGTAGCCTCCGCTTAAACAATAACTATGTTTAAGCATGCATACAAATTTTGTTTGTTTTTATTTACTTGTTTATTTGTTTCCCATCGCCCCCTCCCTGCCGTGAAGTTTTTACCGGGGGCCAACGGTTCGGCAGGAGTCCGCACTCTCAGGGGTTCAAATTAAGTCACCCATCTGTAGGCCTGTCGCACACATCCTTGGCACGCCGTAGGAAACCCTGGACACCCGGAGCAAAACTAACGTAGGCACGCGGAAAAGATGCAATCTCATCATAGAATAAGGTCTGGGCCGGGAATGATGCAGCCTCGAGACAATAGCTCAAACCACGGAGCCACAGGTCTTCCCATTTAAAACAAGGATCCATTAAGCGGCTGACTTGCATTTTTAGTTCACATTCGAATTTCAATTCGACTTGAATCAAATGTGGTTTTTTTTGTACATTTTTTTTTACTTATGGTCAGTGTTAGAAATATGTGCCATATTCACCTTCTCAGATTTCTCTTATTGTTTAGTTCTTAACAATTTTTTATCCATAACAATAGGCATGCAAAGAATTTCCATTAAAATGCATTATAATTACATACAACATATTGTAGCGACCCGTGGTTGAGTATTGCAGTTTTCGGAGCCGAACTCTGCCGTGCACTTCCCCCAAGCTGGTCGGCCAACGGAATGCCAGCGCTATGCATGCAGCTGTACCTAGCTCCTTAAGCAAGCGAGCACTCGTGTCCCATACACCGCACAACCCCGAGTGTCTCCGTACATAATTGCTTAGATGAACTCTTAGCAATACACAGCTCCGTACTGTTGTATCTCTTTATTAGCAGATAGTCAGAAAACAAAGCTCAAGCTCATTGCATAGCCATTGCCAAGGTCATTCATAGAAACATCCTTCTCACTGATGGTAACTTGTTACACTTACTTATACCTGGGCTTCAAATGACCCAAGCCCACCCAAGCAACCGAAACATAAACACATGTAACATTTATAGAACAGGAAATCAATTACCTTGCTTGCCCAGTACAAACAGTAAATGTTACAGAAATATACCCACAATGCACCACGCTGTCAGCGCTGACTGCCGGGTCATTACAATATAGTAACTGTGCGACTATACGGCACTTGTCAAGGCGCTGACTCCTCTTCTGAACTTTTCGATTCCCGCAGACTTTAAAGCAACTGTTAGCTGAATTCGCGACTCCGGATTGGTTCATCTCGAACCTGTCTATAAGTAAATTGTTGCACAGTTCACATAAACGTTACGAATGTTACTAAATTTCCCCTATGGGAGAAATAAAGTACTGTACTATCTATCAATGTATTTGTCTGTCTAAGTCTATCTGTCTGCAATACGTTCAGTTTCGACACAAATAAAACACACCATTCTTCGCTATGCGATATTTAATAACGAAAATTAGGTCAGCTTTAAAAAGACGAGATGCTTTGACTCCTGAGTTTATTGATAACTGTCAGGGCAAGAAATATGTTTGCGACATACATCAAGAATTGGGCCGTTTGAAATATAACCTTTGTTTTGTATATTCAGACGTCAGTTTTTAAGCACAATTATCCATCCATCCATCATCCAACCCGCTATAGCCTAACTACAGGGTCACGTGGGTCTGCTGGAGCCAATCCCAGCCAACACAGGGCGCAAGGCAGGAAACAAACCCTGGGCAGGGCGCCAGCCCACTGCATAAGCATAATTATCTGTTCTGTTAACCGGAGTAGCAGCCCATTCCCGTAACACCTTTCACACTTTGTTTTACCTTTTAAGGCGGGTATTTCTTTGGGTTATTATATACTAGCCAAATACCCGCTCTTTGCAGCGGCGAAGTACTGCCTTAAAATTTTTATTAAGAAGACAATTAAACCTTTTTAAACTGAGGGAAAATATACCAATAATTATTTGTTAAGGATCTCTTTGCATACCACATTGTCAGTTCGGCCCTCCGGTTGTAATATGACCAAGCTGTAGCTGTGCGCTGAGCTTACTCTTGAGCATGCAACGTACAGTTGGCCATGTGAACAGTAATCTTGTTTCAAATCTCACAGCTTGGATTGCTGCTGTCATAATCGGTTTGAGTTTCATGGTTTGTTTCAATTACGACAGCATTTGCAGGACTTGTGTTGAAGTGACATTCGGCATCTGTCAAGCGTTGTAAGCATACAACCGGTTTCATCGATAACTTCACATCCAGCTTTTGAGAGTTTAAACATTCATAAACATCAAAGTGTCCACTACTGAAATTGTCACCTGTGAACATAAGATGTTTAAGAGGCATTGGCGGTTGTCGAAAGGTGTAAAATATTTGGCCATTTCTGTACACCTGAAAGCAACAACCAAACAATTCAGCGGCAGCCATCAACTCACATGCAGAACCATAGATGAAGGGCTTAAGCATTTCACTCTTATAGTGCTCCTGTGTAGTATAATTATCTCCTGTACCGTCATCAGTCCACACCTTGAACCTGTCCCAGTCATTCAATACATAAGACACAATGTTTCTCCGGATATCAAGAGTGAGCCTGATATGGCCGTGCAATATGTAACAAAGAGAATAGAAAAGGCAGGTGCCATCTCCAGGCATGGAAACCACTCGGTAAGTGACAGTTCTCTGATCGATGGTGATCACCTCGATAGACATGTTAACGGCAGTACGGTTGGAACAATAAAGGAAATGGGCACCTGAACAATGTAAAGTAAGTGTAAAATACCTACACAATAACTACAATCGTAATAAACGAACAATAAAACAGCGGAGAAGCCGTGGATTAAATAAAAAGGCTGCAGTTATCAGCAGGGAGACGTGAATCCGGTGACGAAGCAAGGAAGGGAATGTAGAAACTGGAGCGTCGGACGACCTTATATAGGCAGGCAGCCAACAACATGGGAGGCGTTGGGATGGGGGACCCAACGCTGCCTCACACGGTGACCGAGCTGCAGGCTATGGTCGTATATATGTACATAAGTAGGATTTAGTTAGCGTTGGGAACCCGCGTACCAAATTTCTTGAAGATGGGCCCATAAGTAACAAAGACCGTTGGAAAGTTCAATATGGCGGCCGACAGTGGCATCATACCACCGAAATAAGTACGTACATTGGTTTCGGTTAGTGCAGGGAAGCTGCCTACCAAATTTCATGAAGATGGGGTCATAAATAAGAAAGTTCAATATGGCGGACATTGTCGACCATTATGACCGTTACGTGTAGAATTTCGAAATGAAACCTGCTTAACTTTTATAAGTAAGCTGTAAGGAATAAGGCTGCCAAATTTCAGCCTTCTACCTACACGGGAAATTGGAGAATTAGTGATGAGTGAGTGAGTGAGTGAGTGAAGGCTTTGCCTTTTATTAGTATAGATTGTATTTTTGCTTATTTTCAGATCCTGTCAATTTCTCTTTATTTAATAAAAAGATGATCACAAAAAATAACAATTAAAAAAATCTTTCCTTAATACGTGCCAAAACCAAAACGTCCTGGTTAAACTTTGCGTTTCAACGTCTAGTGTTTTTTAAATTCCCTCGATTGTTTTTTCTATTATGTGCCATATCGTTAACGTTGCTTTGGTAAAGTTCCACGATCAGGTTTTATCAGAGAACGACGGCCAAAGAAACTAAAGAGAATCGATATAAAATGACTTTGACATTAGCGAAGTGATGGCGAATGTGAGAACAGCTGACACCACTGTCACTCCTGCCCTGCTGCGCGAGCCGAGTCGCGTGCCTTGATCATAATGAGAGCCTCAGAAGGGGACCGTGTGCAGTGAAATGGACGGAGTGCCAGTCCAGTGCACATTTTTGTCTTGTGCTTGCTATTCCCCGCAATGTTGAAACTGGATCAAGTGGATACGGATTCATAGTGAACACAGTTATAACAGTGCTAAATAAAACAACTTAACCATTAGGCAATAAGAAGTAAAAAGCAGTGGCACTAAAACTACCGATATTTTAAAAAGATGCATACAGTAAAGCTTCACATGAAATGACCTGAGCTGAGGTAACTTAAAAAAATATATACGATTTTTTAATGCAGTGTCCCTTGGTAAAAAAAAGTTCTGTAGAGAACCTCGCTTAGCCCCTAATGCACAACCCATGTGATTGATTTATTGAAGTGCCAGAATCTATGGTTTCTAGAAGCTTGGGCTTTTTACAGTACGGGCTTACACAGCTAGTATCTTATAAAAATCCTCTGGGGATGAGGCTAACAAACCACATGTAGGTAGAATTACAAAACTCCATTTGAAGGACAAAGGCTTGGCCTATTAGTCTACAGTCAAAACAGGCTCCACATTGCTTCTTCTGGATCTAGATCCTCATCCACTAAGACAGGATAGTATAATTTGTAGTAATTAGTAAAATGCTATCTTCTTTGAAAACAGGAGTCATACTCTATGGGCGCTGTCCTCATGCTTAACATGCATACTCCAACTATTTCAGAGCTTTCACCATTTTCAGCCAAATCTAAGCCAACTGTAAATGGGTGACGGTCTATTTGTCCATCCAGCCTACCCTGATAGCAATGGTAGATGTAAATGGCATGTGAAAGGACTACCAGAAAAAGAGATATGGACACAGATAGACTGCAGGCTGTGACACTCCAACATTGCAGAGATGAGGCAGCAGCACTTACCACTAAGCCATCAGTCTTTTGTTCGTCTTACAACAATTTTTATACATTTATTTACAAATGATTTTTCATCTCTTTTACCATCACAAAGATCTCATGGTTTATGCACCATTTCTTTCCTTTTCTACCAAAAGCCACTAGTTAACAATAAACCAGTAGTGATGAGTGCTATTTTAGTGCTATTTTTGTAAGATCAATCAAGCCGAGAAACAATAGAGTTCTGTGCTATAAAAGGCATTTCTTGAAAGTTGCTCCGTTGTGTGTACCTGTCCTCCCACATTCCTTCTTGTTTACACAGATTTGGTGTTGATTCCTAAAGCTCTGCTTCCTTATAACTGAATTCTTAAAACTTATACAGAAACTGTCTTGACTTTAAATTTACCTGTTGTGAGTATGTATGGTCATAAGCATCCTCTTCAAGGCTGATGTCTGCTTTTATGAACATTTTGGCAAGAAAAGCCAAGCACATTAGCAAGATATCTGCCACACAAAAAATGGTGTATGTCAGTTTCCACATCCATCCATCTAATCATCTATCCAGCTTTTCCATTATTGGTTCACAGGGTGTTGGATCTCATACTATCTACATTACGACATACACCCACAGTCTGTTTCTGTGCTGGTTAACCTAAATGATTGTTTAGTAGTCTCAAGTTTTGTGCAGTTTTCTTGACTTCAAGTTACACTCTTTGTGATATTACAACATATTAGAAACTATATTAAAAACTTAAATAATGAATATCCTTAACATGAGTTAACTTAAAGTAAACTGTTACCTCAGACAGCAAGTGTAGCTGCTTTTACCCAAAATTACCAAAGTTCTGCAGCTTCAATATGCTTCATGGGATTCTGGCAAAAGCTTGACGTGTTGAAACGATTCCACAGACAAAATATCTTTGTTTTAAAACCTTAAGTAAAAAAGTTCACACAAAAATAGAGAACAAATTGATATAGCGAAGGAAGAAAAAGTTCTTGTTTAACAAAAGGTCTTTTTGAAGCTTATATATCTTGTTTTATTCTTTAAGTTTGCTCATACAGTTGAACCATTTCTAAAAGTTCACAAAACTGTACAATTTTCATACTGTAAATGGGTCTTTCAGTCCCTACTAGCACTGGGACCTGTTCTGAGCAACAACTGGCTCAATTAGCACACTGTATTGTAGATACAGCAAGAAAGTTCTATCTCATATTATCTTACAGGGGGCAAAAGACTATACCATATTCTAATAGCTATTCTTCTATAGGAGTCAAGCAAACACTATATGAGTTTAACTTTAAGCATTAACTTTCTAAGATCGGCTCATACAGCCAGGGTTTATAATTTATTAGATGCAATAGAACTGTCTCTAATGAGCTGAAGGTCATTTTATAATCTTTTCTAAAGGTTCACATATGACCAAACGTGTACTTGTGTTCATTTTAAGTTACCTGGACAGTTTCAAAACCCCATATTTATGTGGTTTTGGATCAAGCATTGGAGCTATGTGTGTGTATCTTTTTGTAATGAATTATGTTTTGTGTTCTTTTCCTTTAATTGTCACCCTGTGTTTGCTTTAATCCACAGTAACCCTCTTGTATTAAAAATGCATAAATCTGACTGGGTTGTCACCACGTTCCTGTCAATGCTTCAAGCAGTTCTCAAGGCAGAGTAAGCATTTTGTAATGGAGCTCATTATCTTAAAGAAGAGAAATATTTTTGCTTAGAAATAGGAATAATCAAAACATTTAAAAAATAATAGGTCTAACCTAACATGACAGGTTCCAGAAGCCTCCTTTATTGATGGAGGTAGATTGCTTTCTGTTTGGCCGCACCCGTTAATAATATTTCGTTAAATGTCACCCATTCTCGAGATCATGTGCTCCTGGAATCCCCTAATCCAGAGTCACTAACTGGCAGGACCTGATTTAACCTCCAACATAACAAGCACATGTATTCAGGCAGCACGTCCAACACTGCGTATCATTTTTATTTTTATTTTTATCTGTACTGAGCTAGAGTATTCCTGTGTATGTTGTCTGCACATGTACAACACCTACTTAATAGTTTGCTTGTCAGCTGATTCCCCTACATGAAAATGCGCTCATAGCCCCCTACTTAATTTAGTGGAGTCAAATTTTCACACAATAAAAGGTGTTTTTTATTTTTTTTTTTAATTTTTATTACTGCTGGGTATTGTAGTGCAGTAGTTAGTATAGCTGCCTTTCGGGTCCTGAATCCTGGTTTGACTCCCGTGCTCGGTCATTGTCCTGATGGAGTCTGCATGCGTTTTCCTTCAGGTACTCCAAAAACATGCATGTCAGGTTAACTGCAAATTCCAAAACTGCCCTATGGTTGTGAGTGGGCCTGTGATGGACTGATACCTTGTTTCTATTTGGTTTCTACCTCTCACCAAATTCTGTTAAGATTGGCTTTGTCCCACTAAATTGATTAAGTGCATTTGGGAATGTAGTATGATTTAAGATGGTCTTTGAAAGGATTGATAATCTGATGATGTGCGTGCATCTTTTCAGTTTTCATTTTTTGACAATGGTGAGCAGATCACCTATGTCTTCTGTAATCTTCTCACATATTTCCTCATTTATAACATATGCGGTGTATAGGATGCTCAAGATCTTTAAAGAACATCTCTTTTCCATGGCTTAAATTCTTCTCTGTAGCTCCACTGTGATGATTAATGCATCACTAGCATACAAAAAAATAAACACGAGAAGAGAATGCGCCAATCTCACATTGGAACCAAGGGTAGTATTTTTGTCATTCCATATGGGCTTAAGTCAAGTGAGTGCTACTGTTGTTTAAGCTATCCTGGGCAGGATTTCTGGCTTTGAACATAAGAATGTAAGAAATTTTGACAAATGGTAGGAGAACATTCAGTCCATCAAGCTTGTTTCTTTAGCTAATAGCTAAAAGGTTCCAATATCTCATCCAGATACTTCTGAAAGGTTGCCTAGGTTTATGCTTCCACTACATTTCCTGTTAGTTTGTCTCACACAGCTCAGCCTGTAAGATATACAGTATAATGGTGCTGGGTTACTTTATCAATACCTTTAAGAATTTTGAAAACCTGGATTTGGTCTTCATGTATTCTTTGCTGCTCAAGACAAAAGACCTTCATCTGAGACAACTTCTCCCAGGTACTTGAAGCTAAAACTCTTTCAAGTGTCTGGCCACTGATTGTGATGTCATGCTGAAGACATTATTGGGTATCAGTTTGGTCTTTTATGCAGTGATTTCCATGCCATAGGCTGGGCATTCTACTTAGCTGAAAAGCAAAGATTCATAATAGTTCTTTCCCCTTTGCTAACTGATCCTTCATGGTGTTGGAGTGCATCAGTCATGACACACTCAAAAGAGATAGTGAAGAGAATGGGTGACAGTAGACATCACTGCTGGACATCAACCTTTGTCTTGAACCAGACTCCAACGGAAGCCCTGCTGTGGTTTGCACTGGTAGCCTTGTTTTACAGGTATTCAAAACTCAAATAAGGTTGGGATTAATGTACTGTCTCATAGTCGCTCATAAGGCTGCATGCCAAATCTTATCAAAAAAATTCTTAAAGTCTACAAGACATGGTAAAAGTGTTGTTGATGCTACAGGTATTTTTCACAAATAATCTTTAAATTGAAGATTTGCTTGGCGGTGCTTTGGCCCACTCTAATACTTTCTTGTTCCTTAGCAGTGGTCTCTTCATTATTTGATATTTGATATAAATTTCAGTATGACTTTGTTGGGATGGCTAATAAAATGTATTCTTTAGTAGTTTTGGCAAAGATGAAAATAATTTCTCTTAAAGAGAGATGAATAAGGTCTGAATCCACGGTGTTGGTCACTCTTTTGTCTGACAGATCAAATTGCAGATGATTGTGAGGGTATTGATCATAGTTTTTCACTCTTCCTGGACCAACTCTGCTGTAACATTGTCCACTTTGCAGACTTCCCTTTCTTCAGAGATTTTACATTGAATCTCTACATCTTCTTGCAGGATTGAATGATGCTGGCTAGCATGAGGGCATCTCAGTACTGATGGGTCCAAAGTGATCTTGTGGATGTACAGCTCTGTGCAGTTTTCTGTGCATCTGTCTAGGATCACTTTTTCTCCAGTGGGGCACTTCTCTTCTTTGTTCTGGATTATGGAAAATTTCCTTTGTTTAACTTATAAGTTTTTCCACTGTCTGGTATGCCTTCTTGCTATTGCTGTTATTTGGGTCATTTTCTAGCTTCTTGTGCTGATCATCTATCTACTTTTCTTTCCTCAAGACTTTTTGATATTGTTTTTGACCTTCCTGTATTTTTGGACAGTCCAGGTTCACGGTCCTTGGTTTTCAGTTCTCGTTTCTTGGCACAGAGCACAAGTAGCTCATTAGTGATTGTGATTTCTGTCATTGACCTCAGTCATTTGGTTCGATTACTGCTGTGTTAAACAAGGATGTCATTTAATCTGTATCAATGTCCTCACTACTAAACATGTTTAATGGTGCAAACTTACATTGTATTTTTGCTTGGTGGAATCTGCCACTACAGGGTGTTTCAATCTTTCAAGGTCAAACTTGACTCTTGTGAACTTTGTGAGCTTTTTGAGACATAAGTGGAAGGACATCATCGGCAAGCCATGGTCATTTCAAATCCTGGGAGAGAATATGGCAACATTGATACTTGTGCATAAGTGCTTTTTAACCATGATGTAGTCAAATTGTTTGTGATGTTCTCTTTCTGGACTGTACCATGTCCATCTTCTTACTGCTTTGTAGGAGCCAAAATTATTTGCTAGCTTGAGGTGATTGTAGCTGGCAAATGCTACAAGTCTACAAGCCTCTTTCATTGGCTTATTGTTGCAGCATGGTTCTCATACACTCCTCTAGTTGAAATAAGCATCCTTTTTGACTTTTGCTTTACAGTATCCTTCTACTAAAACAATATCATTTTCAGGGTGTTGATTTAGACACTCTTGCAGCTTGTCATAGAATTGTTCTATCTTACTGTCATCCTGATCAGACATTGGGTCATATGCCTGAATAATGGTAATTTTGAAAAGGGTTGCACTTAGATAGATGGGTATGAGTCTACTGAAGACTGGTTGGCACCTTATGGTGGAGTTCATTATGGCTTTGTAAACTGGGGCTCTTGTTCAAAAAGCGGATGCCACTTGGTTGTTTCACCTGGGCACCACTTGGTTGTTTCGCAATAATTAAAATTAGTTATATAAGTAGGTTTCACATTTCTGTTATCATTTTAGCCCTAAAATAGTGACTTAACATCAGGGACCTATTTTATTGACCTTAAGGTTAGTGTTTGGGCGAGGAGAAGGCTGTCTCAAGTGGTGTCTGCTTTCTGAACAAGACCCTAAACTGGGGCTCAACATTATTTTCATGTTTAGTAGCTTTTCCACTATAATACTTGTAAATCTTGTGTCCTTCTTCAGTTGATGTTACTCCAAGTCCCTTCCAATGTAGTTCACAGATGCCAAGGATGTTCCAGGGGTACCTCTCCATCTTGTATTTTTGTCTTCCACGGATCATATTACATTGGTTACCAACAGAACAGTTCCCACCTCCACCCTAATGTATGGATGTCTTGTTTATCATGGTGCTGGAGAGTAACAACATGTTTCGCATTGGTCAGAGTTGCAAGTAAGAATTTCTCTGCTCTCTGTACACATAACAATACTGCTGCTACTACTAGTACTATTGGTGCCTCCCCTATAATTTTGTGTATCCACTTTGCAAAATTCCATATGATTATATGTCCTTTGCTACATGGAATAAATAATTGTAGATTATTTTGCAACAAAATAGTTGATTTCTACACCTACAGCCCAAAGAAAATAATAATAAAGGAACATTTAGTGCCAGATTTACACAACTCCGGCAAATTACTTCTTTCTTGTTTGACATAAAAAAATAAAGGATATAAGTCAAACTTTTTATAGAGGTGCTCAAAAAAATTAAATTCAGACTATTTGCACGGCAATGTTTAAACTAAAATGAAATTGCAAAATTCAAATTGTGCAATTCTTGTTCAAATAATTTTATTTTTAACTTTAGCATGTTAAACTCCCTATTCTGTATTTTGAGTTTTATGAAATGCGTATGTCTGAATCATACACTGACATTGCAGTTCAAATATTTACTGTGTTTGTGTAAAAGATAACAAAAAGTAAAACACCCTGGGCTGCTTGAAAGAAAGCCACAATACCTCACACCTTTGAGGGTGTGTTTTCTTGTGAAGTCAAACTGAGTCTCTCCATTGACCAGTGGTGTTTCTAAGTGTTAGTGTTTGAGATCAGTGTTGCTATCCAAGAGGTAGCATGTTCTTCTGGCATGTCTCAAATGTGTATTTCCAGTCTCTGGGATATTCAAAACTGAAGGTACTCAGTTCATCCAAACAACACATTAAATGCTTTGAGAATATTGCAAGTCTTTCCTCCAGCACCATTGTCATGCTGTCTATTGAATTGGACGGGCTCTGTTGTTTTTCTAGATTGTCTCTGATTGCATCTCAATTAAGTCAATTACCTTCTGCAGTAAAAGTCATTTATTTTCTTTATGTATGGATGTCAGTGTGTGACTTTTATTAAAATCAAGCAACATGTTGTGCTACCAGAGAGGTGAATCACCTGCAAGTTATCAAAGGCAGAGCTAATAACCTCATTAAATAGTAAAAGTAGTGGAAAAACCTTCAATTCAATTGAATATGGTCTTACAGAGTATGCCTATAAACCCAGAGTGCTATACACCATTACACATGCAGTATAGTTAGCTTAAAGCATAAAACAACATGTGATAAAAACACAAATATATTTTTAATGCAAATAAACAGTAAAATATGTATGTAGATATATATTTACAATTTTTAGATGCTAATTAATTTTCTTAAGCTGTGAAAACTCAAACTCCAGCTGTCCTAGGTCAATGGTTTTATTCTTATTTTTACCCGACAAGTTAGGTAATTACTGTAAATAGTCTGTTCTTGCATTTTTTCATTTGCTTAATCTCAATGCCGAATCACTGGACGTGGAGCTCACGCCAGCTAAACTGGGCACAAAGCAGAAAGCAGCCCTGATAGCTCAGCAATGCATCACAAAGCAAGAACACATCTCATGGACTCCTACCAGGCAAATTCAGAGTCATCAATCAACCTCACTTAAGCCGATATTACGTGACTTCTAGTAGTGGAATATGTCAGATTAACCAATAGCAGTCGCTGATCTCGTCGCCACTCCGAGTCAATTTATGCAACTGAAAATCACAACCCATGTCACATTTATTAACTGAGTGTCGACTCTTCAGAATGCTCGCCCATTTCTGTTACAGCTCCCTGATGAAGTCATTGCTTTACAAATGTTTAACAGGCATGACGAGTTCAGCCACACTCTCTGCCCTTTAATTCTTTTGTCCAATTTGTCATAATCATATATGAAATACAAGACATCACGAACCTGATAGATGAGCCTCTCTAATCTTTATGAAATCAGAAACTCACACATTTCATATTCCTTATCATTGCATTCAATGCATTGTATTTCCAGATGAGCATTCATTGATTGTCAACTCTTGTGCACAAAGAACCTGCACAGCAGAACTGTGACAGTGTCTACGACTTTCTCTGCTATAAATGAATTTGGACACCCCAAGGTTTATTTAATCCAAGATTTTTTTTACTTGCCTTTACTTTCACCATACATATATGGTGATATATCCTAATCTTGTTAAGTTCTTTGAGATTGGATAATGTAATTTTTAAATAAAATGTATTATTATTGTCTTCCTCTATATAAATTCATCTGTTTAGGAATGCCCCAAATTACAAGCAACCACTTTATGAAAATGCCCCTATAGGAAGAGTCATTTAATACTCTTTTTGTCACTTGAGCCACAATGAATCCTTTTCAAGCCTACAAAGATCAAGTCTGGGACAATTTCTGAAAGCACACCAGCAACACTAACACTAGATCACCTTCACAGCCATTCCAAGTACCCCTCACTGGATCTTACAACATGAGTGAGACAGGATGTTTGAGACAGCGCCAGATGTCACTCTCACTCATTCTCACAACTGATGCTGCATTCACAACTATGGTTTAGTCAGCTTGTCTTGTGTTGTTTACATATCTTCTGTCACGCACAGGCGTCTGTGGGTCACCTTTCATACTCTGCTGATGCTTGCAATAGCACACCAGGGCGAGAGGAGGTGCTGTCACTGACAGTATCATCTCCTTTTCCCTCCACAATACCAAGAAGACACCCAGGGAAAACAACTGAGACATGCCCACAACGTCCCGAGAAGCTTTACCCCTTCCAGTCGGGCCATATAACTTTGGATGTCCCCAAAATTAATGGCTACATTTGGGAACCAGACACTTTATATGAAGGACAACCTTGATCTGCTCAATAGAGCCTCTCTTGTGTAGGAGCCATGTTGGCCTTACATGTATTTAATTCGCCCTTTTCCTGTTGTTGTGTCCCGAGTGCCTGGTTAAGTTCTGTATTTTTGGACTTTTACATTAAACACAATGACCCAGTTTTTCACCAACTATTCCTGAGGACCTCTCCACTCATTTGTCCCCCAACACTTCTTGCATTATCATAAGCATCCGGGCTCCAAGAAAGATTACAAAATATAGTATTTGAAATATCCAAACACATAGCAAACACTCATTCGTTTGAATGCGGAAGTGATAACGCGTAGGTAAATAGCCTTATCAAAACAGTTTTTTAATAAAGGGCAATGCCTTTTTATTGTTTGTTTTGATGAGTAATGTTATTATTTGAAATAATTGTGTTCATTTTTATCAATTTTAGGCTTATTTGAGCAAAATGGATTTCTTTGGGATCAAAAAACTTTTTTTCTGCTTAAATTAATAGTAACTCTCATTATGAAAATTCACCTAGTGAAGGGGTTTTCAGGAGTAGATTGTTTTTGTAGAATTGAAATGGAATAAAGTTGTACAACTCTGTGCTCTTTATGTGTCATTTGCACCATTGTTTGGCCATTGATTGCAGCTTCTTTTCCTATCATTCACAGTTAAGGAGAGAGCTGACATTTAAGAGTGCAGAAAGCGTTAACTGAAGACATCTAAGCATCATTGACTTTTTAGCTTTGTGCATTATTATGAATGGATCACAATTGTGTCCATGTTTATTAAGTTATTACATTTAACTCTTTCCTTACAGTCCAGCTGTATGTTTGCAAAATTTAAAATATGTTGAAAAAGAGACAATTAAAATTTAACTTTAGAGTTTTTCATTTAGCATACTATCAGGAAACACTCTACAGAGCACATGAGAGTATAATTCAAAGAAAGAAAAAAAGTAACAGGTACAGTGACTTTATGAATAGATGTGTTGAGTGCATATAAGCTATGTGGGCCCGGCCGGGATGCCCCTGCAGTATATGTTCTGGGGGAGTAAACATGGGAGACCCAATACCTCCCTCTGGACGCTAGATGGCAGCCTCCCTGGGTTGCAGCGGTGCCTCTGACTCCTGCAGGGCTTCATGGAAGTTGGAGTTTGGTGAAGCCCTGTTGGGTTCCGCAGGAGCTGCTGGGACCTTCGGGGCAGTAGTTTCGCCACACCCAGACGTGCAGTGTCGGAAAATCAAGCACCATGGGTACTTCCGGGTGCCTAATAAAAGGAGCCAGCAACCACCACTCAGGGGCCAGAGTCGAGTGGAGGAGGAGGAAGCTGCCTAGGAGGAGTGGAGGATAATACTTTAGTTTATTGGTGTTTTGGTGTGTGCTGTGCTTGGGACTGTGTACTGCCTGTGGGACACGGGGAAGACGTGCGCCCACAGGTGAAGAAAAATAAAATGTTTCTTTTATTTATACATGTGCCTCCTATGTCAGTTCGTGTCAGTCGGCGCTGGTGAAGCGTCTATTTCACAGCTAGCACTCTGGACAATGAAAATTAAATGTTAACAATAAGTCAGGGGTTAATAAAAACAGTTCAAATGAAGGTGCATGCAGAAGACTACTGCCAACTTATCTAAATGTTTCTAAAAAGCAATTCAAATCAACAAAAATATCTTAAATACACATTTAAAGGATCAGCATTATCCTGTGAATTACTATATGTAATGCTCAACTGTTATTTTACTGAGGGTAACTCAATAATGCCTTGTACTTCCGTGATCATGTTGTTTGGGCTGGCTATACAGCTTTCCCCACGCACATGTTCAAATATGGTGTGTCTGTGGTCACTTTCATAAAGTTTTGACCTTAATCAGAGTATTATCATGGAAAATGTTTTTTTCACACTGACCCTAAATTTTAGGTTCTTTGTTATGTGGGATGATATACTCCAAACCATATATAACACCTTCACCTGGGGAAACCACAGGCAGGACAGCTGTGAAGGTAAACTGTTCAGTAATTTTAATGTAATCTAAATGTAATATTATAAGCAGAAGTACTACATAAATTATATAACCTGGACATTAGTTGCTGTAGTATTTTAAAAATGGGCTTTCAATCTAGATGGCATAATTCTTCATACAAGAGCCTCTCTAGAAGCACAGAGCAGCTTACATCATTCTCAGATTTATACTTTTACTAGCTTACTTATTTGGATCTGTATCTTCTATCTATGTGTCATGCCCATCCTGAGAGTGCTTAGCCATGCCTCTTTCTTATCCTTTAAAAACACTCAGTAAATAATTAATATACCAATTCAAACCTTTTGTCAGACATATAATCAGTTAATTCATAAACCTTAACCCAATCAAGTAAAAATGCTAAACAAAGACAAACTGTTAAACCTTAGCCAAGTCAAACAATTTCAGTAATGTCAGTGCAGCGTGTTAGTCTTTGAAACAAAATTCTAATTCCTCCTGTGGTTTGGCTTCCATCATCAGAGTGACTCAATTCAGTTGAAAATTATGAAAGTTCCAAAATGTTCATCTACATATCACCTAGACCTTTTCACTTATTATTTTCTAGGAGTAAACATGGCCTCTCCATTCTCCATTTGCACACATGAAGAGTAGCGAGCAGTGATCCACATTTTATAGGCTGACAGAAAGGGTGGGGCCTAGAAGATTTCATAACTGGGCATTTAGTGAGGGGAGCCAGATGGGCTACCACTATGTAATATGAGACCCTCTTGTTGCAGCAAAAGTTAGAGGCCTACTTGCTCAGCTGAGAGGTGGGAGTTCCATTTAGCTCAGGTGGATAATCAGACTTGGAGACCTCAAATTCACTGCCAGCCTCTGGGCCTGAAGTCATAAAATGGAGAGTTTTGGGCCCTCTGCAATGTCTTAATGGTGATAGAGCAGCACATTTTTTCACCCTTGCACTTTTAAGGGTGAAGTCTGGATAGACTTTCAAGTGGTCACTTGTTACTCTCTGACTGAGGGAGTGTGACCATGTTTGCATTTCAAGGTACATCATCTTCCTAATGTACTCTGGGTACATGAACTTCAGAGGTGCAGAGACAACAGGGTCCACCAAGGGTGTGTTCTTGTCTTGGAAGGAGAGACTTGGGAGGGGAAGTTTGAGTGAAGCTCTCTTGTTAAACCAGGAGGAGAAGAAGGAAATGAGGGATAAAAGACAAGAAAAGTGTGGAGGCAAGATTGGAGGTGATTCCTTGGGGGTCTGGGTGATCACGTGAGTCACCCCGCCAGACAGTTTGTACAGACAAGCCCAGAGAGAAGTGGGTTTCCTGTTTGATGTACATTTTTGTCATTTGTGTTCTATCTTTTGTATCCCTTCTTGTGTTTTATTTAGGAATATAAATGCACCATTTTTGTACTTGTCCCTCTGCTATTATTATTCTAGGAGTGGAGAGGCACCACCAGGGTCCCTCTCTGGTTACATAGGTTTCCTTTGTGATCTCTGGTTTCTTTTAACAATCCTAATACATGGAGATAATGGCAACTATCCTCTCCATGTGTCTTGAAGATAATCAAGGCAGCGAAAAGCTTAGGTAGCCTCTGGCTTACCGGGACCTTGAATGGGATAAAGCTGGCTTTAAAAATGAATGGAACAACAGAGAGCAAACAACAAAACCAAACACAAAATCTTACATAAACAAATCTTGATTTTCAATACATTCGAGACCAACTTACAACAATTTAGGGTTATATGGAGCTGTAACTAATCCATGCAGCATTGGGTGCAAAGCGGAAACCAACCCAGGATGCAACAGAAGTCCATCACAGAGCACACTCACACAGCTACCTTTATTGCCGGCATAACTTCATCTTGTGCAGTTACTTTTTTATCTCTTTTATTTGTTCCTATCCATATAAACTGGCCTATTCAGACATTGCTTAATATGACATCACAAAGAGTGTAGGTGAAGGAATTATCATTTTTATGTATATTATACAATCATTTACTGTGGTGAACTAATTTCCTATCTAAGGCTACTTGGATATATACTTTATAAAGTATAATGGATGAAGCGATGTTATGCCTGATAGCACTTGAGCAGGGTGAGTGTCTTCTAAGTGAATACATTTTGCCTTTATTCACCTACGCTTCTCCTCTAAGGACTCAACTTTCTTCCATCTTGCCAAATACTGTATATGTATATCTCTTTGCTTGGTGACTCTAGCCTGACTCATTGTGAGTTGGGGTTGGTGTGTGGACTTTCTTCCCAAGCCTGACTACTATGTCATGTCCATTGCCTGTTTTGGACTCCAGAAGCAACAAATTAGTATGAAACTGTACGACAATATTAAAAAAAAAGAAACAACAATTTAGGTGTGTTGATATTTGGTCCTGGTCCATTGCAGTGACTAAAGGAATACGTTTCAAATGACTTGTCTAAGCAAAAGACGACTCCACTTGAAACTATCTTCATTACAGTTTTCCATTCATTCACTTTCCACATAATTCTGTACAATTTAAATTTACAAAAAAATCCACACATAAAGAAATGTAGACCATTTAATTCTACATAGATGGGGCCAGTGACTGAACACAAGTCCGTGACACTGAAAGACAGCAGCACAAACCACAGCACCACCAGTCTGTTTGTCACATTCCACCATACCAACTCCGGTTTCATGCATTGGCTCATTGAAAATATCTTACATTGTTATTTTAGATCAAGGAATTATGTTATGATTGATGGTAAAGATAAGAGATTAGTAGATGAATAAATGGCTTTGTTTCTTCAATTACGCATGAAAGCAGACAAAAGTGATCTTTTTTTAAGTTCATATGATTAATTAAAATAAGCTTACCATGAGATACTGTTAAAATATATATATAAATTATTTTAATGTAACATATACAGGGTGAGCCAAAATGCAATGCCACATTTCTCAAGGTCATTGCGCGAGGTAGAGGCAGCCGAGTGGGTTGGGGTGGGGGTCCTTTCATAGGCAACCCATTGTAGTTTTCATTTGGCAACATACCTTGGTCTGGTGTGCACCATGCATTCACTGTCGAAGGGTTCTTCAAAAACAAAAAATCCATCATCACTACGCAACGTGCTTTCTGAACGCACTTCAGCATTAAGGGTATCAGTTTTGCAGTCTCCTACACGTTCAGAGCTCAAATATGCTTCTGACTTAGGCATTTCCAACATGTCTTTGAGGAGGATTTTGCATGAGGACCTTAATTTCCATCCATACAAAATGATGGTAATGCAGGAACTCACTGAGAGAGACTGGGAGAGCCGTAAAGAGTTGTGTGCAAACATTCTGCAAACCGTTCATCGAGATGCCATTGTCATGTGCAGAGACGAGGCACATTTCCATTTGAATGGTTGCGTAAAAAAGCAAAACTTTCACTGCTGGGCTGAAACCAACCCTCGTGAACTTCATTAGAGACCCCAGCACAGTTAGCCTGTTACAGTTTGGTGTGCCATTGCAGAATTTGCTATTAAAGGCCCTTACTTTTTTGAGGAGAGGGAAGCAACAGTCATCTTCACTTCAGAACGTTACATTGAAATGCTAGAGAACTTTTTGCGGCCCCCAACTGGAAGAAATGGATGTGGTGTATGCCTGGTTTCAACAGGATGAAGCAACAGCTCAAATGGCATGGAGATCCATGCAAGTTTTGCAGGAGGTGTTTCTGAAAAAGCTGATCTCCCTGCGTGGCGATGTCAGGTGCTCTTCACATTTGCCTGATCTCATTCCGTGCAATTACTTCTCAAGTGTATACACACACCAACCTCAAAATCTTGAAGCCCTCAAGGACGTTATTCGCCATGAAATCGCCGCTGTTCCCCTTGAAATGGCCAAACGAGTCATGCAAGCTTTCAGAACTCGTCTCAAAGAGTGTATCACTAATGATGGACACCACCTTGAAGACATCCCTTTTAAAACACAGTGAAAACAATCTATTTTGTTTGCTCTTTCTTGTGTCATAATGAATTTTTTTTATCTTGTAGCATTTTTATAGAACAGGGGTCGGCAACCTTTTGCTAACTGTGTGCCAACTTAAGGTTTCA
>JANRMT010062796.1:59106854-59122057 GCA_026402145.1 Polypterus bichir lapradei
GTGCCATTTGAAATTGCTTGGCGTGCCAAGTGTGGCACGCGTGCCATAGGTTGCCGACCACAGGGGCAACCAAGCAATTTCAAATGGCACACAGACTCTTCACGTTTCCTGTATAAAGTTGATTATAAATCGATTAGCGGGGTTTCCTCGCTCATTTCGGCACTTGGGCGTAGCGGGGTACCAGCCACAGACTTATCCAGACTTGTTGTAACAGCAGCCTAAGTAGGTCAGGGGAACAGTCTATATGCGAAATCTCAGAAACTAACGACAGTAACGTCAACTAGCGAGATCAAAATTCTATTACATAAAAAATTGTGGCGCATTTGCTTTAAAACCTGTTGTGTGTATATCTGGATTTCGTTGTATACAAGCACAGATATCATTTTTCAGGTGATATTTTAACGATACCCACTATAGAACAACGTTGGTTTTTGCATTTTATAAATGTTTTCTAATATGAACATTGGTTACGACTTTCCGGTCATGTGCTGCAAATATGCAGATCTAGATCTACAAAGGCCGGATGCCGGTAGTTGAATAATATATATGGTTCATATTGATTAATCTAAATATATCCATTGTATAAAAAAACTGAGATGGTCATATTTTTATTAGTTCCTAGATCTACTTAGAAAAAACGTCAATATAATTAAGGTCCACGCTTCTAAACAAGCTGTGTACAGCGATCGGCATTGTAGTGTCATTATGACTAGTTATACCTGACAGTTTACTGACGGTTTTCCTCTCATATGCACGTATGTAGATCTATAATTCTGCGTTTACACGGACAAATTTATGTGTGTATTTATGTATTTAATATCTGAAAATCTGAATGACTCGGTAATTCAAATAAATATGCATGTGAACCGGATGTGTTTGCTGAGTGTGCTCTTAAACAATTCATAAAAAATTTTTATATCTTAGTAAAGTTTTTTTTGCTTATAAGTAGTGGTTTATATGTAAATATTGGCATTGATATTTGCTGATTTATTTATATTTCCAGAAGATCATTTTTGTTAAATATGGCTGCAAAGAAAAGGAAACTTGATCATCGACCATTTCAAGAAAATTGGACAAAAGAATATGGATTTGTTGGACAAAAAGATCGTGCTGTGTGTGCTTTCTGTTGTGAAAGTGTTGTGTGTCGCACATCTAGTGTACAAAGACACTTTCAAACAAAACACCAGTCTAAGTTTAAAACCTCAGAAGAGAAAAGTGAAGCTATCAAAAAAGCTATTTCTGGTTTCGAAAAACAAACTAGTATTTTGAGCAAAGCAGTTGGAATGAAGATTAAAGCTACTGAATGTAGTTATAAAATAGCTGAATGTATTGCTTTGAAAGGGAAACCGTTTACAGACGGAGAATACATCAAAGAAACTTTTTTAAGCAGTGCTGAAATTTTATTTGGTGATTTACCAAATAAGGAGATTATATTCACTCGTATTAGAGAAATACCAATTTCTGCAAGATCAGTTGAGAGGCGCATAACTGATTTAGCTGAAAATGTAACAACTAAACAAATATCTGGATTAAAACAATCTCAAGTATTTAGTGTTGCGCTTGACGAAAGCACTGATTTAAACGATTTGTCTCGCTTAGCCTTGGTTGCAAGATATCCTGAAAATAATCACATTTATGAAGAGTTGTGTTGCTTATTACCACTTCATGACACAACCAAAGCAGAAGACATTTTGACTGCATTTATTAGTTATTTTGCTAAACATGACATAGACTTAAACAAGTTATTCTGTGTGACAACCGATGGTGCTGCTGCAATGGTTGGCAAGAAGAAAGGATTTGTAAAACTTCTTGAAAATCATGTTGGCCGCAAACTTTTGAATTTTCATTGTATTATACACCAGGAGAGCCTATGTGCAAAGACCTCATCTCTGAATTTGGTCTCTGTGATGACAACTGTTGTTGAAATAGTCAACTTTATAATTTCTCATTCTTCACTGGTTCACAGGCAGTTCAAGTTTCTTTTACAAGAAATTGAGTGTGAATATGGAGATCTTCTGCTACACAGCAATGTTCGCTGGCTTAGTCGAGGCAAAGTTTTAAATAGATTTGTCAGTTGTCTTGGACCTATTAATGTGTTTCTTAATGAAAAAAAGAAACATTTTCCTGAACTGAATGATGAAAACTGGGTGTTAAAGTTGATGTTTCTGACTGACATAAGCACACATTTAAATGAACTTAATCTGAAATTACAAGGACAGGGACAAACAGTACTTGATCTTTTCAGCTATTGGAAAGCATTTACAATGAAACTAGACATTTTTACCCGTGATATCAACATCAAAGCATTCAAGTACTTCCCGAATGTGAAGAATCTCTCAAATCAATTTGAAGTAAATGTAGATGAGCTTCAAGAGTACATTGAAGCACTCAAAGCAGAATTTGATAAACGAAGTAAAGACTTCCACATTCATGGATCCTTATTTTCGTATCTCATTAAGCCTGATATAATTGATTTGGAAACTACCCAGTTGGAACTATTTAGTTGGATGGATATTGATGACTTTGAAATGCAACAGATTGACTTCAGATCTTCAGAATTATGGACATCAAAATTTGTTGAACTACGGAAGTCTCTGGAAAATGAAAATCTAGAAAAGTCTGCAGCTATTCTCAGCTGTTGGACATCCCTTCCGAATTATTACATCTGTTTGAAGAAAATTGCTTTTGCTCTTCTTTCAGCTTTTGGATCAACCTATTCCTGTGAGCAAATTTTCTCTCACATGAAAGCAGTGCTAAATCCACAGCGTAGTCGCCTAACGCCTGAACATTCAGAAAATTGTGTCAAACTCAAAGTGACAAAGTATGTTGTCGATATTGAGCAACTGGCCAAGACCATGCAAGGGCAAGGCTCCCATTAATAATAAAAAAGTTTTTTTAAAAATCTTTCAAGAAACTCTATTTCTTTTAATGTTGTTTACAACTTTACATATTATTGAATATCACTATATATTAATTAATTAAAATATAAAAATAAAATATATGGTAAAATAAGAATATTGACCTCGACTTGTATAAAATGATATGTGATGTTGGCACTCTGAATAATTTGAAACCTTAAGTTGGCACACAGTTAGCAAAAGGTTGCCGACCCCTGGTCTAGACAATTGTGATTTGTGTTTGATTGTAGGATACAATGCATGGAGAGGCTTCTGTGGTCTTAGCCAGCCCCGAACCGAAAGGGAACTTGGACTGATCCTCAACAACCAAACCTTGGCAAGGGCACTAATTCGTCTGTATGGAACCCCCAACAATATTGATGTCTGGATTGGAGGAGCTGTTGAGCCATTTGTGCCAAATGGGAGAGTGGGACCTCTGTTTGCTTGTCTAATAGGAACACAGTTTCAGAGGATAAGGAATGGAGACAGGTAAATTCATGAGGAAGTGCTTTGGGAACAAATTAGACTGTAACTGTAGCCAAAGTTACAGGTGACGGAGCAGCTTGAACTTTCATTAAGAAGTTTACCATGTGGCAAGGGGTTAATATGTCTGTAACATTTTTTCCATGTACTTGGAGCAAACAATATATCATCAAAAGCACCCATCCATTTGTCACCATTTAGAGTTACATTACCTAGTGCCTTCACCAGCAGTATCAGGTGCAAAACAGGTGCCAGCCCTGGATGTGGTGCCAACATACTGACACACACACTCAATTGCAATGGGCCCATTTAGTCACCAGTTAATATGCTCTGCTTGTCTTTGAGATATGGGTGGAAAATTGCGTACACAGAGAAAAAGCATATATAAATATCCTTCTATATAAAAGCGGTCGGGATTGTCCTTCCGTCCCGTGAGTGCTACGCAGGCGCGGAGTTTCACACACGCCCCGTCCATTTTGCAAAGCACGATGGGATTTGTAGTTTCATTTTTCCAGGTAAAAGATGATTTTCTACTCCAGACTGTGCGAGTAGCACGGAGTTTCACACACGCCCCGTCCATTTTGCAATGCACGATGGGATTTGTAGTTTCGTTTTTCCAGGTAAAAGATGATTTTCTACTCCAGACTGTGCGATATCTTCTTCTTCTTTCTTACTATATAAAAGCGGTCGGGATTGTCCTTCCGTCCCATGAGTGGAAAGCGTAGCGGTATTCCGCTTATCACAGACTTACTACTTGCAGCTTGCGGTACGAAGCGACATGATGTGAGCAGAGTTCTGGTGCTCCCATCGTTCCCTTGCTTTTGTGTGCGATGCACTGGAAAAATAGACAAAATTATGTCTCTGGAAATAATTAATGTTGATGTAGTACAAATGCCTCACCGCATAGTAGATATCAGGGGGGTTCAAAAGGGCGACCTCAATATAGAAAAAAAGTTTAAATTTCATCACAAAAATGACAGAAACTACGAGTATTAAAGTAATACTGCTCAAATGCAATATAACCAAATTAATGAGTTTGTATAAAATATCAAATTGATCTACATATTGAATTGCCTTAAGAAATGGTCAACTTCAAAGTCGGTCGCCTTAAAAGGCGGGTCAGCCTAGTATAAAATAAAAAGGCACTTCTTAAAACCAATCTAATATGCACTAACACAACAGAACTGATGGTGTTATCCTCTGTAATACGTTTTTTTGCTCTGTGTACCTCCTATAACAGATAGATCTGTTGTTTTTTTTGTAGGTTCTGGTGGGAAAACAGTGGCATCTTCACAGAGAGCCAGAAGAGTGCTCTAAGGAACGTGTCACTCCATCGTATTATCTGTGACAACACTGGAGTTCAGGAGCTCCCTCCATCTGTGTTCCGGCACTTGCCATACAGTGATAATTATATCTCATGCTCGGACATCCCAAAATTCAACTTTAATGCTTGGAAAAATAGTATTTGAGGTAAGTATTTTAGGATTATTGCATTGGCACAGTTTACAAATTGCACAATATGTTAGTATCCTTTTCATGTACAATTACAGCACAGGGTGTGGTCCAACAACATTGCTTAATGTCTCATAATAAGGTGAACATTGAATAAGCAGCCTTTTGGCTTAGGGTCCATTGCCTTACCCAAAATAACATGCTGATTATCATACTGGTTGTATACTAGTACAAGTTAAGAAGTATATGTAAGATTTTGCACATTCAAATGGTAACACTTGCTGATCATGATGCCAAAGCATGGTGATATTTTGCATGTTGGTCAGCCACACAAAGAGCAATTTCGCTTTTCTGCATTCACAGAACAATAAACTTGATCTAACATTTATATAATGCCCCATTAACCGAGTAGGGACTTTCGAAAACAATCTCACACTTAGCCAACCTTATCTCATATCAGGCAGCCAACTCTTTTCTATAAACGTATCTAAATGGCCATGTATTGCTTTATTTGTAGTTGTATGTAACAGGTCTGATTTCACCACGCTACTTTTAGATAAATGCATCTTTTTGGACATTTTCTTAGGAAATCAAAAGTTATGGTCTTTAGCATGTCTAATATGATATTCTATGATGCCTTACAGGGTGATGAGTGCCAAATGGCCTAGGTCAACCAAGCCTCACATTGTCTTCATCTGATATTGTGTATTTGGTGTGGCTGGTACACCTTTAATATTTGTTGGATTAAAACAAAGATTGTGTCTTTGCGATTAAATCTGCTTTTGAATTAGAAGTTCTGTTGCCTGTTCTTACCAATGGTATTGGGGAGGTTGATGGTCTGAACCAGTAATATCAACTTCCAGCTACACCACTGGTCATTTAGTAAAGAGGATGAGACAGAACATGGGTGTCAGGTGAAGAAGTTTGTTTCTTGATGCAAAGAAAATTGTCTGCATCTCAACATCAGCAAAACCAAGGAACTGGTTATTAACTTTCACTACGCCAAAGTACATCTATGTCCAGTCACTATTCAAGGAATGAATGTAGAGGTGGTCCACTCCTACAAGTACTTGGGGGTCCACATTAATGACAAGTTGGACTGGTCTTGGAACACACAGAGACTATATAAGTAAGGGCAGAGAAAGCTCTTTTTCATTTGGACTTGTGTTCCTTTAATGCGGGAAGAAACATCCTTCACATCTTCTACAACTCTGTAATGGCCAGTGTGGTATGCTGGGCCAGTAACATCACTTTGAGAGACCCACCGAATCAGCAGGCTAATTAAAAGGGTAAACTTAGTTATAGGATGCACTCTAGACTCCCTGGAGGTAGTAGCAAAGGAGAGAAAGAAAACAAAGCTGAGTATCATTATGAACAATGCAGGACATCCTCTCTTTGACACACTAATACTGAGGGCTTCCAGCCAACAAATTATTCAGCAGAAGTGTGTCAAGAAACACGACTGGGGCTCCTTTATACAAACAGCAATATGCCTGCATAATGCTTCACTTTGACTGGGACTGCCAAGTCAGAACTTTATTTTTAATTTTCTTGCTTTATAGTCATTCTGGTGTGTGTACATTGTGACAGATAGGGGGCGCTATCGCTCCCTTGTACCTTCGGACAATACGTCAGACACCAGGCAAAAGTCCAATAATATGAATTTTTATTAATAAATAGTGCACAAAGCACCCTCCTCTCCACAATACTCATAAATTAAACAATACACTAATCAATAAACTCTCCACCACTCCCAGACGCGTTGCCACCCTTCCACCCAGCTCAGCTCGACGCTCTGGTGTTTCTTAGTCTCTTTCATAGTCCCTGACCCGGAAGTGTTTCCAATCCCTCAGTCCATGTGATCTATCACTTCCGGGTCAGATAAAAATCCTCTTCTTCATCCCAGAAGTATGTCATTCCTCTTGTCCATGTGACTCAGACGTACTTCCAGGGCGTAAGGCAAACTATCGTTGTTCCTCCCTGCAGCGCCTTCTAGCAGCCCCCATGGTATCCAGCAGGGCTGTGAATAAAAACACTCCAATGTCCATGATGCCCTGTTGGCATTCAGGGCACCTGCATGCTGCAAGGAGGGTTCCACCTGGCGGCATGGGGGTATTGGCCGGGATGAACGGCCGGCCATATATCACAACATTTATTTATTTACCTATCCACCTATTTATTATTTATTTATTTATTTAAAGATCTTCTGTAAAAAGCCAAATTCCCCCTGAGGACAAATAAAGTTCTATCTATCTATCTATCTATCTATCTATCTATCTATCTATCTATCTATCTATCTATCTATCTATCTATCTATCTATCTATCTATCTATCTAGGTTTTTTAAGCTGTGGAAACTATTTGATCATTAAAAGGTTAATTGGATTATTGAGAAGACATCTAAAATTCTGAATTATAAGTGGTTTAGATACTCGTCTTTCATTGAAATATCCACTCTGTCATTGTTCTTCCTAATGATAATTATTTAATAATAGCCACTTGGTGAAAAAGTGATCTTTGTTAACTTCAGATTTGTTTTTCTTTGTTTAAACAAGCTAGAATCGATGAAAATTAGGAATGCTAATATTCTGAGCCATAGAACATAAGAAATCTGACAAATGACAGGAGACCATTCAGTCCATGGAGCCTATTTATTTAGCTAATTGGTAAACTTTTTGTTTCACTCCATGGGCTGACAGTGAGTTCAATGAACAGAAACGTTCCACAGAATGTTTTCCTGAACATTTGAGTAAGACTGCATATCTGCTGTAATGGTGAGGGTACAAGAGGAGTAAAGAGTGACCGCTGTGGTGATTCTTGTTAAGTGCCAAGTGTTAAGTGAAAAGGGCAGTTGGCAACCTGGCTGTTTTGCTCAGACCAGTGTAAAACTTGTCTTACACCAGTAAGCCCATTCTTTATGCAGTGCATGGATATACTGGGAATGATATTGGTGTGAATTAACTAATAGTTTCTTATTTTTTGGTTTATCTTTCAGAAAAAAAGATTGAAGAAATTAATCCCAGCATTATAGAAGCAGTCATTTTCTACAGTAGCACTAGAGTATGGATGAGGGAGACTACCAGCCACATAGGTTCAATGAAGACAATTGCCAGACTGTAAGCCAATTACATGGCTGGCATAAAAAACTGATAAAATAAAATCTTAGGTACAAATATATGTACAATTTTATTATCTATTCACAAGTTGTTAAATGTAACTTATTAAGATTACAGTTAATTTGGTTTAGACATTTCTATTCATGAGTCTTTTCTTACAATGAGTTACAAAGTTACACTTAAGTAGAAAAACTTGTTTTCAAGGAGATGAAAGCCTTTACTGTTTAACAGAGCCTTCCAAGAATGTGCCCAGAAGTTTATCTTAATCAACAATTGTTTTTTCATTAATGGGTAGGCATACTGTGAGTCAATTCATTTAAGTAAATCTACTCCTTATATTATAACTTTCTGTTATAATTTATTAGTTAAAACCAATAAATAAGTTTCAATTTTGTTTTCACTCTACTCCCTACAATAAATAATTTAACATGTCTAGAATTGGTATACCATATTTTAATTAACATTTGATTAAATTAAGACAGTAGGTTACATTTTAGGCATAAGTAATGCCCATTTGAAGTAAATTTAAGGAATCTAATCTTCATAGTTTGTAAAATGAGATTCCCTAAAATAAAAATCACCTGGTTTATCTCCTTTAAACAAGGAAAAATAAAGATGTAAAACCTTTGTGTGGTCTAAGGAATGCCCTGCACTTATATGTTTATGCTACAAGTACTGTATATAACCTTAATAAAATGATTCCTTTTTATAATTAAATAGTGTCTGCATTTTATTCTTCTATTAAATGTACAGCTTAAAAAAAATTAGTTCTTTAGATGGAGCATTTGAAAACATGCATCAAAACCTGGGAAATAGAGTATATTCTGACTTAGGTCATTTTTGTCATGTGTGCAGTGAACAGTAAAAATTCTTGCATGTGCCAATCAACAGAGAACACATTTCTTATTACCAATGCATGTTAAACCCATAATGCCAAAAATGGATGAATAGGAAAGACATTCATAGATAGAACACTGCAATAGATGTAATATCCAATGATAAGTAAGTCACTTAAAGTTTCTTACTACTACAACATTTAACAAAATGTAATTTTTATTGCATATTTTCATACAAATGGTGTGAAAGTAGGAAAGCTTTACAAAAAATAAATAAACATTACAATCAAATAAAAATTAAAAGTATACAGTAAACATTGATTACATGTATAGGGATATAGGGAGCACATGCCGTGAATACTGGAGAAAATCAGCCTTTAAGGGTTCAAAGGCCAAATGATCATTGGGTACCAGAAAGAAAAAGCAAAGGTACAAAAATGATTAGTACTTGGTGAATTTAAATACGAATAGTAAGGATTATTAATAGTTGTATTCTATGCAGACTGATATACCTGTACATGCTTCTAGGATGTAATTATGTAAAATTAATTGAAATCAGTAACAGTAAATGCTTTACAACTTATGAAAAGCAAGCTAAATTCAAAAAGTGTGTTTTTTTTAATGTTTCAGAATACTAGTCTGGCATATCATTATAGCTTAAATAAATGCAGATTTTTAGTGCATAAAAGCAAATGGCTGCCTCACCAGTTGTTGTATGCTTCACTCTAAGTAAACTGTGTAACCAGAGTTTGAAGATCTGTTTGCAATTAGGGATACATAGGACAGGCTTTCCGTAATGTAGGAATGTAGGATTGCTCATAAAGTTAGAGACAATCCTAAAAGACACAGGCAGCCAATGTAATTGGTGAAATGAATTCAGATTTTGTTTTTCTTGCTGCAGCTGATTCCTGTCTTTTCTTGGACCACCTGACAGGACTTAATTACAATATGTTCCTGCTGTCTAAAATAAAAGAATGTATTAATCCTTCAGTCTTGCACAGATATAGATGGTTGGACCCATGCTATATTTTTAAAGGATAAATGTATAAAGCAGGGGTGTCGAACTCCTGTCCTGGTGGGCCGCAGTGGCTCCACGTTTTCATTCTAACCCTTTTCCTAATCAGTGACCAGTTTTCACTGCTAATTATCTTCTTTTCCCTTCATGTTAATAGCCCAGTTTTTAAGGATTCAGACCTCTGAATTGATTCCTTTCTTCATTAAATGGCAGCCAAACAGAAATGAGATGTGAAACGAGCCAAAAGATGACCAGCTGAACTGGGTTTTCAAACTCCAACCAATTTCACTCCAACCAATCTCTTAATGAGAAGCTCATTATTGCAGTTAATTAAACCCGTTATTTAATTCCACATCTTGTTGCTGCTCTCATTCTGCTACAGCAGACATTTCCAAAACTGTTGATTTTTCTGTTTTTTCTAAGAACACCGTCAAAATGTTTGGGTGACCTGACAGATCAACCTTACAGAGACTTTCACCTTTCTTTACTTTCTGATATTGTGTGATGAGCACAGGTGAGCTGGTCAGGCGGCAGCTTGTTTTGTGTCCACAATTGTTTGGCTGCAAATTAAGGAAATAGAGACAACTAAGGGGCCTGAGTCAAGTTAATTAAAACAAAGGCAAAGGACGTTAATTAGCAGCAAAAACAGCTCACTAATGGTGAAGAATGTTAGAACGAAAACCTGCAGCTACTGTGGCCCTCCAGGATTGGAGTTCGACACCTGCGGTATAAGGGCACGCATGACAGTGAGCGCAAGTAAGACAGAGCCACGCCCGCCAACTCTAAGACTATGGTATACGCTCGACAGAGCCCCGCCCACCAACTCTAACCCTCCTACCACATCATGAGATACGCAAGACAGAGCCCCACCCGCCAACTCTAACTCTCCTCCCACATCCACCCTCAAAACCGGTCCCGCCCACATGCAGCCGACACGGCATTTCTCGCCAAGCATCTGCAGTACGCTTAAATCGCTCAGTCCAATCCAACAGCAGCTGTACCAAAGCTTTTCGGGGAAAACCCTAGGCAGAATGTACGACGCTACAATGCCCCGACATGTCACACCAATGTTGCAGCGATTTTCGTCGGAGAAGATGGCGAACCGCCTGCCAAAAGGGACATTTGCATCTGTCCCATAGGCCACTCCTGTAAACAGATTTCCATGCTCAATATGAATTGCAATCCTATGGTTTATCCACTTTTATTCCCTTATGGATACATTGCACAAAGATTTACAACATGTTCCAGATAAAAGAACCGCCAAGCGAAGAAGGCTTACTCAATGCCAATTTTACACGTACAGATTAGCAATGAGGAATATATTTAGTATTTTGCACTCCAGCGGCGAACTATTCCAACAGTACGTTGTAGATGCGTATGTTAAAACAGACGGCGCGCGACTCAACTATCTTAGATTAGAATTCAGTGTTTCTCAAACTAGGTCCTGGGGGCCCCCTGTGGCTGCAGGTTTTTGTTCCAGCCAGATTCCTAATCAGTGACAACACCTTATAGCACTGATCTCATTTAATTAGCTGTTTTTTTTTTCTTTTCGACATTCAGAAAAGCATTGCAGCATGATTTTTACATTTACAAGACATTTATAAATATTTTTGCTTTTGCTATAGATTTAAATGCTTAACTTTCTTTTGTTGATTTCATTACATTTTGTCCTTTCTCTGTGTTGTTTTCCCCCCTTCATTGTATCTTAATAATGACAACTTAAAACGAGCAGATCAGACACGCTGGCAAACAACACTGAATTGTGAAAGGCTGCAACTACTTTAGCGCCAGACACACTAATTAGTAAACAATGGATTAAACAATTAGAACACCTAGAAAAGTAGAATGAAAATCAAGATGAAAATATTGTTAAAAAGAAAGAAATACATTATTTCTATATAACTGCTTGGTACATTTTAATATTTTTTTTTTTAGCAAACTTAGTTTTCTAATTAATATATTGTTCCCTATTCACAGAACTTGGGAAATATCAGTTCACTTAATTAGTTCAATTAAAAACAGAAGCTGGTTGGAACAAAAACCTGCAGCGACAGGGGGTCCCCAGGACCAATGTTGAGAACCCCTGGATTAGATCAACAAGATTTACACGTGGAACAATATAAAGGACTGTCAGGTGCACTGCAAGCAAATGCTGAAAATAAAAACGTACGTGTAGGCAAAATGATCATATTACTGTCCACATTTCCAGGGCGTCCAAGATACATGCAACAAAACTAGCAGGATGCCATGGCCATAGTACGTAAATTCAGACAGCCTCATTTATTTATCACTTTCACATCTAATCCTGTTTGGCCGGAAATTCTACACGCACTGTCGGATACCCAAATACCGTATCACAGACCTGATATCCCACATGCTGTTCACTCTTTACAATAATTCTAACAACCAGTCTTCAGCCACGGTCAGTTGTACGTGGCTTTTTCTAGGGTTAGATCTTTCGACTCATTATCTGTCGTCACCACCAAAACACCTATTCACACCTCCGTCTTTCAAGAAGTATTTATTTCTTCTTGATTTCTGAATTCCTTTCTCACCGTTTTCCGTTCCTATTCTTACACCGCCATATGCTACGGCAGGCTTCGGCTAGTTTTTATTAAAGAACATAGGAATTTGTTTTTAAATGATAGGGTTTTAGAATTGCTAAAATTAACTAAATATCAGAACACAGTATCATGGTCACCGTAAAAAATTTATTACAAAGTATATTTTAATAAAATGAACATGTCATATCATTTTCTAATTAGGTTACTGCAGATCATGGATGTGGGATGGGGGATGCCGGAGCTGATCCCAGCCATAAAGCGCAAGGCAGGGCACCCACCCATTGTAGGGCAAACACACACCAAGGCCAATTTAGCTTTGCCAGCTAACCTGACCTGCATGTCTTTGGATGGTGGGAGGAAACTTATGCAGACATTGGGAGAACATGCAGATTCCACACAGGGAGGGTCCAGGTACAAACCTCTGTCTCCTTACTGTGAGGCAGCAGCAATACCACAGCACCACCATGCCACCCAGAATGAATATACAAACGTAACAAAGGTTATATGAACTTTTACCTTTTCATATAAATTTGGTTATTGGTTTAAAATATATAAAACAGACAATCACTTCACCAAAGTACTTAAACCAATCCCCTTAGAACACTAACATTTACAAAAAAATAATATTCCCACATTTGCATTTCCTATTATATTCTGCCCTTCTCGAGAAAGATTTTGTCATATTAACTTTACATTTAGTTAAGTTTCAATTTGTATTTAGAAAAAATAATGTTGAAATTTTTATGTATGATCCTATTTTGCCTCTGCAGGTGTAAGGAAGGAACAATCCCTGGACATGGCAAGACCCCATCTCAGGGTGAACACACACACACACACACATATCAGGGGCCAATTTAACATTGTCAATCCATCTAACCTGCATGTCTTTGGACTGTGGGAGGTAAGAGGAGCACAATACAAGTTTAACAATACAATATCAAGTACAAAATTATATTTTATTACACTAGATGCAGTTAATAATACAATTAAACATTTCGATATATGTATATTGGTTATACTGTACATTTCATTTTAACTAGCAGAAAAACCAAAATGAACAGAACCTGTGACAAAATCCTCTGACAGTGACACTTTACACTATTATGCATCCTATTACATTATGCTAACAACGGGCTTTACATTTAATAAGTAGTAATGAGTGGTAAAAGGCAAAATGTTAAGCTCAACTAAAAAGTCTTTGGTAAAGCCCTGTCCATGTAACTATACTAGTAGTAGTTACCTGGATAATGTCTCATGCCTCTTTGAAAACTCTCCAGCAGCATCCCTTATCTGGCACTGATTGTAGCTGAATCTCCTTGCTTCAGATTTGCATCTTTTTAATGTTTTACAAACGTCATTCTGCTGGTCAGAGGGTGTGCCTTTTAAATGTTTAAATGGGCTGCTTGCTTTACCACTGTACTGTTTACTTTTTTCACAAATACTGCATCAGGTGGCTGTTTTTTTTCCATCAGTAAATAGCAGCAGCATACCATGTGATGCTTTCACTCTGCCATTGTCATGCACAGTCTGAGCTTGAGCAAGGGGCACGGGTGTATTGTGTTCTTATGTCACAGCGCGTCTGCTCATTTGAGTATATGAGAGTAGATAGTACGTTAGTACATTCTGTGCCTTTCCAAGAACCTTGCTACCATATCTTACAAAAAAAAATAGTAATCAATATTTTTAATGGCACTTGATACCAAATGAGTACAGTTTGAATATTGAAGTATCTATTACTGTGGTTTTGATCTGCCCATCCCTACTTATTACACAAGCAATGAGTCCTGAAGCACATAAATCCAATTAAGTTCCAAACACACTTAGAGAGAGATATAACCATCAAATGCCAGGTCCATGGTGCGCAAAAGCCGAAAAGAAGTTGCTGGCAAGGGCAATCCAAGGAGATGAAGTTGCAATACACAATACAATGCTATATGGTTAAAAATCAAATGAATCCTGAACGTGCAGAACTAAACTAAAAAACATTCACCAAAATCCCAAGCAAATTGTAAATGAACTGCCAGGAACTGTGGGAGAACCTTTGGATTTAGAGAGCAGAGGACAGTTCCTCGCAATGATTAGCAGATAATCTCTCACTAAATAGTTTATACAACATCATGAAAAAGAATTTGCCCCCTCTTGATTTCCCCTATTACAACAATTTTTTGACACTAAATGCTTTAAAGTCTCCTGCTAAAATCTGTACTATATAAAGTATATAAAATGCAAACTTGAGTCACTTGATCATTAAAAAAAATACTATTTTCCTAAAATATGGCAGGAGTGTACATTAGGAGCAGCATGTATCCACTAAAAATGACATTTCAATATATCAATATTTCAGGGTAAAAACAACTGCTACAATAGAAAAAGCAAATATCCCAAAATCTAAAAAATGGTTTAAGTGATTTTGATATTTGGTGACATTATAGAAAAAAGAAAATAAGTTGATATTTTTTTTTTTTTCCATTTATTGATAACTAGCAAAATACCCGCGCTTCGCAGCGGCAAAGTACTGCATTAAAATTTTTTTAAGAAGAAAATTTAATCTTTGTAAACTGAGGGAAAATATGCCAATAATTATTTGTTAAGGATCTCTTTGTATACCATGTTGTCAGTTCGGCCCTCCGGTTGTAATATGACCAAGCTGTGCGCTGAGCTTACTCTTGAGCATGCAACTTACAGTTTGCCATGTGAATAGTAATCTTGTCTCAAATCTCACAGCTTGGATTGCTGCTGTCATAATCGGTTTGAGTTTCATGGTCTGTTTCAATTACGACAGTATTTGCAGGATTTGTTGTGTTGAAGTGACATTCGGCATCTGTCAAGCGTTGTAAGCAC
>JANRMT010062796.1:59148409-59179732 GCA_026402145.1 Polypterus bichir lapradei
AAAAACTGCATTTTGTGTTTACTTGTGTTATATTTGACTAATGGTTAAATGTGTTTGATGATCAGAAACAGTTTGTGTGACAAACATGCAAAAGAATAAGAAATCAGGAAGGGGGCAAATAGTTTTTCACACCACTGTAGATAGTGCCAGAGATTCCCAGAATGTTCTCCATTCTGGAAAGTAGAATGTCATGTCTGACAGTGTCAAATGCTGCACTGTGGTATTACAGAATAAATGTGCTGGTTTCTCCAGGGTTTGCTGCCCTAAGCATCGTCAGTTATCCAAAGCAGAACAGTTTCACAGATGTGCTGCACTCTAAAGCCAGACTGAAAGGGTTCCATCTGTTTACTAGAAGTTAAATAATTGGTGAGTTGGGAGGCTACAACATGCTCAAAAACTTTTGACAGAGAATTGTTAAGATTGTCAGCATCAAGATGAGACCTTTTTAACACTGGGGTTACAAAAGCGATTTTTAAAGTGGCTGGCACAAAGCCAGTGTCAAGGATTAAGTAGTGTAGTGGGTATGGGGTCTAGTACACTAATAGTTATCTTATCTTATAAAGCAGGTCATTAACAAATACAAATATGACTGGTGAAAATTTACAGAAAAGATCTGAATGGATTGGGAATTCAGTTAAAGATATAAATGGATGATAAATTTATGTTACTTAACTATTTAGATTTTTAATTTTATCACGAAACTATATATATATATAAAAAACAATAATAAAATAGTAAAATTGAGGCAGGCTGGATTCTTTATCTCAAAGTACAGAAGCAGATAAGATTAGTTTTGGTGAACTGATAATCAAAGACTGCAATTAGAAAAACTAAGAGAAAACTTCCATCCATCCATTATCCAACCCGCTATATCCTAAGTACAGGGTCTCGGGGGTCTGCTGGAGGCAATCCCAGGCAACACAGGGCGCAAGACAGGAAACAAACTCGGCGGGCAGGGCGCAAGCCCACCACTGTAATGCTTTAACACCCTGTTACAAATCGATGTGCGCTGCTGCAATTTGGGGCTTTCTTTGAGCTTTCAGGTAGTTTAATTGTAGTTACCATTGTATGAATTTGCCACTCCCAGATCAGAACTCATGATACATACTATATGTAAGACTTCAATAATTATTTTCCAATTGCACCGGACACAGCTAACGCATGCAGTTTGCCCGCCGCCAGTCACATTTTCCACGTCTGTCTTTTGAGCGCACCTGCTCAACTTTCACTTCATTCGCATTATTAATTTACACTGGCATTGCTTAAAAGCACTTTTTTCCGTGAACATTGATACATAGTTAAAGAGGTTAAAAAGTGTAAAGCCAAGTGTGTATTCTTGCTAGCCAGCACACCAAATACACCGAAAAGAACTTGTTTTAATTCACGAAAGGAAGGGGACGACCACTACAAGGTTACGAAATGCTACTCTTCATGATCTCCTCAACGAGTAGTACGCTGTCATCTAAAGAAAGAAGGCTCTTTGAGAAAAAAGTGCAAATCCATCGCATTTTTAAAATCCTCAGTAAGGCACAGAAATGTCATCATTAAGCTTTGGTAGGTACAGCTTCTTCTGCTAAGACTTTCTACGTATCTCGTGCTCCCAAAGCACATGCCTGTAAGTAATTAAAATAAACGTGTTCCTTCGATTCTCCGCAGTTTCCCCGTTTTACATTAAAACTATTTAGATTTGGTTGAATTTGGGATTCAATGCGCACTTATTTAAGTCGTGCACGACACCTCGTATATTGCGAACTACGCTTGTTTAAATTTTTTGCCTCTTGCCCTTTGAGACCACCATGCTTTATTAATCTTAAGCCTGTACCCTTACGCGGGAAACTAATTTGCTTTAACCGGTAAACTTTATTTTTCCAATTTCTTGGTTTTATTTTTTCTTTAATCGTGTGGAGTGTTTTTCAGAACTCTACACGCTGCGGATGCGAAGTGCCGGTGAACTGGACGAGTGCACGCGCCCGCGTGGTGCCTGGACAAAATCTCCAATAGTTTAGTTCTTGTTTAAAATCTGTGAAAATAAAAGTAACCCAGCGTATCTTAATTCTAACTCATGGCACTGCAAGTGAAACATCGTGGTTCTGTGCTGAAATTGTAGGGGTGTGCCAAGTATGCCAGAGAATTTGACTAGCATACTCACTTTGGGCTGGGCACCTCTCAACTGCAAACAGACAACGAAATGTTTCACTTTCGAATTATTGCGCAGCTTAAATGATACACACCAATTAATTTCTTTTAAAATCTTTGTATAGTTCTGTAGTTTCATTTAAGTTGAGCGATTAAAAAAGCAACAAAGAAGCTGCAAACAAATAGCCTCCCTTTGCCCACTTCAGTCTGATTGACTGGTGTACCAATATTAGTCCGGGCAACATATTAACACAGGAGTCCTTATTTTCAGAAAGCTGTTAAAAATGGAATTGGTTCGATGTCTTCTACGATTTTATATGAACCAACGTTGAGCCTCGCAGATCGTCCGGTCACACGCGCGGGTGTGTCGTTTTGCCAGAGAGCATTCGATCTGAGTACCCGCATTGGGCAAACCTCGCATGCAATCATGCTGTGGAATTTTGCTCTTTCAAATTATTGATTGAATTTTTTGACACAATCAATGTTTACGTTTTGAAATTATCTTAAAATAGAGGTGAGGCAATAACATACAGCGAGCGAATAAACAGATATGCCAAAAATGCGTAGTTAGGCTTTGTTCCAGTAAATCAATGCGCCGGTTGCCAAACAGCATTCCAAACGCTATATGCGCTTAAATATTCAAAGGTGTGTTATATTCATCTATGTCATCAACACATCTTTTCTAAGAATGTATAAGAGAGCCAGGCTAAATAAAGAATAATAAAAAAAAGAAATGAAAAGTCCCAGCATCAGTGTGCCTTGCGATGGACTCGTCTTTGAGATTGGTGCAGCTTTGTGCTAGTTCTGTCACAAGAAAAAAAAAAAAGAAAACTCTGGAACTCTATGGGTTCAGAAAGTGGATGGGTGTCTATGTATTTTCTATCCATTTTCTGACCCATTTCTGGCTTGTAGGATACAGGAACCTCAGTTTTAGGGGCAAGATTGTCATCAACCCTGCATGGGGCACCAATCCTTCACAATGTTTAAACTAGTTCATTTGTTTCTTAAATAGAGATTTCCTCCAATTCTATGCTTTCAGGAACTAATACATGAAGTAGAAAGAAAAATAGACACATTCTGAAAAAGCTCTCCTGCATTTTTGATGTGACTTTTTCCAAAACAGAACCGTGAAAATTTGGAGCCTATTAGGGTAGCAGATTGCAGCTCATTACAAGGCAAACTCTGCAACACTCCCATTGTTAGTCATGCCTGAACAATTTCAAGTTGTCAAATAACATGCATGTTTCAGGGACGCGAGAGAAAAGAAAACCTCCAGAAAATCTACCTAAACATGGGAATAATTTGTAAATTGAATTGGAAGCCTTTTTCTTGAATTTTAGAAACACCATATGGACCAAGTTCACACTTACCCTGTCCCATTTGACTTTATCTTCTATCTGTTTGTCTTGGAAGTGTTTCAGTGGCAACATAAAATATGAAAAGTAAGAAGATTAGGTGGCCATCTCCCACCAACAGCCTCTGGGAATTTACCAGGTGACTCCAAGCCAGTCAAGAGATGTATATGTCCTTCAATGTTTCTTTGGTCTGCCCCTGGATTTTCTCCCAGTGTGTTATGCTTAACACCCAGGAGGTTCCCATTAGAACGTATCTACATGGAAAAAACAGCACCTTCCACTCTTAGGTCCTCCTGTATTGAATTGTGATTTTTTCATTGTGTAAGGGCTAAGGTACTCTTAGAGCTAGAGCTGCTCCTGGTTCTACTACCCATAAGAGCAAGGGACTGGCATAGGATAATCCAAAGACAAGACTTCCATGGTGGTACTCAATAACTCTCTTCAAAGTAGTGAGTGATCAGTGCCCGCATGATAAATGTATTTTATTTAGATTCATCAGTACTTGTGTCAAGGCTAGAAACAGCCAAGGATACAGCGAAAATCTATTGTAGGCCCCACTCACAGCTACAACGAGGACAAACAGTATGGAATCACCAGTGAACAAAACCTGCATGTCTAGCTCCTGGATGTAAAACACACACAGACATAGGGAGAACAATTAAAATTCCAGGTGTACAGGCATGAGATTCAAACTCATATGTGTATTATATATGGTTTTGTATTAAGTATATGTTTACTTATATTTTAACACAATGCAGGGTTTTATGGTGACTCTGTGATTAACTCTGCTGCATTATATTCTTCAGTGTCCTGAGTCTGAATCCTGCATCCAGTCACTGTCTATGTGGAGTGTGCATGTTCTCCTTGTGTCTGAGGTGCTCTGATGTTCCTCCTACATTCCACAAAATGTGTGCCACATTAATGGGTAGCTCTAAGCTGGTCGTGTGTCAGGTGAGTGCTGTAGATGGCTGCTCTGTTCAGAGCTGTTTCCAGCCTTGAGCCTGATGCTCACAGTATAAGCTCAAGACAGGTGAGACCCTGAATTACATTGCACAGGTATAGGAGTATATGTATAAAGGAGTGTATGCTCAATCGAGACCCTGAGTAAGATCAAACAGGTGTGAGGGCATAAAACAAATATACAGTATGTTTAAAAATGGAGGTTAAAAAATAGAGTAAACCCTCACTAATAGAAACACTATTCTCACAGACTTTAAACAAATGTATTTTTAAAATTAGCCTTTATATAATAGTCTTTTTATATACATCTAAAATATATCATATGTTTAGGAATGTGTTAAATTAAATAAATTGCAAAATTGGTAAAGCAATACAGTATAATGAATATTTTATGTTTTAAATGCATTACCTGCAGTTTTGTATGTTATTACTATTATGGTTTGACTTTTTTTCAGGAAAAAATGTATGTTTCAACTGTACTCTTCCTTATTTCGAAATTTTCCAATTTTGGCATGTTATCGTTACATAATATATACTGAGGAACAAGGAAATTTCTTAATACACATAGCTGCATTTTTTTCCTGTAAGTAGCATCCCAGTTGGGTGTGGTGCTATCTTTAAAGGCAGCAGTGAGCCTGAATCTGAGACATTGGCTCCATCAACCCCTGACATTCGACAACGTGACTTGCACCAGATTGGCTTTAAGGTATGCTAACTTATATTATATTTGAATAGGTAGAAAGCCTTTCGGTAATAATTTTAAATGCCGAGAATTGTTAACACTTTAAAAAGTAAAGCCATATGCATAATTTGTTTGATGCTCTTATTTAGATAATTTTTGATTTATGAAGCAAACTGGAATGTGCATATGTGATAAAATGTGAATTAGGGCTTCAAAGTCACATTATGGCATTTGTTCATCTTGCACTAGCACAATTGCACAGAAATATTTCCTACACTTTCTAAGCAGGTGCCTCCTTTATAAACTGTGAATGGGCTTTTATTCATATAATGTGTCAGCGATGGAGGGACACTGTACAAGTGAAAAGAATTATATTTTCTGTAACTGTAAAGTGTGCATTAGACTAGCAGCCCAGTGACAGAGGTCTCCATTCTGAACAGACAAGCTTAAAAAGTAGACGGCTTTATGATTTAAGTGTCAGAATAAGCTAAACAGTGAGCAGTGCTAATGCAGTGTATTTATCTTAAGTGAAACAATATTTTTAATTTTGTGAACTCTGCTGTAATTCTGGACATTCAAGTCTGCTATGTTGAGAATATGATAAACATAATTACAGCACTGTTTTCTCTTTTAGCTTACAGACATGAAGCCAATCTTTTTGGCATTCATTTCTATAGCATTTGCTATTCAGATTACAAATGCTGTCTCAGATTCAGGTGAGTAGTGACCAGGACGTTCTCTAAATGCTCATGTACTTGATTTAATGTAATTGTTTTATGAAACTATAAAATTATTAGTAGTAGTATATTTATTTCATTCGTTTATCTTTTTAAAATTCATAGTCAATGTAAATTGCTTGTGTGTGTTATCATTATTATTACTTTATGTCTTCACACTAAAACATGAACAATTTGTTGTTTAATGCTGATGGTGTCCTGGGAAACAGACAACATTGATTTATATATTAGCTGCATTTCTACTCCTTATGTAAGAATGAAAGTAACTGAATTACAAAAACTGTTTCCTAACTGAAAACATACAGTGTCATATCATAATTTTATTCAGACTGTCCTGTGTAGGTTTAACACTGCAAAAATGCAACTCTTGGGGCACTAGCTTGGCATCAGTGACATCAGTAAAATGTGCAATGCACACTTAGGTCTTTGTTCTCCTGTTTTTTGTTGCAGTTCAAACTCTGGGACGGCCATTCATTCAAAGGGCTCTGCAGGAAGCCATGCAAATGGTGGATGCAGCCTACAAATATTCGAGAGATGCGTATGTACTTTGTATGCTTTCAATTTGAAGTCAGAATCCTTTCCCCAAAAATAATTTAAGTGAAGAGTAATGAACATACAATTGGGCAGTCAGTTGTCTGTTTCAGTATATGTGTCAGTGAATGAAGTTTAGAGTCATAGACTCATTAGGATCTGAGACAAGGTTACCAAACTGTACTTATTATCAAATTTTGTTTTAGACTGATTATTCCATATGCCATATGTATTCAATAATAATATAACAATGATATAGTATGCGCTGCAGTTGCAATACTGAATGATTATTTACATTTTGTGATCAAGCGACTCCACAAAATACATTTTGGTCAAGAGGCTGTTATCTGTATCCATTTAAAATACAAAATGGTTAAACCATAAAGTCTTTCTCATTTATTTTTAATGTTCATTTATTCAAAAAAACAAGTCCTAAGGTCATTTCAATTACAATCGATTCAGTGTATTCTTAAATAGATATCTACTCAGACTTCCAAACCCAGAAAGAAATGTAACAGTATTTAATTAGACAACTTTTATATAAGTACTCCAATGTTAGTAACCTGATCTTCAAAAGTGGTGATTACTGATCCAAGGAGCCTTGCCTGCTTTTGTGATACCTTTGAAAATTTTGTTCAGCAACATAGCACATGCTAACTTGAGTTTCCATTGGGGGTGATCCATTCAAACTCATAGACTAAGGTTTTTAATGAAGTGTGGAAAGTAAGCAAGAAGACGGTCCCCATTCAATCATCCATCCATCCATCCATCATCCAACCCACTTAATCAAGCTGAAGGTTGCATCCATGGTCTTTTTGAAAGAAAGTCCAAGTGGACAGCTTATTGTAGATGCAGTAGAGCCATGTCAATAATGTAAAGTAAAATGTATGAATATTTAGGAGTGTATTCACAGAGAAAGGATCTCTATTGGGAAAAGAAGCAACCTGGACAAAGAGAGAGTGTGGGCATGGAAAAAATGTGGACCATCTTGACTTGTCCTGTTTCTCCATCTTGCAGAGATATTTCAAAAATTGAGAAAAGAGAGTTGTCACCACTTCAGCTGCTGTCATTTTCGAAGAGACCATCAGCAGAGACCAGGACTGCAGTACGTGCAGCTGACTACATGGAGGCCACCCTTGATATCATTCATCGGAAGATGAGCAGGATACACAAACGCTCATTGAATGTCACAGGTCAGTGTTTCCAGTGTTTTGGAGCATTTGTAGACTTCATGGAAGGATTGTGAGATAGGTACGCAACTGAGGGCTAAGGTCATGGAACAGGTGGGGGAGATATTTGGCTTTTTTGAGTTGATTGAAACTATTCCTCCTAAAATTTATAGATATCAGTGAGAGACATTACAAATGTTGCACCACCATAAGCCTTTCCTCTGGCACTTAATAGATGAAAGCCAGTAAACACACTTTATGTGTAGATGTTTGACACTCCATACAGGTTGCATTAGTTCTTTTTCTTTTTGATTTCTCTACAGAATTTGGCTGACAAATTTGTTCTTGATGTGTTTTGGGGCAATTGTTATTCTGAGATGATATAATGGAATTGTGGAGCAGACCTTAGCATTGCCTGACATGTTACCCTGAAATTGTATTAAGCTTTTGATTTCTGTGTGCATTTGCATGATTGTCTCAAGACAATATAGTAAATATTGATTATTAATATGTTAAATTTTAGAGTGCAGAATGGCCTGATACTGACACTGGGTAATCATATGCAAGTCACTTGACCTGCCTGTTCTCCAACTGGAAAATCAACGGAAATGTAACCAATTGTATCATAAATGTCTTTAGTCACCTTGGATAAAGGCAGCGTTTCTCAACCTTTAAGTATTTGCGACCCGAGTTTTCATAACAGTCTTATTCGCACCCCCCCATATGTTTTTTTTGAAAGGAGCCCACTAATACCAATTTGTTCTTTTTTAATTAATGATATATCATAGATGCATATTTTATTATGCCTACTTAACTTTTATCGACATTTATCTAACTCTATATTTATTTTTCTAGAATCAGAATATAGTTTAAGTTAATTTGTTTTGGTTTCAATAGATGTATTTTTCATATTTTTGATTCTTGTTTTCTTTTTTTCACATCTTCACGCACCCCTAGAGGGTCCCACCCCACAGTTTGAGAACCGTTTGATAAAGGTGTCAACCCAAATAAATAAATGTGAATGTTATATAAGGCTATATGGGCCAATATTATCACTGATATTATTTTATAGGCAGACTGTGTGGTGCTCAAATCCTACTACCGATATTGTGTGACCATAAGCAAGTCACTTGACCTTTCTGTGCTAAAATTGGAAAACCAAACAAGAAATTAACCATTTGTATCATAAATGTTGTAAGTCACCTTGGATAAAAGTGTTAGCCAAATAAGTAAATGTACAATAATCACACACAGCACCATCTAGCATTTAACACAATGAATAATGGAAATGTTCCCCTCAAGAAAACTGCCAGTTCAACATAGTTCACTTTCTTCCATTTCTCTGTTTGGTTTACAGATCTTTTATCACCTGAAGATCTGGAGGTGATTGCCCGAGTCACTGGCTGTGCTGCCCAAACTGCGCTGCCGTCATGCAACACAATCCCCTTAGTAGACAAATACAGGACCATCTCCAGCGTGTGCAATAACAAGTAAGTGAAAGTATTTGAAATGGGTAATAAAGGATCTGCTCAGTGCTACATAGAGCACATGCTCACTTATCCATATTTCAGTGCTGTAAAGTATCAAACCATATTGCCCATCATGCCATAATGAAGTGTGTCTGGTTTATTAGTTCTGAAAACATTCAAGTTGAAGTAATACAGAAAATTCTTGAGGCTGCTATTAGGCTAAGGCTTTGCTAGTTATACAAACTATATAATTTCCCAAGGCATTACCCTCCAGTTAAAAGATGTATTAGTAGGTGTCAGGGTTATCAAAATGTATTTATCATAACTATAGGTATATTTTTGAAAACAAGTAAAGACTATTCAGTCCATCAGATTGATCTAATTGACTAATAGGCAGGCTCTTTCATTATTCCACCCAGAGATCTCTCTTGGTAGTTTGTTCCAGACTCTAATAATTCCTCAGGCAAAGAAGGACTTCCTGCTTAACTGTCAAGTCAAAATTGTGAGTGAGTATGTGTGAATCAGAGAGTCGTTCATTAAACTCGCACCCCGACAATCATTTGTATATGCTCTGTGCCTGATGCATTATACTCTATGGTTCCCTTATTTCAAGATAGATGTGTAGAAACAGTAAGAAAAAGTAAAAATTGTAATATTAGGAAAATCAGAGGATAGGAAGTTCCTGAGTACAATCAGTGCTTAATGTAAGGTGAGTTGGTTTAGGATGGCATTAATAACTGACTTCCAAATACTCAATAAATATTTAAGTACATTTCCTGTTTTGTGAATATGATATTTTCTAATTGTAATAGTATACTTCATCTTGTTTTCATTGTGAATTGGCAGATGTATAAGGATTCTTCCAGTTAATCAAGCTGAGACAATCATGACAGCACTGGTTTTAGGCTGAAAGTTTGAGGAGATATGGTTGTGCAGCGATTTATAAGACACATTATAGAGGTTAAAACAGAATATTTTATGTAAAATCTCACTTTTTATTTAGACATAAAGCAATTTCCTTTAATTGAATAGCATCTACTAGTACACAGCCATATTTCAAGTAAAGCTAAGAGCATTTATTTTTCTATTAGATCGTTAACATCCAATAAGGTTTAGTGGCATATAACTTTAAGCTTAATTACATTCTAAAACATCCATCAATCAATTTTTTCTGGATTCATTTTTTCCACTTAAAGGTTGTGTGGCACAAGAGTTTATCCTGTAAGTAGCAGTATGCAAGTTAGAAACCATCGTTGGACTAGACGTCAGTTTATTACAGAAGACGCACAAAATCACATTTGTCTGCAGTCAGTTAGAGATACCGATTAATGTAACGCATGCATAACTTTTTTGCTGATGAAAATGCAAGTGCAGGGAGAAAACATACACTGACGCGGAAAACATATTTAAATGAACAGAGGCATCTAAACAGAACAACTGAAAGTTCTAATTGAATGACTTTTTATTGAGGACACATAATAACTAAATAATCACCTATACAGACATTTGAACAATATTGCAGATAGTTTTCCTGGGTAGGTAGCTGAGTGAAGAGCTCGTGGTATAGCTCTACTCTTCATAGAGGGAGACTTGTTTGGTTTTTCTCAAAGCCCATCTGCTTGGATTATTGGAAGTCATATATGAAGCTAGATAAAATGTTGGACTTTTTCTGGCACTCAAGCTACCCTATTCAATGCAACCATTATCAGGTACCTTCACTAATGCTTTCCTTTTCTTTTGTTTTTGTAGGAAAAACAGTCGGCTTGGTGCTTCAAACACCCCTTTCACACGATGGCTGCCTGCCCAATATGATGATGGCATCTCCATTCCACGCAGTTGGAATTCAGCAGCCAAGTACTCGGGGTTCAGCCTTCCTCTGGTAAGGATTTGCATAGTTTAAGTGTTGCTGAAGCAGAGCTAAATGTAATCACGTTAAAGAAGAAACACAGGACCTCACAATTATCTCTGTGTATATAAATGCTGATTCATTGACTACCCTCTGGTTAGTGATTAAGGATTTGAACTTAATACATGCCACTGCAAGGAGCTAATGTAGTTATATGAAAAGAGGAGTGACATGTGCCCACCTTTACATCAGATATATGATTGCATTTTTGAATCATGTGCAGCAGCTTGGTGACACATGCCAGTGCTCCTGCCAGCAGAGAGATGCAGTAGTATAGATGTGGCAAGACCAAAGCCTGGGCAAGGATAAAATTTAAGGTTGTGAATATTTTACAGAGTAAACCTACAAGACCGAGAAACCATAGCAACGTAGTCATTGATCAGCACCTCAAACTTGCATATTGACTTGTTGGGTGTTAACGATAATGAGCTGAACTGAACTGAGCTGGGGTTCTGAATAGACGGAGGAACTGGAATATCAAGAAGGGTCTGTCTTTGCTAGCTTGAGCTGGAGATAGTGTTAACATCATCCTGGTTGCAATGTCTGCGAGACAAGCAGAGGTTCTAGCTTAGACTGTGTAGTCTTCTGAAGGGAACAACACATACATTTGTATGTCATTGGCATAGCACTGCTAAGAAAAAACAAGATAAAACTAATGAAGCTGCAAAAATGGCTAGCAGCAACACACATATACATACATGGTATATACTGTACATCTACTTTGTACAGTGAATTCACCTGAGGATCATTTGAGTTCCATTTTTAAAATGATTGCTAACATTGGTGCCAATAGCATTTGTACCTTCAGTGGTTGTATTGTGTGCCTTGTATGCTGTTTGATGCACATTTCTTACCGTATGTCTACCTCTTAATTCTGTTTGCCAATAAAGTAGAGGATCCTCGTTGCAGTATGACTTTTTATAATTACATAATACGACTTGTTTGTTATAATGGTTTAAAGTATATGGATAAGAAAGTCCAGCCAATGATTAAAAAAGTTTATACTGAGTACATTTTCAGTCTGTTAAATTCAACCACAAAAGGTAAAGTGTTAATTATGAAAGAGGATTTAAATTAACTGTGTTGTTGCCTTTTGATTTTAGGTCCGTGATGTCTCCAATATAATTTTGCATACAACAAATGAAAACCTTCCTCAAGATAACTTATACTCATTCATGCTGGTGCTGTTTGGACAATGGACAGATCATGACTTGACCAACACCCCTACATCTCCAAGCATTCGGTCCTTCAATGATGGAATTGATTGTAGCACATCCTGTCAGCAGGCTGAACCCTGCTTCCCTGTTCAGGTGAGACCTTTAACCATAAAGCGCCTATGTAGGTAGCACTATCCATATATATATACCACTGGTCAGAAGTTTTAGGATGCCTAAGTTTTTCCAGTTTTTCTTCAAATTTAATCAGTTTAAATGCAATGAATGACATAAAACAGTGAAAAGGTAAGCAGTAAACTGACAGAGTTTGAAATTTAAAGTTAGGTTAGCAAAAACTGAAAAAAGGAAATTTCAGAATATTACAAATGGCCTTCTTTAGGGAACAACTAACAGGTTACAACCTACAGATGTTATACAGCAATTAAAGTAAATTGAGCCTTACAAGCTTGAAGCTAACAATTTGCACAGGTGTTCCAACTTCTGTTGATTACTTAAAAACTGAGGTGTTTTAAAACGCGTGACTGGTACTTTATAGCCTATCAGTCTTCTCAGACATCCTTAACCATATAAATCAATTTTTGAAAACAGATAGAGATTTGATATACTGTAAGGATATAAGGAAACACTTACCAGGATACTGTAATTGTTTGAATACAAATTTGACTTGCCTTTACACTTTCCAGTCAAATGCCTTTTCATGGCTAGGTGACTAGCATTTGGCAGATTGTTTAGCAGTGCTCTAGGGATCTTGGTTCAGTTTCCTGCCCACTTGCTGTCTTTGTGGAGCTTGTATGTAATACCAAAGTCTGTACAATGTTTTCCACATTCTAATGGGGCGCATGCCAGAGTAACTGACAAGTAAAAGCTTTCCTGATTTAATAGAGTTTAGGTGTTGCCTCACATTACAGAGGCAGGTTTAGTCTACATCATGTGTCACAGGCCCTGGCTTCCCAAGACACTTTAAGAGAAAAAGTGAAAGCAGAAACTGGATGGATTGATGGTAGGATTTTTAAATCCCTTTGAACTACAGTAGCAAGTAAAGCTTTGGTGCCCAAAAACTTTGGGCTTATATGTTGAAGCCCCCAGTGAGGAAACCTGACCAGCTACAAATGCTTGGACATAGAAAAATCAAACCATTTATGCAAGGAAATCCTAGACAACCAAGTACAATTATTACCATAATATTTATATTTTTTGTCACAGTTCTTGAATATTTTATTAGTACATAATTACAATGTGTTCAAAACAAAGATAAATAAAGTTGACATCAACAAATGACTGACCCTAGGGTTTATTAAGAGAAACTTCATCTTTGCATTTTGGAGTGATGTCTATTTATTCATGTTGTTTTCATATTTGACCTTTAACATTTTTAAAATATTCACAAGATATTATATAGTCATTACTAAATAAGCAACAAATTTTGTTGTCTTATCACATTTCAGTGTTCCAGTTACTTTTCTGTTAGTTCAGTTAAGTTACTTTCCAGCATTAATGGAATAAAGTACCAGATTATCCTGGGTTATAATTCACTTATTGAGACGCATTGTACCATAGCTTTGACAATAATTTTTGTATTATTCCTCTAATGTGTTATTCTTTTTCAGTTATACTGACTTTTAGGAATGTGCCCAGAGGGGACTGGGCGGTCTCATGGTCTGGAATCCCTACAGATTTTATTTTTTCTCCAGCCGTCTGGAGTTTTTGTTTGTTTTTTCTGTCCCCCCTGGCCATTGGACCTTACTCTTATTCGATGTTAATTAATGTTGATCTATTTTGTTTTCTTATTGTGTCTTTTATTTTTCTATTCTTCATTTTGTAAAGCACTTTGAGCTACTGTTTGTATGAAAATGTGCTATATAAATAAATGTTGTTGTTGTTGTTGTTGCTCATTACAATTAGTTTCAGTATATTTAATCTATATTCCTTCCGTCCATCCATCCCGCCATTTATTGACCCTTTGTAAAAATTGTAGGGTCAAAGGTAGTGAGACCCCATACCAGTAGCATCACATGCAACACTGGGCACCACTATATCATCCATCCATCCATCCATTATCCATCCCACTATATCCTAAGTACAGGGTCACGGGGGTCTGCTGGAGCCATTCCCAGCCAACACAGGGTACCAGGCAGGAAACAAACCCCGGGCAGGGCACCAGCCCACCGTAGACCACTATGTGAAAGATCACTAATTAATTTATATTGTATTTTGTATTGATTGTTAATAGAATTATTTTATATTATCCATAAACCACTGAGAGTGCAATTTTAAGAAGGCTGCATGCAGGATAATTGCTAAAATGCAGCCTGTGGCCAAGAGTTTTTTGGTCTTCTAGTTATTGAGAAAACTGCAGTTACAAAAATAGAATGACCTCCTTTTTTGTATAACCTTATTTTTTATGAACCTATATTTTCAGATTCCACCAAATGATCCCAGATTTGGCAACACCAAAAGCTGTATTCCCTTTTTCCGGTCAGCTCCAGCTTGTGGAACAGCATACACAGGTTACATTTTTGGTAGCCCAAATGTCCGTTTCCAGATTAATCAACTTACCTCCTTTATTGATGCAAGTATGATTTATGGATCCACTGAATCCCTGGCCAACCAACTGCGAAACAAGACCAATGACTTTGGCCTTCTGGCTGTTAACCAAAACTACAAAGATGATGGCTATGATTTGCTTCCCTTTGTAAATGCAACAAAAAACTCCTGTGCCACAAGATCAGTTGTTACGAAGGACCCAACAGCTCAAGAAATTCAATGTTTCAATGCAGGTAAGAAGCCACGCTGTTCAGAATAAATGATAGTAATGTATGCATGTTGTCTATAGTATTGTGATTTCCTCGTCTGTTTTTAATCTTTAGGAGATGGACGTGTCAACGAAAATTTTGCACTCACAGCTATTCACACTATGTTCCTCAGAGAGCATAACCGTATTGCAAAGATCTTGAGGAAACTTAATCCACAATGGAATGGTGAAACTATTTACCAGGAAACAAGGAAGGTTGTAGGAGCATTTCACCAGGTAATTTTATATAACAAAATAAGACCTGTATGCGGTGCACAATTACTTTCATACAAAGATGCAAACATTTTTCAATTGATTCATTTCTCATGTTTTAAGGGGAACCATTGATTGAGTAGCAAAGCTTAAAACAATAACTTGGAGTTAATGTCTGCCTGAAATGGTATTTTCACAAAAAATATTAGCTATAAAACATATAATAATAATAATACTATTAGTATTATTATTAAGTACACAGTATATAGCTTATTTAAAGTATTTTGATATATGCATTCAGTCATTGCTGTTCAAAAAATAATTACCTTTTACAAAGTATCAGAGTCTTATTTTTTGAAATGTCATTTGATTTCTCCATGACACTCTGCCTTTTAGTTCCAAGTTAAAAGAATCTCACCAATCACTTAATCAGTTTTTGAATTTCACATTTAAGATATCTTTCCAAATAAATGTTATCAAACAGCTTGGAGAACGGAATCTACCAGTTCAGTAATTTCCAGAGTCCATTTCCCAGTACAGGGGAGCCTGAGCTCATCCTACTAGAAATGAGTGTCAGGCAAGAGCCAACCCCGGATGTGGCACCTGGACATTACAAGACACCTCATAAATATTTCTAGCTTGTTTGGTGTTGTGTACTGACCCAAATTAATTAGTGTGCAGTGAAAATGGAGTCATTGAAGGAAACCCATGAAGAGCACAGGTCAATTTTAAATAATGAGCTGACAATGAACCAATAATCAAAAGCACATCAGTACAGATGACATATCTGAAAAGTACACATAATCTAAGACTGAACCTACCAACAGCAGTATTTTACTGCTATAGACCAGCGTTTCTCAACCTTTAAGTATTTGCAACCCGAGTTTTCATAACAGTTTTAATCACGCCCCCCCCTAACATTTTTTTGAAATGTAGATGCATATTTTATTATACCTACTTAACTTTTATCGACATTTATCTAAATCTATATTTATTGTTCTAGTATCAGAATGTAGTTTAAGTGAATTTGTTTTGGTTTCAACAGATTTTTTTTTCATATTTTTGATTCTTGTTTTCTTTTTTTCACATCTTTGCGCCCCCCCCCCCTTTTTGTTACTTCGCGCCCCCCTAGGGATGCCCGCCCCACAGGTTGAAAACCACTGACTATAGACCATTAATTAAAACAAAATGTTAACTTCTATTCTCTTCAAAAACAAATATATTCAAAAACAAGTGTAACATTGACCACTTTCTGAGTATGTCCTTTCAAAGACAGGGTGGCAGAATCGCTTAAAAAGTTAGCACTGCTCTTTTGTGGACCCAGCATCCTTTGTATTCAATGTCAGGTTGTTGTCCTTGTGTGCTTTGTATGTTCTCACCCTGTCACCATTGCTTTTCTGCTAGCAACATCATTTTATTTTTCTTCAATATCCCCATAGAATTGCAGGTTAGGTTAACTGGGGCTTTTAACTGAGACTTGTGTGCAAGAATGGGTCCTATGATGGACTGGCAGCCTTTCCAGGCTTGTTTCCTTCATTGCAACTAGTGTTGCTGGGGTAGGCTTTAACCCCGATGAGTTTGAGAAAGTTATGTTATATTATGAACAGTAAATATCAGAAATGAATTGACTAATACAAACTACATGCAAGTAACACAAAATTTACACTATAATGTATTCCTTTTGGCAAGTCAATGCAAATCAATCTTCTTTAACTTCTCTTTTCTATTTAAACGTTTACTGTATGCTAAAAGTTACAAGACCATTTTTGTACTTTTTACAGATTATGATCTACCGGGATTATTTGCCTATCATCATTGGTCCTGATGCAGTGAATAAATATCTTTCAAATTACACAGGCTATAATGACTCTGTCGACCCATCCATTTCCAGTGTTTTCTCGACAGCAGCATTCCGATTTGCTCACCTCACTATCCAGCCATTTATATTTCGTCTAGACAGGAGCTATCAGCAACACACTCTGTATCCTAATGTTCTCCTTCACAATGGCTTCTTCACACCTTGGAGGATTGTCTTTGAAGGTATGTATTGCTCTTAGAATCTGAAGTGGTTTTCAAATGACAAACAAAAGTTGTGCCATCTTTACATTGCACAACACAAACCTGATGTTTTTTCTCACCCAAATGGTTTTATGTTCACACTGTGTATGTTTAATGGTTTCTTTGTTTCAGGTGGAATTGACCCCATTATCCGAGGTCTTATTTCCATGCCTGCAAAGCTTAATAGACAGGATAAGCTGATGCATGATGAACTGCGGGAGAGACTCTTTCAGCTGACCAGTCAGGTTGCTCTTGACTTGGCATCTCTTAACCTGCAACGCGGAAGAGATCACGGACTTCAAGGTAAATGAAGTGAAACAGTGCCTGGCAGGAAAAAAAATCAGTAATAACCTTTTTCAAAAATTTACTTACATGTTTTTCCTTTTCTACTTTAACCAGTTTTGAGCATTACTCAATGTGAGGCCATAATTTGACTTGGAAATTAATTTGATATTGGCAATGCCAGCTAGTTGTTAAGGACAAACCCCGAAAGTTACATTAGTCATTATTTTGTAATATTTTGTAATCAACATATAGTGAATTAAACTGGTTTAATCTTATGCAGTACCACCATCACTTTACTTTTCTTAGATGAAATACATTCTTGCTCACTTAATATGTTTTAAAATTAAATACACCCTTAGGAGAATCCGGTTTGAATCCTGTAAAATGCCAAAAGGGTCTCTGCTCTGTTGGGCCCTTGAGCAAGGCCATTAACCTGCAATTGCTCCATCCTGGGTAAGACGTTAATCTACAACCGTCCCTGCATGTAGGCCCTCCAACCTGCAGGGAAAAACCTGGGGGTTGGTGACAGAATTGGCACTCCAGCCACCATAAAAAAAAAAAACCAAAAACTTCACACTGTTCCACTCCATCTGAACTAGTGTGGTGCTGAGGTATCACCCGTTGCATGGCTGCACTCGGGTCCTAATCTGGATCCTAAATTGGTTAGTCGTGTGGTGGGTGCGGCAATGCACTGTATCAGTGTGTGCTCCTAACCTCCTCTTCCTCCCTAGGAGAATCCCACTAATCTGACCTCATTGCTTCAGATTACTTGCTCTAAAGGAAGCACACAGGTTTGAGTTCTTGACAAATCATATCAAAATTTAGATATGGAAAACATCATATGTAAAATGAATAGTTCAATCTGTAAATATTAAAGCATACATTTGTTACTGTAATACCATACAGAATTCTAAGAATCTGTGTATATTCTTAACCCAGAGGACAGGGAATTTACTGTAAACCACCTCGCTAAATATTCATTCACCACAGCTGGCTTCTTGTGTGACCATGCTCAAGACACTTCAGCTCTACGTGCTCTAAAAAAATAAACAATATATATCAAAAGATAAATATGTTCACATGCAAATAAGTTTATACACACATACTCTATACTCCATGCACTATATATATGGAAAAAAAATTGTAATGCAATCTAATCTTGAAAGCAACATACTGTATATGACTGTCATAATAAATAAGGTGGGTCATACTTAATATCTTCTATGATCCTTACCTTAAAACATTTTACAATGCATGTTTATACAGAAACACTGTATACATTTGTTCTTTTGGAGTTTGGTGGATTTGTCACTACATTTTAAACAGCTGGTCAGGTCTCATTTTGCAACCTTCTGGCTTTCAGTTTAGTTTCTTATCTACTAGGAGGTTGAAACAGCATATTAATAAAATAAATGTCTATAGCTACCGCATTAACAGTGGTGAATAAAAGACAAATAATCTTGTGTGACCCAGAGTTAAAGTAAAATGATTTATATCCCTCTATAAATGCCATGGCCATCTGAATTAAACTGAAACAATGTCCAGCTATAGACAATGATCTGAACTGTGTTCCATTTGTGTTTGATTGTAGGATACAATGCATGGAGAGGCTTCTGTGGTCTTAGCCAGCCCAAAGACGAAAAAGAACTTGGAGTGGTCCTCAACAACCAAACCATGGCAAAGGCACTAATTCGTCTGTATGGAACCCCCAACAATATTGATGTCTGGATTGGAGGAATTGTTGAGCCATTTGTGCCAAATGGGAGAGTGGGACCTCTGTTTGCATGTCTAATAGGAAACCAGTTTCAGAAGATAAGGAATGGAGACAGGTAAAGTCATGAGAAAGATCTTAGAAACAAATTAAACTGTATCTTCTGCCAAAGTTACAGATGATGGAGTAGCTTGAGCTTTCATTAATTAGTTTACTGTGAGGCAATGAGTTGCATTGCTTGTAACATTGCATTTTACAAAAGCATTCATTTGTACTGCTACTGTATATTCTATAAGAATACAACATACCGCATAAAATATCCATCTATCACCATTCAGAATTACTGTACCTGGTTTCTGGTGCTTTACAAGCAGCATCAGGTGCCAAATAGGAGCCTGGATACACTAAAAAATGCATGTGCAAAAACTAGGCAAGAAAACTCCCTTAAATGGGAGCTGTTTTGCTTTTATTTAGCAACGGAGTAAGCAAAATGTACTTGAGAAGATTTCTTAAAGTAAGCTAAATAATCACTTGCTCAGATTTCGGTTTTTGCAATATAAAGATAGAAATAGAAATAGAGACAGAGATAAAGACAGAGATAGAACTTTATTTGTCCTCAGTGGGAGATTTGGCTTTTTACAGAAGCTTTTTAAATAAATACATACATACACAGATAGATAAATAAATGCATATACACATACAGAGTCACCAGTTAGCATAATCTGCATGTCTTTGAGATATGGGGGGAAATCGTGTACAAAGAAATAAAAGCATATATGAAATTATAAATTAAGGATGCATCCTTAAAAGAGTTTCAGAGCTAAACTCATCAATGTAATCTGCACTAACACAACAGGACTGATATTGTTATTCTGTACAATATATTTTTTTCTCAGTTTACCTCAGATAACAGGTAGATCTCTTGTTTTTTTGTAGGTTCTGGTGGGAAAACGCAGGCATCTTCACTGATAGCCAGAAAAGTGCTCTAAGGAACATGTCACTCCATCGTATTATCTGTGACAATACCGGAGTTCAGGAGGTCCCTCCATCTGTGTTCCGGTACTTTCCGTACAATGATAATTATACCTCATGCTCAGACATCCCCAAGTTCGACTTCAGTGCTTGGAAAGAAACTACATTAGGTAATTATTTTATGCTTGTTGCATTATTATTGTTTACAGATTGCAATGGGATTTGTTATAAGCAGATATTAAAAAAATAAATCAACTATGTAATGTATAGACCCAATGATACTGGTGCCTTTTTTGTCATTTGTACAATTTTTCACATCTTTGTTTGTAAGAGCGTAATGACAAAAATCATTGCTGTGAACTTTAGTAGTGCAGAGGAAAAATATTAGTCATAATCCTTGAATTTTGGTTTTATGAAATTTGGGACACTATTTTTAGCTATTTTTTTGCTATAGTTTGGATTTTCAATTTTTCCAATCTCATCCACAGTTTCCTAAACCAAGATGACCCACAACATATACGGAAGACAAATAAGTAAGTCCAAAAAATAATTATTTCTAGGTTGAGTTAAAGAATTTTAAAATCAAACACGTTGTAAAAATTATTAATATGGACATTGGGGAAACATTGGATCCAAAATAAAACATTGATTTTTTGGGTCTTTTATAAAATATCTGCTCATGCTTTGTAAATTCTATTAGTATAGAATGAAAAGGTAAGCATCTGATGGATCTTACAAATAAAATGTTTTGTGTGACTTATGATTGCACATTTGTTCAAGGTGACTTACATGACAAGTATGCAGCACAATGTGTTGTGTTCTTTTTATTCACAATTACAGCACACAATGCTGTTCATAGTCACACAGTAAGGTGAAAACTGAATAAGCAGCCTGCTGGTTTATGATCCATTGCCTTACCTACAATACTATACTGATTATAAAATACTCATATACTAGTATAACTTAAAAAGATTATGTAAGATTTTTGCACATTCATATGATAATCCTTGCTATTCATGATGTCAACATGTGGTGATATTTTACATGTTGGTCAGCCTACAAGTAGGAATTTGGCTTTGCTCATGACAATGAACTCAAACTTACACTTTTATGATCCCCGAGTAAGTGAGCAGGAACTTTCCTAAGCAATCCCACACTTGACAGGCAGCCAATTGTTTTACATATATTTATCTAAATTGTGATTATAGCTTTAATGGCAGTTATTTGTCAGATCTGATTTTGCCCCACGTTTTGTAGACAAAATGGTCTTTTTGTCCATTTTCTTATGTAACGAACATTTGTGGTCTCTTGCATCTGCCATATGATATTGTAGGATGCCCCACAAGGTGATCTGTGCCAATTGGCAGTAGTCAGCCAGACACTGATTTATTTGTACCAAAGAACCGTGAGGATCCAGAGTTTATTTTCTTCCATTAATGTTGTTAATTGGACATTTTGTATTCCTCCCCTCCATTAACCACTGACCATATTTTCTCATGCTGTTTATTACATTTTAGCTAAAAGTTTTCGATCTCTCTTATTTTTAGTTTACAGAAAATAGATAGCGTTGCTTGAGAATGGAACTATTGCATGTCATTGTTCTTGTTTCATATTGTTTTGTAGTTTTGTGTTAAGCCTATCTTTAGTAAATAAAATCAAAAACAAAAACAAAATATTAATAAACTGATTGAAATTATATTGAAAAAAAAATCTGGCATGTGTGAGAGCTGGAGTGTACAATTCGGCTCAGCTAATCCTAGTGTGTCAGGCTTAGTCATTGATCACACAGAAATAGTCCTTCAGGCAATAATCCTTTTTGGCCTTCCATATAAAAAGTTTTCTTCATACTCTGAGTCCGGTGAAACTACCCAAGATTGCACTGTATTACTTTTGACCTTGATTTTGGGATGATTGAATTGCGAGATATAATGCATCACAAATGTGTGTTTTCTGCTGACTTAGCACTAATATGTTGTCAGCATCACACTGTACTTTTGTGTTTGGTGCAGCAGGTACCCCTTCAACATTTATGGGTGAATGAAGGTTATGCCTTTGTGATTAAATCTGCTTTTGAGATACAAACTCTGTTGCCTGTTCTTGCTAATTTTGTTAGTGGGAAGTGATAGTTTCAACCTGTAATGTGAACTCTCAGCTACACCACTGGTCACAGAAAATGTTCCATAGATTGTTTTATTACGGACATCTAAGTGAAACTGTAAATCTGCAGTAATGGCGAAGGTACAAGAGGAGTGACCAATGTGGTACTTCTTGTTAAGTGCCAGCCTGGGGCTATAAAAAGGCAACTGGTTGACCACCTGTCTGTTTTGCTCAGGCCAGTTTAAAACTTTGCCCCACACCAGCGAATCAATTGTTTATGGATTGCATAGACATTTTCTTTTTTCTTTGATTAGTGGAAATGATCTTGATGTGAGTTTACTTAGAATGTCTTCTTTTTTGTTTATCTTTTTAGAAAAATATTGAAGAAATAAAGTCCAGCATTCTAGAAAATATCCTCTTCTACAGTCGCACTAGAGTATGGATGAAGAGGCCTGCTGGTCGTTCAGGAGCCATGAAGATGATTGTCAGACTACTAGCCAATTACATGGCTGCAATATAAAATTGTTAAACTAAAATCATAAATGTAAATATATGTACAATTTCATTATGTATTCACAAGAAGTTGTATGTAATTTATTATTTGGCTTATACATTTCTCTTTTGTAAGGATTTTCTTACAATGAGTTACAAAACTTCTGTTCTTCCACACTTGAGTAAGAAAACTAAATTGGTTTTCAGGGAGATGAAAGCCTTTACTTTTCATCAGTGCATTCCATGAATGTGCCCAAAGGGGTATCTTATTTGACGCTTGTCTGCTCCTCAAGGGTATACATACTGTGAGTTATTTCTTTTATTTAAACTAACTTTTATACAGCATGTGACTCTGCATTTATGTATAGTAGTTGGTTTTAACTAGTAAATTAAGTTTGAATTTCCTTTTCACACTATAAGCTACAATCAGTAATTTAAAGTATTTAGAGATGAAGTGCTAAATTCTAAACAACTTTTACTTGAATAAAAGCAATAGATTAAATGTCATGTAAAGTTAATACCCATTTAAGGTAAATCCCATGACTCTATGCTTCATAGTTTGTAAAATGAGATTCCCTGAAGTAAAAAATCACTGATTTCTTTCTCTAGTCAAGTTGTAATATTTTTGTGTGATCTAATGAATATATTTATGTGCTTATGCTACAAATACATAACCTCAATAAAATGTTGCCTTTTTATAATTAAATGGTCTCTGCATTTTGTTCTTTTATGCACTTCTATACAGTACAGTTTAGAGGACACCCATGTTCTTTTGGGCCAGCATAAAATAATGCTTTCAAATCTGGGACTTAGAGTATATTGTAATGTTGGTTTAAGGTGATATTTTTATCATATATGCAGAGTTCAGTAAAATTCTTACTTGCATACGCTAATTAACATGCAAATCTCAGAACAAATGTGTCATTACCAATGCAGGTTAAAATCATACTGCCAAGGTGGATGGATAAGAATGCCACTCAGTTATAGATAGACAGAAAAAAACACTCTATATGAGAATAAATACATCACTTAAAGTTTCTTACTAGGTCAACAACAACATTTATTTCTATAGCACATTTACCTACAAGTGGTGTAGCCCAAAGTACTTTACAAAAATAAATACTTAAATAAAAATTAAAATCAGAAAAGTAAAAAAAAAAATTTTAAACTTGTCTAGGTAAAGCAGAAAGCAGCATAGCACTACTTAACTTTCATTTCTTTTACCATACAGCTAATATACTCACAATAAAATTTTGGAAATCATCAGAAATTATTGATTCCACTCCAGCCTGACTTGCAATGGAAAAGAAATGAAATGCTACTCTAAATCTTCTTTGTATGGCCTGCTTTGTTCTCTACTCAATGCTAACTATCATCAGTTCACCAGTAACACAGTCATCCACCAATTACTTAAAATATGGATCTAATGCAGGAGAAGTTTCAAGGTAGAGAAGCTCTTATCTGTTCCTTTTTATGCATGATGATTGTCTTTTTCAGTCTTCTCAGACTTTCTCAGTGTTTAACTGATGGAAACCCCTATGGTATAAGACACTGAGAGATCTTTATATTGACAATATATTTGCATCCTATGAATAATTATTCTCCAAAATTTCTTTCCCAGCTACTAACCTCTTTTCCATTTTACAGTACCCTCCATAATGTTTAGGACAAGGTCACATTTTTCCTTGATTTACCTCTCTGTTCCACAGTTTAACACTGCAAAGCAGACAATTCAGATGTGATAAAACTGCACATTGAAGACTTTCATTTAGGCTAACTGCATACATTTCAGTCTCGCCATGTAGAAATTACAGTACAACACTTTTTATACATGGTCCCCATATTTCAGAATTAATCTTGCTTAACTGTGTCCTATATTAACTCAAATAAGAGCAAAATCTCAATATTTCTTAGGGAATAGATCTAAAACCTTTTTTAAAAATATGGCTATAATGCATTAATACTATTTAAGGATAAGAATGCCTTTTTCATGTATCTCTCTTCTTTTTCTCTTTCTTTTGGTTGGAGGTTGAATCATGCTTTACTTTGTTTTTTATCTTTGTACCTTTATATCACTATCTATAACATTCTGGATTTTGAAAATAAAATATTAAATGCAAAAATAACTCATTAATATAATATAAAAATGAATTGATACATACAGAATAACATAACAAATTTGACAAAGGAGAAGAGACCATTCATTACATCAAGCTTTTTTTTTTTTAGCTAACATTTAATCTGTCCCAGTATCTCATCTAGATTCTTCTTAAAAGCTGTGAAGGTTTCTTCTTCAACTGCATTTCTTGGTAGTTTCCTCCGGGTTCCCCCAACTCTGTGTAAAGAAGTGCTTCCTGGTGTTGTGGTATGAAATTTTGTGTACAAGGTAATAAATATTTTGTATGTCTTTATTTGAAACTTAGACAAAGCAATGTAATATTAGTGTTACATTAGTGAGAAGCATTCACATTTACCCCCCGCCTCCCTTAAGACTAAATCAGGATAGTGAATTTTATGACAGAGTCAGGGGAAGTGCCTAAAACTAGTTTGGCAAGTGATTCTCTGCAGGACTCTCTCAATCAGCCCCCACAGGAAAGCCAGACTACCTAGCTGGCAAACATCAGCTCCACAAATGATATTGGGGGCAGGTGTGAAACCATTGTGTCATACCAGAATTCTATTGGTCTAAAGTTGGCTGTATGGTTTAAAATCAGAAGCCATTATGTACCATGACGTCCTATTGGCTGTAGGGTTTGGACAGAGAATCTATAAATTTGCTTGCTTTACCCCTGCCCATCCCTCTCTTCTATCATCTGATGAAGGAGCATCTCACACACCATGAACTGAAAAAGACCACACTGAGAAGAACAACTTGGGATCCATATTGAGACAGGCATGTGGCCTTTTCTGAAGAAAGATGACCAAAAATGATTCCTTAACAAGAGACATTTTAAGTAACTAACAAGTCTGTGTGCCACCAGAAACTACACACCAGCATTCATCAGGTTGTATGGTTGCTAATATTCACTTGTACTTTGCCTATTGTTATTATTTATAAATATTATCAATAATACATTATTTAAAGTGTAACTTAACTCCTGCTTGTCATTTTACTACACCCAATTGCCTGAGGTTATAAATGTAGGAGGGAAGGTGGGGAAACGTTATATGTACAATATCTTATAAACAGTGGTAAGTCTGTGAGATCTGAGGCATTCTGACAAAGGCTACACATTAATAATACAAAAGGGGAAAGTAGAGTAAAATATTACTCTACCAAGACAAAACACCTGGCTTTAGTCTTAAGTGCAGTTCTCCTTAATTTCCACTGGTGCTCGAGTATGTGATTCACCCTTAATTTTGCTTTATCTACTTTATCAATGCCTTTGGGGATTTTGAAGTCATGGATTAGATCCCTACATAATCACTTCTGCTTGAGACTAAACAGGTTTAATTCTTTGAGTCTGTCAGAGTAGGGCATGTCCATAAGTCCTGGGATGAACGTGGTTGCTCTCCTCTGCACAACGGCAAGTGCTGATATGTTGTTCCTATAACCACATCTGCATACAATACTCCTGATGTGGTCTTACTAGTCCATTACCTAGTCTAAGCATAATGTCCCTCAATTTATATTCAGCGTTTTTTATGCTATAGCCTAAAATTGTTTTTATCTTATTAATTGTTTGTGCACATTGCTCAGATGATGAAAACATTGTGTCAACATAAACCACTAAATCAGTCTTGCATTTATAGTTGATGTTCCTCTTACTCACATGGATTTTACACTTTTCTACATTAAATTGCATTTTTTACGTATTTGCTCAGTTCTAAAACTTATCCAAGTCTTTCTGAATTGTTTTTGTTCCCACCTCATTACACCAATTTTAGCGTCTTCTGCAAATTTCACAAGTTTACTAACTCTACTGGAATAAATGTCATTAATATAAATGACAAAAAGTAGCAGTCTAAGGACAGATCCCTGAGGGATTCCATTGATGACGTTACTGCATGTAGAACATTCTTTTCTTATCTGTACACGTGGTCTCCGGATACTTGATGTATATTTTTATACTTGATATGTAACTTCGTTGAGATCTCTTATAAATATACATATGATATACTTTGTGTCATTGTGTAATGAGGGGTCTTCTATAAAAATTATAACTTCTACCCTAAGCCATGGGTTGGTAATATCATTTACCTTTTCTTTCTTTTAGCCTTAGATCTGAAGACAGATGACTTGATAAATTATGATGTAACTTCCTCTTCCACCAGAAGTTCCACCTCATAAAACCTGACTGTAGCAGAAGTCAGTTGTCAGTGTAAGACTCATGTCTGAACAAGATGTTTCTGGAAGACCAGTGTGCTGGCCATTTTGCCTTTTTGTTTTGTTATGTTTTGGCAAATCAAACTGTCAGTTAGACAGAGTTCACCCTGTGCTGCCTCAATTCATCCAAAAGAAAAAAAAATAATTCTGTAATGACAGATATACAGAAGCCTATTATCAGATGGCCAGGCTGGTGAGAAAAATAAAAACTCCAGCTAGTATGAATACTGGAGAAAAGAAAATAACCATAGTGTGAAATGTCTCTTCCTTGATTGGGGTTCAGCTTCATGTTTTATGCCTCTTTTGTTATTTTTTGATCATTTTATTAATGTAGTTTATTTGCATCACTCACAAATTAGATTGAGCATTTGGATAGAGAGGTAACCTGAAAGAAGGGGCAGAATGTTAGGCTAAGTTAAAAGCCTTCCTGAATTTATGAATTTTAAATTGTTTTTTAAAGAATGAATGGAGTCAGCTGATCTAATTTATTTTAGCGAGGTCATTCCAAAGTCAGGGCGCTATACAGCTGAAGGCCCTGTCACCTGTAGAGTGCAGGTTAGTGTGGGGCACAACAAGATTGCCAGAATCAGAAGACCTTAGTAGGCGAACAGGAGCTCAGTGATGGAGAAGGTCATTGAAGTAGTACGGTGTGAGGCCATTTAAAGATTTTTAGTTTATTAATTCTATTAGTTTATTAATAGAATTTTATATTCAATTCTCTAAGACACAGGGGGCCAATGAAGGTGAAGCAGGATGAGTGTTATGTGTTTGCTGTTGCTGGTCCATGTTAGGACTCTTGCAGCAGACTTTTGAATCAACTGGAGCTGTAATGTAAGATTTGAAGAGGGACTTGCCAGTAGGGAGTTACAATAGTCGATGCGAGATGTGATAAAAGTACAGACAAGTTTCTGAACATTCGAAAAGAAAAAGAACGAACAAAACATGAGATATTTTACAGTGGTGGACATAAGGAAGTTTCTTAATGTGGTTTATATGGGTGGAATAAAAAAAGGGAGGAACCAAAAATGACACCAAGATTCCTTGCAATAGAAGAAGGACTAATGAGCTCATCGCCTAGAGTGACTGAAAAGGAGCTCATTTTCTTAAGTTGTGCTTTAGTGCCAATTTTCAGGATTTCCATTTTGTTGGAATTTAATTTTAAAGAATTCTGCTCCACCCAGGCTTTAATTTCACTGAGGAAAGCTGTGATCTGAGAAAGCACTGATGAAGTTTCACTTTTAACATTGAAATACTGTAGAGTTGAGTATCAGCTGAATATAAATGATAACTCAGTCCAAAGCTACAAATAATATGGCCAAGGGGAAGCATATAGATAAAGAAGAGCAGATGGTCGAGGACAGAGTCCTGAGGAACTCCTTGTGTGACTGGCGCTGAGCTAGATCTGCTGTTGTTAAGTCTAATAAACATTTACCTATCAGTCAGTTAGGATTTAAACACTGGAGGGCAGAATATTCTCCATTCTGGACAGTAGAATGTCAAACTGTTGCAGTGTCAAATGCTGCACTGAGGTCTTACAGAGTTATTATGCCGGTTTGTCCAGAGTCTTCTGCCATAAGCAAATCATTAGTTACCGAAAGCAGAACAGTTTCAAAGCTGTTCTGTGCTCTCAAACCAGACAGTTTATTCAAAGTTAAGTAACGGGTGAGTTGGGATGTTACAACAGTAAAAAGAAATGAGTGATGCAGCACAACTTTTTTTCCTTCAATAAAATAATAATCATTTAAAAACTGTTTATTGTGTTTACTCTGGTTGTCTTTTGAAAATTATATTTATATTAAATTTGTTTGGCGATCAAAAACAAATAAGTGTTACAAATACTGTAAACAAAAAAAGAAGAAATCAGGAAAGGGAGGTTAATACTTTTTCAAAGCACTGTAGGTGACAGCAAAATGTTCCCATTTGGGCTAAGTGTCACTGTGCTACACATTATAGAGGACAGGACACTTTAGTGGGGATATTTGGAACAGCCTGGGAGAGGTCAGGTGAGACAGCCTGGGACTCCTGAGGGTTTTTCCTCACACTGGAAAGGTTCCAGGAACTGTACATGAAGTATGCCAGGCCTACTGAGCTTGGAATCAGGAAGCTAGCTGGAACAAAGAATAAAACAGTGTGGCCAGAAAGAATGTTTTGAAAGAGAGCAGATTGTGTGCAAGAAAGTGTTTTATGTTTAAGGCAATGAATTTGGGTGAAAGTACAGTAAAAAAATGCCCTTCAAAACAGCAATGCAACCAAACCATAATACTGAGCTTCTTAAGGGCAGCAACAGTGTATTTTCTGTTGTATTTTTAAAATGCATGTTCCTTCTTTCTTTGAATGTTGTGCAATGCACAGTTGATTTTAGCACATTTGTAGTATATCTGCATTAATAAAAGGACAAGTATCTGTGTTCCCATGTGTCTTTCTGGTTGCTACGGTTTGTATAAAAATTAGGGTTAGGCTTAGGGGTAGGCTTAGGGTTAGTGACATGTAGAAGAAGGGTTAAATTAAAAATGAAAATGATGATAAAATACCCAAATAAGGGTTTGAAAATGAATGTTACCAGCCTGTTCTGTTGTTCAGTGTTATACGCTGGCAACAGCAGCATGGTAGTGACATTCTTGTACCCACTCAGACTTTATTTATGAATTTATTTCTGAATGTATTCTTGATTCAAATAGAGATATACTATGATCTAAATATTGAAAAAATAAATACCTTATTTAAAGTCAACTCTATTTAAAAAGCAATCTAAATAAATACCCTTTTTCCCACTCTCCAAATTCCACAGGCCCTTCCACCTCTCCTTAGCAGCTACAAAATCTAACTTCTCGATAAGTGTCTTTACTTTTTCTTCCATCTCATTTTTCAAAAACTTCTTCAACAAGCCTAACCTCTGTGGTCACGTTGCTAATTATTAAATAGAACTGGCATTTGGTTTTCCCTTCTTGACAATACTAATAAACAATAAAGGCTGAAATTTCAGTTCATTGGCTTTTCTTTTTTCTTACAGGATATATTAAAAAGTATGTCTATTCAGATAAGCATCCATCAGTTTAAATACAGTATGAATGAGCATAAAGAAATGGGATATGTGTGGGAAAAGAATAAAGCAAAAAAATTAAAACTGAAACAGAGCATGCATACTTTATATATCACACTCAAAAAGTGGTCTTATCAAATAACATTGATTGCACTGTCCTATTTAAATAAAAACTTTAATCACGGAAGTCAATATCAAACATATATGCAAAATATATAAGCCCATATGAACGTTCCCCTATAGAGCAGGAATTCTCTTATCTTTTCCTGCTACAAGTTAAGAAGGTACAATAAACAGACTGTTTATTCACATTCAATGAGTTTTATATTTGGTAAAACGGGAGTGTGTGTTTGTGTGTGTACATGAGTATTGTGGAAATAAATCCAGAAAAGAAGAAAACTCCACAAAAATAAAGTTTTCGGGATCGTCCCCGTACATTGTCCTACAGACAAAATGAAGCAAAAATAGCAGATGAATGATCAAAAGTACTGTATTGTAACGATTGACAAAGTCTATGGTACAAAATGGCATTTTTATATAGAATTTAATTATGGGAACAGGAAATGGTTGGCAGTAAGTGACGCTGAATGCAGGGGTCAGAAACAGTGTCATTTTGGAGGAACTGGAAGTGACGTCAATTGTGATGGCCGGAAGTGATGTCATATCTGATCGCCAGAAGTGACGTCATGACAGCCATTTTGGAATCCGGAAATAGAGTTGATTATTTTTCCTTGGTTTTCCTATTGAGAGAAGAGGTTCAGGTAAGTACCACGTGACAATCCTTCCTCTTGCGATATTTCACTCACCTTTAGGCTTTTTGACTGCCTACTAATTGCACATGTGTGACAGTGTGTGTGTGTGTGTGTGTGTGCATGTGTGTGTGTGTATGGTCATGTTATATTCAGTTCTGAAAGGGCAAATAGATATACTATATCTAAGCCAATATATATGGGTTAAGGGTAAATTTTGCACTAAGGGTAAATTTCACACAAACATTAGGAAGTTTTTTTTTACACAAAGAACGATAGACACTTGGAATAAGCTACCAAGTAGTGTGGTAGACAATAAAACTTTAGGGACTTTCAAAAATCGACTTGATGTTTTTTGGAAGAAATAAGTGGATAGGACTGGCGAGCTTTGTTGGGGTGAATGGCCTGTACTCTTCTAGAGTGTTCTAATGTTCTAATATATCTGAACAGATGTATCTCAATGTATAT
>JANRMT010062796.1:59187821-59203957 GCA_026402145.1 Polypterus bichir lapradei
ATATATACATACAATACAACATATATTAATGAAGAGAGAGAAAAACAGAGAGACACTTATTCAGCTATGAATATATGCAGTAGATACAGCATGCACATAAGGTTTGATTTTATTTGATTTCACATATTCAGAACTGACATAAGTTTTAAATTAATACATTCCAAAATTGACACCATACAAAAATTCATTATATATGGTTGCTTGGCATGTCAAACAATTATATACAGTATGTACAGTATGTATAAGAATATATATGTCATATATGAATATGTTTTGCACTCTTGTGTGCTGTTTATTTTCAAATTTTTTCACATCCTTCATTAAAAGGGGTTGCCATTTGACTTCCCAGCTGTTGAACCTGTTTCTTTGCATTTATTGAGGCATAGTCGGCAGGATTATTGATGGAGCCATGACACAACGTGTGCACCTTTATGTCTGGGCAGGTAACTAGAAGGTTGCAAGTTCAAATACGACCAGTAACAGAAGGAATGCTACTCTCTTGAGCCATTCAACAAGGCCTTTAACATGCAATTGCTCCAGGGGTGCTGTACAAATAGCTGACCCTGTGCTCTGACCCCAAAAAACACTCAGTGTAAGTTGGGGTATGTGAAAAATAAATTCCATATACAATAAGTTGTAAATGGCACATAAAGTAATTTAATTAGACGCTATCTGAAATGTGAACTAGAGGTTGCGTCAACTACAGTTACAATGGCAACATGACAAACAAAATTCACGGAAGCAGAGGTACAGTGAAACCTGCTTTTGAGTTTTGAGTTTGAGTTTCTGAGTTGCACTCAAATACAGGCAGGACAGAACTGGGCAGTGAAACCATTATTCTGACATTGGAAGTTATTGGAGTTTTATTTTAAATTCACAGCAAACCTGACAGCTTCCTAATTGCTCCACTGGCAATCCTATGGATTGAAAAAATAGAAGGCATGTTCCTTGGTGGGGTTCACAGATATAGGAGCACTGCTGCAGCTTAAGGCGGCCTGGATGGGACAGAGAATAGAACACCACGTTAAGTGTGGTGGCTTTTAAGCCTCTAAACACGATGTGATAACTGCCTTACATGCTAATGCCTGCAGCTGACTCCAAATTGGTAAACTTAAAGCAATCTGAAAGTGTGTTTCTTTTGCATTGAAATGATGTTTGAAAGCCACAGAGAACAAAAGCTAAACACATAATCGGTCACAATGTGTACACACATTGAGAAAGCTTGGCTATTACTGCTTGAAATTACTTATTTATAATTTATTGTCCACATATGAGTACTAGTCCAGGGTCCATATGGTAAAACCCCTTAGCTCATCCTTAATTGAACATGTAGAAATGCTAAATGGTTATTAGAGAAAAATGTGTTATTTTTTTAGCAAAGATGAATCCTGCTATGCTTTTTAGTAATGCAAGTAAATTTTCTTTCTTTGGATTGTAAAGGTGCTATCATTCATAAAATTCAATACTAGGTCCAAAAATGGCATAATATGAAACAACTTTCTCAAGAAATACCTCTGTCTATTTATGTTGTGCAAAATGAAGATTATTCCATGCGACTGATTGTCAAGAAACCAATTCATACACAACTGTCAAGTACTGTGTTCAGAGAGTGGGATAGATCTAAACAGGATTGAAAAAGAATGAAAAGGCCCAGATGCACAAGAGGATTACTACATCAGAGTCTGTTGAAACAGACACCAGGCAAGTACTCAGATGGCAGCTTTCTTAAATAAACACCAAATACTAATGTCATCTGCCAAAGTAAAAAGACAACTCCAGGTTACTGGCAATAATAGCTTTTCTAGTTATCTTTAGTCCAATGTCCGTCTTCTTTTATACATTGTAACTCGTCCGTTTTATTTGTCAGTTTCAGATATGCCTTTTTCTTTGAAACTCTGCCTTGAAGATGACATGTCATCTTTTCATTGTAGCAGAAAGGCGTGTATGTAAGGGTGGAGCCAACTGAGGTCCTGCAAGGCATTTGTTTCTCAGACTACAGACTCTAATGTACCTCTCAGCTGTGCATCAGGGCCTTCCCTTTGTTTTTCTATCCTCCCTAGATCCATTTTGCTGTTGTTTCTTATGGTAGTATACATGGAGTGGTCTTTATGTTGGAAGACATATTTCTTGAGAAAGCTGTTTTGTTTAGTCCACTTCTGAACCCAGAATCAACTTGAGGAATGCCAGTACCTTCCAACCCATGGAAAGACATTTTAGATGACACAAATACAAATGTTCTCTAATAATCAATTAGTATCTGAACCTGATTAATTACAAATAAGCTAAAAGAATTCATGATTAGGACACCAGAGTAGTAGCTGCTGATAATGGGATGTTACAGTCATTTGTGTGGCTGATGTTACTACCTCATAGCTCTAAGACATGTGTTTCAATTCTAGGACAGGTACCCTCTGCGTGTAGTCTTCTAATGCAAAGAAATGAGCATATACAGAAAATAAAAATAAAATTACCATTATTTGTTTTTTTGATCTTTTTCTTATTTATTTTAGTTTTTTGTTACCAAATCTAGTTCATTTTTCAAAATCCTATATAACATCACTGACTAAAGTTTCAAGGATATCAGTTTCTAGACCTAAGGCTTATTGACATGGAATTTTGAACACTTAACTAAATTTGTTGGAACAAAACAAATATGTAATTTAATAAAATTAATGAACACCATTCTTGGAAAAACAACAACATAGTTTTACACTCTGAAAGTTGCAATCATTTTTTCAATGACATGGTAAACCTACTGTTAAACAATATAGATGAGTACAATGCCAGCCTTCATGCCTATTTACAGTAGAAAGTAAAATGCAAGCCAACAGAAAGAGCAATCCAAGACAAAAAAAAATCCAGCTCTCAATGTATATCACTACCTTTTCCACCTGCTGGAGTTTCTACCAGCAGCACTAAGGGTAAGGCCGAAGCAGAATACTGGATGGAATTTCAGTGCTTCACAAGGTACACTCAACACATACCCACCCTCAGTCAAAATTTAGAAATATAGAAAGAAAATTAGAATGAAAATTTCACAAATACAATATTCCCTATGTTAAACAAGATCAAGATTCCAAGGAGTGTGCTACAAAGATTGCTCACTGCTTTTGAGTAACATTTATGAAAAGAGAGATTTAAGTGCAAATATAAAGGATATAGTACCAATGAATGTATTAAAAATTAATCCAGAAAGTACATCTTACTTGTTTCCACCTGATTCATATTTCTCATGGAATCACAAACGTGGGCATTTCATAGTGAGGCACTTCACCACTGACTTGTTAGTGCTGTCATCCAAAAGTGATTAATGTGGTGAAACTGATCAGGTGGACAGTTAGATAAGTTGACTGATCTGTGGGTGGACAGATAGTTGAATTGGTAGAAGGATATAATAACAAATATAGAACATATGACAGATGTAAAAATGAATGAGTTAGAAGATGAATGGATAAGACATTTCAGGTCAGGGCTGGGCCTTTACAGCTAATTACAAATAAGTAGACGGGTAAACAGGGCTGTGCAGTCAGGGAGCGCTTCAGATGTCACATTTCCAAAGTATTGCTAAAAATACTATTTCTATAACAGGATTCAAATGTTGGCACGGTGGCATAATGGTAGCACTGCTGCTTCGCAGTAAGGAGACCTGGGTTTGCTTCCCGGCTCCTCCCTTCTAGAGTTTGCATGTTGTCTGCGTGGGTCTCCTCCGGGTGCTCCGATTTCCTCCCACAGTCCAAAGTCATGCAGGTTAGATGCATTGGTGATCCTAAATTGTCCCTGGTGTGTGTGTGTGTGTGTATCCTGTGGTGGGCTGGCACCCTGCCCAGGATTTGTTCCTCCCTTGCACTCTGTGTTGCTGGGATTGGCTCCAGTAGACCCCCGTGACCCTGTGTTAGGATATAGCGGGTTGGATAATGGATGGATGGATTCAAATGTGGTTTTTTTATGAAAACATTTAAAACTTCATGCCAGGTGCTGATGTGCAGCATGACTCCATATACCTGAGATGACTATGCAGCTAAAAGTCAATTCTTAAATTTATTATTACAGTAGATTTTTCAGAAAGAAATTATAATTATCAAAAGTATCTAGCATTGCAAGGATATAACCCAGGGAAATGTTTTTTTGGAAATTCAACATGCCCAAATACAATTCACAATAAGACAAAAAGACAAAAGCTGTAATCCTGCGAGACAATGTCAAACTAATTGAAAAGAAAATGCTGTACGCACCTGTGGTCTTAGATGAGATTCTGCTTTAGCCGCTACAAAACGTTTTACGTGCTGATGATGAAATCCTCAACTCTGTACACTTTTGCAATGTTTTTATATTGTCTGCTCTTGCATTGAAACATTATATTTTAATTTTGACAAACTGCAAGGTACATGCAAAATGTACCAAATTCTGTTCCATTTTTACATGACTAGCAAACAAGCAAACAGACATTAAGACAGAAACACCATCAAATTTTATTTAAATAAATTACTGATAGGGAAACTTGAAAACCTAGAGTTAAGAGCAGTGAATGGCAAAGACTCATCTATTGGGAGAAAAAGAGGTCAATAGGTTCCTTGTGAAAGGAAAGTGAGGTAGGATGGAGTACTGTTGCATATTTTAGAGTTTGCAAGAAGACCAGCTACTCCATGGGTTAACCAGAGATACTGTATTGTATTAGGCAGGTTCCGGAAAACCTTAGAATTCCTGTCGTTTTTATTATTGTATTTTTGAATTATTTTTTTCACTATTTAAATATCCCTGTCTATTTATTGTAGTCAATAAATCACCTATTTTATTTTTATCTGGGCTTCATTGTTAATATTCTTTGTTTAGTTTATATATGTCCTGGCTAATTTGCATTTAATACTTCTATAAGTTAAATATGGGCTTAAGGATAAAAGCACAAGCAGTATAAAGTCAAATTGGTCAATGACAGCTTTGGCAATTAAAACATGGGCTAAAGTGACAGTTGCTGAATGTCATGACTTCCATTTGTTATAAAACTTGCCTAATTCCCGTTAGCCAGGACTCAACCCTGGATGTGACTGACAGACAGACAGACAATTTTTTAGTTCTAAAGAGATATTGAACTGTTATAGTAGCCCACACAAATTAAAAGCCATTGGTTATGGTAAATCTATAGCTCCTTTTTGACTTTTCTTTTTATTTCTTACTCTCAGTATTTCTCTACTTAAGGTAATTCTCTGATTTTTCTCTTCATCTTAGTAATACAGTAAATATTTTTGTTTATCCAGCCTTGTCCTTTTTTTGCTCACTTCTTCAGTCTTTCGCTTGTTAGCTGTTCATTACAATAATATTTCCCATTCCACACAGCATATAAAAGTTGAAGACTTTGCCTATTAGACCTCTCATTTTAAATGTATGTGTGCCTTCTTTCAAGCCATGATGCTCAGACTTGTAGTTTCAATGTCAAATTTACCTGTTTTCCTGGTTCATATTTCTATCTTTAACCTAGCCTTTCATAAATGATTGTGGAAACCCCCTACACATCCAAAAACTATCCTCAAGCTCACCTCTCACTTTGAGCTCCTTGGTAGCGATGATTATGGGAAAGTCTTGAAATGCAGGGAAGTGCTGATCAAGTTTTATTTTCCTGGCTCTTTGGCTGTGGTTTCAGTTTACATTTTCCTCACAATTTGTCTTGTGTCTTTACCAGTATTACATACAATGACATTTTTTGTTGAGTCTTACAGCTGTAAATTGTGGCCCGTGTTCCCCACACACTTACATTTGCACATTTCTTTTATAATTGCACTATTTTACAACTGTTTATAATGTATGTTGTTTAACTTATGTTATTTGCATGTGATTTTACCATACTGTGCGTTATAAGCAGTTTCAAAGCTACTAAGTTCAATTCCTGTACATTAAGTATTGGTTAATAAAAGTGATTCTGATTCTTGGGAAACAAATACTGGCTTAGGCCTCTTCTCCTGTTTCCCACCTGAGGCTTCCTAAGGTTCAAGCAGTGTGATTTACTGCAGTATATCAGATATATATTTTTAACTTTGCCACCAGTCACTGTTGCCTCCAGATCTGTGCTCTATCTGTCCTTAAACCAGGCAGAAACAGAGCCTGGACTGAACCTGGTGGCCTACTTTGTAATGAAATGATTAGACCATTGAGTAGCCTACAAAATTACAAGGAGGTTTTTAGTTGGAAATCTTTCATTCAGTCTTGAATGTTTGACTACTATAGCAAGTTTTGGAGTCTTCAATTAATCTATGCAGCATATTTTAACATGTGAGATTAAAACCAGAGTAGAAAAACCCAAGAGGGCAGGGAAAGAATGTGTATACTACTGTTAGTGGGTTTGTTGGTTGACCACAAGACTTTAACTTTACTCCAGGGGCAAACACTTGAATAAACCACAGATCATGATGTAATAGCAATGTAGTGTATCTTTAGCACCTCAGCTTTTTCAGAAAAGAAGCACATCATCGCAGACTAAGTGTGCAGCATACTGAAAACAGAGAAGACAGTGGGTGGTGCTATGATGAATTATAAGTGGGGGCCCATGGGAACACTGCCCTTTTTAAAATTTACTTTAAAGGTTAATATGAAATTGTAATAAACATGTTAACTATTTTTGCCAGTGGAAATAAAATAGATGGGTTGTCAGGCACCTGAGTCCAAGAAAATTTGCAAGTGGATCTGTGCAGCAGTCAGATTGCTGAATATGTGGGAAAGTCAGTCAGTCATTTTCCAACCCGCTATACCCTAACAGGGACATGGGGGTCTGCTGGAGCCAATTCCAGCCAACACAGGGTGCAAAGCAGGAATAAATCCTTAGCAGGGCACCAGCCTACTGCAGGACACACACTAGGGACAATTTCAGATCACCAACCTAACCTGGATGTCTTTGGACTGTGGGAGGAAACCCATGCAGACACGGGGAGAACATGCAAACTCCACACAGGGAGGACCCAGGAAGCGAACTCAGGTCTCCTTACTGCAAGGCAGCAGCACTACCACTGCGCCACCATGTGGCAAAATCAGTTCAATTTAAATGAAAATATCCTTAAAAGTTTATCCTTCTATTCATCAGTTATTGAACTCACCCAGTTCAGCTTGAGCACAAAGTAGAAACCAGCCATGCAATTGATGCCGGCCTAAGGCTTGAATATTGGAAGTAAAAGAAATGTACATATTAAAACAAAGAGGACTTCTGAAGATAGGAAGAACGCCTTGTAAAAAAGAATTTGGAGTCCTAATGGCAGTGGCGTAGCTCGAGTTGTTGCCGCTCGGGGCAGTGCGGAGCGGGGCGGTGCTTCAATTTGCCGCCCTCCAACATATCTGAATATGTTAAACTATTTAAACAGAAAATTAAAATGACGTATAGAGAAAAATTAAGATACATTTTGCATAGATTTATTCATATATAAAGAAACAGCAATATTTTTTATATACATTTATAAGCATCAACTAGACAAGAATATAGTATAGACGCACTGATAAGCCGTGTTCTAATTATTAGTTTAATATAATTACGCTACGAAAACCACAACCAAAGTAGGGTACAAGTGATAGGTGGGGATGTTTTCTGCGCAGAGCAAGAACGCATTCGGATTAATAACAAAATTATAAATTGTAAATTTGTTGTTTATCTTCCTAGAAATTATTATCGGTGTAATATTTATGTTTATTTTTGTCATTGCCTCATACATTTCAACTGCTGTGTCTGATACAGAAGGATAGTCTGAACATTATTTTTCAAGTATTGGTGGTTAAAAAATCAGAGAATTTGACTTTTTTCATACATGAGTGATATTTTTCCGAACCCTGCTGCTTACAAACAAATTGTACTAAGCCTTGTGGCCAATAATGCCGCCCCCAAAAATGTGCCGCCCAGGGCGGACCGCCCCCTCCGCCCCCTCCGCCCCCTCCGCCCCCCCCTAGCTACGCCACTGCCTAATGGACTATCCAGGTGATATAAAGCAATATTCAAAGCAGCTAATACATATCATTCATACTATGCACAATATGAGTCAAGAGAACAAGATTAAGTTCAGTATTTTTTAAGCTGGTGTTATTTCTTCACAATTATAATATATATTAATTTGCCACATGAAATAGTGTCCTAAAGTGAAGCAAAGCATAAATTAAAAAAACGTAGCCCTTTCTTGTGTTCTGTAATTGAAATAAATAGTACTGAGGTAACAACATGAAACAAAATGAATTAAAACATACTTAATACTTTGGTTTTTCTAATTAAAAGTGTTACTGAGGATTCATCCTTGTCTTGAGATAGCACACATAATCCAAAACATGTCTATGTCATTTTAGGAAATAAAAAGGCAAAAAGAAAAGCATTTTTGTGAGATTCAGCCATTTTAAAAGGAAATTAGCCACTGCATGTTTTCCACTACCACACCCTTCAGGGCAAGAGATATCATTACAGTCATCTGTTCTATAGAAGACAAGACAAAAATCACTGCAGAAAGTCACACTTACAATCACTCTCAGTCTTTCACTAGTTGGAAGCTTATTCCCCCTACTCAAAAAAGACATTATTTTTTAAGATATTGCTTACTGTTGCCAGTATCACAATGCACACACTTGCTTGATGATCTAGTTAGAGCAAGGTTGAGCACATACATATTGTGCTATAATGTGACAAAAACCAGTAGACCAACATGTATATTTAATCAGGTTGAATTTTAATAAATTTAGTACAAATGTTTTAGCATAGGCAGAGTGGTAGTGCAGAGCTGTCATTCCTGCGTCACAGCACTCGAGTCTGCATGGAGTTTGCAAATTCTTCCTGTAGATTTATATTTATATTTATCAATTAATTGGCATCAGTGAGCATCTCAAAAGCATTGTCCTCAGCTGCTTTTTTTATTGCCATATCCTCAGCAAAGGTGACTCAGCATATACTGTAAAATTTGATGATTGGCTTGTGATGCTTCAATCTGTTTCATTTATGTTTGGCTCTATTGCACACTCTACTGTTTTCATTTTCTCAGTATTTTACATCATGCGTGTGTATGACATGCCACAGAAAGTGTGTAATGCTGAGCATTGATTGATCCTGTGAGCTTAAGTACTTACAATATAGAGGTGCTTTGGCTCCTTCAGAAATCTATGGCTTTTATAAAAAGATGTAATGGTGTGTAATCAGTTTAGCTTGATTTTATTATGTGTTTAAAGTGCAGTGAAGCCCACAATGCCCACTGCGAGCAAGAAAATATCCTTACCTCAGGAAAAAAGTACCAGAATCTGTGATAAAATCTATTACTTCCAATTTATTTTTGTTGTCATAAGCATACCTTAGAAACATGGAAGTCCTGTTTTTTAAACACAAAACTCTACTTCTAAGGGGACATATTTGGTAAGTTTTTAGGCTATTATTTTCATAACGGGACCCTTAACCTGTAAAATTTTGTACAAATTCTAAAAAATACTCCTCTTTATAATGCAGTTTCATGAGGTTAATTAGTATATGAAAGAGATTTTGATGAAATGACTTCTTGAAAAATACCAAACTTATCCTTTAAGCTATATGACACATTTCCACACAGTTTTGATCTCCATATTAAAAGAACAGCACTAGAGGAAGACAGAAGAAGCGTATCATGTCTGATTGCAGGAATGTTAGGAGATTAAATGGGGTAGAAGCCAGAAATTACTTTTATGATTTAATAAAAGCTAGGTTTCATTGGTGGAAACTGGCTAAAAGTAGTTTTATATAAACGGTAGGAGACATGTGGGATATGAAATACTGTATGTAGAATAAAACAGGGAGTAGTGGAGATGATGGCAGTTCCTTTAAATTTTGACTGTTATAGAAATATTTGATAATGTTTCTATATGATATGGATGCTAGAGGTCACTGTTGCCCCGATAAACCCACCAGACAGACGTCCCAGACACACTTGTAAGAGCACAAGAAGATTCTTTTAATATTTTCTTCAATAAAGTGCACAAAGCACCGCACAATCCACAATTCTCAATCAATAAATCAATAATCAATAATAAACACAGTAATCACAATCCTCCACTCCCAGCACCTCTGTCCTCTACCACTCAACTCCGGCTCGATCTGCTGGGGTTTCCTACAGTCCTTTTAAAGTCCATGACCCAGAAGTATTTCTTCACATCACCACATCTTCCTTCATCAAGTGTCCCGGGAGTACTGCGGGCTTCTGTCCTCGTGACCCTGAAGTACTTCCCGGGTGGCATAATCATAATAGTCCCTGGGTTCTTGGTGAGCTCCACCTGGCGGCACCCATGGCACCCAACAGGGCTAAAGAGATGGACTCCTTGCCCCATGCTGCCCTGCGGGAATCCGAGGAACCATTTCCATCCAGGGGAGCTGCCATCTAGCATCCCAGGGGATGTAATGCCCTGAATAGGTTTGTTTTCTTCTTTTGAGGGATGTTACTGCCAGACTGAAATGCCGGCCGTCCATCACAACAGGTACATAAAGCATTTTCTTTTCTGTTAGTTTGACATTTTCTTTTAGGATTACAGCTTTTGTCTAAGAGTTTGTCTTATTGTCCCTTCATGGGTTGTGTTTAGTCATGTTGAATTTCCAAAAGACTGTTTCCCCCGTTTTTACCCAGGCAATACCTGGTACTTTAGCTAATTATATTTTCTTCCTGAAATATCTACTGTTTTGAGCTGGGCTACCACTTTATACAAATAAAAATGTTTCATTGTCTTTTATTGCATTTACTGAGCATTTCTTTAAATGTTTTATGTGCATGTTCAACTGACTTAATTACAAACTTTGGTCTAAAAGTACCTGTCTAAAATATTTTAAGTACACCCATAAGGTGTACCAGATAGGTTTATATCTGACTGTATGGTAGCATGATAGCAAAGACCTTTCATTCAAAGAACTTTTACATTCAGAAGCTTTGCTTGTGAAGAATGCAAATCACCATACTGAAGTGTATTCACATTGAAGAAATGGGAACCAAGAAGAACCTGCATAACTGTAGAATGACCAAGCACAGGAATTAGTCCAACTGCCTCCTGTGATGCAATAACACGGCAAAAGTAACATATATAAAGTAGGTAATGAAAAAAAAAACTCTAAACTAATATTACAAATCTAAAATTAACAGCAAATCACTTCAAAGTTATGCACACACTACAAGCAGTTATTGATCAATGGAAGATTACTAATGCTGACTGATAAAAGTACAGGGAAACTAAAGATTTGTGAATGATAACAGCTTTTGTTCTGTTTGCACAATTCTTTTTTATTTATTTATTTTTTGCCTCAGTACTCTTCAGCACTGCAACAGTGGGATGGTTCTGGCTCTTTTGAATACTCTTTCATTCTTCTTAATGCATACAATCACTGAAGCAATGAGTAAACAGCAGTCAGTACATCAAATATCAACAAATGAGAGATCATAAATTTAGACCATTTTACGTCTTTTCTAGTGTTGCCAAATGACTCAATAAAAAAAGATCCCATGGCCTTTGTGTAATTGTTATACTCAATAAGAACATGAACAAAGTCCAAATAATTGTTCTGCTAAAGTAGAAATGAAGCACATACCTTGTATGTTTAAAAGTTGTGTTAAGATAAAGCAAGAACTGGGTGTTGATTGGAGGAACTTCTTTTAAACTGAAGGATGAGAATAATTTAGAGGCCATTTGTAAGATGTTGACAAACAACTCTTGGAGGGATTTGTCTTCCTTCTGACAAGTTCCTCTGAGTGACTTTGAATTCTGTCAACCATAATGTCTACTTGATGAGCTTAGAGGTAGAAACGTTAATGCTGATTTTCAAATCAGTTAAACCAATACAAAAAGTTGAAAAACTATCCATGGATCCATGGACCAGCCATCTGGACCACGAGTGTGAACGACAATATTGACCACACCAGGCAATATCTTTGGTGTAATAAAAGAATACTTTTGCAAAAGAGCTTTGGGGTAAACTAGTGTGAACTAGTGAACTTTTACTGCTGCACTATTGAAAGTGTCCTGATTGCATCATGATATGGTTTGGAAACTCCTCAAAAGGATTGTCCATACAGTTTCTAAAATAATTGGGTCTGACCATCCATAGCTTCATACTGTCCACTCAGCCAGATGTCCGAGGAGAGCTGAATCCATCATTTCTGAAGACAACCTCCCTGCTGATTCCCTGTTTTCACTTCTGCCTTCTGGAGAGAACTACTGGAGTCTCACCACTTGCTCCACCTGTTTCCGGAACAGCTTCTTCCACCAGCCATAATGCCACTGAACTCCCAGTAACCTTAAAGTACTTACCCTGCACTGTGTACTGTACTCAATTGTTGCTTTATGTGCAATTGTACTGTACGTTACATTTTATCCCACTCTTATTTAACTTCTACTAATCTTATTTATCTACAGCATTCATTTATACACCCACACGACTGTGGCACAAGAGTTTTACTATACTCTTGCAGTGTATGTGGCAACAAAGATCAATAATCTCTAATCTAAATAAAAAATAACACAATTCTGTTGTGAAATAATACAATACTTTTGTGAAATATTTTTTTTGAGTGGCAGAAATAAGCACCCGTGACCCTGTGTTAGGATATAGTGGGTTGGATAATGGATGGATGGATAAATCAGTAACTGCCCACACCCTCAAGCTACAGACACCAAAGTCTTCAGTGAGAAAATATGTGATGTTATTTTGTACCTGCTTAATTCAGACCAGGGTCATGGGAGGGTTAGAGCCTATCCCAGCTAGCACAGGGTGCAAGGCAGGAATAAACCCTGGACTGTATGCCAGTCCATCCCTTGGTGAATACAGACACACACACTAGGGCCAATTTAGTATCATTAATTCATCTAATATACATGTCTTTGGACCTGGAGGAAACCCACACGAACATGGAGAGAGCATTCAAACTCCACACACGGTGGACCCTGGACACCAACCACGGTCTCTATACTGTGAAGCAATGGCACTACCACTGCACCACTATGCCACCTGCAACTGTGTATGTGGTTCTCTTTAGTTGCTGATGATTAACACAGAAAGATTTGTTCATTTACTGGTATTTAATATTAAATATACTTTTTTTGTAAAATCAAGGTTTTTCAAAATCCATGATTATGCAATAATATTTAAACATTACAAATATGAGGTAAAAACCTACCATGTTGGAATGGCACATGAAGCCTTGACATTGAGGAAACTAATCAAGGAAAATGGGTTTTTCACAAGAGAATTCAAAATGGAATAAAAGCACATAATTGGAAAGTGATTTATGATTAAATGGACTTGTAAAGTAGTTTTGAAAACACATAAATGTAATTCCAAATCAAAGATAGTACAATTATTTTAATAACATTTTATTTCCACTAATTGGACTAACAACAGCAAGCCTTTTTTGTTTAATTAGGGCTATTCAAGAGAAAACTTAAGAGCAGGTCAGAACTGAATATTCTTTACAACTTGTCAGATTTATATGTATACTTCTCGGCTGCAGGATAATGCAGCATATGTAAAAAAAACTATTATTCATTGTTATTATTTAGTATCATTGGTTGACACCATAAGCATGTACCCTGGACTAATTAGTAACATCTATCCAAGCTCAGAAAATGCAGTTTTTATACACATTTTCTAGATCAGAACAGTGAACAATTAGTTTAATCTTCTACTGGTTTATTTATCACCTACTTGGGTTATTTCTGGTTTTGGAATGACATAACAATTGTGTCTACATATGTTTTGTTACTTAATCAAAACATTCAATACATTTTAACTCTTTTAGGGCGGATGTTGATTTTTGTTGACACAAGGGGTTTAGGGCGGTAAAAGCTGTCGATACAACTCACTGCTAGGTTATAGGTAGGCCCTCTTTGCTGGGAGGACTATTAGACTTGTTGACTTGACGTTGAATGCCTGCATGTGCTTGAATAGCGTAGTGTAAATAACATCTAGAATGGCAGCGTCATCAGGCGATTGCGCAAAGCAAAATACTCCATGAATATTATTTATTTATTTTTTATTGTGTATTTTTGCTGAATCAGACTCTGACTTATCAAACTCTGATTTTGATGCAAATGATCTGGAAAGTTAAAATGAAAGACAGGTACCTACATCAGCTGATCTGCACCCAGGTGATTGGTTCCAGCAACATTCGCCTTGGGAGGACCACACCGACATAGATTAGTGGGAGGCAAGCCAGCTACTGGACTAAACCTGACAACACAGCTAGTGGACACTACAGATTAGCAGCCACTAGACTACTTCAGGCTTTTTTTCCAGAAAGTGCCTTTCAGCTTATGAGTGTTGAGAAAGCAGGTAAGCAATAAGAATGTAATAAGTATGTGAATTTACATACTTTAGAGGATCATGGAACATAAAACAGAGTGACATTTGTCATAAATAAGCAAGCATTTTACGTTGATTTATGTGTGAAATCACTGCTTCAAGTTTTTTGGGAAAATATTCAGCCCTGGGACAAAAGGAAAAAAAAATAGCCCTAAAAGAGTGAAATCAATGAACACGGACCATATTTGATTAGCTTTTGAAAACGAGTAAATATGAAGAGTTCAAACACTAAAAATATTCAGCGCTACTGCACTGCATTTTCAATTCATTTTGATACCCTCGGTACTGTAATATTTGAATGTTTTGGTGACATCTGCTGGAAATTTTCTAAATCCACCATTTTCACTTAAGGAATATAGTTAAAGTTAGATCCATTATGACTCTGCAAGATGCTGAAAAATTAGTCGTTTTATTTGTCTAAATTACTGAAACGCACTCCTCTCAGGACTACCCAAGAAAGACATCAATCGTTTGCAACTAATGCAGAATGCAGCTGCCAAAATCTTAAACTAGGAAAAGAAAAGCTGAGCACATCTCTCCAGTTTCGATGTCATGTGATTGGTTACCTGTGCCATTCAGAGTTGACTTTAAACTACTGCTAATAGCTTACAAAGCCTTAAATAATCTCACTCCTTCCTATATTTTGGAATGCCTGTCACCTTACACTCCAAGTCGGAAATTTAGCTCTTCAAATGAGTGTCTGCTCAGAATTCCAAGAGCTAAACTTAAAAGAAGTGGTGAGGTGGCCTCCTGCTGTTATGCACCTAAAATCTGGAATAGCCTATTGATAGAAATTCACCAGGCTAATACAGTGGAGCATTTTAGAAAACTGCTAAAAACTCATTATTTTAACATGGTTTTCTCATCGCTACATTTTTGTGTACCTCTCATAAACTGTATATGCATTGCATTATCATTTTCTTCATGTTCTTTTTCCTGTTTTCTGTGGTGGCGTTCTGCACCACCACCACCTGATCTGCACCATGCAGTCCCTACATTGATGGATTGAAGGCAGCACCGCAGATATCCACATGACCATCATCATCAAATTCTTTCACGTAAAGCGTGAAACCCATAAGGTCTCTTGGTCTTGGAGCCCCTGCAGATTTTGTTTTTTTTCCTCCGGTCCATCTGAAGTTTTTTTTTTGTTTTGTTTTTTCTGTCTTCTCGGCCATTGGACCTTACTTTATTCTTGGTTAATTAGTATTGCCTAATCTTACTTTTGCTTCATATAAACGTTTTTTTTTCTTCATCTTGTAAAGCACTTTGAGCTGCACCCTTTTTATGAAATTGTGCTATATAAAGAAATGTTGTTGTTCTTGAGCATAAGCTGTTGGACTGGAGCACAATTGAACTCAAGATTAATTAAGTTAAGGCTTGCCAACTGCTTTCTTTCTCCCTGTCTATTTCTTTTCTTTCTCTCTTTTTATTTAGTAAAACACAAGTGTTTTAGAAAATGTGAATGAATGTTTACTCTTAATAAAGAATTTTTGGAGTGTAGGGTCATTTTTTGTAACAGAGTACAGTGAAGTTCCTACTTGCATAATAAAGTCAACATGGCACAGGTTGTGCTTTGAATTAATTCTGTACAATGTGTGTTTTGTTTGATTATTACGTATTAAGAAAGACAAGAAAAGGTTGTTATTATACAGGCTGGTTAGCTCAATGTAATGTCTGTCTGCAGTATTAGTGTTTGCGCATAACACGTAGATATTTAAATTATCAGTCTTTTGTGTTAAGTTAGTTGGTTTAGAGATTGCAAATGCACTGTAGCCTATATATTGTATATATATATATATATATATATATATATATATATATATATATATAT
>JANRMT010062796.1:59208644-59235815 GCA_026402145.1 Polypterus bichir lapradei
ATAGATAGATAGATAGATAGATAGATAGATAGATAGATAGATAGATAATATTTTTAAAAATGTAACCTGTCTTTTCCTTAACATTCTTTATTGCATCCCACCCTATAATCCTCCACTGTTTCCGGGGTTCGAACCCAAGTCCGCTCACGGTTTCTGTGGAGATCACACGTTTCTTCGCATACCACTGTGTTTTTTTCGCCGGTCACTATAACATTCAGTTGGCATACATTTTGGTTACTTGTTGACTCTGTTTGGTTTCCGAATAAGCTTAGTGTGTGTCCACGAATTTGCACTGGAAAGGTTTACAGGTCCGTTCACACGTCCAGTAGTCTCGGGATCCCACGACCCCAAGCAAGTTTCACAAAGATGCACAATGATATTACCTCAGATATCTTTACTCTTAGCACGTCAGACATTTGAAATTGAATGTAATATGATTTTAACAGCGAATTTCACGCAAACATACACACTAACAACCATTTTGAAACTAACACTGTGGTTCTTATACATATCCTGCGTCCCGGGCTTGACTTCTGCGCCTGTGTAAAGTACGCTTGTGAAGTATGCCTGTACCTAATTCGATTCTGTCCAGGTAATCCTCTTTCTCTTCCACACTCATAAAAGCCTGGCAGTTTGAACTGCGATTCTAATAAGCGGGGCACAGCACTGGGTCAGAATGTAGTACGATAGAAATACTACAAGTATTTTTTCTCAATGGTTTGAGAGATGCTTTTACAAAATAGCATATTGCCAATTTGGACAAGCAATGAAAACTGTACCTTGCATGTGATGGTATTGCATGCCTTTCAGGAATTGTTCCGGGTTTTGTAAATATTGTGTTATTTATTAAAGTGTTTTAATATAATTTTCATATAAAGTATGGCTTATCTGTTTTTCAGGACAGATTAATCATAAACTAATGATAGTCGACACTACTATAGAGGTTTTAGGACATGGGACCCTGGAGAATAAACAAAGAGTAGAAGGTGCAGTAGGCTGAATACAAACGATTTTTTTTTTTTAACGCTTAAGCCAGTGTGCCTCACTACGAGTAACTGTTTGCTTTAAGTTATATCTCCGCAGAGGGGCACTGCGCGTCTTTCTTTCCAGTAAAACCTGTTTGAGTTCGTGCGTTAGACAACTTTCTGCATTTATGTGGTCGAGTGTTTTGTACGTAATAGAAGATTTCGCTTTATGTTAATCTTAACTCAAGTGTGAAATTCATGTAGTCAGTTTTGTATGTTTGTGTTTACATTTCTTTGGACAATCATTTAACTGATTCGCAGTTTTGTGAAACACGGTTGTTGTGGCTCACAGGGAATCTATAATCGCATTTTAATTTCAATGTATTATTTGTTGTATTGCAGCCTCATCATTTCGTTTGCCAAATGCCTCTCTGCGGTGGTTTGTATCAAACGTTACAAAAAGGATGGGTCGGCTGTAATTTTAGTGTTCGATACTTAAAAAGTGTAATATAGATAATGTATAGGCTTTATACAAGGTGATTGTATTAAGAATGCTATCAGAAAAGACAACGATACATGTGATTTTTCGTGCGTTTACAAAGGCAAGAAGCCAAATGCCAAGGGAAAAATTGCACAATGTAATCTCCCCTGGGCACTTCACAGTGTTTGGACCCCAGTTTGGTTCCTCTTTCGGGTGAGATTCGCTGTCGGGGATTCATATGAGTTTTCTTCTCCAGTTTTTTTTTTCCACAATCTAATGAAATGTCATTAAGTTAACTCTAGACTCGGTATGCGAAAGAATGCGATGTGATCATCTGGCGTCCATCATGTTTGGTTTATGCTTTGTGATTTATACCCTACCACTGTACTGGGATATAAGTTGGACGGTTGGAATAATAGTATGAATGAACTGAATAAATTGAGGCCAATGAGGTCTCCAAACACGATAAAGATTAGGCATAAAGATTGATGGTGATACATTTTCCACTCTCAAACCACTTACTATGTTCACCCGTTAAAAAACACTTTACATGACAGGGTTAAATGTTGGTGAATTTCATTGTCTAAGGTTATTCTTAAAAAGACCGTAAAAGATGTTATATTTTATTTTAGCACTGCCAAAACATTTAACTTCTTAATAAACAGAAATATAATTTAGTTTGACTTTAATAAAACAATCGACTATAAAATATATTTTTAAACAATAATTACAGTCTGAAAAATGAAATTTTTGAATTTACATTTTATATCAGAAGTGTGTTTCTTTTTTAATCTATGACATCTTTATCAAACACTTTCTACTAAAAACATTCCTCTTCTGCCAATCAATTCAATACGTCGCTATCAAAAGACATCTTCCTTTCTTTTTTCCTTTTAGGACTTGTGCTTAAACTGTCAATTGGCATGACCCCCTATCTCAACAAAGTGCACTGTCCAGAAGTGATTTCTTTCTTTTCAATTCACTACATAAACAATGTGGATCGTGAAGAGGGTCTTTCCTTTTTATCAACAATCAGCGTTTCCAATAGCCAGGCTAAATGGATCCTTCAAAAAGCAAACAGAAGTAGAATAAATAAGACACATTAGCTCGTCCAGCCTTTTTACGCGCCGCTCTGTTGTTCTCTGGCTGGTGGTGATATGGCGGCAGCTGGTGGACCCCCAGGCTCCTAAAATAACCTTCGCGACCCCCGACAGCATCTGCCTGCGCTGCCCCTTGGGAGCCAGCCACACGATGCGCATTGTCCTAAAGGGCAGCCACTGGACACTGAAACAAGGAGCGCCGCACATGCATGCATGCATAAACATTCGCATCAGCGGAGATTCAAGCGCAAAGCAGGCCGACTTGGTGAGGAGCGCTGGCGTACACGGCTCTAAGACAGCTGAGGTTAAATCGATTAGATTCCTCTCACCTCACACATTGAGAGGGAGAGAGAGAGAGAGAGAGAGAGAGAGTCACAAGCAGTATTGTAATTCATTTATGCTCTCCTCCATACGCGACAGAGCAAACAGACACAGTTCGTTAGTCTTATAACGTCCAGAATCTACCCAATAGCATCAAACAAATGTTAAACGTTCTCCATAGTCTCTATTGGCCAAGGAGGGAAATTCGAGGAAACCAGTACATTGGGCACCCTTATCACGACGACAAAGATTGGAATTTACTGGTCAGCACTGAAATAAAGTGTTAACACTATGCTGCTGGATTGTGAACTCTCAGTTGGCCGACTCCGAGTTTGTGTGCGAGTGTGCCCCGCAGGATGGTGGAATTCAGACCAGGGTTTATTCTGCCTTGCACAAAGTTTTGGCTAGTATACAAATGAAAAAAGCAGGCGAAAAAAAGCTGCTGTTATATTAAATGCCTAAAGATCGGAAATCGGAGGTGTTTCGGAGATCGTCGGAGATGCACAATATTTTTAAAATCATACTTAAATTTTGGAGTCGCTGTTTGGGGTTCGGTCCCAAGTGGTTCTTACTGAATTGGAGATACCCTTCAGATCGGGGAGACAATGTATTGGCCAAAGCGTGGCAAAATCGATGTAGGGTGCTTGTTTACCTAAGAACTTTATCAGCTGTGGCAATCCAATAATTTTTTTAGTTTAACTTTTCTTTGTATTACATATAGTGTTTTCGAATAGCGGGCAAAGCAGGAACAAGCCTTTAACAGAATATAGTATATCACAAAGAACACAGGTCTTTAGAGTTTGGCAGGGCAAATATACAAACAAAAATATTGACCAGACGGGATCTCTTTCTGTGTTCCAATAAATTTTGTTAAAGGTAACTCATGATTCACCGCATTGATGTAGGAAAATGACCAGGCATTTAATTCAACATTTACACAAACACGTAAATACATGACGCGCGCGTGCGCACACACATATATAAGTAGTATGAATAATAATAATAATAATAATAATAATAATAATAATAATAATAATAATTCCTTTTCAAAATTAGGCAAGAATGAAAATTTGCGCACAGGTTAAATTGGTTGTCTCATTGGATTTTTTTTTCTGCAATTCAGTCAACACTTTTTTGTGTATCGGTAATGCCTTCGTGTTCATAAAGTACAATACACTATTAATAAGTTTAATGCAGCACAATATGTATAAAATGCAATTTAGCTGAATAAATTAAAACTTCTGCAGGTTAATATTGACACAATTTAATTACAAACGGAAAATGAGCTTGTACTAACTGGATTACATTACATAGAACTTTAATAATTCATCTACTTAACTATGATATTTCCACGCATAATTCTAAAATCATATGGTTGGTGTATGTTGCTAAGGTAAAAATTCCGTAGTAAGTAAGAAACATTCACTGCCATTTGTAATCAAAATAATTGAAAAATAGTTATAAATAACACTACAATAGCAAAGGTATGAAGTAATCAACATATACATATTTAAAGTGGGCATCAATATATGGATAAACAACTGCTGAAAATGTCAATGCTTAGAAACTTTATTGAGTTTCACTGCACTCTCATCCACTGAGGCATGTGGAGATGTCACAAGTATCAGGGAAGTATACAATACAGCTTACCTCATCCTTATCTTGTATTTTAGAGGTATGCTTAAACTTCATATTCTATGACCTTTCAAATTTTATTTATTCTAAAAACCTCTCTTCAAGTTTAGAAAAATGCATAGAGGTAAGCATTTTTGAAAAGTTGGCACAAAATGCATTCATCTGTTGATGGTCGTGTATAGAGTTGGGTGTTCAGCCTTAGACTTACAAAGTCGCAACAGCTACAGGGCTTTCTGAATTTAATGTCAGTCTTGCTGTTAATCGAACTCCTTGTTCAATAAGACATCTCACTCCTCCTCTCAGTTGGGTGTCTCAAAAATTAATAACAATGTGATATTTACTTCTTGTTGAAATTTTAAAAGATAGTTAAATGCTGCTGTGATGTTTTCTGTACAGCAGTGTCTTAATCTTCTTTTTTAAGTTTTATTTTAATTAACTAGATTTCCAATAGTTTCATGTTCTTTATTGTTTCTTTTTAACTAGAAAGCAATAAACAATGAGCTATGAATAGCAACAAGGGAGACCACAGCTGATCAGCCAAGCTGGGTCTGTTTTCATTATATGTATTATACTGTATGTGTGTTTTTTATTATTATGTATCTCATTATAATATATTTTTAAAAATATAATAAAAGAAAAATTAGGTATTCAATGGTCTTAGGTACATTTTTCTGATTTTGTAAAAAAAAAAAAAAATAAATATAAGCTGATGCAATTCCTGAATCTTCCAAATGATAACAGAGGCAGGTGGCAAAATATCAAATTAAACTGCACTGATCTGTAAACAAGAACAATTGGTATCTAATTAAGAAATTACCCAGAGCAAAATCCTGCAATGCTGTAGCCGTACAGAACCAGGATTGCCTATCCCCGGCATAGTTACAAGGTTACAAAGTTGTGTACTCATCTTATTCTAATGACAAACAAAATTAAAAGAGATGCAATATTAAACAATCCTTTGCACATTTTGTGTGAGTTCTCCTACTTTTTGGCTTTGTCAAACCTATACGCGATATATAAAAGTATTTAGAATCACTGATCTTTTTCCATTAATATTTTGTATGCATGGCATTCCTGAAACAACTAACTCTTATTAAGACAGAAATCAGCAGTGACGCTCATCTGAATACCTTGTGGTTTGCTTACTCATATCCTCCACCACACACTCTAGTGACTGATACTAGAAGGTTATTAGCACATATTCTTTAGTGCATTAGTTCAAAACATTGAAGATCGTTTACTGATGTCATAGGCCCTATACATCTAACGTGCTAATGTATAGTGTATAAAATTTAAGATGAATAAGAATACTGTGTAAGTTTACCTGGAGTTTTTTTTTTTGGCTTTAAATATTCAAAAAGCTTTTATTTTTTCACCTCTAAGCAATTTGTATGGATTGCAGGCAGCATTGCCTATTTGAGTGACAGGTTAATTTCAACTGGTGGTAAAGTATACAAAACATCCAATAATTATGAAATTTATTTATTTATTTTGTTTTTAATTAAAAACGATACTTGAAATGAAGATCTATAGAAAGCTTTCCATGGGTTAATTGAATGGGCTCATTCTCAAGAGATCCATTATGCCTAACAATGCACAGGGCTGGCTGATGTGACCGGCTTCATGGGGATTGTTTTCTTTACCATCAATTGTGTTTGATTGGCCTAATCCAAAACGATCTTCATCTCTTCATCTCAACTTTTCATGCTGCAAAAGGGCAACATCATTTAAACGGTGTAAAACTACCATGCCCGAAAGAAGAGCAGGAAAAACCCACAACTCTTAATCATCTAATACAGAGGGATGAAAGAGAGTTCAGATTCATTGAAAGCCTTCACAGTTTGTTGAATTAAGGATGATTTTTTCACATTTTTGTCCAGATTTTAACATTTTACTTAAAACTAACATGGGTTAAACTATTCTTCTGATGAGAATAATTATGTCAGTAACTACATTAATTAAGATGCAAACTGAAAATTGCTACAGTGATGCTTCAGTTTTCTTTGAGATAATCATTCTTTGTTTAATAACACCTTTGTGCAAGTGCTCTTGTTAAATATTTTATATGCAAATAATGATGAGATATATGAAATAATGGACTGAATATAGATGATAATAGAAGTGGGTGGTATAGTCAAAAATAGAGAGTCCAAAAAAGAAAGGATAAAACAAAAGGCAACAAAAACTGTCACAGATTGTCATCTAACAGGCTTTGAATATTTAAATGGAAAGACCTTTCGTGGCAGAGCCATAAAACTGAATCAACATTCAGCAAATGCCAAGAGGCTGGCTTTATGGCCGAGGGGCCACTTCTACTGTCCCTGTGTGTCGCCTAAGCAGTGTTAGTTGTACTCGGATGGTTTTATTTTTGTAAGATTTGCTAAATGTATAGCAAAAGTTTCTTTTCTGAACACCCCAGTTTGGCTGCTTGATGTTGAAAACACACAAACATCTAGCTATCTGCTCTAGCCAGCAGTACAACTTAAATGGCCTTTCAACATCACTAGTTATTGTTATATATGGTTTTTGTATACATTAACACTTCAACAAAAGCTTTTAAGGAGATTTCATATTTTAATAAATTGTCACAAAGCTACAGAAGTGTTTCTTTCAATAAGTGACTACCCTTTCACAAAGAACCTTGAACTTTAAATTATGATAATATATATTTTTATGTAAACTAATGTTCTAATGCGATAGTTTTATTGCCTTATCCATTTAGTTTTGTAGCTGTTGGTGACCTGATGGAGAATAGTTAACTAGTCTGGTTTCTTAGTGAAGATGTCCATTTCCCAGACATTTTGGCATCTTCCAAATGGGTATATATTCATTCAGTTTTCTTCCTTTATCTTTAAATTTGGAGGTTTCCAGGCATTGGTGTCTCATATAAAGAACATTTTTGTTTCATCTCAATTATAGAGCCAATAAGATGAATTTCCAATCAGTGACAGAGAATATGAAACTAATGTCCTTATCCATATTTACTTGGCCAAAAAATCAGTTGACTTCACCTAACTCTTCTTTATATTGTAGTCCAGGACTTAGAATTTCTTGTGTTAAACACCTAAAGATTGCTGTTCAAGACTTTTATTTTACTTTTTAATTTACTTTTTACTATGAATAATGGTAATAGTGTTACTTACATATCTACCATTGGTAATAGCTCCAGTTTGGATTGAAGCTTCTTGACCCAAAGTAATGATAGATTCCTCCCTTAATAACAGCTAGATATTTAGAAGGAAAAATGCCAAGACTGGTATCTTTACAATTTAAATGGCTTAACTAAGCATTTGCCAAGCCACCAACTTTCTTTTTTGGGTGGACAAAATGAAAAACATCACTGCTGGGTCATATTTCACTTAAATCTATTTTGTATCCATAATAGTGAGAAGTCAAGCAAAATGACACCTTTTATTGGGTAAATTAAAATATTACAACATGCAAGCTTTTGAGGCAACTCAGGCCCTTTCTTCAGTCGAGATGTTATACAGAAACAGGAGTTCCCTGTGTTTATATACACACTAGGACAAGAAACGACATTGGTAAACCTTTAAGTGAGACATCTTAAATATAAAAAATGAATAGACCACTTCAGGTTAAGATTCATCAAGCAGGAGAGGATAACAATCTATAGGAAACATCTTTGAATAAGATAACTGTCCAACAAAGTCTTTTGAAGTTTCTGATGAGTTTTTCAATACAATGTGGATCTGAGTCAGTCCGAGAGATGAACACAGGTCAAAAGATATTGTAATCTTTTCAGTTTGCCAATAAAAGGTGTCATTTTGCTTGACTTCTCACTACATTCATAATGGCTAACACGATACAGCACCCTAGTATTATCAGCAATAATGTATCACCAGCTAATACTCTAATATCAAGCAAAGCCATTTTAAGTCTCACAAAGACAAAGCTGCTTGGAATCTCAAGGACTACTAGTACCTACAGTAAAAGTCATGAAAACATTATTAACTTGCTTATGGAGTTTATAAGATTCCTGGAACCTTGAATACTGCAGTGAAGGCCAACCAGTCAGAAGAAATGTAATGATTCTTGGGAGAGGTCCCAGTTATCCTTATAGGTGAAACCAAGCCTCTTGTAGAAAGATTTCAGACAGGTGTTGGAAGATTCTGATGAAGGTTTTGTCTGCTCTTTTCTTTAACTTTAGGAGCCCACAAATGATGATTTTTGTGGCACTAATCCTCTCTCTGACCACTTTAAAACTTTAGAAGAGATGAGATGTCTCTTTCTCATACTTCTGATTGGTGGTGGAAAATGTTGTCAGCTCTTAACTATAATCCCAGCATTCCCGTGCTTCTCAAGGACATGCTGTGCATTCCTTACAATGTTGAAAACATGAGTGTCAGGATAGAAGGACAGAAAAGAAAAGTTTAAGTTATGGAGTAAAGAGTCTCCAATGATGAGCACATCTCAGCAGTCCCCCGGCAAGTTAAGAGAGCAGAAATCTTCAAATTGGTTGCTGTGTCAGGTCAGCCTGAGGAGAAGGGGGTGGTCTAGGCTTGGGCATCTGCATGGGAACTGGGGTAAAACAAACTAGGCTTGGTCTAAATCTCTGTACCATTCACTGGTTCCACAACTCACTTCACAAAGTCAGTGTTGCCAACTCAGACCGACCGAATTCTCCAAGGTGCACAAGTTCTCAGTCTTATGCTGGAGCTCACAGCTTTGTGCGCTTCCTTTTAGTGTTCTAAAGTATAGAATCCATTGAGTTAAATTAAACCAAAATAATTTAATCTAGGAAAAATTAACAAAAGACAGGCAAAGAGAATTCAGAATGATGTAGTGACAACCTCAGCAACCGAGTTTAAATCCAAATTTCCTGGTAAACACTTACAGTCTGGTATGGGCTTTACTACCTGAAACTGTCCTCAGTAGGCTGTGAGTCTCATGTGTTTACTGAGTAAGGAATATATTTTTATGTATTTGATATTAGATTTAATTTCAATTTCTTTACTCTATACCAAAGAATTATAAAATGCTTTCTGAAAAAAATGTATTGAGACTGTAACAGACAGCCTGTTGTTTAAAAAGAGAAGAGAAATGTCTGTACTGCCCTAAACGATTATTCCTATATTAAGTATAGTATGAGTTTGATCGCTGATGACAGGCACACAAGAGTTATGTTAGGCTTTTTGCCATGATTTATTAATTCTTTATATGTTCACTGTGGGAAGAAGTTGTGGTGATACAAGGATTTCACCATCCAAAAATAATTTATTTTAAGACGTTTTAATAGACTTAAAGGCAACTCATTTCCATATAGTCACAGGAACCGATATTTTAATCATTTAGTTAATACTTTCTATCAAAGGCATCTGTTTAGCACCACAAAACTTTAGGAAAATCAAAAAATGTCCTCAATGTACTTCTGAGAATGTTGCATATTTGCATTGTCTTTAGAATTCTAACTCCTTCATTACTCTTACTGGACCATGGACCACTAATTTATTACTTGCCTTAGTTTTATTAAAAAGGATCCTACAGGTGTCTGCTAAAATTAATCTGTTGTCCTCACCTATTACCTTTCTCTTATTTGAACAAGTAAAGCTGACCAATTCCCAGTCACCAAGGGAGGTCAGAACTGGGACACCTAATTGGTGGAACCACTGCCATTTGTTGCCACTGTTTGTCCAAAGTGATTTCAGCATTGGTCTCTCTTTCACAAGGCTAAATGTAAAGAAGGCAGAATCGGCTTCATGTGTCTCCTAAATCTCATACTTTAGAGAGATGAGGTGAACTTTAATTGATGCTAAATATTGATCTTTATATCCTTCCAGAATGGCTAGGTGATACTGACAGCTTAAATTAATGAAGTAATATATAATTATGCTATTAATTAAAAGAAATACTGCACTATACTGTTCATTGCTTGGTTCTGTGAAACACATTTTTAACAGTTTTGAGATGAGTATCTTTAATATTGATGTTTTAATGGAAAACGGGACCCTCAACAAAAGCCTCCAATAGCTCTAGTTGGGACTAATAGGTTTTGAGGATGTTATGTTATAGTGGTAAATATATACACATATGTGTTTGTAAATGGAAGTGTAGCTTTTGAGAATAATTTAAAAAGAATTACATTTTTTTTTTCAGAATTGTGAAAGACCCAACACACTCTCTTAATTATATACTTGATCTAATTACAGCATGTTGTTGAATTTCAATATGTATTTACCTGGGTTTTTAATGAAATCATTGAGATCATTATTTAGTTATTTGTGATCTGTCTGTGTCCTTGCTAATTACTGCTCAGGTAAGAACCAGAATAATGAGGCACCTAAATTAAAAGATTACTTCAAAGTTCACTGGTACTCTGAGAAGCACAAACCATAGCTGTAAGACAAGTGTAAATTAGCTTCCAAATAATTACAACTCATCCATGAAACAGAGTTTAGATGAAGTAGTTCCTCTCAAAACAAATGTAATTAAAGTTAAAAGGAATTCACCATGGCTTAATGATGCCATACATGTTCTTCAATTAGAATGCTGTAATGTAGAGCGTAGCAGAACAGCAAAACTGAAAGTTTACCATGTCCCGCAAACTGAGAGCAATAGTAGCATGTTCTTTAAATATTTTAATTGTAATTATTTGGTGAAAATAACAATAACTTAAGTTTTTTATTTTAAGAGCAGATCCATCAATCTGTTTATTCAAAACTGTCAATTCATCGACAGGTACACTTACTCAGGCTAACCCACACCCACTCAAACCAGGGTAAATTAGAGGTATCAGTTAAATTATATATATATTGTCGCAGGTGGCTGGGGGGGCCACCCGGTTGGGACTCCCAGGAGGACCGGAAGAGGGCTTACGCCTTCCTCAGACCACGTGGGGGCGACTGCCCTGGTTACTATGGGGACCACGGGTACAGGGCTTTGAAGCTCAACCCTGTAGGGGCCCATGGTCACTGCCAGGGGGCGCCCGGATGCCTTGGGAGCCCTGAACCTCAGCACTTCCGCCACATCCGGAAGTACTGGGGGGAAGAGGAGCAGGGACACCCGGAGTGCTTCCGGAGATGCAGCTGGCACTTTCGCCACACTGAGGCGTGTCGGTGGGAGATTGCCGGAGCACACCTGGAGCACATCCGGGTGCTTATAAAAGGGGCTGCCTCCCTTCGTATGAGGACTGGAGTCCGGAGAGAGAAGGACGAGGTCTGGGAGGAGGCAAAGAGGCAGCCTGAAGAAGAGAAGGCATTGTGTGGTGTGTGCCAGGACTTTGGGGACTTGGGGTTTGTGAGCACTTAACTTATAAATAGTATGTATAATAAACGTGTGTGGGGGATTACAACGTGTCTGCCTGTCTGTGTCCGGGTCAAGTTCCACAATATATATATATATATATATATATTCATGGCATTCGTAGTCTGAATCCCAATCTAATTGTATGGGTGGTTACCTACCAGGTAACGCTTGTGGTTGGTTAAACGAACCACACGCCGTGGTGCAACGTAAAGAGGCTTCACCTCTGACGCTGGTGTCCGAGGTTCAGTCCCCAAGAGGGGGTGCAGTGAGTGTGTATGCCTGATGAGCCCAGAATTAGGGTGAAACACATGTCGTGTACTCTTTGCATTATTTGACAGTAAACTATTCAACCATATATATATATATATATATATATATATATACAGTACAGGCCAACAGTTTGGATACACCTCCTCATTCAATGTGTTTTATTTATTTTCATGACTGAAGGCATCAAAACTATGAATGAACACATATGGAGTTATGGTCATGAAAATAAAGAAAGCACATGGAATGAGGAGGTGTGTCCAATCTTTTGGCCTGTACTGTATATATATATATATATATTGTAAACGCTGGCCCGGACACACACAGACGGACATCATAAGTTCACCCAACACACTGTTTATTTACAATTATTTACAACTTTTGCTCACGTGCAACCCCAGTGCCTCTTGCACCGATTCCCCCAAAGTCCAGGGCTCACAGTCCTTGTGCCTTTCCTCTGGCCGCCTCCTGTCCTCTCTCCAGCTCTGCCAACTACCTCCCGACATCCACCAATGACTAGAGGGAGGCGGCCCCTCTTATAGGAACCCGGATGGGCTCCAGCTGCTTCCCGGCAATTAGTCTTGGCCACACCCCTGTGTGGCAGAAGTGCCGGCTGCGCACCCGGAAGCCGTCCGGGTGTCCCTTGTCATCTTCCCCCCGGCACTTCCTGGTGTGGCGGAAGTGCCGGGCTCCCGGGATGATAAGGCACTGGGGCGCCGCCTGGCGGTGGCCACGGGTCCCTACAGGGCTGGACTTCCAAGCCCCCTACCCGAGGCCTCCTGCATAACCAGGACGGACGCTCCCTCTCGGTCTGGAGGAGGCACACGCCTTCCTCTGGTCCTTCAAGGCGTCCCGGGTGGGCTCCAGCCCCGGCCGGGAACCACAATATATATATATAATTTAACTGATACCTCTAATTTAAGATTGAGTTTTTCAGATACAATTTTCTCGACAAAAATGGATACATTTCTTTAAAAATAAAAAAGATTGCATTAGTATACAGCTTTCTAGTCCCTGGTTCTCATTATATCACTCTTTGCACATGCCACCTATCCATCCATTCATTTTCTTACCCATTTGTTCAGTTCAATGGCAATATCACTTGACAAAATGAGAGGAACAACCCCAGAAAGCTTCACAAAATGTTAGGCAGTAGCCATAACATTGTGGCACCATGTCACCTTCACTGCACATTCCTTATAAGTAAATACGTTTAAGAAAAGAAACACATTAATATACCTGTAATGTCAATAATATGAGAAAGAGTTATGTTGGACTGTCAGCAGCTGTACTTTAGTAGTTAATGTCTTACTTTTTAAAAACTCTTCACTATGTGCAAAAGTACCATAGTGGCATCTGAATCAAACAAAACGGCTTCAGAAAAAGTATTGATGGACAGACTTTTGAGCACAACACCACACCATTATTGCTCAAAATGATGTCCCAAAAGGTTCCAGTCTAGAACCAATGCTATTTTCTATGTGTATGCCACTAGTAGCAGATATTTGTACACTGTAATTTTCACACCTTATACAGGTGGCACTCAGCTCTATGTATCAATCAAACATAACAATGTTTGTTTTAAAATATCAATGAATTTACAGAGGTGAAAAGTAAAATCTATCTGTCACAAGGATTTCTAGTTTACTGTACATACAACTAGGATTCTGGATACAGATTGGTAATTGAAACTACTGCACATAGTACTATGGCCTGGACGCTACCAGAATTAGCTAAGCCTGTTGTCAGAATTTGCCTCTCTTCTGCATGTAACTTCTAGGGCTGATCCATTGAGAAAACTGACCCTCATAGAAGCCATATCACTTAATGAGACAATACGTCTGCAGCATGTATTGTTAATAGCACTCACCAATGGGAAATGCTCCAAATTGCTAGGAATTTGTATAGAAGCTTAACGTCAACTGAATGCAATCTGGTTAATTCTTATACAGTGTTCTTCATTAATGAAAGGCTTAGAGGGCTTACTCACAAATAAAAAGCTAGCAGGACATAACCATGTAATCTATATATATATATATATATATATATATATATATATATAAGCCAAATACCACTGACTCACTCATCACGAAATCTTCCGTACCATAAGGACTTGGTACTTGAAATTTGGAATGTAGGTTACCCTTGGCCCTTAGGTGCTCGCTAAGAAGTGGTTTTAAAATTTTTGTGGTCCAAGTGTGTTCTGTCTGTATGTCTGTCCGCTTTCACGAGAGAATTACTTAACGGATTTAGATCTGGTTGTTTTCTATAGTTTACATGAATTTTCCGGTTGATTTTGCAACTTCTCTCATCGTGCTAAGTACCATAGTTCACTTGGGGTACTGATATATTTATGCAAATCGAAGCGAGTGGCTGTGGGCCAAGAGCAGGGGGCGGGGCCTTCCTCATTCACTCACCTGCCTCTGTTCAAGGTGGTCTACGCCTCACCACGTGTTGGAGTGCGCCTTGCCTCCGCTTAGCTAGTGATACCCTTTTTTTTCAACAGACATTATCATCTACAGATTGTTAAGGAGTAACGTTTGACGTTTTTGAGAGGGAGATCAGAGCTCCATGTGTTTTAGAGGTTACCTGCTGATTGCCAGAGATATCATGGCCATGTGCTTTTCTCCCCATGCAGGGAACGCTGTCTGGTCAGAGCTGAACACAATCAGATATACTGCCAACGTCTATTGATTTTTAAAGTTTGTCCTGTTTCATTACTATGTGAGCACACCCACGGGGTACAGCTAGTATTTAATAAATGTTAAATGTTTATGCACCCTTATTGAAATTATAGTGTTTTTTTTTGATGTTAAGAATGATATTGAGTTACAGATGAGCAATTTTTCAGGAAAATGTTTAAATGCCTTGGACTAATACTTAACTAATACTTTGTGGAAGAACCTTTTACTCTGATTAATGTGATTAAGGCAGTAAGACTGTTCAGAAACTTCTCTATCAACTTAGCTCATCTGGATGTTTGAGCCTTTTACTTGCTTAGCAAAAGAGTCCAAGTTCATTGAAATTGTGAGGGGATCTCCTGAAGACAACCCCTCTTTAGACAGATCTATAAATTTTTTATAGAACTAAATTTTGGGCTCAGAATGGGCTATTCCAGGACATTGAAGTTCTTTTTTGAAGCCATTCCTTGATGTGTCTGCTTTGAAAAGTTGTGATGTTACAAGGAGACATTTCTTCCTCAAATTCATTTTCCTGCAGGTTTTGATCCAAAATATGTGCTATTTAGGACTATTCATTTTTCCTACTATCTAGACTGGAGCTCCTGATGCTATTCAAGAGACACCCTAAGCATCATTTAGCTTGAACCATGCTTCTCAGTGTATCTTTTGAGACAAACACTAAAACATTGTTCCCTGTCCTCAGCTGACCATAGAAGATTTTGTGACATGGGTTTGGGAGATGCATTGCATCTTCTTGCAGAATGCCTCTTCACATTAAGCCATTCTGCACAACATTAACAACAACATTCAATGCTTTAGATACGATTGTTCACTTTGATGAGTTCATCAGTGTGTGACACCACAGTCACTAAAACAAAAAAATACAAAATATAAACCAAGTAGACAGCTGAAATAATTAGGAAAATATCAACAAAGAGCACAAAAATTACTAACTTATGCAGTTTTTTATATGATTTCCACCATATTTTGCATGAATATTTCATATTTCGATACTTTTTTCCACAACACATTATGCCTATAATGTGTATAAAAGCTCCATTTCAAAGGTTGTTGGACTTTAAGAAGGTTTAAATCCTTAATATATATGAGAGTGACACATCTATCCAAGAGATTACAGACTGAATTGGAAGGCCTGTCTGCGCTATAAAACATGTGTGGTACTAACATAGAGCCAAATGGACACACAGACCCAAAACAAATCCATTCAAAATGATGAGAGATGAGGAGGACTGAGAAATATGCCAGGTATTGATTATAGACTGCAGAGAGTCACAAGACTGAACATGACCTAATATCTGCATGATGTTATTAACCTGCAGCCCTAAGTTCAGTTTCAGTGTCTCATGCTGACACCAGAAACAGCAAAGACTTGCTCAGTGTTGAGAAAGATTGCATTAATAATATGATCGTGCTGTCTTCACTTAAATGATTTTTTCTTTCAAATAGCCTTTAGTCTTTGTCAGGATCTCAAAAGGACAAAATACTTTAAAAAATATATATCACCAACACCTGATGTCATGGCTTATGGAGCTATAGCATGTAAAAGCTGATCCCAGGTTACTTATCAATGATGGCAACATAAGTGCTTGATAAATGATGATGCGTCCATTCAAGGACACCATTAAGGATGGGGGTTTGCAACACAATAATGAGTAGCACAGACCCGAATCTAACTGAACATGCATGGAGCATTGTTGGAAAATACCTGGATTCTGTCTTCACCCCATCCTGAACAATGGCTAATTCAATAAGGAACATATAATAAGCATTGGATGGCAATCCACAAGGATGTATTTAGGCCTTTATAAGATCTTTATTGCAAGAACATTTTGAAAACTAGTCCCAAAGCCAACCATATGCAACTATTTGTTCCATATAGAGGGTATGGGCATTGGTTTTTGTGCCTTAAGGAATTTGGCTGATGCCTTTAAAATGTTGTAGATTCCAGTTTCAACAGTGTAGTTGGCAGAGTCATTTGGTGTTTGGTGTGAAAATGCATTACATCCACTACAGAGCTAGTGAAAGAGTGCAACATTACATAATATATCAGTGTCACAGGCGAGCCTACGTTGGCCGTTCGTCAGGAAGCAACCATGCCAGCCCATAGCAAAGTAAAGTCACACACCTACCACACCTTCACTAACACAGGCCCAATTTAGAATCCCCAGTCCATCTAACACTCAAGTTTTTGTGATTTGGCAGAAAAACAGAGCATGTGAAAGAATTTGTCACTTATTGTTCAAGGATATGTGCGTATCTTTAATTTCCTTATAGTCTGAATAGGGAAAGCCACCTCTACACTATATGGCTATGGAAGGTTTTTGTCAGGTTATTTTGTCATTTTCATTCTACAAAAAAATATTTAGATGATAATAACCACATACATTTTAAGCAATCTAATATAAAAATGGAGTTTAAGCATTAGATAGTAACTGATTTATTTATGGTATGGTAACATTGCAGGTAGAGCTGGTGCCTCAAAGTGCTAGGGCCCGGTTTAAATCCCAGCTTAGACTATACATGAATTCTTTGTGGAGATGCAGGTCATCTTTGTGTTACCATGGGTTCTAATAGATCATTCTTTTTACCAAATATTCTAAAACTTTTATTCAATAAGTTTTATATTTTCTTGGTTGTTGATTCATTCATGAATTTTCCAAAACTGTTTACTCCATAAAGGGTTACAGAGAGATGATCATTTAAAGTGGTTGACTGTCAACTCTAAATTGGCTTTGTATGTTTGAGTGTTTCTTTTGGTGTGCCTTATGATGACCTGGTACCTTTTCCAGTGTTATATCCTTATATGTATGTGATGCTGTTGGGGTAGGCTTCCGCTGTCTGTGATCCTATAGTTGGATTGAATGAATTTGGAAGTCAATGATATAAAAACACAGGATTCCTCACAGTATTTTATAAAATTAAAGGGGCTGTCTGCACCTTGTGCTTGACTATTACACTCGAGCATGGCAGCAAAGAGGGCCTCAGTGACTTTGAACAGAGTATAATTGATGGTGTGTGTTTAGCAGGCCCTTCAACAATAAAGACTGCAGAAAATGTTAATGTGTGATGAGAAAAATGGTCTGGAACTGTCATCACAGCTGATGATTGTTGTGGAAAAAGGAACCTTCTTCTTCACTGAGGCAAGACAGAAAAGCAACAGCTGGCACACTGTGTACCAAGTTCAGCATGCACAAAGAAGCTTCAATATCACTAGTGGGCTACATTACATTTGTCAGCAGACATTTGAGCATTCAGAGTATGATGTTAAAAAACACAAAACAGGCTACTGATCATTGTAGGAGTTTGACATTGTGTGACAAATTATTATTCTTTTCTATGTTCTTCATGGATGGGCAAGTATGTGTATAGCAACAGCTTACAAAAGATTAAATGCACGCTAAGTGCAATGGGTATGGCTGTCGTCTGTGCAAAGTAATTATCAAGATCCAGTAATAGTTTATGTTGTCTTCTGAGTGGGACTACTGTTCTCCCAGATGGTAATATCACAGTTTTCTGATGTACACACAATTTGAGGAGAGCAAAAAGGAAACTGGTGTTATTGTCTTTCCAGCCTCCATCTCCTGCCCCATAATAAATTTACGGAAATATCAGAAGAAGGATCTTTTTGAAGAATAGAATTAGATTCCTTCAGTGCAGCTGCAGACTGCTAGACATTTTATATCTGACGGAGGGACTTTTTAACCTTTAAATTCTTTTCTCCATTACCATTAAATGTTAGGTTTAGCAAAGGGTCACTTTCCTTTTTATAAATTTATGTGTTTCATCATCTTTGCATCATAAGAGCTTTTAAGAATGTTAGGTGTACCTTTGAGCTAATCTATCAGAAGTACTCATTTTGAAAGCAGAAGCAAACTACGAGGTCATGTAGCCTAAGTAGGAAACTTTACAGCTTTGGAAAAGCATCTGGATGAGACAGTGGGGCAGCTCAGATTCAGCTAACCAAATAACTGTGATGGACTGAACCACCACCTCTTGCTTGTCAGAAGTCTTAGGTTATTTTGTTCTAATCAAACCCATGATATGGTATACAGTATTTCTTACTGCTGACTTCAGTGAAAATGATGGTGTCAGTCTACATCAAAAAACACTAACATACTGTATATTGATCCAATTTTGAGTTGCATGTGTTTAAATGTTAAATTCAAGTAAATCTAAGTCATCGTATTTGAAAGGCAGAGGGACACTGGATATGCCTGGAAATCTAATCACAATAAACATTTGCGAAATTCTCCAAACACCACCACTTACATCTTGCTAGAAAAAAGTTTTAAAATTAAAGCAACTGAAGAAATTTGGCATAATGAGTGATCAGCACAACCTGTTTGCTTGGTGAATTAACTAAGACTGCAGAGTGCACACTGAGCAATTTAGTTTTCCTTCAAATGTAACCTGCAAAGTGTAATAATTAGTGTATTTTAAAACATAATAAATATCATTCAGGCTGTTTCAAAGTAGCATTTACTTCTTAAATCTGACTTTTATCGTGTTTTCTTTGTACAATGTACGCAGCTAATCATTGCGCTTCCCTTGAATTCAACTAAATACTGTGCTACACTTTACTTTTTTAAGTGTTTTTAGGAGTGCATTATTATTGACAATTTTTTCAATAAGTTGATTCAATGTAATAATGTTACTACAGTAACAACGACTGCATTGCTGCAGAGACATGAGCTTGGTTACCATCCCCTTGTGGGGAGATACACTCTTCCTGTGTTTGTGTGGGATTTCTTTGAGTGATTTGATTTTCTTCCTTGTTTCATGTTTGGCTAAATGAGCTGCCATGAATATGTGGGATGGGGATGTATGAGTCTGGAGCTGGGTTTGACTCCTAGCTCAGTCACTGTCATTGTGGAGTTCACATGTTATTGTCATGTTTTCCTGGGTTTTCTCTACTTCCTCTGTCCAAAGCTGTCAGCTTACGGTCCAGTTTCCACAATTCTTAAATAGTAAATTACAAAGGCAGATACTTATTTGTGTAATTCACTGAAGTAAAATTGTACTGTTATATAATATGGTAAAATATTCAGTAAAACATTTCATATAAAGCTTTGCAAAAATGATCAGAGAGTACAGCTGGCACTTGGTCCCCAAAAGCATGATTCATATAAAGAAAGGAGAGGCAGCACTTCTTACAGACCCCAAAGTTTAGTTTTTATGTATCTATTGAAACTCCAAAGCTTCAATTTAATTAAAGGAACATAAACTGAATAGAAATATTGTATAAAATGTTAAAAATATGTCACCTGTTAGTCTCTCTTGCAGGATTTCGCATAGCAGGGAGGCAACTTTCTAAAAAATACTTTTGGAACAGATAACGTTGTACGAAACAAATCCAGAACAATAGTTGCACGTTAGACTTATGTGTGTAATGTTCAAATTACTACACCGAAGTAGTGCACAGTATTCATGCAAAATTCAAACGCGTCTAATTGTCATTAAAGAAAAGATGGTTTAAATAAAACATGCGGTATATTTTAATAAATTAATTTACAGATAGCTGATATTGAACTCCAATCTCACATACAGTAAGGCCCAGTCGGCGCCCACTAGCTTCCTGAAGTTCACATCGCTGTCTTGATAACTGCTCTCAGACATAATTAGAGATTTTTTCCCCCCATTGTTAAACTTTTTAAGAAGTTAATTTCTGGCATGTTTAAGAGCTTCAGCTAACAGCATCTACCGGCTTTGGGGTTAAACAGAAGTGTCAGGCCGGAGGACTAAAATCGTGAAAGGGATTCCGGGGGCTGCCCCTTTAATTGGGGGAACAGCTGACTTTGTAGCCGGCAGATGGTCTCTGAAGAGAGATTTGCATTCATTGTTCTGTGAGATGTGTCTGCGAACAATGCCACGGCAGGACCAAAAACTTTCCTTTTCAATGAGAGAAAACGGAAATTAATGAAAAAAATGCTCCTCTCAGATTTTTTTTTTAAAACGGCTGTGCGCTGTATAATTAAGTTTTCAAAATGTCACTTCAACATCATCTGAAATAAAAGTACTGAGAACACATCGTTGTAGTTAAAGTTTGTCCCTCCTTTTAAATTTGATTTTTGTATACACTGGAGCCGTCTTGTATCTTTTCTGTTTGAAAAAAAAATCACTCAACGCATCTGCCATTTTTATACTTTAATGTGAGAATCTTGAATCGACGAATTATTCCAATTAACAAATAAGAAAAGATATTGAGCCAGATTACAGTAGAGTCTATGCTTTCATTGCACCTTGTGTGTCACGGACGTAGGATAGGAGGTGGTAAATCTGGGAAAAGACACTGGTAGCTGTTACAGCTTTTTCACTTTCGCGAGTCTACTTAAATGTGTCCCCTATAAGTAAATTAAGGAAAACGAGGACCCACAGAAGAAGTGCAATTAAACAAAACAAAACAAACAAAAAAACTTTTAACTATCTGTATACTTACACGTCCTTAAATGTTAATAGAGCAAAACTCTGCTGTCCTTGAATCGTTTTGGATTTTTTGTGTTATATATATCGATCAAGGAGTTTAATTAAAGCTAATCGAACCCCGTTATTTCTTTCACACATCATTTTATATAGATAGACAAACGATGCACTTCGGATTCTTCGATATGGGCTTCTGATTACTTTGTAGAACTGTGGTGTTCAGGGGAGTCCAATGAGCTCCGCTTCTTCCTTCGGTTGGCAGATTTTACGTTTTTTTCTTAAAACAACAACAACAACAAAAAAAAAAAACAAAACTAAAAACTGCGTAACTGTGAAAGCAACACGAATTGTATTTATATAGTCATAACTAAATAGTTTTTTTAAAAAAAAGTTGACAGAAGAGAATAACAAAGTCAAACCATTGTAGTTAATTAGACTCCTTTGTTCTTATACTCTTTGTTTATAAAAGTGCATCGCATGTTTCATTATCATTTATTACTTTAAAAGCTTTGCATCTTGCATACCAATTATGTGTTGTAAAATATCGGTTAACGCTGATTTTTTTTTTTTTTTTCTGAACGTTTTAGACGTCTTCCAGTTATTCAGGGACAATTTTACATTCCGGATTCAAGGGGTCAAGCCCATTTATTGTTTCACTTTTTCTGAAGTGTTAATCCCGGCAGCTCAGATAAGCTCTAAATAATTACATAAACGACCCCTAAAACATATACATACTTAGGATCCTAGTTGGTCCTCTTATCGGTGACCTCGCTTTTCACATAAATTTGCTCTCTGCATATGCAAATACAGATTAAACACTGTCGTCCAACTCACAGAAAGCACATTCAGTCATAAACCAGTGCTTTCAAATACGCACTGACAGAAAATATATTCAGTACGTCTTCTAAGAAAGTTCTAACATTAGTGAACCAGTACAGTATTCGATTTCAGAAGAAAATGTAACAACCTTAAATGACTCAAACACGTATAAATGCAGTGGCAAATTAATTAGCTGAATTCTTAATATTGTTGTTTGTAGATATGATATACACATTTTTTGTACACACAAAACTGCTTTTTGGTTTAATTTAAAAAATAACAGAAGCTGCTTTTAGGAGAAGGCAAACGTTCTCATATGACCCCTGATATTCTACATGCAGATTTGCTGGGCATATTTAAGTTCGGTCATTAATATGAGTATTTATTAGTATAATTCCAAGGAAAAGAAAGCATCATAATTGTCATCCGTGTTTGGTTTATTCACCAAATTGAAGAATTGTGGTTGTCTGTAGTCCCAAGAGAAAGTTTATGCGACGCAACTGAAGAGCAACGATTGGTTGTTAGTCTTGGGGCAGGTCACAAAACTGTCAAGTGTGATCCAATCGAAATAGATATTTAAATAAAGGGCTTTCTAGCACGGGCCACAACCCCGCCTCTCCGTGGAATGTAACTCATTCATGCCGAAGAGAATGAACTGAGCACTTTCAGCACCCGGAGCTTATGTACGCGTTTACACTGCAGTTTCCTCCTAATCGCGTACCTGACCTGGATTAAAGGACACTATTTTATTGCACCCTCGTTGTGTTTGCGTGTGTATGAGTGTGTGCGTGTGTGTGCGCGCGCGAGTGTGAGTGCTCTGGCAAGTGGGCGAGTGTTTACGTTTTACGGAGCAGGTGATCTTTGATAACAGTGACTCCAGTTGGGAAGCATTTCGCTTTGTCGTTTCAACATGCTTATGTCCCGAGGAGAATAAATCTCTATATTTTTTTTTCTTCAATGACTCTTTTGAAAAAAATAATACTGCATTTTTCCACATCAGACCAATAATCAATTATATTAATAATTAACAATCCAATCGTTGGGATTAATTTACTCTTGTTTCTTTACTTTTTTTTATTCGCAATTCAATTTATCGTTAGACCTCCTGTATTTTTGACTTCTCTAAATGTTTGGAATCCAAGACCATTTAGCCAGAGGGGGACCTACCGTAAAAGACAAAGCTTTGGCACTGGAGATGGACTCCGTGAGGACTTGGGTGCGCAGTGTTGGAGTTGTGGATGCTAACGTAGCAGCACAAAGGTAATGTACTTGGAATTAAAATAATAACAATAGTGAAAAAAAGAACAATAAAGACCCTGAAGTTTTGATATCTGACAAAGTAACGTGCGTTACCATAGCCTTAACTTACTCCTTACTGACAGGTGAAGACTGAGGTTCAAATTGTACTGTAGAGACTATCAAATCAAAATCATTTACAGATTAATCACAAATCTTTTTAACGGCTTTATTCAAAACTATTGCTGACACTGGTCATGAAAATGCAGAAAAAAATCAACTCACGTAACACAAATGATTACATTAAATGCACTCTATAAAATGTAAAATGTGTCAAACCCATAACATTTCGATGTTATCTTTTACAGTAAATTTGGCATGTTTGCTCAAATGCAAAGAATGTTTTCTGCCTCTGTTTTTAAGTGGTTGGCATATCTTACATATATACTTAGATGAAGCATCAATGAGCCACTGCAAAATATACATTTACTTATTACAGGTGTGTTCCTGCATAGGGGTGGGCAAAAGTAGGTGTACAGTTGTGAGTACCTGAAACACATAGTTTATTCTTATATTACTATTTATTATTTATTGTATTTTTTTTTGTGTTGTCTTCTCTGTCTTTTTAAATCATAACCTGTACCTCTTTTCCATACCAACATCTGTAAACCTACTTTTGCCCACCCCTGTCATTTTACAAATAAGAACAATTAATTTCCCCGAAGCAATTCAAAAAACGCAAGGAACATAACATACGATAACAATAATGGCGAAATACATTTTGAACACAAAAATAATTTTAAGTTGCCATGTGGTAAAAAATATAACATTTTAAATCTCAAAAGCCATGCCTTTTATTATATTTGTGAAGCGCTGCACAAGTCTGGAAACGGTTCTCTGAGTTTATATAACGTTATTACAAAATAAACTTTATTACATGTCAACTGTGGCCAGTTCCCGAAATATATATATATATATATATATATATATATATATATAGTGTAAGTAGGGTCTTAATACAAAGGAAAACATCAGTGTCTTACATTTCCTCCGAGCTCGTATTTTTTTTTTTGGTTAACGTGATAACACTTTTAAGTGCTTTGTAAGCATTTCATTAGCAACTTTCAAATGTGCTTCTTACTTTATAAGTCACGCTGGAAGTCAATCGACCTAACAGTACATGAACTCATCATCTGCCGCTTTCAACCCAAAGGCCTAAGCTGCAAGTATGCATTGCCGATCTAACTCGTCAAGTTTACCAACTTATTTCAATGATTGGCTGATGCTCTGCAGACTTTCCTCCCTGCCGACACCGACCCTTACCTGAAAAAGGAACCCTTTAGAAAACTGATGGACGTTACTCCGTCAACAGCTGCAAACAAATACAGTTGCGCAAGTAAGAGTTAAAGGTGACATTCTTAATATTCTAGGTATATACTGTAATGTCACCGATACCGCAGTCGTGAGAAACAATCGAAAATAGGTTTATATATAGACAGGTTTATAATATCCTGTTAAATATTTTAAACAGCGGTAAAGCGGCGAGCAAGATAATCGCTTTTTATTATCATGGCTGCTAAACTTTATTTCATATTAAAGCGGTAAAGCAGTAGAGTGTTTTTGATTTCATAAAGGGTAAAGCTTTTTTTTCCTCGTGTACCCAGCATGCACAGAGTTCTTAGAACCCATAACATATTAATTACAGCGACAGTTTTAATTCTCTGATAGTACTGTTCATATTTTCATCTTAGGTAAATGTATTAAATAGTTCATTGAGGCTTTATTCTCCTCCGGACTACGTGTTCTATAATCACGTGGCGTGCATAGGGTCACTTGTCAAACGATACGACCACTTGTATCAGTGTTTGACTTTTAGTCTGTAAATCGTGCATGTCAAGACGTTCAAATCGACAGAAAAACAGTAATAATTGAGCCATGAAGCCAACAGTTCCGAGAAGTAGCCATCCATCCACTCATCCGTATCCTGGCCTGATTATCGGGGTCGGAGGGAGCGTGCAATAGTTATGATTAATGTCTTATAAATAAATGTAATGATCTCTTGTTAGTTCTATATTTAAAACAATTAAAATATTGACCAACTAAATACTTGTCCTACTAAAAGACAAATAAACTCCGACATCAATCTCAATTACTTCTAATTATTAGTATTATAATTATTTAATAAAACATTTCTCTAGATGTAATCAATGATGCATTTTCTGTTATTCTGATATTATTGTGTATTATCACTCCGAACGGATCAATTTTTCAACTTTGAAATATAGAGAAAGGAGTATTGACTTTAATTTAAAAAGATGAGATTTGTTTCTTGTTTGTTTTTAAGTACAGCATCACAATATAGGCGACATGCTCCAAAACTGCAGAGTCTGCAGAGGGACTGTACTGAACTCTCTGAATATAAATTTCGATCCCACATAAGTTAGTTTTATTGTAAAATCATCTGGGTAACGTAAAAAGTAACATGGATTGATAATCAAAGTACTGAAAGGGTGACAATCTGAATAATAATCGTTAAGCGAGACGCAGTTGAAATCACATCGTACAAGCAAATAGCAACTTTACAAGAAATGAGTTAAAAGAACAAGAGGACGATAAGATGGCCGTTTAACAAACTAAATTGAAAGCAACATCTTGGCATTTATAATATATTTACTGAATAGTAATGCAGGGTTAAGAGTATTCCAAGATTACTTTTATGATAATAAATCATATAAACTCCATTTTTTTTATCTCGGGCCATAATTTGTTTTATGAGATTCAACTATCCGTTACTAGTTTTGACAGTAGCATTGGGCAAATTCAGGACCCACTGAAACTATGCTTAAAAAGGGTTAATTAACGAAGAACAATGTGGTTTTAAAATGTCAGTATTGTGCCAAATATGAGCAGTAATTTGCCAAACAGCAATAACAGATAAAGAATACTATCGCATATGAAAGTAAATGAGACTAATTCATCGTTCTGAGGCCGATTAGCAATGGCATCGCAAGGAAAACCTACAAGTCTAGTAGGGTTTTTATTCAAAAGACAAGCGATTATCATGAATACACTTGATAGTATTCGTTCACATTTTCAGTGATAAGCCTAATGCCATTATTATTGTGCTGTCACCATGTAGAACTGTTGCATAGGTACCATAACCTGTTGCACAAAATGTGTTTAATCACAGAGACAAACATAATTTTAAAACATTATACGCATGGAAATCCAATATTTATATTTGTTTAGCTTGCCGTAGCATAAATAATTGGCAGGAGGAGAGTAATGCCTGTCTTTTTATTTTATTTGTTTTAAAAGCGTTCACATTCAGTAATGTGGTTTTCTTTTAGTGATAATTATAAAATACATGCCATATTAAAAAGAAATTTGGAATAATTAATTATTCATATATATAATATATAATATTTATTTATGTAAATTAACATACCTTTGTCGTTTTCCTAATTATGCCATAAATTATACTATGGATGTGTATATTATTGCCTACCAGCAGTTTGATTTCTGCTCTTTTTCAGTCTACTTCACCTAATGCTTTATAAACATAATATTAAATACTGAGCAAGTACTTAATGGCTTAAACATAAGCCATTTTAATTTTTCGTTTCTTACACAATACTTCCGTTGTATTCTACACAATCACCTTCATAGATTTATAAGGTGCGCGAAATAAAATCCAATCAGAAAGGCATTAGGGTGATGAAATACTAGTGCGCGTGTCAGGTATTGTAAGGAACTTACGAACTAAGTCTGAATTGTCCAGTCAGCCGATTTTCTTCTTCTGACAGCTTTCGGGCAGGCGGTAGTTTGATGAATCGATGCTTCACGCGTTTAAAGAACATATGCGTGGAGATGTACAAGAGGACGCTCTTACTGCAATACGTATCGAGATATAGTATCATGAAGTAGCTAACCAAATAGTATCATGAAGTAGCTAACCAAAT
>JANRMT010062796.1:59236938-59250763 GCA_026402145.1 Polypterus bichir lapradei
TATCTATCTATCTATCTATCTATCTATCTATCTATCTATCTATCTATTCACATATACTGTTAATCAGATATTTCATACATATAACTTATATTAATTAAATTAATGGCTTGTGGAAAAGTTAGATAAGGAACTTTAATAGCTGTCAGGAGAGGGAAACATGTTTTATTTAAGTACCTAATTAACACATGGATAAAATGATCTTTTTAGTAAAAAAGACATTAAATACATTTTTTCAAGAAGGTAAATAATCTGTGCAACACTCTCAGATTACAAAAACCAAACAGATTAACATGGGCATACTTTTAATATTCTACATAGAAAACACAAACTAACACATGAAATTCGCTTGTGTCAAATGAAAAATGATTGTGTTACTCATAAAATATGTAAGAAAAAGTGCCCCCATATTTTCATCTTAAATATTGATTTGACATTGACAACATTTTGCTTTTCATTAGTCACAATTTATTTCTTTATTTCATTATAACCGATATGGTAATTTTTGGCTTTGCTTCAAACTACGTTCTTCAAAGCGAAGTAAAGTTAAACCTGACCAGACAACCTCTGCTGAGCAGAAGTTTTATTTTTCGATTCAGAATGTTAACTTTAAGAGTCCGTTCACCTCGAGACCCCCGTATATGTTAAATACTCATCTTGGCTATTAAGCTCCCGAAAAGAGAGCGCGATGATTACTCATACATCATATTTAGTTGTAAACGGAAAAGCGGCAATCATTACTAAAACAAGCGCTTGATTTCAACGGCAGTATGTATGACATGTACACTTAAAAAAGAGGATCAAAAACTGTTGCTGTTGTTCTCCGCCGAAAGCCATTAATTCCGAAGAAGGTTTTCATAAACATATACTTTATTTCAATTGCTATAGTTTGATGTGCAGTATGAAGCGCAGTGCGAATCATCCTACATTCTATGATCTCTAAACAACAAAATGAAAGCATACTGCAGAAGTTGTTGTAAAATGTTCTTCAATACTTATCGAAGTTCTGACAATGGTTTGTTGCATTTTAAGTTTCAAGTTTTGTCTCACCTCAGACACGCACTCCACATTTTCACGAAATTGTTTTTAGAGCAGAGTTTTTTGACTTTCTGTGAAAAGTTTCAATGTGGCTTCAAACTTAATGTTTTCTCAGGGGTCGTCTAACGAGGAAAAGCGGATTTTTGATAACGAACAGATGGATAGGTGAATGACTGAACGGCCATTATGACCGGCTGTTTAAGGCTCACGCTCGTTTTCTCTTCCCCACAGTGGCGTGGCTCTGTCCCGGGCGCACTTTGAGAAGCAGCCCCCTTCCAACCTCCGCAAATCCAATTTCTTTCACTTCGTGTTGGCACTGTATGACCGTCAAGGGCAGCCCATAGAGATCGAGAGGACGGCTTTTGTAGACTTCGTAGAAAATGAAAAGGTAATTTATGTTTTTTTTTTTTTTTTTATCATTCTTGTGTCGGTGAAGGTTTTGTCCTGGGGTTTCAACTAAATCAACTTTTCAAAACTTTCTTTCTCGTTAAGTTTGGCAGCTCAGCCGAATAGAAATGGTTTAAAATTATTTCAGTCATGAAAGGATAAAAAGATATGCATTGCAAATAGTTTAATTTTTAAACTATGAATTAAGGAAAGTCATCTCCAGGTTCACACTTAAGGCTATCCTTGAATGTTGTTATATCAGAAGCAGTTTTTCGTTTTCTATTAACCATTTACGGAATGGTCTTTAATGGTCTCTGTGTCATTTCTTGTTAAATGACAGCAAAATAGCTTCATTAGTGTTTTATGATTTCTTTGTAAAATAAAAAAAAAAGAAGAAGAAAAAAACTGAATAAAAAGACCATTTATCACATAAGTGTAGACAGAGACTTTGTGTGGACAGGTACCAGGATATGTCCAGTTGTGGTAAATGGAGATGACAGGGTGCTGCCACACAGCGCTGGACTCCAGGGTCTGAATCTCAGTGAGACTGTATGGGGTTTTCTAGGTGCTCCAGTTTTCATTCCTTACCTCATAGACATATTAGGTTAGGTTAATTGCTGGATTTAAAGTTATCTTAGGGGACAGGGTGCCCTGCCATAGACTGATAACCCATCCAGGATTGCTTCATTTTCTTTGCTCCAATGCTGCAAACCCAAACTCTACCAAAGGTATTCAGCAATGGATGTATATTACACATTCCCAAAACACTGGCATTTCTGAAACAATATTTAATAAGGTCAAAATTTGTACCACACTTAAAGGCACTTCTGTTTTACACTTACTACAAGTTGCATGTAAGAGAAATTAGTTCCTTGTAGGACAGTCAAAGACATAAAAAGTGTTGAAAAGTGTCCTGAAAAGATACATTTTACTATCATGGTGATGGAGGTACAGTGTAGAAACATCCTGGTGAACATGAAAGCAGCTGCTGAAGATGCTGCACCCCAAGTTTGACCCTAAGTTTGAAACAAGGATTAGTTACTAAAACTGAGAACTTTGTGGCTTTACGTGAGAGACAAATCACAAATAACTTTTAGCATTTGCTAATTATAAACCCTTGGATTTGTAACAAGGAGATTTCAGGCCAACTGTCATAGCATGTGGTTTGAATCAACAACAAGAGAGCTTTATGGTCTGATGGTTAAAATTAAGAGACAGTGTGGCCTTGTAAGCATATTTAAAAATAAGCAGGTAATGCTGTCCATCACTCAAATACACGGGAGAGAATGTCCTTTTAGAATTCATTGAGAGGGTGAAAATGAAGTACTGGCTAGCACAATTCACAGCCCAAGGCTCTTTAAAGAACAATGAAGATGAAACATCCAATAAAGTGGTCAACTACAGTACTCTAAGTGGTTTTCTTGTTGATGTAAATAGTGGTATAAAAGGATGGACCACAAAGAACAGTGGCTTTCAATCTGTGACATGTAGGAGTTGTGGTTGGAAATGAGAGGCCACTGACTTACCAAAGTAGAATTAAGGGTGACCAGGCGGTGTGCTTTTTATTACAAATTTCACATAAAAAGTGGCCTAGTATTTTAAGCAGAGACTCAGAAAGTTAAGCGCCAGCTTCTGACCTAAAGATCAGGGAGCGACATGATAGACAAGTGTGTTTTAGTGACTCAAGTGTTGTGCTAAAATGGGCCAACTTCCCACCAAGACTTCTTCTCAGTAAGACATTTAACCTGTTAGCACTGTAGTTATAGAAATATGGAATAATGTACTAAACCATTGTGATTTGTTGGTGACTGTAGATGAAACTAAATAATGCACATAGAAGAAATAGGAGGAACGTCCAACACGGTGGTCTTCAAACTGAAGGAGGGCATCGGCTGCATGTGTTTTCAATCTGGGCCAGAGATCTAGGGTGGTCGGCAGAGCAGAACCTAAAGACTGTGTGGTCTCCTTGTTGCAAGTGGGACAAAGAAGGTTAGATTTAATAGTTCAGAAATCAGCCATGTCTCTTCGTCTATCACAGATATATTAATACTTTAAAGACAATGTAGTTTAGTAGGCAAAATCCAGCCTGGTCCTGTACTGGAAGTAATATCTATTAATTGGTCAATTCAGTTTTATAGTTTGGGGATTTTAATTTAATTACACAAGGAGTGATGATGAGAGGACCCCATGCTCTCATTTTGTCACACCCCCAAACTCATGTCTGTCTTTGCAGTGATATTCACTGTCATGTTAGAAATGCCCTGACAGATTTAAACACGTGCAGAAGTGACTCTTCTGTACAAACGCTTATTTCATATGTTAGTGCCAGCACATATTTTCAGAATTTGCCATCTTTGCCCAGTTTCCAGCATCCAGCTCTCTGACATGTGTCCAAATGAATGGAGAAGTCACTCGGTAAAGGGGGTTGAAAGGCATTCATTTTCTGCATGGTTGCTTGACATCTGTTCAGTGACAACACTTTACCTAAGAATTTTATTGAATCTGTAGCCACTTACCCACCCCCAATAAATGCAGTCACCACAGACAGAAAATACTCAAAGGTACATTTTAAGTTTTGCTTATTTCAGCATTAATGGCAGTTTAATTTCTGTAAGGGGAGGTCCAAAGAATGCTTTCTTCAGTCCATACCTGTGACACTCCTGGAGTGTAAGGCAGGAATTGGCCATGGACAGGATGCCAGTGTATCAATGGGTACACTCACATATGCCAAGACTAATTGGAGACACCAATCGACTTGACATATTGGTGCTTTGGATCTGGGTAGCCACCTGAAGGACACTCATCTGGCCGTGGGAAGAACATGGAAATGCCATGCCACACAAATGATGATCAAGGTTTCTGGACTGTGAAGCAGTGATAAACTTCCTGTTTCTATTCAATTGATGTGAATGTGACAACCTCCTTAATAAAATACACGGTCTTGATTTTTTTTTTAAATTCAAATGGATGGAAAAAATGGATGAACTGTATTTCAAAATGTAATTTTTGAGATATTATGGAAAAGCTTCCTAAATAAATGCCATTATGTTGGAGAGGAACTTTCTAATCTATTTCTAGTTTTTCTTAAAATGGACAGGGATTCATGTTCCATCCTGAGCTGGTTCCTTTTTTGTGCCCAGTAGAATGTGGGTTCCCCATAAAGCTACACACAATAAATATGTTGAGAAAGTAGATGCCTGGATAGAGAAAATGGGCAAGGAGGTATGCTGAGATGTATTGAAACATGTGTGACACTTCAAAAATGGACAGGAAGTTATCTAAAGTATGTAATTCATCTGGAAAATATTGAAACAAACAGGAAAAGTTATTGAAAAAACAGGGGAGTTTTAAATAAGGATATCTTGAAATGTATGAGAAGTTAGTAGAGATATACTAAAATGCATTAAACATATCCTAAAATAAAAGGTAAATAATTTGCAATTTTTCAGAGATACATTTGAGGGATTACCAAATATACAAAGGCAGCACCATACGTAGTAGTTACACCTGCAATGTCAGGTCTCTGTAGTTTCTAGTTTGAACCCACACCCGGTCACTCTTTATGTAGAATATGCATGTGATCCAGGTGCCTATGTGGGTTTTTCTTTGAGTACTCTGGTTTCACTCCCACATTCGAATAACAAGCATGTCAGACTAACTGGCAGCTCTAAACTGACCCTGGTGTATACATGAGTAGGCCCATTCAGATCTGCAGAGCTGGTTCCTCCTTTGTGCCTAGCACTGCTATGTAGGCTCTGACCCTGGTGACCCTGAAATGAATTACGTGGGTTTCATAATGGATGGACAAACAAAACACACAGGGTCAAAATCCGTCCAAAATATCATAGAAGCCATTTCAGATATCTTCAACATAATAAAATAAAAAAAAACATACTTTGACAAATCTCAATCGGCAGATGTCATAAAAGAAAGTAAAACATTTTCAAGATAGGGGATTGTTACAGGCCTTGATTCTGATGTATCTTCAAATGCACAAGATGTCACTTTCAATGGTTTCCTGAGGTGCATTTTTAATAGACAGACATGTATTTAAGAGATTTTAAAAAATAAAGCTAGCCAATATGAGTGAAATATTAGAGACAAATTTTTTTAAACAAACATTAAAATGCAGTCATTCATTTTTGAACCATCTTATCCTAGTGGCTGGAGCTCATCTGTGAAATGTTGGCCACAAGCAGTAATCAACACAAGACTGGACACTATTTGAAATACAGTTCAAACATCTTTAATGAAAACTGCCAATAAGAAGAAAGTTATTTCATAATTTTTTCATATGCATTTAAAAATCTGGATATTTATCATATGTTAAAATACGGTGGCAAACTGACACTGCTTCCTTATAAATCCAGCATGCTGGCTTCAAGTCAAGTCCTGTTTGTGTGAATTTTTCTCTAGTAACTCCATTTTACCTCCAACAGATGTAAGTGTTATATTAACTGTTGACTGTAAGTAATGTGAGTGTATGCAGGAGTAGGTCCTGTGATGACTTGGCGTCCCATACAGGTTTAATACCAGTGCTGCTTAGATATCCTGTCCTCTGCAATGCTGAACTGGATAATGCCGGTTTGAGAAATTAATGTTGTATGTGATGATGTATAAAGCAGGAGGTGCTTTAACGGGAGGTTGCTCTGAATCACTTGGAAAACTGTTAGACGTATGCTAAAGAGAAGTGCTTATACTGTATCTCAAAATGAATTTCAAATATACTCAAATGAACAAGAATTAAATTAATTTAATTTAAATGAATATTGTGTATCTAATTCCCAGCACTACATTCTGAAATGTTCTCTAATGTTAATTTTCCCCACTTTAATTGACAGCATTTCCATTAAGCACACTGTTTACATGATGCATGTTAAAGAAGTGAATAGCAGGATTGTTTGGTGTAATTTAAAATATTTTATGTCTATCCATTGAAGTGTCCCCCTCCATGTCAGAGAGTTAATGTTGTTTGTAGGATTATTTCTCTTTCTCAGAAGGCATCTTGAGTCTTCGTATCCTTATCCCTATTCAACTGAATTGCTGTACCACTGCAGGATCATCCTCTATGTGATCCTCTCCAACCAGGTGGAGACAAAATTAATTTCCTTTGATAAGTTAACTTGTTTAAGTTTTCTCTCTGTGCAGGTGAACAGCCAAAAATGTATCTTTTTAGTCTGTCCTCCTGGAGTCTGATCACCCTTTCAGTCCATCTAAATATTTATGTAACTGTAAGCATTCATTTCTGGGTAGAGATTCACCAACTGCCAATTTATTTCCAGGTCCATTACTATAATCTTTCAAGGTTATGTGTCCTTTATTATACAGCCAAATAAACCCAAAGAAATTCCACAACTGAGAGACACTCTGCCTGTCCTTTCTGTCCAGATAATTAAAGCAACTTCCTGCCATGCAAGTGTCCAGTTGAGTTCATGACCAATAATCATTACATGTATCACCTTATTCAGTTGTCCATGGGTGAATATGAAAAGCATTCTTCTACTAACATGCATGAATCCAGTTTTGTTGTCTTTTTATTTAGGCATTGATTGCTATCACAGTCAGTCCTCCAAATAATGTGACTGTCTGTTCTTAAACAAACTCTGAAACAGTCACTTTCTGAAAAAGGGTTGAATATTCATAAGCAGTTAATAGGAAACACATACATGAGTACTAATACGGCTACTTATGCTGCTTGTGTTTCATTTCAGATTAGAGAGTTTTTGATATATATGCTGTATATGTTTTATTTTTTGTTTTGTTTCTTGAAGGAGCAGAGTACAGAGAAGACAAATAATGGCACTCACTACAAACTGCAGCTGCTGTACAGCAATGGTGAGTTAAGTGACCTGATTAAGAAGCTTAGAACAACATTAGAGGAATATAATAATCCTAATTCCTCATGTGCACTGTTATCAAAGTGGATACGTGGATGTTAATTTACAATAGAAAATGTATATAACTTCTAACAATACCCAATAAAATGTATATCTGCATAAAGAATCCATATCATCATTTTGTTTGCATGATGAAAATTAAATCAGACTATATTTTATAAGGTAGCATGAAGCTTCTGTCCCCACTAGTCACTGGTGGCATGGTGACACAGTAGTTAACATGGCTACCTCTTGGGTCCAGTGTTTTAGGTTTAAATTTGGCAACAGTTTTCGTTTTTGTTTGTTTGGAGTTTGCACATTCTGCATATATCTACGGTTGCTTCCCTCCAGCTACATTTGTTCAACAAAATTCACCTAAATTGGTGCTTCAATGTAATAGACTGGTCAGGGATTGTTACTGTCTTATCTCCATCTCCTGTTGGAATTGATTCTGGACCTTCACAACCTTATATTAGACTAAGTGGGTGTGAGCATGATATTTTCTTATAGGTTTAAGAAAGGCACAATTTATTATTTTCATATAGGTTAACAAATCCTTTTTGAAAAAGTTTTACGCAACCATAAGCTCATTTATATGAAAGACAACATAGCAATATATTAAGAGGATGATCAAAAGTAGAAGGTCCACAAAGGCGTTACCTGACTTCCAACTTTACTACTGGATTGTGAATATTTCTGCTTTGATACAATGGAAAGAAATGGGAGGTAATGGGAATGTACCAGTTTGGGTATCCTTAGAAACAAAATTCCTCCCCTCTGTCAATGTACTAACAACCCAGCTGTGCACCACTTGCCCAAAATTTGGATCCAATATAAGAAACCTGTTAAGGTAGAGTTGTTATTCTCTGCTGCTTTATTACAGGGGAGTTTTAAATTCAAGCCATTCTTATCTTCTATAGTGTTTAATATGTACTGTAGAAGTCATTAGTCATTTGCACTTTCAGAGATCTTTGTATAAAACAAGAACTTTGTACTCTTTGATCAACTATGTCTTAAATACATCATTCCTTCAACACCTAATTTTTCCAACTTACAAGTCAGAAAGTTTGTTACAAGGGACTTGCGTAACTTTCTTAATCTTCCATCAGCATCAATGTATAACTAAATCTGAGTTAGTAATGAGGAGAATACTGGAGTTTTTTTTAGACATAACCAATCAATGCCATGGTGTGCACCTCTAAATGATCTTAGACAATGCTGGGAAAAGGACCACCCTTGCAATATCTCAAGCAGGGAATGGAAGTCACTTATTGATAATATAAACCCATCATTAATCAATGCAAAATACACTATAATTCAATTAAAGTTATATATCATTCACATCTCTATGAATTAAAATTACCTAAATATATCAGGGACTGGACACTAATTTAGAACAAGGCCTCCCTAGGTCATATGTTTTGGGATTGTCCCAAATTGAGACAATTTTGGAGAAAAATATCTGCTTAACTGTCAGATAATGTATGACTTACATGTAACTCGTAATCTTCCAATGTTCTGTGCATCTGTGCAACATTGAGTGGAATTGGATTATCTAGCAGTATCTCGTAGTCATTTCCTACTTTACATTATTAGCATGTCAACTTATTTTGCTCCCCTGAAACAATCTTGATACATCCTTTTTAAAACAGCAAGACAATAATGTCTTATAAATAACTACAAAAAAATGAAACTTTATTTGTCTGGAACAGGGCTGAGCGCCATCCTTTGTTTCCGTTCTACCTCCAATAGTCAGTATATTCCATTTTTATTTCTCAACTTGATGGGTTCAACTTTAAAAAAGGAACATGACTATTTGTTAACAAATAAAATCTAGATAGAGTGTGTGTGATATTAAAAAAAACAAAACCCCAATGTTTGCAAAAATAATTGATCTCTACTCAGGTAAGGTCATTGGAATGCAAAACTATACACTCAAGAATTAGGTTAAAGCCAGTTTATTACTTGTTACATATCAACTAGTGAACTTCTCATTGTGCCGAAGGTTTTCCAATACTTTCCTAATGTTTATTTGATTATTATGTATATTTTGTTTAGTCTTAACAGGCAGCTCATGGAAACGTGGAGATTTTGACAAGATTCAGACAATGTAGTATCAAATGAGTTGTAGGGAGATTATGGAAATAAATCTTTTGCTTTCTGCTTTCAGGAGTGCGGACAGAACAGGATCTCTATGTGAGGCTCATTGACTCCGTCTCAAAACAAGTAAGGAAAGACATATGATTACTACTGAATTCAAAGCAAACAGATTTTTAGCCTTTACATTTATATATATATAATGCTACTCACACAAAGACTCTTTCTTTGCAAGGGTTTGCAAGGACAATTTTTGTAGAGATGTAAGAATGAATTCAATCGATGATGGATAAGAAAGCTGAAAATTAACTTAAAAATTAATAAATAGGTGCCTTCTGGGACAAAATGCCTTGTTCAAATAACTTACAAGTAATTATTCTGAAAGTAATGAAATAAGAATGAGAACCTGAGATAGTAGCAGAAAACCATCAGAGGTCCTCTGTACCAAAAGTGGATACTGGATAGGGTGCAGAGAGAGCCTGTTTTCATGGATAGCCTGGAAACAGTCCTGAGTTCCTGTCTTTTTTGCTGAATATTAGGCAAGCATGGATACAATGACAATTTGGATTGCCACAGGTAGCTCATTACCAACATTTATATTGAATACCCAAGCAACAAAAAGGAAATAATTCTTAATCTAGTAGTAATGACAGTTTGGAAAGTCAGAAATGACACAGGTATGGATGATCAAAGACCCAGATGAATAAAAGCTTACATATTCTTCATGGCCTAACCAAACAGCTTTTTGTTTTCACTGTAAAGTTTGACTGATTGATATATCAATTAAATTTTAATTTCCACTCAAAGATGAACTAGAATTTAGCAGTCATTTAATTTGGGGAATCAGTTTTCATTTCAAAGGTCAAGGGGGAAAAGTGGTGCTACTACACCTCCTGGACACCTTTGCCACAGCTGTCCTTTTGACGCTACCTTCATTTTAACAATCACTTAGTATAATTGGCTAGATGCTCCCTTTTCCTGAGTAATCATTCTGTTCTCTTTTAGAAAGTAGTTGAGGAAACTTGAGCAGTATGTTACAGGGACTCAACAGATATAGCATTCCTTGATAATGCAGCCTTAATAATGCTAATGCTAAACATTAGGTCAACAAACACTATAACTGAACATAAAATCATTCTGTGACAAAATATTGTTAGGCCATTTAGTGTTTCCAGCCGCCTAATAGGTAAGGATCTACGCTGGTATCCCAAAGGTTGCCGGTTTGAATCTCCGTCACTGCCAAAAGAGATCCTACTCTGCTGGGCCCTTGAGCAAGGCCCTTAACCTTCAATTGTTCCAGGGGCGCTGTACAATGGCTGACCCTGCACTCTTACTCCAAGGGCTATGCAAAACTAACAAATTCCTAACACAAGAAATTGTATAAGGCGAAATAAAGAAAAAAAAAAAATGTCCTGCCATCCCCTAGTGGCTCCACTGTGCCCTCACTGATTATTGAGGGCTTCACTTTGAACCAGATTTAAAGCAAAATCTCTTGTCAGTCCTTAGCATGTCGATTGCTCTCATATAATCCTTTGTACTTTTTCTATGACAAAATTTGGCTAATCAAGTGCTTAACTATTTACAGTATGTATTGAACTTTGCATTATTTACAGTACCATTTATTAAAGCAGGAGTATTTTTAAAGAAAACATGATGTTTATTTATCTATTAACCATAGTAAGATTTTATATTACTAATATGAATATATCATGTTGACGTTTTCTAAGTAATGGTGATACTGGCTGTTATATTTTGAAAATGTCAGAAATATGTGGAAATTAATTATTAAAATCAATACTTGGTTACAATTTTTGATTTTTTTTTTTTTTTAGCAAATTCATGTTATATGCTATTTTTTTTAAAGAAGCACACAGTGGCCAAAATCTGTATCTAAAAATGTTATTATTTTCTCTTCCACAACAGCCAATCTCATATGAAGGCCAGAACAAAAATCCTGAGATGTGCCGGGTCCTCCTCACCCATGAAGTCATGTGCAGGTAAGATGCAGGCTCAGGTGAAGAACATTTAGATTTTGAAATATAGATGAGATAGGATAGTCATTTTTTGACAACAAATCCAACTCTCAGGAGTTTAGAAATCATCTAATTTAATATTGTGCGGGTCCCCCTTGTGCCATCAAAACATCTCTGACTGATCTGAGCATGGAGTCCACAAGATCTCTGAAGGTGTCCTTTGGTATCTGGCACCAAGACGTTAATAGCAGATCCTTAAGTCCCCCCAAGTCCCGTAAGTTGTAAGGTAGGGCCTCCATGGATTGGACTTTTTAACCAGCACATCCCACAGATGCTCAATCAGATTGATATCTGGGGAATTTGGAGGCCAAGCCAACACTTTGAACTCTTTTTCATGTTCCTCAAATCATTCCTGAACAATTTTTGCAGTGTGGCAGGGTGTATTATGCTGCTGAAAGAGGCCACTGTCATCAGGGAATGCCATTGCCATGAAAGGGTGTATGTTGTCTGCAACAATCTTTAGGTAGGTGGTACACTTCAAAGTAATATTCACAGGAATTCCAGGACCCAAGATTTCCCAGCAGAACACTGGCCAGAGCATCACACTGTGTCCGCCAGCTTGCCTACTTCCCAATGTGCATCTTGCTGCCATCTCTACTCCAGGTAAACAACGCACCTGGCGATCCATATGATATAAAAGTAAACATGATTCATTGCACCAGGCCACCTTTTTACAGTGATCCATGGTCCATCTCTAATGCTCATGTGCCCATTTTAGGCACATTCACCGGCAGACACAGTGTGGGCACTCTGACAGGTCTGAGGCTACACAGACCCATAAGTAGCAAGCTGCAATGTAATGTGTTTCCTGACACCTCTCTCTCATGGCAAGCATTACATTTTTTAGCAATTTGTGCTACAGTAGGAATTCTGTGGAATCAGATCAGACGAGATAGCCTTTGCTCTCCACACACAACAAGAGCCCTGGACGCCATTGACCCTATCACCAGTTTACTGATCATCCTTCCTTGGATCACTTTTGGTAGGTACTAAGTGCTGCAAACCAGGAACACCGCACAAGATCTGTCATTTTGGAGATGCTCTGACCCAGTGGTCTAGTCATAACAATATGTCCTTTGTTAAAGTTGCCCATGTCCTTAAACTTGCTCATTTTTTCAACACATCACCTTCAAGAACTGACTGTTCACTTGCTGCCTAATATATCCCACCCCAAGACAGGTGCCATTGTAACAAGGTAATCAATGTTACTCAAGTCACTTGTCAGTGGTTATAATGTTGTGGCTGACTGGTGTATATGCTTTAATGGCTTGGACTTAACAAAAAATTAACAAATTATGAATACCATAATTGTAAAAGTAATTCTCAAACTATGATAAATGCTATATCTATTGTCATGAAAGGTTTTTCTTTACATTTCTTCCATTAGAATAATTGCTATTTCATGTCTGTAAAGTCACTTGACTGACTCAGACATTCTGAATACAGTATTTTAGCTTAACATGATTAATGGACAGGCTATGAATATTAGGTTTGGTCCCTTTATCTAAATTCTATCTAAAACTTTTACCATTTAATCTCTAAAATTTTTTATAAGATGTTAAGTAGCCTGCAAACATCAAACATTTCTTCACTAGAGTCTTCAAGAAGTCATGGGAGCACACTGTCACAGATTCAGCTAAAGGACAGCTTATGGCAGAGTGTTCGCTTCATCCTACCCATTCCTGCTTTATATTTGATCAGCAGTAACAAAAAGCAAGGACATTTCAATTTTGCACTTTGAAAATTAGTAGTCCACTACAGGGATGTCATTGCATTCCATTAACATAAAGTAAGCTTAAAATATATTGGCAGTTTATGAAGTGCAGCTATTCATTAAGCCAATAATGTCACTTCAACTAGCATGCAGATATGGTCAAGCGGTTTAGTTGCTGTTCCACCACACGTTGGCCTGAATAGGACGTGTCACCTAAGAGATGTTAACCATGGTCTTTTACTACTCCTGTCAGGTTAGATAAGGCTACAGTGAGCACTTGATCACTAAAACTATAGAAGTGAAGACTGGGAAAATGTCCCCTGCTCTGATCAATTTTGATTTCTACTGTAACGTGAAGAAAGTCAGAATTTAGCATGAACAACATGAATCAATGGATCCATCCTACTATGAGCCGTTGGTACAGGCTGGTGGCAGAAGTATAATGGTGTTGGATATTTTTTCTTAGCACACGTTAAGCCTCTTAAAAATGTGTAAGTGTTGTTTGAATACCACAGCATACAAAAGAAAAAAATACAGACCTCATGCATCCCTTTTAAATGGTTTCTACTAGCTGAATTAGATAGATAGATAGATAGATAGATAAATAGATAGATAGATAGATAGATAGATAGATAGATAGATAGATAGATAGATAGATAGATAGATAGATAGATAGATAGATA
>JANRMT010062796.1:59250773-59314506 GCA_026402145.1 Polypterus bichir lapradei
ATAGATAGATAGATAGATAGATAGATAGATAGATAGATAGATAGATACTTTATTAATCCCAAGGGGATTTCTCAAAGCAAACATTAATATCAAGCTGCCTTCAGTTCACTAAAGTGGCCTTCACAGTCCCCAGAACTTAACCCAACAGAGCACATGTGAGATGTGGTGGAACAACACGTTCTGAGAATTAATGTGTGGCAAAAAATGTGGATACATGAGTCCGCATGGATTGTAATTTCTAAGGAATGTTTCCAGTGCATGTGTTGAAGAATTCCCCCTGTCTTCCCCAGTACCATATACTGTACTTGATATAATTAAAAAAAAATCACAGTTGTTATAGTTGAAATCCAGTCAGGTCACTTTCCTTGTGTATTTATATTGATATTTCTGTGGTGAAATAAACTTTTCTCTGAGTGCTTCCATTTTATCTAATACTGAAAAAATATGCATATCGGCATAGTGCGAAGAATTGGCATCTTGTCTAGGTTTGACCACTGGCCTTGTGTCCAGTGCTTCCAAAATAGGCTCCAGCTGTAGTGCCCCTTCAGTGGAATAAGGGGGATAGAAAAAATGAATAAACACACAGGGTAGAGAGTTCAGATAATCCAATAAACGATAAAACATGAGTAAAAGCGATGGAACATACACTATTTTACATTCAGGATATGTGTATTTCTTGTCATAGCACAAGATAAATGAACAACACAAGCTGCATGATATATCTGTCTTCTGCAGGGAGTATGCTCAATTTGGTATTATTGTTTTAATTTTTTTGTTTTACATTTGGAATAATGGTGACACCTTACTCAGGGTAACATAGTGGGTCAGTGGCAGGGACTGAACTGGCAGAGTTTGTGTATTACAGTTAAAGTCAGAAGCTACTAAAACACTAATGAAATGAATGGCTTTATCCTCTTGATCTAAAGGTATTGTTCCTGCTTGTCTTCTCCTTTTGACTAGCATGTTGTTGGGGGTCTTCTTGCAATCCTTCACAGTCGACTCACCAATAAATAATTTGCTATTTATTTTACATAGAAACTTTCACAAAGAATGTATTCCTTATTGTTCTATCTGGAAACATTATGCCAAAGTAGTTTTGAATGTTAGTAGATGTAGTTCTTTTTATCGATTTTAAACAGTTTAAGAAGTATTATTATTGTCAGTGACTTGGTGGTGCAGTGGTTTGTGCCTCACAGTTCTGGAGATCAGGCTTGAATTCTCAACCTGGCACCTGTTTGTAGGAAATTGGAACATTCTTCTTGTGTCTATGTACACTTTCTCTTTCAAGCATGCTTCCTAAAAGATGACCATTTTAGTTTGATTAATATGTCTAATGTGAACTGTTATAATTGAGTGTGGATGTGAGCTCTGGTAAATTAGCATCTGTGTTTGAGGTTGGCTCTTGCAACCCAGCACCATGCAATAGATAAAGCTGGTTTAGGAAATTGACTAATTATCGCTATTCTTTTTAGAAGACCCCAATGCCCAAACCATTTTCATAAATCAAGATGTAAAGATACATAAAATATACCTAACCTAAGGAAGAGCAAAGTAAACATTTAACTGGGAATAACAAGAAAAATCCTGATTTCTGATTAGACTCCCAGATTAAAGTTTCATTAGTTGACATCAAGTTAATGCTTTAACAAATAAAAAATAAACTTAAACTCTTAATATTGATGACAACATTTAACCATGCTTATGTGCATGTATCGGGCAGAAAAATGAGCAAGTTGCAGATTTTGTAATAAACCACAGAGTTTAGCTTGTTTCAGGCTGTCACAGCCTCAAATATTTTAATAATTTACTAATTTAACAGATTTGGCAGATCCCTTTACATTTAATAAATGATCTTTCAAATGAAGCTCTAATATAATAAGAAGGAGCTGTCTGTCATTTCCCAAGCTGAACTCCTATAAGCCATTGTAATCAGAGCAGATGCCCAAGCTGACTCACAGCTGGCTAATAACAGAGAGAGGGTAACCTTCACAGCTGGGATCTGAGCTGTGGGACGATATGGGATAAGGAGGGGAGGGGATCTGGGACAGGAGCCAGTCAAGCTGGATGGATGGGTCTGGGGTTGGGAGGCATGTAGGCCAAGCAGCCTGGGAGGGGGTGGAGTTGCAGTTTGGCAGATGGTGTGAATTGAGTTACTTTTGTTATATGGTTGAGGGGAGGGGCTCCTGCTAGCAAAACAAAGCTTGGCTGACTCAGGGAGGTGGCGGTATTGAAGGGGGTGTTTGATTTGAGAATTAGTGACAGATTGCTCATGTGCTGGATTATGACTTTTCTCGGGACCCTCCTACATTGTCATGTGAATGGAGCTTAAGTTGACAAAATGCAGCAACTACGTGATATTGCTCTAATGGTAATAATGTTTTACTATATGAATTTTCAGTTTATGAAAATTTCTAAATTGCGTCTAACACATACATATTAGGAAGCACATAATAATGCAGACATGACAAAAATCATAATATTCACAGAAAATTCTGATGATGGTTGAAACAGAGGCAAGAAAAGAAAATTATCAACCAAGAGTAGCCATGGACTATACCGCAGTGAAGGAGAAACTGCCATCTCCTTCATTGATTCTGGAATCAATGAAGAAGCAAGATGAATGATAACTATTGAGGAAATAGGAAAATGAAAAGATACTATTGCCCGACACGAATATTACAAACAAGATTTGTCATATCCTTTCGTTTTAAAATAATTAAGTGCACGAATGACGCAGACCTCCAGGTATTGATTGGTCCACCAGGCACATACATGAATGATCATAAAATAGATTTTGCAAGTAGGAAAACTGGGAAACCTTTTTTAAGCATGCCAGACAAACCAAAAAGTACAGGAGAAACAATAAGTTTCTAGTAATATACTAGAGTAATATACACTCTTTACATTACAAATATTTTTTCAGAGGTACCTCTAGCTGTGAAGTGTGATACAAAATATAATATGAACTGCCCTATAGCTTCCATCACCAGATGGTTGTCTTGTCCTTACATACCGTATGATTTTGGCTGTCTTTACAATGTTGATGACACCATTTATGTATGCCTTATATATTATTATCTTATTATCCTTCTATTCTAGAACCCCAATCAAGAGCTGAGTAGGAGTAAAGTCTATCCAAAAAGCATAGGGTGCAAGGCTGGAACCATCCATTAATGGGGTGCCATTCCTTTTCAGAGCACACTCATGCACACTCTCACAAATTATCAACAATAATTTACCTGCATATCTTTGAGACCATGAGGGAGCAGCAGGCGAAAGATGATGTGTACCAGAGAAGAAATGGCAAACTGCACAAATACAGTGACTGCACCAACTCCATCTCATGGAGCTGTCAAGAAATAGCACTCTTGTCATTGTGCCACCCATTATAGATAGATAGATAGATAGATAGATAGATAGATAGATAGATAGATAGATAGATACTTTATTAATCCCAAGGGGAAATTCACATACTCCAGCAGCAGCATACTGATAAAAAAATATTAAAGAGTGATAAAAATGCAGGTATAACAGTCTATAATCTTGTGTAGTGTTAACGTTTACCCCCCCGGGTGGAACTGAAGAGTCGCATAGTGTGGGGGAGGAATGATCTCCTCAGTCTGTCAGTGGAGCAGGATGGTGACAGCAGTCTGTAGCTGAAGCTGCTCCTCTGTCTGGAGATGATCCTGTTCAGTGGATGCAGTGGATTCTTCATGATTGACAGGAGCCTGCTCAGTGCCCGTCGCTCTGCCACGGATGTCAAACTGTCCAGTTCCATGCCTACATTATATCATGTTTGGATCTGAACATAGCACTTAAGTTTATAAAATCAAAGCCATCCATTCATTTTCTAGATGCACGGTTGTAATGAGTTGATAACAATATAATTTGAAATTACTTTGACTTTCCAATTATATATACTGTATTGTACATGTTTAAAATGTGGGGAGAAAGAGTATCAGGGCAGTCCTCTTTAACAGATGAAGCAGACATGTAAACAACACATAGAAGTCACTAAGGGTTGAGTGCTCTAAAAGTGCCGCCACGTCAATCTGTCATTGTTACAATGTAGACATTATATGGAATTATTAAAGAGCTGTATCAGAATGTTTTTGTAAAGGGAAAATGGTCTGAGGTAATTTCCATGCTGCAAAGGAAAGAACTTAAGAGACACAACTTTTCAGTTGTATAACTTTCATCAGATGTTTGAAGGCTATAGAGCCGAAAGTATATAAGACATTGTCTTTGACTCTCTATTCATTGCAAGAACTGGCTTTCACCTTACAAAATAAACTAATTGATGTTCATTTTTCTTTATGTGTATGTGGGTGTATGTACAGCATGTACTATAACTGTATATACGAAGCATATGAACTTGTCCTTCTCCATGAATAAGTGAGGTCTGTAACAAGGATGCCGTTGGCAGCTATCAGTTCACAGCATTTTACAATGTTGTTTTTTTGTTGTTGGGCATATTTAAAATGGCTTATGTGAAACTAAAAAATTGGCTGCTATGCCTAACTGTTTACTTTCAATTATTTTTGATTAAAATACTGATTTCTGTTCTCTTTTTCAGTCGCTGTTGTGAGAAAAAGAGTTGTGGCAATCGCAATGAGACACCATCAGACCCAGTGATCATTGACCGGTAGGATGTGCTATTTTCTATTTATACAGCTATTACACTTTGGGCAAATTGTAGGGTTTGTAAAGGCAGTAATTACTGATGTATTGTTGTGAAAAAAGGGAAATGTACTTGACAGTTTGATGATTGGATAGCCTTGCATATTTCCAACTTTTACAAATGACTATGTGGGATGATCATTGCTGATAACTCAAAGTCCAGCAAAGAAATGTTTGAGAATGGACATGCAGTATTTGCTTTCTTTTGTAAGCTTAGGCCAGAGGCAACAGGCTGAAGTCTTTTGAAGTTCCTGTATGGTTTATTGAAGTTTGTGTGTGTGTTGTTATGTTATCTCTGCTGCATATTTCAGTGGTTTTAATATGTGCTAGTGTTTGGATCAGGCTTTGATTTTACACATTAGAACAGTCCAGTAAGCACATGTCTGTGAGACTAGCACTTACAACTGAGTTTAAGGAATATTTATATGTGATTGGTATAAACCTATCCTGGAGGGATTACACTTACAGTGTCCTTTTGAAAGAAATGTAATTTTCTAAATGAGTGGTGCATACTCTGAATACAGTATACCCTTCAAAAGAGGTGAAGAGACATCTGTTTTCTATACTCTTTTAATCCCACTGATACTTGACAAGTCCAGTTATTGTACAAGATCTGTACCGCTCTAAATACATAAACATCTTACAATCTCAAATTAGTCATGCCAGCAATGTCAGATAAAGAAGCTACTGTGTCCACAAGGTATGGCCCAATGCAGTAGTTAGCACAGCTGCCTCACAGTTCCTGGCTCTGTTCAGCTTGCAGGCTGTCCCTGTGTGCTTTCTCCAAATGCTCTGGGATGAGGATGGAAACCTAAAGATTTATATGTTAGTTAATTGACAACTCTACTTTTAGATGGTTCATATAAGTTTCATTCTTGGAGAGTGTGTACAATGTGTATTTGGCAATGTATTGGCGTGCTGTCCAATCTCTAACTCTTAGTTACCCTGTAAAGGAAAAAAGTTGACAATGTATTCATCAGCTCCATCTTGACCAGTCCATACTTGGCGATGGGTCAGTTATTTTTTGCTCTGATTTCATAAATGATCTCATTCTGAAGAGCGTGGAAACTGTCTATGGAAGAGGTGCAGGTTTACAGAAGAGGCATATGTGAATATATCGAAATTTACATTAAAACCAGGGCAATTAAACCTTTCAGTAAGAGAGCTGGGGGCTGAGAGGATCTTGAAATACCTCAAATATGTAATGTGGACACTGGGAGAACATTTTCACTTGATACAGAAGGAGTTCAAGTCTTTTCACTGAATAAAAACAAAAAAAGGAAAAACAAAAACACTCAATAAAAACATCCAAGATGTATAAAAAAACGAAATACTTTTGGTTAAAAGCAACTGAAATGTTTTACTGATTCAATGGATTTGTATAATTTTGGAGATTTTATGCAGTTTTCAGGAATTTTTGGAGAGTTGAGGAACTACAGCAGAGCAGAATGCATTTATGTAAATTATAACTGGGTTTTGTGAACAAGGTTTGCTTAAAATCTTACTAGCTCATTGACATTGGGACACAGTGTCCTGTGCTGATCAAATGCAGGGATTTTTCTGGGTTCTTTAGAATGATATAATGGTAGAATTCTATTTGAAGAAACCTGGCCTCTACATTAGTAACATGGAAGATGCTGTCTCTGAAATACATTCAGGTGGGTCTCCCTATATTTTGCCATAAAACAAAAACTTATGACTTGCACATTGCTCTCAAAATGTTATGGTAAAAATATAAAATTGGATCTTTCTAGTTTAATTCTGAATAGGTATTATTCTGTTAAATATAAATTTATGAACAATGTTGCACTTCCTCTCTCTGACACACTGATACTCAGGAATTTCAGCTAACAAATCATTCAGTAGAAGTGTGTCAAGAAACACTACTGGGGGCTCCTTTATACCAACAGCAATACGTCTGCATCATGCTTCACTGTGACTGTAACAGCCAAGTTTTTATTTTGTTTTATTTTTCGCCCTTTTTAGTCATTCTGGTGTGTGTTCAGGCTATAGTGTGTATGTAAGCATCATGGAGCGAAACCAAAATCCTGCGGCACCTACAGTAGCATTCTGGTTGCATGGCCATCCCCCTCCTCTAGATGCCAGCCAGGCATCAGAGAGAAAAAGAGAGAGAGAGAGAGAATGTATACATATATGTATATAAATGAATATATATACAGTATGTATATATATTTTATTTACAGGACTTCTGTAAAAACTAAAATAAAGTTCTATCTAATCTAATTTAACATCTAGACACCCTTTTCTATTGTTATTTTACTTGCATTTTTGTTGGCTTCATTGAATTTGTTCTTGCTTTTCTTGTTGGAGTCAGTAACCAGTAGAGCAGATTATCTGCCCAAGCTTTGCCTTTGGAGTAAGTCTATCTAATCTAGTCTAATCAAACTAGTCTAATTATGAGGAAATGGCATCACTGACCATTTAGTCATAATGGTACTTTAGTATTCTGCACATAGGGCTGAATGAGTTGTTGTCGCAGGTTTGTTTGTTTGAATATAAACATGTGACAGTTTCATATTACTCTTCACCTTCAGTAGCACACTTCACAATGGGAGAAATTCAATCTATTAACATTCGATATATTATCCAATTGCGTTGTTAATTTTGCACTAGCCTGTTCAGCAGTTATTTCTACTGATTATCAGATCATTTCCGTTAACTCTAAAGATCAAATGTACGAATGAGAGCGGTTACATCCCTGACTTCATATTAGCTGGTTACTCTTAAGTACATATCAAATGAATCATATACTAAAGAATCGGGACCTGCAGGTGGCTCAGGAAAAGTTGTCTGAGTGGAATGGAAACACTGAAGGTTATGACATGTTTGAGCACATCTCCTGGAGCGGAAAATAAAGTGAAGGATCAGAAAATTTCAAGTGTCTACAGAGTAAACTGTGATTCGTTGCTTCCATTATGTTTCCGGGAGAGCAATACAAAATCAACCTTTCAGGGAACAACAAAATATTAAACAGTAGATTACTGCTTATAAGATATCTCCTGAAGAACCACACAGCATCAGCCAGTAATAATGTGTCACATTTTTCTGGAGAAAATTTAAACCAGTGGTCTAATACCTGTACCATGTCTCTCAGAGAGAAATGTAAAGTCGCCCGTGGCATTTGGAGTCTCTTAGGAAGAAACCAAAGTTCATTTTGTGATGCATGTGGAGTGCAACTCTCACGGCTCCATTACAGCAAATAATACAAGATCAGGGAACATTCTCTTCTGTGGAGAATATTTCCTAAAGAGAAGTTCAAGATGAGTAGGTGGCCATGTGTTTGTAGCATGTTTGTTTCAAATGAACAGAAGATCATCAAAAAACGCTTGTTCCCACTCAATGCCCAGCACATAAACTCAATAGAATTTTTGGGTTGACAGTAAGGAGACTAAAGTACTGAATTACTTTGAAAATGTCAAGCAGTCTCTACTTTGCCTCCACTGTAAATCCTCTCTGCTGAAATTTCCCTCAATGCTTAATCTGTCATTGTAGGTCTTTTTAAAGGTGTTGTCAACTTCACGTATCTTCCTTTCTGCCTTCATTTTTTAAATAGTCTTGTTTTCTTTCTTTGTCTACCTGGTCAGCATGTTTCTTAGAACAAGTCAAAGTTCCCCACCCCTGCTCACCCACCCCCTTCCCCACTGAACTCCATTGTAGAGCCTGGCTGGCTTGCTGACAGTATGTCTCAGAGGATCCCTCAAGATAGTTTTCTTTAAACATAAAAAAGAGATGGTTTTGTTTTTCTGGTTTCCCAGAATTCCTGAACACAGATGTTTTTGCCATTTTTAAAATAACTTTCCCAACCCCCAAACCTCACCATTTCAGTACAAATGCAAACAAGTACATTTGAGACAGTGACTGAAAAGGTTTTTATTTAATCATGGGATCACTCAGAGTGGCGCTTGCAAACAGAGGGCATTCTTCCAGTCAACAGCAGGCAGAGTGCATTGCCCCACGTTTAAACAACATTTTCCAAAACAATTAGCCTCAATGGCGCATCTCTTACTGGATTTTGTGTTTTTGTTACTCTGGGGATATGGCAGGACTTTAGATTGGAAAGCAATTTGTATAGGCAGTCAAGGAAATATTGGGATTTAGAGGAATAAATAGGTACATTGTTAAGGTTCCGAGTTGTTTGAATTTTCTTTTTTTTCTTATGAAAACAGTGGTGCTACTGATTAAAATGCCAAATTACTGTTGCACCAGTGTTGTCCTCACAATTAGGTGAACGAGTACCCATCTTCTTCATGATGAGGAGTGACGCTGCATGTGTGTGAGTGTGTGTTAAAATACAGCATCAGATCAGCGCACACTCCCTGTATGACTGTGTGCATGTACTGTACATGTGTGCTTTTATGCAACACGTTATGTGTCTGCACATTTGTACATGTACACTGCTGTATGTGCTTTTATATAACTTTATAAATTTGTATAAGAGTGTGTGCATGTACAATAGCCTAATTGAGTCTGCTGGTGTGTTGACCTGTGCCTGTATTCCCCTGTAAATAAAAATCAGACCTTGTATACTAATGTTTGAAGTTCTGTGCAACTGTGCTATGTGTGTATTTGTGTGTTTATGAAAAACAGTGGTGTGTTTTTTCGGGCCTGCATGTGTGCCACTCTGTGCCTGTGTGTGTACAAGTATGACATGTGAGTCTATAGAAGTTTATATGTATTTGAGCCAGTATTGTATGTGCATCCCAGCTTTATAGTGAGTCTATTTAAATCTCTGTATGATTATGTTTAGCATGAAAAACAATAGACAAACATTCTGAATAATGGAGATACCTAAGAGAATGAATGTCAAAACACTAGAAAAAGACGCAACACCAAAAGACAGTCACTAAACATGGAAATCAACATCAAGGACAGGAAAGAGTCAGAAACACCAAAAAGACCATGAACAATAACATGCAGAGATTTCTTTGAGTTATTTACAAACTCTGGCGAAACGTGGCCACCAGTGTTCACCTTTAAAGCTGTTGCCTTCACAACATCACATGTTGCAATCTTTGCAACCACACCTCTGGCAGCCGGGAACCACATCTTGTGGCACTCGTGAAAAGCAACATGCCATCAGGAAAAGATGCAATAAATAACTAACCATTAGAAAGCGACTTCAAGTGAAAAAATAGTATTAAAATTGGGTTCTCCAAACACAAAGCCTATGACCAGGTACAAAATATGATCAATTAAACTCTAATAAGTGAGTAAAAAAAAAACTTAAATGGAAAATTAACACATATAAATGTGTAATTAGGCTTGTATGTTACTGGATGTCTGTATATAACTTTGGGTATGTGAGTATCTATTTCTATATCTACTGTATGAATATATAGATGTAAAGGTAAATGAGCATTGCTGGGTGGTTGCATGCACTCTAGGTGTGTCACTGCATACTTCAGTAAACCTTTATGTGCTAATATTTTACCTTTACAGGTCAATCCATAGGGTGGTGCAGTGGTAGCGCTGCTGCCTCGCAGTTTGGAGGCCCGGGTTCGCTTCCCAGGTCCACCCTGCGTGGAGTTTGCATGTTCTCCTCGTGTCTGCATGGGTTTCCTCCCACAGTCCAAAGACATGCAGGTTAGGTGGATTGGTGATTCTAAATTGGCCCTAGTGCTTGGTGTTTGTGTGTGTCCTGCGGTGGGTTGGCACCCTGCCCAGGATTGGTTCCTGCCTTGTACCCTGTGTTGGCTGGGAGTGGCTCCAGCTCACCCCTGTGACCCTGTGTTTGGATTCAGCGGGTTGGAAAATGGATGGATGGATGGAGGTCAATCCACCCATTTTTTAGCTCACCCATTTCAGTATTACAGCATTGGGCACAAGAAAAAAACCAACCCTGGATAGGGTGGCAATCCATAGCAGGGCACATTATCCACATACGCACATACTCAATCACACAGGGTCATTTTAGAGAGGCCAATTAACCTAACATGCAGGTATTTGAGATGTGGGTTGACAAATAGAGTTCCTAGAGAGAAACACACATGAAAACTGGGAGAACATGCACGCTCAACATGCAGCTCTCTGGGCCCAGGGTTTGACCCCACCAAATACCTCTTTTTGTTAGCATATGATTAACAGTATCTTTGTGATCTTATTAACAGTTAAATGTCCACTTAGGTGATAGTCTGTTAAGCAGCTTGAAAGGATTTTCATCACTGAAAGTTGGACAAATGCATCAATGCTGAGTCAATGTGGTCTGTCCTTATTGTCAGAATGAAGATGGTAATGTCAGATATTTGTGGTGTTTGGTGACAGTGTGCTTCTGGATGTTTAGGTCTATTCCCTGTTATACACCCTGTATTCCCTGTATTGTCAGAAATTTCCTTTATTACTTAATGACAATGACGTCCATTTAAAGATTGTTTTTGAAGTTCCCATATAAAGAAGAACTATACATACTGTTTATGTTATAAGTACTGTTTGAAATATATATATATATATTTTTTTTTAATTTACAAATAGTTGATTACTTTCTGCGTTTTGACCTTTTTCATTCACTGTGTGGATACCTAAGTGCACTTCTTTCATTAGAAAAGAGGATATTTAAATATTTTCTTCTTTTGTAAATATTGTCCCAGTTTCCTTACATCTATTCAACCTTCCGCCCAGGACATGACAGTTTGAATGTGGATTTTATAGGGTACTTCATATTTGTCCCGACAGAAATGTGGGGTCTTATTGTACTGGTACTCTTGAATGGATTGTTTTTGCTTGTTGCTGTGTAATTGAAAGCATAATAAATTTTAATTCAAAAGAAAGTGAAGGCTTTGCAGTGACTTCTGCCTGTTTTCTTTGAGTCGCACCCTGAGGGTTAGATGTGCTTTATATGCCTATATGTGTTGGTGGGGGTGTAACGATGGACCCAAGTGGAGACGTGGAGGGGGGAGTATGACCCCTATCCTGACCTTTCCCTGGTAGCTTCTTGCTACCTAAATAATTCATGTTATTGATGTTGGTCCTCGCGAAGCCATTTGTTTCCTGAGCAGCAGTAATCAGGAGTCTCATTTGGAGCTGCTCTGACACCTGTTCTCCAATTAACATCCCGTGAGCCGAAGCCCCGGCCGCCCCTTATACTCATCTCATATTGAAGTAATTAGGTAGGTCTGTTACAGCACATTAGGGATGTAAACGGAATAATTCTCAGACTATTGTGCAGCCCTTTTACTCTGAAAGTAAAGTGGGTCTTGGATTTGAATCTTGTTTGTTTACTTCTTTTGGGGGATGGGAGTAAAAATGTTAATCCCAGATTAGAATGCAAATGATTTTAGGAGAATGAGATAAATAAATAAATGAGTGTAAGGTTAATCACCCTGGCTGGCTTACATCTCTAAGGCAATGTGAATATTGGTCATGTTAATGAGTAATTAGCAAAATTCTTATGCTTTGAGCCTAACTCTATAAAAGACATACCACCAGAATCGAATATACCATGTCCAAAAGTTTCCCATTACAAATATATTTTGTTTAATAGGACAAGACAAACAGCCTGGTCAAACTTCATATGACTAAGGAGCACCTTTAATGATTAAAAAGCAAAATAAATAAATAAATTCCACAGAAAATTTGGCAGGCTTAGAGAAATTGTGAAGCTGAGGATTCCTAGTGGTGTGCTTTCAGAAGCATCATAATAACTTTCCAGGTCTCTTTTTGCTCCCTTGAGCTCAATCTGAGCATGCTGGCACCTATTGCTACATTACCACTTGTACTGCTGAGCCTGCAGGACTGCCAATGGCGGAGGCAGGGATTGCGCTTTAGCTGCTATTTTTCAAGGCAAAGCTGACTTAAGGTAATAAGTAGGATGTGCTTACAGTTACATAATGAACACGATTAAGAAAAAACATGCTGTCTTTAATTGAATCCTATATGCTATTTAGCAGTAATATTTTCTTCATCAAGATGAAAGATGCATGTAAGGATATTTGCTTGAAAGTAACATAATAAGTGAAGAAAGTGAAAATGAAGATCACAACCCTGAATGCCTCTGACTAGATATTCCAAGTGTAGGAGTTACTATGTGTAGTACCTTCAGTTTTGCCAGCCTATCCATGGTGAGAAAATTGAACACGGACCATCTCATATCAGAAGGTAGGTTGAACTGTCTGTCTCAGTTATAGAAGTTACAGCATTTCCTTGGATCACCATGGCAAACTCATTTTTAGGAAGGAAATTCCTATTTAATTTAGTCACAGCTCTCACTCAGTTAAAGCCAGTATCTGAGCAGTAAGTGAAATTCAATATGAAATATCTCATAGCCCAAATTCTTTAACACTAAGTATCTTAATGCACAATGGAAATAAAAGGGACACATTTCACAACTTTGAATCAGTCAGACTGGAAAGATACTGTAAAGATTAGTTTCACTTTAGTCCACCAGGCAAAGTAAGAAAACAGCATATAAAATAGATATGGACAGCAGCAATCAGGCCAGACTGAACACCTCAGGTTTAGGTATTATAGTATCCAAAAGTCTCATAATAGCCAAACATTTCTTACTAGGAAAAAATTTGCCATGATAATTTTATTTTGGTGAACAATCCAGGTAAATTACCACTTTCAGTAAGTGGAAGAGGGTCAAAAGTTGTAAGAGGATTTAGTAATGTGTGTAATGTAATACTTGTACACAACATTTCATTTATGTAAAGCAAAAACATTCTCAAATATGTATGTATTTCCATTTGAACGTCAAATGGAAAAATGCGATTATCTCGAAAATTGGTCGTTTTTCAAAATAATGCAAAGGGATAAAAAATGCTTAGAATGTGGTGCTTTACCATACTATGATGTGAAATTATCCAATTATTTATATTTTTGGGGAAAATCATCAGGTAACGTACTACTTCCAGTTGGTGGAAATAGCTCAGAAGTTGATGGAAATGTACGTTTTGTACCTAATACTTGTATGCAAAATTTGGTTGACCTAAGTGAAAGCGTACTCCAGTTATCTCATTTATATAGCATATACACACACAGACAGACACACAGACATAATTCCAAAAATCGTATTTCCAGACTCAGGGAGGTCGAAAACATCGAGATTCATTAAAATCTCCAAAATCAAATTTTTGGGCGATTCCAATAGTTCCCTATACTTTGTATACGAGAAAGTAAAAAAATACATGAGATATTTGATCTGACCTGGTTTTGTAAGATAAATTAACAAGAAAACTTCTGACAGCCTTGATATACTGCACAAATTTCTGTATCCATGAGCTTCACTTTGAACAATCTATGTATAGTGAGTGTGCTACATACAGTGTGAAACATATAAGTGACTAGGGCAGACTGGCTATCTATTGGAAATACTGTATCTTGTGACAGATAGGAGTGCTATAACCAGGTGAGTTAGCATTCTAAATAAAAATTATTTTATTAAGGAACAATAATGGTTTATACAACAGGGTATACTGTATAACAGAAAGACAGAACATTAGGGAATATAAAACCAAACAACAAACAACATGCCCCATGAGTCTAATTATACACAAAAATGCCTTTAAATAGCATTACAGTGTTCTTCTTCTTACCTTCAAATGTTCCCCTTCTCACCTCTAAATGTTTTTCTTCTCACCTCCAAATGTTACCTTCTATCTTTGACCTCCTTTTACTACTTCACACCAGACAATCATTGGCACTGGCTTCCTCCTGACTCCATGCTCCGCGTGAAGCCTGGTCTGGAAGCAGTTCTGCTGCTATACTTCGTACCTTTGTAACACTTTTGGGTCAGCCAAAGGTCCACAACAGCAATGAGGCCAATTCCCTGCAATTATCTCCCATGTCCCCAAACAGTGCTGCCACTGAGATTACCAATGGCGACTTCAACTCTGTGGAAGTCTGAATTATAAGCACAGTATATCATAGATGCCCTCTATGAGCTAGGATACTGAACTAGAATGCCAACCCAGTGGTTTCTTGTCTGGGATCTTGAATTGCTTGCAGTTTGCCCTGCCAACCAAGTGTCTTTTATAACCTCTCTTGTCATCTTTAGCATGATCACAGCACAGTTCTAAAATTTTCAGAGAGGTACCCAACACTTAAATCACACCTTTTATTTAGTCATACCGTCATTCTAGATACAGTTACTTCAGTAACTTGGTTCCTCTTGTTTTGCCACAGTCCATCCATAATTGAAACTCTGTATAGCATGCTCAGTTGCATTTAGCCATCATACTATTCTTCATATTTAAAAATAAAATACAGTTAAAATAGAACATTAAAAATCATGTGCTGTATACTTATACACACATATCTATGAATGTAGACTTGTGATTTTAAATAGATTACACAAGGTAAGTTGGTAGAGAAAAAAATAATGTCTAGTTTGTTGAGCTCCCGGAGAAAAATAAATCCATGAACCTAATACCTCTTTGGACAATCTACAATATACATGCATATCATTTCAATGGATTTAAACTTAGTCTTCTCTTGGGTCTTTTACCTTTTACCTTTGCCTCCAATCCAGTCAGAGGTCTTTTGAACTTAGGAGAGGGTCTGTTAGCCAAAATAATAGTGATGTCAGCAGCCACCAAACAACCTTGATAAAAAATGTTTATGTTTCTTCTCCTGTTCATTCCCATTTCTCAATTCCTCTTTCTTAGGGCATGGTATAACATTTTGATTCATTTCAAAAGTAGATCCTAGATAGCACACAAAAATATATTAGTATCAAAGATAACACTGAAATTCCATGTGCATTGAGTCAGCATAAAATCTGAATTAAGAGCTGACTTAAGTGTTGTCTTGCTATTTGCAGATTTTCCTCCCACTAACGGGACTTTATGGCATCTGAGTTTAAAACCAAGTAATTTCAACTCATTTACTGTTCATTGAAGCAGTTAATTAATGACACAATATAATAAAGACCAGTTTTTATTGATGATTACTCATGGGTGTCAGCATATACAAACAAAATAATTTTTCAAAAGAATGTGTGAAGTTTGTACATCCTTTGCTTTTTGGTGTTGGTTTTCTTCTTGGTACTCTGGTTTATATAGCGCTCTCCATAATGTTTGGGAGAAATCCACATTTTTTTCTTTATTTACCACTCTTCTCCACAGTTTAAAATTACAAATTAAACCATTCAGACATAATTAAAGTGCACATTACAAACTTTCATTCAAGGGTATTTGTTTATGTTTTGGTCACACTATCTAGAAATAACAACACTTTTTATACATGTCCGCAGTCAAAAGAGACCAAGCAAAAATGTCTTTTCACTGTACTGATTTGTTTTCCTTAATTAAACTAGAAAGATGTTTGAGTTGTTTTTTTTAAGATATTAGTGTTACCACATCACAGAAAGTATGTGTGATAGCATTACATAAATCATAAGCTGGCAATGGGCATTGTTGGCATTAACAAATGGCAGCATCCATATACAATGAAGAAGGACAAGAAAAGGTTAAAATATGTTCCAAAATCCAAATAATGACAACTGCCTTTTCTGGGATACATTTATGCCTTGCACTTGATGAGCTTAGGATAGAGTCAGAACTTAACTTCATAATGGGCTATGATAAATAAATCAATATACTTCCAAATGATATCTCCTAAAAAAGACATATAGAAACAAAATAGAACCTTCAGAGATGCCATCACACGTGGAAACTTTCACACAATGAGTTCTCTGGCTCACCTAATATAGGTTTAGCCAATTAGATACAAAAGATCTTTTGTCCCCAGAGCCATTAGACTCTTTAACTCTTCTCAAACAGGGTGGGAGAAGGTAGAGTTCAGGGCTGGCTGCTCCTTCTTTGCTCATTAGTTACATTAACTATGCATTAGGTCCAGTATGTCACTACTGCATAACTTTTTTTTTTTTTATAATGTGTCACTTTATGTTGGATTATGTGAATTTCCCCTAGGGATTAATAAAGTATCTCTCTATCTATCTGTCTATCTTTAAACATTACCCTATCAGCATATGCTATGTCACTTTATTTTAGTTTTACTTTATATTTTATCACTTTAGTGTATGTCACGTTAATTATTATGTGCTACCTGCCACTTTGGTATTTGCACAACTCCCACTGCACTGGCATTATTGTATGCACCATCTGCATTGCCTATATTGAACTGTAAGATTACAACCCCAGTGTACTTACTTAATGTTATTTATGTAGTGTGTACTTAAATGTTTGTACCTAACTTGGTATAATCATTGGCTACTGATACTGAAAAAGATTAAAATTAATGACCTACTGTTGAATAAACAAGCAGCAGCAAACAGGACTGAGTACAACTACACAAAAGACCTAAATGACTAATGTAGGCAATAAAAAACCAAAAACATCCAAACTTTAAATGATCAAACATCATATAGAGTACTGTATAGGCATACAGTAAACATCATATAGAAATACTAACAGTAGGATGAAAACAATAAATCAAAATACATATTGCCAGTTATCAGAGCACTTTAATCTAATGCTATACTGGGTGAATTCATCCTTATGGTTTATTAATGGCATCAGTCAGTTGATTATATGAGACGTCTCTGCCTAGCATGAAGGCATTGGGAGCTGCAGCCTACTGTGGGAACAATGGGCTTAAAATAAATGTATAGGAGTGTTAGGAGGGGGCTGACAACAAACCTGTACAGCTAAACATTTGATTAAATGTCACCATTTCAGGATACAAAAATGCCCTTTTTTGTCATGTAACAAAAGTGCCTGACTCATGCTACTAAAGTTCCCTAAAAGTTACAAATGTGCCCTATGCCAAATCACAAAAGTTCCCTACTAAAGTTGCAAATGTGCACTACAGGCTACAAATGTGCCCTTTTTAGGTCACAAAAAAGTCCTAACATCTATATATCTATCTATCTTACCACCGAACCTAAAGTCAAGAATAATATCTTATGCTTAAATAACTATTTACTATTGTTGTTAATAGAGATGATCAAACATTTATTTTAAATAAATTACATAGGAATGATGAAATACAATAAGGATTAAGAATTAAATCATTTGAATATGCAATAAAAAGGCTAATTAATATTTTAATCAATTTAGCCTAAATGTTTTAAATATCAAAGTCTTGTAAAGCAGAATTCCTTAAATATCAACCAGTATTAGATTTCAGGAAACAAACTGTACATAAACAACAAAAAGGAAGAAATAAATACTTATCTAACAAATCCTCAAAATTCCTCAATCAGAACTAGAGAAGAAAACAAAATGTATGAAGCAAACAATAAAAACATGTTAAAATAAAACCTTGCTAAACAATCTGAACATTCCTTGAATATGTTCCTGGCAGCATGGGGTTGCAGTGATTAGTGCTGCTGCCTCATGGATCCAAAGCTCTGCGCGTAAATCCCATACCTTGGACATTTTCTATGGGGAGCTCACTTGTTTCCTACACTTCTGTGTGGCTTATCCTCTGGGTACTTTGGTGTCCTAAAAGATGTACAGAATAACTTAATTAGGGAATTTACTTCCTGTGCATGTGACTAACCTTTGATGGCTTGGTGTCCTGTCCAGGGCTGATTCCTACCTTATGCCCTATGCTGCTGGAATGTTATGTTATATTATTTTCTAGAATAAAACATTGTAAGAAGCTACAGGCAAATAATGATAAATGCTTGACCAATGCTAAGACATATTGCTACCCTTATATTTTAGTACACCCCCATCCTTTGGGAATTGAAGGTACATTTGAAACCTGTATAATGTTTAGGAATATTTGGGTCTAAACTTGATTTCTTTAACAAAGGTCTAACAATGAAACAATTAATGCTTAACACTTAGGAGAAACAGAGAATGCTGGCTAATAATGATGTCTTAATATTATTCACCATGGCAACTGCAAATACCATAAATGGGCTTATCCTGTAATTTAGTTTTAATTTTGTCTAAATGGTAGATTTCTGATTTAATTTCTTGCTCTCTTATTATTTTACAGCAGTTCAAAATACTGAACAGGGAAGATTGACCATTTCAGTTATTATAACTCAGACATATCTCAATCCTCATTAACTCACTCTGGCTAATTCGGGTTGTTGGAAATAATAATACATCTTTTTGAACTGTATAGAAAGCTCCATACAAAATGACTTAAAGCACTGAGACAGACTGGAACTCAGTCTTGGCTCAGTCAAAATAAATGTCATATTTAAAGAGACAAAATTAAGCATGTTAGGATACATAGCAGTTCCTGGGTTTCAAACTCTTTGAAAAACAGCCCTTTCTAAAGTGTCTTCTAAAAATTCACCTAGTGACAGAGTCCTGGTCTATGCCAGATAGAAGTGGGCTATTTGGTGTGGTCCCACTATTGCTGTAGATATTGTATTTAACCTTTTTAATGTCAGCATCCACCAGAATGTGCTTCGAAGATAGTAGTACAGTGTACATATTTTTTCTAGTAAAGGTTACTGGCACTGGGTAACAGCAAGATGTCTCAGTGACCAGCTGCTTCACCAATGAACAAATCATTAGGAAATTTCTGCACACTTTAAGGTATATTTCTTCACCATAAGATAATGAATGACTTGGCTTAGGCAACATCCCATCATGACTGACCTGCTAGACAGATGAAGCATCTCTAGTCTCCAAAAGCAAATTGGACCAGAGCACAAACAGCTTGCCGGTCAGCATATTTGCCATCTTTAAGAGAAGAAAAGCTCCTCGCTTAAAATGCAGGTATTGATTTTTGATCCAGAGGGACAGGAACAGCGATGGTTCTGCAAAAATACACAATTCATGAGGGACATCATTGCAAGCGCTAAGCTGCTTCCTTATTAGCAAAGCTTTATCTCTCAGAGAGTTTCCTCGGCCCACATAAGCTCAGGGCCATCACTTTTCAAATTAGCATTGGTACCTGAATTAAACAATGAAAGGCCCCAGCAGCCTCGGACAGGCACTTCATGAATGTGTAAGACACATATAACCTTGGGATCACTTTTAAAAATGATGTTTTATTCCTAAAATCCCATAAGGAAGTACCTTACAGGAAAAAAAAAACTCAAAATATTGTGCATTGTAAATTTCACAAAAAGAACAATTGACCTAAGTGTTCCATTAGTTTGAATGATGTGAAATGTACATAAAACCATTTTAAGATAAAATAAGTGAAGGCTCATTTTGACAAAGGTATATGTCCATTTCCAAGTATTTTGAAAGAATTGCTTCATGTTCTTAAATATAATTGAGACAATTGCAACCTTTACTCATAATCGTGTGTGTGAATTGCACACACATTATGAAAGTGATCTAGTTTGAATGTATTTGCAAAGTAAATTCAGACTCTTTATTCCATTCATGTTTCCTGAAACCACGTCATCTTTTTCTACAGGTAATGTCACAAATAGGTAGGGCATATTGTAGCAACAGCACCAGCCACAAATCAGAAAAACAGCCCAGACAGAGATCCAGTGCATTATAATATAGTTGGGCTTTCAGTAGCCAATTTGAAAACAGCAGTTAGGTTAACCTGCATATCCTTAGGGCAACTTCAGGAAACCTCATTTATACCAAAGCATATATAAAATGGAACATTACATTCACATTTCAGCCTCAAAGAATCTGAAAGGTTTTAAAAAGTAGCAAATCTTTAAGGTTAATATTTATGATTTTGAATTTAACAAATTCTAAATGAAAGTATTTGACTTTGCATTAAGAAATTCTTAAGGAATTGTTTTTTCCCTTAGAATAAACTGTATGTATTGGAAATGCAATAAAAAGTTACATTCAAACTGTGAAATTGTTATAGAAACTTATAAGAATGGCATATAACAGGGACCTTCACTTCTTCACTTGAACAGATTTATGGGCACTGTGTATCCAGTTCTAATGGCTAAATACATTCATCAGCACTTCCTTGGAGATCTCAAGCATTAAAGTACCACAATAGTATCACTATTTTCAGTTTCCTCCTGTTTTTGCCTTACTTTTCATTATTTATGAATACTGAAACATACAGGGACTGCTGCTTGGGTGGGATGAAATAACCAAAAAAGTACAATTCACGATTTTTCCAGCAATGTTTAGTTGCGTGCTTCATTCACATAAACTTAGCAAGTTGAAGGCAGTCACATCGTGTTCCTTTATCTGTCAGTCATGTAGTCTAAAATCCCAAGTCACCAGTCAGTGACTTAAAAGAAAGCAAGCAAAACCAGTCAGACTAGCTTTGATTTTCTAGGAAGTCATAGGGCAAGCTTGTGTGTGTGTGTGTGTGTGTGCGTGTGTGTGTGTATGACAGTTGACAAAGAATGTTCACTTACTTTTAACTACAAAGCATACTGTATAATGCAGCTACACAGAATAAGGAGCATGGCTCTTTTGGACCTGGCAAACAGAAGATAGATTGATCTGTCTAATGTCTCATGTTTGGCATACCACGAAAGAATAGAAAAAAGAAAAAAGGGATGAGATTGTGGCTGAAGTTGGCATACCTGGAAAGCATTCATAAAGGCATAGGTGCTGTCGTTCCATACAACATGGAAAGCTTGCAATACTTTGGAAATGTGAAACTGTGTTGAAAAATTATCCCAAATTCATTTATTTTGTTATTCCTTGAACTTTATAGTCATGTAATCTGCAATCCCAAAGCAATGAGATCTAATAACTGTAGCTGTCAGGTTTAACATCCGCTCCATGGGGTCAGTGGAAACTTGATCTGCCACACTTTTCCCCAGCTCTATGAGCCTGAAGCTCCACCAGTGTTTGCACCCGGGCTAATGGACCTTCGCATATGAAGAAGCGGTGGGGGAGCTGCAGAGATGTCATTCTCTTAGGTGTCTCCATCCCTTTACTGATGCTGGAAATGGCACTCCAGATTACAGATCTGAGCACCGAGACTCTGCAGCATCTTCTGTAAAGAGCCAACCAGGTTTATTTTAGGTCTCCAATGCACTCAGCACTCTACTGAGTCAGACTGTTGGTCTTCTCTGTATCCCACTTCAAACACCAATGAAGCATTGGCACTGAGCCCTGAAATGGATGGATTCTTTGCTCTTTATATGGCTCTTTGAGGTGGCTTGCTATCTTTAAAAGGACTGCTTGTTTTTTGCTGCACTAGTTGGAAAAGTGTGAGCAACTGTGCAGCTTTGCAATTTTCATTGGTGCTCCTGGTATTGATGATGTAATGCCAGCTTATTCTTTTGGTGTCTCATCCCTGGCTGTTGTAACTTGTCCAGTGCCATTGCAATATCAGTTTTGGTTCTCTGAAAGTGATTTTGATCATTTCTAGTCAATCAAAAAATGAGTTAATTGGGATCTAAATTTCTGACTACTGGTATAAGTGGTCTTAAAAATGTTTGCAGTATAATCAATCATTAAGGTAAAAGAATAATGTGATGAATAAAAAAGCATTAACTGAGACAAATAAAAAAACAGACTAGTCCGAAAATCAGCATGCAATTGTCATCAACTACTATATGGGTTCATTGCCATCTGATAAATATAGAGATGGCTAAGAAGGTAAACACAATGGTTGCCTTTCAGTGAAAACATACTAGAAAGCTAGACGATCTTTAGGTAAATAAAGTGTGAAGCTAGATAGTGCTGAACACATATCCAGTTAAATGGTGAAAGAGCAATTCCCTTAATGATATTTGAACCAATAAAAGTTTATGGTGAGTCAAATCCTGCACTCAAAACAGAAAACAACAGCCTGAATGGGGCACAGAAAAAGAAGAAATATCCAGAAAAGACATCCTGCAGAAAATAACAGCCATTGTAATGAATTACCTTTCTATCATTAGAAGTGTCAGTTAGTTGAAGTTCTCATTAAGAATGTTTGCTATTACAAATGGGAAAATCAGCAGAATATTGACAGGCCTCATTAAGTGTATGTTTCTTGTTAAATCATTTTTATGTTTCAAACATTAACCTGATTTTATTAATAAAACGGGGCTCATGTATCTGGGATAAATGCTCTGCAAAAACACAAATAGCACAACAAGGCACATTATATAGCTTGGAATGAATGTGAGACTCAAGATTTCCCTTGAAGCTGAATAACACTGATCCATAAATGCGTTACTGTATTGAGGAAAAAAGAAAAACCCCAGTAGGCTCAGGCATGAGGAACTGTCATATCATACTATACTGAAAGCAACCTCATAATAATATAAAGAAAGAAACAATATTTCAAAATGAGATATTTTGAATCCACACAGTTCCTTAATTACTGGTCAGCTCATTTAGTAAGATAAGCTGGCCCTTATTTTTTTGTCTTTTAAGAAATACTATTTTGTAATTTACTTTCCTAAAATCAGCAAAAAGAGCAGTTGGTGAGAGTGGATAACAAATATCAATACTCTTCTTTTTTATGTATTTACTTTCCTTCTAAATCCTTTATCAAACTGCTGTCTTCATAATAAATACATGTATAGCAGGTGTAAATGATGGTCACTTAGCTTGGTAGCTGCTGTCTACTGTTTTATTTATGCTATTTTGCTATTTTAAATAAAACAAAATTAAAAACTTAAAAAATAGTGCAAACAATGCCAAATCATAATTCACTTTCTATGTGAAATTGAAATAATACAATAAAAATACTAAATGTGGGATGCTCAGTGATGTAAGTGGCATGGGTGCTCGCTACTCTTGGGAGCTAATTCAATTCCGGACTGTGTTTTCTGTGCAGATTTGGCATATTTTCACTTTGTTTGCATGGGCCTTCCCAAATGTTAGGTGCTGGCTTATTTAATACCTCTAGAACTCTAAATTAATTAAAATGACAACGAAGAGGAAGAGGAAAAGGAGGCGGTCCACTCAATGCTCATCAGCCAGTGAGGTATAAGAAGTGTGCTATACAAAAATAAATTGAATAGAATTAAATAATATGTTTAATCCAAATATGCATTAGCTGTCAAGGAAGATTAAATATGGATAGACAGCAGATTGAAACAATTAACTCAGACTTTTGCTACTGAATGACAATGCTGTTATAAAATGCAGCTAGTGGCTCATCCCATTTGATGTCCTCAATATAAATACATCTTGATAGTTTGAGAGAAAAGTTGAAGGATCAATCACGTTAAGAGCCTTACCAAGTATTTTACTTTGTTTAAAGAAAGATTAAGTCTAATTCATGAGAGTACAAAAGGTTCATTTGAACTTACTTGTTTCACAACTCAACTTCCATCCATCCATTTATTATCCAACCCGCTACTACAGGGTCATGGGGGTCTGCTGGAGCCAATCCCAGCCAACACAGGGCGCAAGGCAGGAAACAAACCCCGGGCAGGGCATCAGCCCACCGCAGTGCACGCACACACACACACACCCACACACCAAGCACAGACACTAGGGACAATTTAGGATCACCAATGCACCTAACCTGTATGTCTTTGGACTGTGGGAGGAAACCCACGCAGACACAGGGAGAACATGCAAACTCCACGCTGGGAGGACCCGGGAAGCTTTGCTACAATACACAGCAGTCATTAATGTCGCTCACACTCACTGGATAAAAGTAGTCAGCATCAGAATACAAAGTGAGCCATAGGTATTCAAAAGTGACATGAAAATACAAAGAATGCCACTTATTAACTTAACAAGTGTAATCTTATATAGGTGCTAGTGATTTTTTGATTATATTTTTTTCCCATTTTTCTTTTGTCTGTGGACTAACAAATGTGCCAAGTAAACATGAATAAGGGGCTCTGTGGACTGGATTCCCTACAGTTTCACGAAGTGCCCTTTTACCAAGACTATCAAGGTTTAATAATTACAGTTTGGTTAGCATTTTTTCTTTTCCTATTAACACATACCTAAATGCTAAATGTGTTTTTTTAGGTTATAACTACAATGGGTATCCTACCATATTTCCACTAAGCATTTGCTGGTCAGATACCTTTCCACTGAAATATAAACTATAGGAATTCAGCTCAAACTAAGAGATCTTTGCTATCACTACTCTGCTAAGAAAAGAGAAAAACCGATGTTGGCTGGCAGGTTGACCTTTTCCAAGTTTCCATTCTGCTATCGTTTTTGCTTAATGCTACAGTGTTAACATTGCCCATGGTGTCAAAATAACCATCCGGCGTTATGTTTCTCAATTTGTGCTCTGAGGCAGTTTTTTTTTTGTTTTTCTAATAGGAAGACTCTACATTCTGAGGCTGATGAGTGTAGAGCAGTTGGAGGAAGGGTATCCAGGGACTTAAGTAATGACCAATTACATTGGGGAAGCCTGAGGACCAATTACAGAGTCCCTGAATCAATACATTGACTGACAGAAAATGAAAACTAAAAACAAGAAAAATCAATGCAATGTTCTATCTGTTTAATTGATCGCTTGTGACAGTCTGTTCTTTATACGAGCTGGGACTTCTGGGAAATTTGCCGAGCAATCAATGGACGGCACAATTTCATCACCTTCTTTTTGATCTGGCTTTTTATGTTAAATTAACAACAGTTATTGAGAGTGGATTTTCAACAATGAGGAAAACTATTCAGATACGATAGCATACAGGATATATGTGATTGGTTAAATACTAGAATACATGAGTTTCCTTAAACTTACAGTTTATGTAGTCCATAGCACATGACAACCAACCAATGTTTCATGTATAAAGGTCAGTAGCTAAACAGGAAATAATATACTGATACTGTATACTGCAGTGACAACATAAGCCAAAATGAAGAATTTAATGTTTTAATTCTCAAGACAATATCTCCATTCGTCCACCGATCCCTTTGCACTACACACGTACTCTTAATGAAATACAAAGCTTAGGGCAAGTTAAGAAATTGAACAAATCCTTAGAAAGTCTATATTTTTTAGCATTTTTCAATAAAAAACAGACAAGAAAGCAAAAAAAAAAAAAAAAAAAACACATACCTTTCCTTATCGAGAGAAAGCCAACATTTATTGTGATTTCTTCGAGAAGGATTCTGGAAAAAGAATATCCTACAATCTGTCTTATCAATTTAATCTTCTTTGTCTTCTAATAAATTCATTGCAATCATTATGTCTGGCTTGGAGAGTCTCTGCCTTCATCCAGGCTATACACCTCAGACAAAGAGTTGTCCCTTTTTGACACATGGAAGGTGAAAGGTCGCTAGTGTGAGCAAAAGCTAGAAAGGAAGGACTGATGTCAAACTGAAAGAACTGCACAGTCTATTTACAAATAGCAAAAGTTACAAAGAGTATAATAAAAAAACACAAAGATTATCAGCGATAGAAAACTAATATGGCTGATGGAACTTCTTTTCTCTGTAGACTACAAGCAAACCTACATTCAAGTCTACACAACAGGAAGACTTGCCTACTAATGCCTCTAAGGTTTGTACTCATAGTACTGTGAAATGTGTATTTGTCTTTGGGTTGTTCAGCTGGTTAGTCCCACCTAGGCCACTTTGGCTTCTGGCCTCCTTGTGCCTCATCTTATGAAGAGGAAAAAGGGCAGATGATATATTGTACCTTGTCTATACTGTGTCAGTTCAGGCCATATTATTCTAAGGAATGGGGGTGCAAGAAGCAATTTTTATGATATTAACAGTCTCATTGAATATGAACAAATATGGAATGCAAAGGAAGCAATACAAAGTAATAAAAATTATTAGTCAAAAATGTTAGTGATTAACATGCTTTTGAGGCCGCTATGAGCAGATTTTGTCTGAACGTTACTTTAAGGACATAAGAGTACTAGAGAGATTCCACGGAAGAGCTCCCAGACTGACACGAGGAGTATCTTGAATGATCTATTAGGAAAGACTGAAAGAGCTGAATGTACTCATTTACAGAGAAGACTGAAAGAGGATATGATGGAGAAGGTTTAAAATTATGAAGGGGTAAATGGGGCCATACCTGCTATTATTCCATTATTTATTTAATAACATTGGGCTAAGACACAAGCTAGCTAGGAGACGTTTGTAACACATTTCATCAAGTATCTTCCTGTTCAGAGTACTTAACATGGTATGGGCTAGAAAACAGTGTAGATAAAAATTGTAATTTGAACAACTTGAAATCTTAGTCCAATGGTTTTAAAAGGTTAGATGAGTGGAGCGATGGCATAGGAGTTAGAGTTAATATACATCATAGCTTTAGAGTCCTGTTTCAAATGACAGGACTGGTCATTTTCTATGTTGAGTTCTCACATTTTAAATGTGTCTGCATTCCTCTTACATAGGTTTTTCTCCCAAATTATTAAGATGCGCTGACTCAATTAAATATGGAGGCAGAGTGTACCCTGAGATGGAAGGATGACCCATAACATATAGTCTTTCTCAAAAATCAACTAATGTTTGGTCTAATACACAATTATAGACTTATGTGCTCTACTTTCAACTGTAACTTGTAAATTTACAATAGAAAAAAAAAAATTCCAATTTGAAAAAAACAAAAAACAGAAAGGAAAGGTACTGTATGTGCTTAACAATTGACATATGTTTTGTTCCTTATTTGCACCCACGACCTGGATGTGACAGATTTCAAACTGTAGTAGTAGTAGTAGTGGTTTTAAGATGCAATGCTGTCAGCCTTTTACAAATCATATACTAATGCCCTACAAGATGAGACTAAGTTAATGTGATAAATGCTAAACCTTATTATCTACTGCTAAAACTACTAAAGCATTATAACTTGATCAATTATTGCCATACCGAATCACATTTTGCCTTTTTTGCTTTTGCCTTAGACAAAGTACTAAAACAATAATAATTGAAGTCCAGAATGGCTCTTATATAACTTTAATTAATTTTATTCTCAAATGTAGTTTAATTTTACAGTAATTAGTACCAACATATATTAACTAAAAGCCAGAAGGAGTACATTTTTAAAAGCCATTCCTGTTTGAAGGCTGTCATATCAGTTGATTATAGTAGTTATTGATAAATATTTACATCCATCCATTTCACACACTTGTTTCATGTCACAAGTCTTAAAAAACTGGACTCTTTCTTGTAAAGCAGGGACCAGCCTTTGTGGTTGTGGCAATTAAATGCAAGGCATATTCAAGCACACATTCTTACCATGGCAAGTACAGGGTGCTGTTAACATAACACGCATTATCTTTGAGGTGCAGATAAAACAAAGTATATCAAATCAAAAATACAAAGAAAGAATCTCACATGTATTTAAAGAGAACCCGCAAACTGGACAGAGACCCCAAGTCAGGGTTCAAGCCCAAATTCAATCAGACTAATCACGATTTCCAAAATATGTCTATTTTATATGCTCAGCACGTGTAACAAAATTGATACTCCGGGTACAACACATACGGTATTTGCCCTCATGCTTTCACTTGAACTGAACACAACCTCAACTTGCGGTTTTTGTTTTCATGGAGTAAGGAAGTTAAACTCTTAGCAACTTTTACAAAATATATCACTACTTGGCACAAATCAAAAATGCTTTCAGATGAAGCACTAACTGACCTGATTAAAAACAGTTTCCAAGACACGCTTCATGTTTATATACCAGGCAGGATGATCTATCACACCATGCAATTAGGCCTGAATCAATGCCAGTTAAAATTGTCATGGGCACAAATTGCCTCAGGTCATCTGTGAGCATTGTGAAATATAAATTGTACTAAATAAAATAAACACAACAAACTGATTGCTGTTTATTTGTTCAGCAAACTCAATGAAGACCTAAACACAATGTAACGGATTCCAAAGTTTGGCTGCATGCTTTGCATTACCAAACATAACTGACAATTTAAGCAAATTCCACATTTTTTTTCTATACAATGAGTGAGAAAAAAAATTATGCATCTTTTTTTTTTTTTTGGCAACACTTCTCAAAAAGGCTTCTGAACCTTAACATGTTTTAACCCTCTGTTTTCTACAGACAGAAAAGAGCAGATGACCAAGTGGTGCTGATCAGCAAGCAGCTTGTATTTGAAATTGCACTTTTATATCATGAAAAACATCTGCAAGCATATTATAACTACAGATTCATAGTACAACTATTTAAATATTTACTTTTTGTTGTTGGATCACAGGCTGGTTAACTGACTTGCTCAGGGTCAGACAGTGGCTCTGGGGTGTAAATTGAATTGTTAGCCTTGTAGGTTAGAGTTTGGTTCCTTATCCTCTGCACAACACCATTTAAGAACTGTTTCAGCTTTTCTGAGGCAGCTCTGGTGTCACTAGGTGCAGGGCAGGAGCCACGCTTAGAAATATTTCTACATTACTTTCATTTAGTGCCTTTTGGAAGATAATAGCATTCCTACCTGCCTTTAAGAACAATTATTCACCTCTGTAGTACAGGCATACAATGTGACTCACTCAGTGTTACAGAGGAAGCTGGGAGTTGCACTGAAATGGTGACATTTTTATTTAATTGCCTTAACTACTAGACAATGCTGCCTGAAGAAGATGTTATGGTAAGTTACTGAATAAAACATGAAAAAACATATAAAACAAATCAAATACTGCAAAAAATGTAAAGTAAAAATGTAAGTTATTACAAATCTTTCCAAACACAACTGAAGTAAAAATGTAAACCACATTTCAGAGACTGAAATTCTCATTCTCAGCACCATATATAGTCAAAAATGGAGACCCATGGTCTAAAATCAACCAAAAAAGGTCTCTGTCCCTATAGTATTTTAGCCTGGAGCTTGTGAACACTAGCTTTCCAAAGCTTGAAAATTTAAGGTGTATTCAGGAATGTTAGCTGGAGCCAGAGATTCCGCTATTTAAAGCATGGATACCAAAACACAAATTTTACCATAAGTTTATCGAGACTTAATTTTGTATTTTCCATATATTTACATGCAGATTTAATAATTCGTATAAAGTATAAGACACACCAGATATTCCGATAAACAAGACCATGTAAATGCTAATAATACAATTGTGGAGTTTTAAAAAATGAATGTGAAAAAAAATCTATTAGTGTTCTGTACTCACTTTATCCAAAACCGGGTTGTGGACATCCATAGTCTGCTGCAGCTTCAGGTGGAAGGCAGGTATGAAAATTGCATGGAACTCTTGCATACACGTGGAGTTGGGAGTACCCATTGAACTTAACACACAGCCCTACAGAATGGAGGGGGCAACCGGAATACCCACTGAGAATCCACATCTCCATAGTTTACAAAATGCATATGCCACACAGACAATACATGTGCTGACATGAGACAACAGTGACAACTACTGCCACCCTAAAGTGACATTAGGCATTTTATTAAAACACAATTAAGTTGCATTATCTAGTATGTTGAAATAAACAGAGTTAAACAGCATGTCAGTACTTTAGAAATGTGATGTTTAGAGAAAAAACATTCATGTTTTCATTTGCCACGGGGCTTCATTCATATTTATCTGCTAAAAGATGCATGCAAGGTTGAAAAAAACATTAAAAAGCAAGGAAATAAAAATGAAAAATTTAATAAATTAATAAATTAAACTTAGAAACCTGACAAGAAAGAAAGAAAGAAAGAAAGTATAAGTGGAGTGTGAGGGCAAGTGGTATGTTTATTAAAGCCATTAGTGACAGGTCTGGTCAAGAAGGTGTCCCTGTGAATCAGTGGTTCTCAACCTGTGGGGCAGGCCCCCCTAGGGGGGCGCGAAGTAACAAAAAGGGGGGCGCGAAGATGTGAAAAAAAGAAAACAAGAATCGAAAATATGAAAAAAACATCTGTTGAAACCAAAACAAATTAACTTAAACTACATTCTGATACTAGAACAATAAATATAGAGTTAGATTAATGTCATTAAAAGTTAAGTAGGTATAATAAAATATGCATCTACATTTCAAAAAAATGTTAGGGGGACGCGATTAAAACTGTTATGAAAACTCGGGTCGCAAATACTTAAAGGTTGAGAAACGCTGCTGTGAATCATTTATTTTCTCATATTGAGGTTCTTCCAAAGATTCTCCACCGCTGACATTTTTCTTGGTCATTTTAGTTCTGAGTTATACAGTTTTGGCTCTGATCACCGCACAAGAGTGGATTTAGCAGTTATCTCACAACTGCTTGACACTCTGATTTTAAGTTTTACTGTGCCTTATTTTTCTATTTTTGGAATATTGAAAGATTAAAGAGATGGCTCACATATAATCTGAAATGACCCCCAGACCTGAATGAGGCCCAGGCCCACAAGCCACCAGAGGAAGAGTTGACATTTTCCCAATGGACTTGTCAGACACTGTCCCAACTCTGTTTTAAAATTCAAGTGTTGGAGACTGCAACTCAGGAACTTCATCAATGGGCACCGGGACAGCGAAGGTCTACAAATCCCGTGACAACACATCTGACATGTTAGTAGGCATGTTCACAAGGGAAGGCCCTGAGTGACTGAGGGATAACTGAAATCAGCTGCTATGAATTATTACTGATGCCTAGAGTGCATTACCAAAGCACCTTGAAACAAAACCGCCAATCTCCTGCTTTTAGAAGCTGAAGGTTAAGAAACTCATCTGGTATTCAAGGTTTGGGTCTGTTTGATAGTGCTGAGATAAAAGCATAACAAATTTTGCTTGACTCCAGCAGTTCAGGACAGACAAGGAAATCAGGCCTCCTGTCTCGATCTGTTAAGGCAGTCTGAGGTCAGGTCAGTGCAGATCACAAATCAGTTACATAGAGCCAGCAGATTATTGTTTGTTAAAACCATGTGATCTGTCGACACATGTGACCTTTAGTGAGAGACCTGAGGTGTTCTTAAATTATTTCAGAGGTGAAAGTCTGACACTCTGAAAATCTAAACTATCTTTGCTAACCATGTCTTACATCATCCCCTTGTCTTTACTGCACATGCTACTGTGGTGAACAGCAGCTTTATCCAACTCATGAACGTTTGCTTAGAACAACTTGTTTAATTTGATTTCTAAACACACAAGTATGTACGTACAGTAGAAACCAACAACTACGTGATGTCTATAACGATGCCATTTCAGTGGATTTATTTCACACAGTCATTGCTAGATGTCTGTTTTGGGCAAAATCTTTTTTAAAAGCATATTTTAACTGAGTGACCCGTCCCTTAAGAATGTAAGAAAAAGTTCTGATGAAAACAGGCCAAGCATAAGTCATCAATTTCTGTTCACCTCATGTCTTGAAGGCAATAGAGGGTTGAGATTTAAAAGGTCCCCAGGGTGCTACTTTACAGCAAGCTGCTAGTTAACTGGATTCATAGATTTTCAGTTCCCAGCAAATTATTTTCTAATACATGTGTGAGGTTTACTCTTAACCAATTTTGAGTTTTGTTCCTCCACTCCCTTTGATATATGTATCTTAATGTTCTGCTCTTAAATTTATCCATGTCAGAATGTTAATAAATCGTCAGTTTCAAATATCCCTGCCATTTGTTAAGCTGAGAGGATTCTACTTTAGTCTTTCTTCATATTTCACTTCAGTCTTGGAATTAGTCTGCTGCTGTAGCGCTTCTCTCAGAAGAGGTCATTTAGCCGACACTTGTTCATCTATATAAAAGGATCATATTAAAATAACAAGTATTTTTATTTTAAACTCCAATAAAGGTATGAATAGTAAACTGCAACATCTCAATTTCCCAATTGATATATTTTTGCCACTGACCTAGTGATCTGAAGATTCCCTTATAGTAGAACTTCGTTCCATCTGTTTAGTTGCCTTATTAAAGAAATGAAACTAGTTTTTGTCACCTGTCACACTGCTATGAAGAAATGCATTCCCTTTGACAGTTTAGCATTTTAGGAACCACAAGTAACCTTTCCTTCTTGAACATTATTGAGCTTTTATGTCAGCAAGTGTTGCACTAACTTGGCACATTCTTAATGGAATCCCAAAATTGACACTCTATCTCGGACCATCATAGTGCTCTATCCCAAACTGCAGTCACCTTTTTTTGGTTTTCTCATGTCCATTGTTTCTGATGTGCTTGTTATTTTATTTTATTTTTTTATGGGTGGTCACTAAAGAGCTGATCCTTGATGTATCTGTTCCCATTTTTAAACTATTTTGTAAATGATCCAACACTGATAGCATTCTCGCTACTTATTTCCAAATGCACTCTGGAGCTGTGTGTCAATGTCAGCATCAGAGATTTTTTTTTTGTCTAACAGGAAATTCAATTACTACACTTTGGCCAAATGACAATACCTTTTCAGTCATTCTCTTGCATTCTCTAACTGAAGAAGATGACATAATTTTTAATACAAAACTGAGGCAATTGAAGAAACTGCTGGTTTTGATGTTGCACATTTCAATATTATCAGGCATTTCTTGATAATTTCAATATGGTCAATATTTTGGCATGACTATCACATATCGTCTGTGTACAATATATTCAGTAGTAGAGTAATTGATCAAGAATTGCAATTCCAGTTATTGGTGAATGCTTGAGTTTGTTTTCCCTGCATTCTTGCTTTCTGGCTTCAGTTATTTGTGCCTTACTACAGTTGCTGCGTGTTTTAAATATGCTTACGTATGTTCCTATGCTGACAAGAAATTGTGAACGCAGTAAATAAAGAGGAAAACTCAGAACTACAAGGTTGTCAATTTGCAAATTGTACCAATATGCCTGTAGTCATATTATTACTTAACATCTTTTGAATTAATTTTAATCGACTTGTTTTTTTAAGATTTGTTCCCCTGAATTGCTTCCTTAAATGGCAGCAAAACAGAAATGAAATGTGAAGTGAGGGAGCCAACAGAAGACCAACTAAGTCAGGGCGTCAAACTCCAACCAAATTCACTCCAACCAGTTGCTTAATTAGGTGACGATTCTTGTCGTTAATTAAACCCATTCTTTAATTCCATGGCTTGTTGCTGCTCTCATTGTGCAATAGCATAGTTTGTTGATTTTCTAAGAGCACTGTTAAAATGTTTTGGACAGCTGAGCACATCATCATTCCTGAGACCTTCATCTTTCTTTATTTTCAAATATTGTATGATGGTCACAGTTTGCTGGTCCTGTTTTAGCTCATTTTGTATCTCATTATTGTTTGGCTGCTAATTAAGGAAAAAGAAACAATTAAGAAATCTGAGTCTTCAAGAGCAAGTCAATTAAAATGAATTCAAAAGAAGTTAATTAGCAGCAAAAAACAGGTCACTAATTAAGAAAAGGGTTAAAATGAAAACCTGCAGCCACTGCGGCCCATGAGGACTAGTGTTGGGGACCCCTGACTTCTTTTATCATAGCTACAGTCTAATCTGGGGTACTCCGCTCCAGTCTTGGAGATCTGCAGTCAATGCAGGTTGTTTTTCCAACCAGTTTTGTAATTAGATACCAGGCCTAGCAGATAATGAATCTTGGTATTTAATTATATAGCTTGTTAGTGTTTTCATTCTTCCAAGACAAATCTTTTTCACATTGTAGATTTTTCATTTTTTCAAGATGACATTACCCATATGTTTTGTGGACCCAGCTCTTGGTCCTTCTGTTCTCTCTCATTTGTTTCAAAACAGAGATACTTCACAATGCATATAAACAGGTACAAATGGAAGCACATTAGCTGGAGAGCTTGTGTTTCCTTTATCATTTACACCTCATTATTAATGATGGCTGGTTAAGAAAACAGGCAACAATTAAAACCTTAATGCAGCTGTTTAAAATAAAAATAGGCAATTAATGGTTCTGAACTGTAACAAGTGAGATCATTAAAACTAAACCCCCAAAAAACAAAGTGCTTTAGTAGTAAATAAAAGGGTTCTAATTAAAAATTTCTTTAAAGCAAAAACCTGCAGCCACTGTAGACCTCCAAGACTGGTGTACCTCTGCCCTAATCTCTTGATTAGAAATGCACATCCATTTGTTCACTATAAACATTAAAGGAGTGGGGGCTACTGGGGAGGTAATATTTAGCCATGGGATTTACAATGATGAAAGATAAAAAAATCAATATTAAATATTCTCTGAAAAAAATGACACATCCAAAAGAAAATGTGTGTTTATGCCTATGATATTAAGAAGGTGCTAATCATAAAAACCAGAGATTTCAGGGGTAATGTTTGAGGTCAGATCTAGTGGTAAAGCAAAACATAAAAATGTGGATAAAACAGTATTCTTACTGAGAAAAGAAAAACGGAAAAAAGATTGGGCACACCTAGAAATATGAGAAACAAACGCCTTACAGATCCTCAGATGCCTTCTTCCTTAAATCCAAATACTGTACCAGTGTTGTCTACAAAAGAGAAAAGTCACCTCCAGGATGCTGACCTAATTTATTTTTCCGGTCATCTTCCATCAAAAGTTCTTTTGCCTATTTTAAACTTTTTTTATTTGCCAGTTCTAATACAACCATCATCCTGGAATCATTTTTTATTTATTTTGCAGATGACACTGGTATTTAGCGTGTATTTAATGACCTGTAAGGTGTTTGTTTCTTCTCCTCTCATGCAGTTGCCGATCTGGGCCTCCCTCTTCTACTTCTATCCTGGTTAGATCGAGTTTTCCCTCCTCTCTCAAGACAGTAACAGACACCTTTATATGAAATCTTCAGCTTCTTGACAACCTCTCACATGGAATAACCTTTGAACTGAAACGAATAATAGACTGACTCATTTCTTGAGAAAGATGTTTCATTTTGGCCATTTTCGAACCTAGAACTAAACTTTGGGAAAGCCAATACCTTGCAACACAACTAAATAGTATAACGGGGTTCAGCGGTGCTAATGCATTTGTAAAGGTTTCTCTAATAACCAATTAGCATTTTTACATGAGAAATTAAGGATAAGCGAATGGAGTTGACCATTGGGACACTGAAGGATTGGCTGCTGAAAACTGGACTTTGTGGTTATTTGTGAATAATACATTTAAAATCACTCTTTTCAAACAGTAATAGCCATTAGCAACACTAGTAATGTATTAGATGCATTTTTAATCAATTTAACAGTGTTTTGTGAAAAAAGTTATACATTTCTATCAAAACATGAAGATTTCTGGGTGCGTCCAAACGTTTGACTGGTATTACTGTATACTTCATAGAACTCTCTAAAACAAATAAATACCCAAATTAATGGAAGTGGGCAGTATTCCCAAAGACCAATAAATAAACAAAATGGGGTAAGAACTTACCGGAGGTGCAGACTGAATTGGGCTTCCTACAACATTGTCTTCCCTTCTCTTTCATCACATCACTTTCCTTGATTGAATCTGCTGTTTTGTAACTTGAGTAGTTTGTTTTATTTTCTAACTGGGATGCCACACAGAAAAATGTGAGTCTCCTCATAGACATCAAGTAGATCTCCCGTAGCTTTAATGAATCCCTCCTGTGAAGATTCATACCTCCCCACCACTTCACGCCACTTTAAGCTTTATTTGGGGTCCCTGAAAGGAATTTTCTGCTTTTGCACACTGAAAAGGATGTTCTAACATTTTTTTTTTTGCTATATACTGCTGTAAGAAAGATGCATGAGTGGCCACTGCAAAGTTCATTGTTACAATTTTGTTTTGTTTTGTTTTTAAAGAAAGACACTACTTTTGAATTTGCCACACAGAGGACCAGAGATACATAAAAACATGTTTACAGGCAGTCCATCTTGTCACTTGGAACAACTCACAAGTTGATGTTATTTTGCAAACTTTACATAAATACTAATTGACAAGCCACGTTAGGGAGAATGGACTATTGTTCTCAGACTTTTCCTTAATGTTTATTGTTGTTTGCTTTTCTTTTTATTGGCATCTCAACTGTACTGGTAAAAGGTGCTTCTGGGCTTACATGTGTTCAGTGACAGCATGGATTTTCAAAGGCTAAATTCTTTCTTCTAGTCAGTTTCTAAAATTACTCTGAAGCATGTGGATAGAGATGCAAACGTAGAAGAAAAATGTAAGGAAAGCAAAGTTATTTATATACAAAATTGCAACATATAACTGATAATGGTGCTGTTTGTCTATTCATAAATACTTTATACTTACTAAACTTGTACTATTTGATATCTATATTATTTTGTATAGTTTTTCTATTTATTTGAGGGTACTATTGAACTTCAAGAAAGTGTTGAATTTGTATAGTGGTTTGCAAACTGTCAGGTAAAAGGTGGGTTGAAATTGTATTGTCTTGACTTGATAATGTCTTGTATTCCACGTTTTGCACCTAACCAAAGTCAATTCTGGAATGTTTTACATGCTAGCAATAAAGTGATTCTGGAACTGAAAGTAGGAAGTTGATCTAGAATTATCTGTGGCTACTTTATAAGTAAACATGTTTGATAGATCTGGAGTATTTTGCTTCTTTGTGGAAATGGACAGGATTTTCATTCATTGTTCAGAATGAACATATTGATCAGGAAAACTTCATAGGACCTTTGGACCATAGTGACCTGAAGGATTAGCGTTAGCATGGTGATACCTTCAGATAACGGCTGAACAATTTATTCCAGAGGCTGGAGGCCTGTTGAGCAATTTGAGGGCAAAATACGGGGGAAAGTGTTTGCTTTAAGCAGGTGTGAAAATTATTGATAAATTAGTTAAGCACGGCAGTGCGGCTGCTGACAGACTCCCAGCAGGCACGCTGGGATCCAGACAGCCTGTATCTTTCCGCAGTGCCCAACATTTGCTGTAGATTAGCTATGGGGTGTAAATTATGACAGTGCAGGTTTTGATTTCAGAGGCCTAAGTGATTCCATACCGGCTTCTTCACACATTCCCCTGTTCTGGAGTCCTAAATCATTGCCCTGAGGCTCGACTGTCCCAAATAACCTTCAGCAGACAAGACTGCACACATTGGCTTTCCTTCTACTCTCAACTTCCTCTCCCTATTTTCCTCCTTGTCTTCACTTGTTTCTAAGAGTGATAAAACAAACATCAGGATTACTGCCAATTCTATTAAAAAATATTTACAAGCAACTTCACTTTTTCTCCTCAGGATTTTATAGAGCTGCATATGTTTTATATGGACAAGTGTGTACTGTAATGATTCATCAGCTCCAATCAACAAAAAATGTTACTGTTTTATTATAAATAAGACCACCAGAAAATTGTAATAATTTTATGAAGAATATAGAACTATTCAGTATGAGAACACAAGACTGGGCTCTTCAGCCCAAGCAGCTCACAAATACTATTTACATATTTTTTCCAAAATAATTCACATTGAGTTCTGAAGGACTATAAAGTACCACAGTCTACCACAAATTATTTTATACATACTGTATTTTTAAGTTATTTCATGGTCTCAGGGAGTAGAATCTGATCCTAACAGCGGGAATTCATGATCATTGGTCCCTGATTAGTCTAAGAAAAGGTTCACTGACATCTAGAGGGATACATCAGAGTCAGTTCAGTAAATGGAAGGACAGACTTTTACTTTAGTGTTGTATCATGGTGCAATGACTAGTGCTACCCCAATAGCATAAAGAACCTGGATTCAAATCTTCACCATCACTGTCTGTGTATACTGTATATGCACTCCCTATTTCCATCTAGGTTTTCTCTTAGTACTCAACGTTCCTCCCACATCCTAAAGATATACCTGTTAGGATATTTGGTGACTTACATGGGTTTGTGTAACTATTACTGCGACGGGTTTATGTCTCATTCTGGTTCCTGCCTAAAGGCAAATGCTGCTGGGGTAAGGATTAGCTCTAGCAACTCGCAGCTCTCTAATAGAATGAACAAATTCAGAAGCTGGATGGATTTTTTTGTTGCAGCTCTTTCCACTTTAATCGTCCACAGTTTTCAATGTTAATTTAATAAATCCGTGGTTTCCAGCATTTTTCATGTCACTGCTTTCTTCCAGCCTACATTACTTTCCATATTTCTTTATTGGCCAGATCTCTTGATATTCTCCTGTCGTTTGGTACAACAACGTGAATAAAACAGCTTGTAAAGCCTTTAAGATGACTCATATTAAAGTCCATCCAAAAACACAACAAGTATGAAGTCCTCATCCCCCCATAATTCTATAAAGGAATTATACTGAGCATTTAATTGATTTACAAAGATGATAAGTCATATTTCTTAGTAAAGATATGCTGAAAGTGGTAAAGAGTCACCTATATTTTAAAAGTTTGGCAGTCATATAGAAACATCTACAAATATTAAAGAGTTAGAATTGAAACCAAGTTCTTATTTTATATTCTTGTACTGCAGAGAGGGGTGTCAGTGACATTTGTTTCTATTTCAGAATTATCCATCTAAGTGGACATTGATACTTTCATTTCATATTGCTTTTTTTTATTCTCGCTACATAATGTATAGAATAATTTAGAAGATTGTCATTTCAGTCCCGGCCCTGATTCAGTGCGTCAGCCTGCGCGTGTCACTTAACATGCCTGTGCTCTGACTGCACATCTGTAAAATTGCTGTACTTATAAAGTGCCATAGGATAGGGTTCACTATATAGAAGTTCTCTGCTAGATAATGTGCTTCGTTTGTATAGGTCATTTAAGGTAGAAACCTGAAAAGTTACAGAAAATAACAGATTTCTGCTGGTAATAAAACAGACAAAAACAAAACAGGGTGGAATAAGAACTTAAAATCAACACAAAGAAATGTGTGGGCAGTTATTCCTTGATATTCGGATAAAAGTCTTAGTGCTTAAAGGAATGTTCACAGTCCGTTTTTTGCTTTCAAGTTAAGCTACTGCTTTAAACACTGAAGCATAACTTGGAACAAGCACTCAAGAAAAAAGCAAGTTTGATAAATGGATGGCTGAAACAGTCCAAATTCTAATCATTCATCAATCTAACCTTGTTGATTTGAGTTATATTAATTTTTTGGTGATTTAAGCAGCTCTTTGCTCATTTGGCGGTTAGTTTTGCGATACACAGCTGTGTGGCTGTCTCAGCAGTAAATCTCCATGTAATGAGAGTGAATGTAAATGTCTCCCCAGGTCCTCATATGTACAGAAAGACAATTGTGTGTGTGGGTGTTTGTACATTGTATGCAAGACCCCAGCTGCCCAAAACTGTGTTCAGGTTTCTGCACCCTGCTCAGCAGTAAATGCTACTCTTTTACTCTAGGATTTTACCAGCAGAATGTTAGTGAAAGCTGTCGTTTAGTCCTTCAAGAATCGACCAGGTTGTATATCACTGTCCGGAGCTTACTGGCTCTGGGGACAGATGGGGAGGGGTGGGAGATTGTTGTGAGATCTGTTAACTTCATTAACCTTGTACAAATATTTGCATTTTGCTTGATAGTTGCCCACCCAACCTCCACCACATACTCCTCCACCTCTTCTGTACCCCCTGGAATACCACCTCTATAAATCAAAAAAACCAAAAACAAAACAGAAACCCTTCGGCTGTGCTATTCTTTAAAAGCTGTGCTTTGTATACAATTAGCAAAAACATTAATCACCGTTTCTATCTGAAACTCATTGCCCTCAGTTGGAAAGAAATTCTGATCAAGTATTTAAAAACAGTAATAGAATAATATGCTGGTTTAAACAGTTTAAACTAGTTTTAATCTCATTAGAACATATAGGCATATATATGCATTCGTGTTTCTTAATTCACTCTACTGTATAAAGACGATAGAAGGTTGCAGCGAATTGCATCTCTGCATCACCACTCCAAAGTCCTGGACTGAGGTCTCAATGAGGGCATCTTCTGTGTGGTGTTTGTCTGTCTCACTATAATTATGCGATTCTACCTTTTAATTTAGAAATATACAAAAAAGGTGCCAATTGTACCCTTAACAATATCCCTCCTGCTTACTTGGCTCTATTCAATATGTACTGTATATCAAATGTAAGGCCTCCAATACTCTGATTTGAGAGATAGAAAGTATATCTTATCAGAGAGATTATGAAATGCTAATTAATTTCCCACTGTCCCTACCCATAAGTGATTTTATAGCCTAGTCACAGTCTTTGTGGTATTTTCATGTTCTGCCTGTGACTTCACAGAGTATTCTAATGTATTCCAGGTTTCCTTCCAAAGATGTTTGCATTTGGCCTTAACACCTTGTGACCCCGATTTGAAATTTCACTGCCACAGTGACATCCTCTAATCAGCTATTGTTCAGTTAAGTTTTGCCAGGAAATGTTTATAACAGGAAAGGTGAAGAAAAATCAAATGTGATGAGACTGACTAGAGGAAATGATGGAAAGAAACAAACAGAGAATAGAAAGAACAAAAAAAAAATCAGATTGAGAACGTACAATTAGAAATGAAAAATGACACACAGGTCATGATTTCTTAGTCTGTACTCTACTACCATGTCAAATGGGGTCCTCACCTAGACTTTTTAATCTTTAGTTATATGCATACAGTGACTTTTTGAAATTTATTTTTGCAATCTCATCATTAATTATAGGAAATTGTTTGTCCTGGTACTCTCCCTAAAAAATCCATCCGATTCCTGGACCCGCTTATTCCAACTTCAGGGTAAGAGCCAGAGAATATCCTAGCACAGCATTTCTCAACCTTTAAGTATTTGCAACCTGAGTTTTCATAACAGTTTTAATCGCGCCTCCCTAAGGTTTTTTTAAAGGAACCCACTAATATCAATTTGTTCTTTTTTAATTAATGATATATCATAGATGCATATTTTATTATACCTACTTAACTTTATCGACATTTATCTACCTCTATATTTATTTTTCTAGTATCAGAATGTAGTTTAAGTTAGTTTGTTTTGGTTTCAATAGATGTATTTTTCATATTTTCGATTCTTGTTTTCTTTTTTTCACATCTTCGCACCCCCCCAGGGGGGCCCACCCCACAGTTTGAGAACCACTGTCCTACCAGCATCATGCATGAGGGCAGAGAAATGTCCTGGGTGGAATGCTCCTCTATCACAAGGCACACTCCTGTGCTTACCCACAAACGCAGGTTGACAGTTGTACTAACAAACATGCTTCAAGAATGTTGAAGAAGACCTGAAGAATTCCTGGAAGAAATATCCCAATAGACATGTGCAGAAAATACTAATGAGACAGAAAGTAAACAGAATCTGAATATTGTCTTCTGGACTTGTGAGGAACCATGGCATTCAAACATTTTTTATAAAAAATATATGTTTGAGTTGACAGGATCATTCCAGGCAAATATAATGCTTAAGGAAGTGCCTGTTATGACTAGATTCCAGTATTCACCGTTAACCTTCCACCTGAGCCAAGCATGTCACTAAAATCTATAAGAACATAATTTTATAAGACCAGAAGTTCACAATGTTGTGCTGCATCGCTCTTAGTACCCAGGAGGTGGTGCTATAAAGAGGTGAAGGAGGCTCTCAAAAGATGTCATAATCAGGAGTGGTACTGATAAAACACGTGTATAGTTTAAACAGTAACAGGGATTAAGTAATAGAAAGTCTGCTTCACCAACTATTTGCATGGATTATTTTAATAATAATAATTTAATCCGTTTATATAGGACTTTTCAAGATACTCATAGTGCTGGAGAGTGGGGAGCCACTTCAACCACCATTAATGTGTAGCATCCACCTGGATGATGCAATGGCAGCCATTTTGTGCCAGTATACTCATCAAGCATTAGCTGTTAGGTGGTGAAGGGATGAGAGATAGTTAGTCAATCAGAAACAGTGGATGATTAGGTGGTCAGAATGCATAAGCTGTGGTGGATAATTTAGCCAGGACTTCAGGATACACCACATCTTTACAAAGAATGCCCTGGGATCTTTTATGGCCACAGAGAGTCAGGACCTCGGTTTTACGTCTCATCTGAAGGGTGGCACCATTTTTACATCACTGTGACTGCACTGGGCATTGTGATCTACATTCAGACCACTGGGTAAGCGTCCCCTGCTGGCATCACCAAAAACTCTTCCAGCAGCAGCCCAGTCTTTTTCCTAGTTGGTCTCACATCCAAGTACTGGCTGGGCCCAAATGTGCTTAGCTTCAGGTGGATGACCTGTTCTATTTTAATTAATAGGAAACATAAATCCACCTACCTGATGTACTCCCCATACTTGTTAACTCACTAATATTTTATATCTCAAGATCTCAAACTAACTATTATTTTGCTGATTTACTCACTTAATCCTTTTTTAAGTGTATGATTTGTACACCTTTTAATAAACTTGAAAATCAAGCGAATCCAAATGGGACATGCTGAAGCTACATTTCATTGTCCCTAATGTTTTAAGTTTCATCACTCCACCCACAGATAAGACGATCATTTGCAAGTGATGAGTGTGAAGAACATTTATTTGTGGAAGAATTTCCAAGACAGTATGGCTGTATTTGTACTCTCTAAAATAGCAATGCAGTATTGATTGAGACAAGTTACAAGTTGCTCTAGTACTGCAAGCAAGACTAAAACAGATGAAGATGGTTAATACTGAAGGAGCGACCTCCAGTGCTTGCTGCCAGAGGGAGATGTCTGACATTACATTCAAGAATGAGTCTTGAGTTTATAACAGCACTGTACAGGCCAAGGGCAGGAAATTATGCAGGCTATGGAACTAACAGAATATGATAAGTTGTTGCATATTTGTTTTGGATCATATAAAAGAAATTTGTTGGGTTAGACCAGACAGGCCTACATGTGGAACAAAATTCAAAAAGGTGTATAAGGATCAAAAAGTTAAACTGAAAGAATAGGGAAAACAGTCAGATTGAGAGTGGCATACTGTTGTTCAGTAGCACAGGAATTGGGGAATGAAGCAGAAGAAGAATAAGAACACAAACAAACCAAGAATATGAAAGAACATTGGCCATGTTAGCCACTTCCCAGTTATATTTGTACATTCAGAGTTATGGTTGGCTCAATTGCAATTTCAAAAACTAGGAATCACCAAAGAGACTTTAGAAGTTACAGGCAGCACAGAGATATCACTGTTCTTATAACGAAGAAGAATGGCAGTATCCATCCAGGTTAATGAAATATTCTTTTCATTCAACAAGAAAACTCACTTGGTCTTCCAGTCCACGGGAGGATGGGAATAAACATGTCATTGGTTTGGTTCCAGAACACACCAAAAATGGCGTAGGATAGTAGGACTTCATATTACCTTATTGGGCTTAATGTTCTTCTTACATATCATTCTACTTATTTAATCACATGTTGAAGATGCGGCACAAACCTATTGTACCATTACTTTTTTTATTGTAGAAGGTGCTAGCAGCTTGTTTCGGTCATCTATTTGCAGAACCAGTTCAGTCCAAGTCTAGGATTCCAGCAAGGGAATCCTTATTTAAGCCTTGTTAAGCATAGTGCATTAAGCTTGCCTAGTCCACAGTCCACCGTTAAGTAAGTTGGTTATTACTTAACACAAATCTCTTTCGGAACTGGGAGGATATCCACATAGACATGTGGAGGACATGAAAAATCTTCACAGTGGCGAGGCTGAGGTTCAAACCTAGTCTACTGGAGCACTGAAACTTTTTGAAGCTACTGTTTTTGTTTAAATCTAACCTAACAATTTGGAATATTTAAATTATTCAGCAGGTATCAAAACAAGGCTGAAAAGACTACAAATTTTAAAATCTCTAAATTCTGGATCCTATGCTCAGTTCTGGCTTCACCATATTTGTAAAAATGGTAGTTCAATAAAAAGCGACTCACCTTTTGGTGTGATAATAAAGATTTAGCAAGCAACTCACCAAGGTGATGGAGAATCAGGTTACTTGTTCTCTGATCTCCTGCCTTATTTCTCTGTCTTTTATCATAGCTGCTTGCCCTACATTGAATAATGAACTTACTAATTTTTTCTCTTTGTAGGATTATAGGTGTACAGGGGCACATGTACAGAGAAATTGTAGTTTCATGTGTTAAACAACATGCAACACGTTGCCAAGCTCAAGCTTGCAATTTAAACAGCAGTGTGAATTATAGGAGAAATATGTGTGACAGGGCCCAAAACAGGAGAAGGTTTACAGCAAAAATCCAGAAATGTCAGTTTCTCAGAGAGGCAAAATGGCTGGCCTAATAAGAGTTAAAGCTATCAACACATCAACGGAAAGACTAAAGTGATGCTCTCCATGGTGGTTTTGCCTTTTGTGGCCCACCCTTCCACTGACTACAGTAGCTGTAACACACATCAGACATCCTTGAGTGTTCTCTTCCCAGCAGAAGTCACAAGGGAACACAGAATGCATACCACTGCAGAAATGAATAAGCAAATAGATTTTGCTCATAAAGAGAAAGCTGGATTGACTTGGGACTTGCTTTGTCCCTGGAGCTTCACTTGGCTCATCTCTTTGGAGAAATTTTTCTGTATAATTACCAGAAACAATTCTCTTTTTAATGCTGTTTGAAACCACAGGAATCCAGCAGGGAGGGTGCTTTAGAATTACAAGAGCCCCTACATGGCCTACAAGTTAAGATGCAGTCCAACAACTCAGCCACCATCAGATTTTCTTTCTGTCCAATAAGCTCAACGTGCATAAAGAAGAAATGTCATATATTTCTTCCTTTTCTTGAATACGAGTCTGAAAGGCAGGTTTATGAATCTCCCTTGGTGTTTAAACACATATTTTTCATGTTTTACTGTTCCCATACAACAGAGCCGTTTCCTTGAGGGGAGAGGTGTTGGCATGTAAGTTATCTTACTCACCCTAAAACTCGGTTTGGAAAGACTGCAGTGCTTGCATGTAGTTGTTCCAGTGAACCAAACATTTAGAAGTAAACACTTGGATGACTTAAATTCTTTGTTTTGTTTGTTTTTTTGGCTTTTATAAACAATCGGAGAGATCTGCTTTTCTGGCATTACTATATTGCTTTTAGTTACTTTAACTTCAGTATTGCTCAAATTTTTACATTTGTAGTGGGTTGACATTGGCTTAAGTGATAAGTTATAAATTAGTATACATCAATCACATTGATGTCTGCACTTCACAAGTAGGGTAAATACATGTCAGTGATCTCAAAAATGATACAACATTGTACCCAGTGAGTTGGGAACTTTAAAATATGGGACAAGGTCAATAAGGACTAAAATTAGATGAAAAATGTCCCATTACCTGGGTTGTTGGTAAAAGAGGCCTATAGTCAGCCCCCAGCTTCATCACCTACCCCTATTCTTGCAGAAACATCCCCAAGGAGAGACTGGGGAGTAAAATGTCACAATCGGGCAATCAGAGGTCTGCTTAAAACACAGAAACTGTGGATCAAATAAAGCCAGTGGCAAAAAGAAAGGGTTTCTCCAAACCCATGGCAACACCAAAAAGGCGATACCTTGAGCAGTATAACGGTACACAGATTGGGGCATCCCTGCTAGGAGTCACATTAGTTTTCATTTCACATAACATTGTTAAGAGTTGGACTTCAAATTTCAACTCCCACTCCTTGCATCTTCCATGCATCATAAATTTGAGGAAGCCACATGACTCCTTCCCACAACATACATTTCATATATTTCTTATGTATTTCACAAGCCAGCTTTTAAGTTACAAGCTAGTTTTTTACGTTCAAATAGTGAATAATGTGACATACATTTTCAGCATGGCAGAGGTTGAGAGCCAATCCCAAACTATCCCTTGACATGGTCATCACAGGACCATCTTACAATCACCAATTAAACTAACACCCAGAGAAACACCAATGCAGACAAGGGGGCGAACTCAGACTCCACACAAACAGCAACTGGCAACAATTTTGAATCAAGGACATTGAAACTGTGAGACAGCTTTCTTAACCGCTTTCATCCCAGGTTTAATTTTATTTACAGAAAATATTTCATGAAGGAAACAAATGTTGTCAGGACCCACCCAAGTGCCGAATAGACAATGCTGATTAGACGATTTAAGAAAACCTTGTGGTTGAATATTTAACCCTGACAGCCCCCTCTGGTGCCTTTGGGTTGGTCCATGTCAGGGTATTATACAGTTAAAACAGTCCATTGCATTGTGGGGTCAATGAAGTTATGGATAAGCAGTATAAAAAGTGTGGGTTCCGTGCTTCAGTCCTTGTGCATCTGCACATTGACTGCACTCTTCCTTGTTATTTGAAGTCTTATGTTTTGATTTATTTTGTCCGCAATTGTGCAAAAACTGTTTACTGCACTTGAAATGAGAGAAGCAATGCGTATGATGTCCTTTTCACTTATAGCATATTTGATAATTTGCTCTGAACCCCATTTGACAAAAAATAACCTCTCAGTTATTTTAGAAATAAAAAAAGATGTAACCAGATGCTTAAATATTCACTTTTTGGGTGATAATTTGTCCAATTCAAGGCCTGAGCATTTGAGAACTTAAATCAATATTTGCAGAATTCAGTCCTCTTGAGTATTTCTTTAGATATAATTCTCACTTTCTGTTTTAAGTGTACATTTCCAAGACCACCTAATGCTGGTTCAGTGATTAGAACTGGTGCCATACAAATTGTGCCCCCAACCATTGTCACTGTGAAGTCTGAACCTTTTCTTTGAGTTTAAGTTCTGTGGCGTTCCTCCCGCAGAGGATTCTAAACAGATGCAGTGATTGTGTATGCTTAAATGTGCCCTGTGATGAACTTGGGTCTCTTTTTGTTCTTTTTTATATGCCGACATAATTTTCACATTTTCTAAGACATTTTCCATGGCATGAGGGCTCTTATTTTATCAGGCTCCTCCGCGAGAGGCAGCCATTCCAGCAGCTCCGTGTATGACTTTATCTTCCTACCTTTTTTCTCTATTTCACTGATCACTCCTACCACTTTCTTTTATGTGGACTTGTTCCCTGGACATTTTTTACCACTTTTACTAATTTTTTTTGTGAATTTCCCCTTGGGATTAATAAAGTATCTATCTGTCTAAAAGAGTTATATTTCTGCTCTAACGCTCTTCATACGCATAAAGAAGGTGAGATGTGTGATGTCAGTAAACAAATCTTAATGTTAAATAGTGCCTTTCATAGTGTACATAGCTATTAAAGCGTCTTATGAGTTAATTGAAATACTGTATAAGAAAAGCAAGTCAAATATCTGTAGCAGATAATGAGCTTTACTTTTGTAATATGTGTGGGCTTTTTAGGGGAGCACCAGTAGCTTGTTTCAGTTGTCAGCTGCAATGACTTTTGCATATTCTTCCAGTTCTAATGTATATTTTCTTGGACAGTCCAGAATCAATACTTGTGTTGGTCTATGACTCTAAATTGGCTTTGTCTGATCTAGAAAGCATTCACAAAAGTCAAGTTTGTCCCTGACAGAATAGGCTTTTGGACCGAATGAGAAAAACATGATTTAAAAAATGCATGGTGGATGAATACTGTATTTGCTCCAAACCTTTCAAATGCACTGTAAAAGATTTTCTTGAGATCATTCCAGAGATTAAAATGAATAACGAAACAATTAATATCAATAAAAGCACTACACTACATTGGCATTAAAGTTAGGGATCAGATGTGTGTATACTCGTTCATTATAATCCATCACTTTTTGAACTCACTTAATCTCATTCAGGGTCCTGAAGAGCCACAAAGTAATCCACAATTGTGTAAAAATTAAACCATATACGAGAATAAGTGCAATTAAGAATTTTGCATTTTGAGGTGGCACAGAGATGTTACCTCACACCTCCAAGGTCCAGTGTTCATTTCCCAGTTTGGTCACTACCTGTATGCAGATTATGCATTCTCTTCAATTTTACAGAAGTTTTCCTTTGATTTGTGGGTTTAGGGAATGAATGAAACAATAATACTGACAATCCATATGTGGACAGACACTAAAAAAGTGAGATTCAAGTCTACACATCAGGATTCTTTGACTCTGTTTGCTTTCATATTCTTTTATCTAAGTATATAGGCATCAAAGTGGCTAATCATAAAAAGGGAATGTTGCCTTCACCTTTTAGTTCAGCAGTGTGGACAATTCACTTGTGGGGGGACCTGCAGACTTGGGCTTCTGCCAGTCACAGGACGGAACAAACTATGATATCTGTCAGATTTCATCAGTGACATACGAGTATCATTGTATGGACCAAAAGACACATTAAACTGGCTCATTTTGTTGCATACAATGCTCTATGCAGTCACTGCCATAGCAGGTTCATTAAAAAGTTGCAAGACACTACTGCAGACTTCGGAAAGATGGTGCTTAGTGGTAATCACTCATTTCTGCTAGAGTACAGAATGTACAGAAAACCAAGTTATTTGCAGTATTGTGTAGTGAATGTGTATATTTAGAAATGAAGACACGTGCATCTCAAAGTGCTTACTGTTTAGTTACAAAAACAGCTGAACCAGTGAAAAAGCCATACTTCAGTGAGAAGCTGGCATGTTTATTTACTACAAGCTACTTGGTAATATTATAGTAGATGCTGATCTCATCAGAAAAGTTAAAGCTTAGGCTTTAATGTGGTGTAAAACACTTGAAAAGTTGGCCCAGGGGGGTTATAATAGTTTGCCACATTTAAAGAAGAAAGAGTCTGCCTTTAAAAGGCCGCAGGAAAGGTGAGAGCCAAAGACTGGGGCCGCACTGTTTGTCTGGTGTGAAAGGTCCCTGGTGTGGTATGCAGCAGGGTGGGATTATTTTGCGGACGGCTCTGTGCCCCATTAGCAGGGTCAGAGGTCAGCCGTCCTGTAGGTTGATCTCCATGACCCCCATCGTCTGGCATCAGACCCAGGGGAGAGGAAATCTCAGGTTGGAAAGAATATTACATATTCATTGCCCCAATGGTTTTGTGGTCTGGCACTTTTTTGAGTTATTTTGACAATAATAATAATAATAATGACAACAATAAGAATAATAATTATATTACTAGCTTCCAGTGCATGAAACATTATATCATTACCTACCATACTGAAGACTTTGGAAAGGATTACATTACTTTAGGTTTCAAATGGAAAATATTTTATACAGTGCTCTCCACAAAAGGTGCTAGAAAAAAAAATGGAAGAAATGTCAAAGCAAATTTAGGAGATCAACTTTCTTATTTAAAGTTATTTGTTTATGAAGCATTTAAGCATATGCAGTATTCATTAAAGTATATAGATACATGTATCCATGTTGCATCCCATTTAAATATGCAATATTTATGTATTTGTATGTCTACTGCATTTTGTACATTTCTATGTATTTGTTTTCTTGAGCAATAGATACTGTTAAGCTGTAAACCAAGCATTTCTAAGGTCATGGGTTAATAAACTTTAGTATAAATATCCATTATATGTAGCTATGAACAATCTGCTTTTCAAACATAATAAACTATCTATTTTTAACATAAAACAATTAAAAATTACACTAATTTACTATTTTGTTTATATACATTGTTAATGGAATAATTAATACAATATTTATAGACTTTTAATATCTGGCTTATAATGGATATTAAATAGTGTGCCCAATCAGTTTTAAGAAAATGGGCAGCTAAGAAAAGGGTTCCGTTTGTATTTTCCTTTTTTTTTTTTAATTAAATGGCGTTCACTTAATCCAAACATTATACATTTTCTCTTTTTCAAAACACGTAGCACTGATACAGGACAAGCTCATTACCGCTTTGTTCAAAGGCCTTAGGGGAGGCCAGGATCCTCAAGGGAGAAGAGTTTCCCAAATAATTACATGTTTTTCCTTCTGCCTTTTATTAAATTTAACCATTGACTTATTTTTAGGAAGCATGATGATAACAAATTCTAAGTCAAGGTCGGTGGCCAATGCTCCTTAATATTAGGAAACTCACGTACAGAATTTCTCGTTTACAAGATTATAAGAGACGGTAAGAAGCAGGTGGAACATGTCGCCATGCTCTTAAAATAAAAATGTTAAATCCTTCAGGGTGTTTTTGTGCATTTCTAAGGTTGTCTTTAAAAAGCTACCACATTATGAAGATGGTATACTGGATAACATTGATAGCTGAGTTTTCTGGATGTTCAAATTACTTTAACAAAAATGACATTAAGGATATTATGTTAAACTAAAACAGAAATGGCAGGCTCAGGGGAAAGTAAAATTTGTCATCAAATGTTTTTCTCAAGTCATTCTCCTACTTACTCAATTCAGTCCTGGGTTGTGAGGAGCCCATCTGGGCAAAAGAAACCTGGAGACAGCTCTGGGCAGAAGACCAGTCCATTTCTCACCCAAATCACTCTCACAGGGTTAATTGAAAATCACCAAATAACCTAACCTCCATGACTTTGAGGATGGGAGTGTAAAACCAGAGTACTTGGAGCAAAACCAATGCTGACAACGAGAGAAGATGCAGATTTCAAAACAACATCCAAGTTTGGAATTTGAAGCCAAAACACTGGACCCGAGAGGCAGCAGCACTATTCTTTATGTGAATTTTGAACTTTTAATCACCTCCAAAATAATGAATAAGTCTGAAACGTTTTAGGATTAGTGGAATATGCAGAGACTATTGGCTCAGGCTGACTAGACTTTGATGACAGCAACAAGTCCACGTTAATGGTTTGCTGTGTGTCGTGATCAGCGCTGCTTTTGTAACTGAACAGAACTTCATTGCTTACAAACACAAAGTGATGCTGCTGATGCAAGTTGGGCAAATTGAGCTTTTCTTGTCCAGTATGATGCATGCGACAACACAAGCTCCATGACAGTGGGACAAATTCCCAGAGGACCATAAATGAGCAAGATGGAGCCTGCAGGAAGATTCAGCAATCAGATGTTTCCCAGGGGAGTCCCCCTCTCTCCCATCTAAACTTGATCTTTGACCTGCAGGAGTGCTGAATGTGTGGAAAGTGGGGATCCCCTGAGAGGCTGAAGCACAGCCGATCATTTCATCAACCACAGAAGCACAGCAAAGGAGGAGATGGTAGCATACATGTGCATGAACTTACTTCTGAGTATTGCAGAACTGCAAGCTAAAACTTTGCACTTAAACAGCAACAATGCAGGCACAAATTATTCTTGAAAAACTGGCATTTTTGATATGTGAACCAGTTAGGATAGCAGCACTCCATGTAAGCCAGAAGGCAACTAGATTACTTAGTTAGAGGAGCATCTTGAGTATGGTGTTACTTGTTCGTTCCGCCAGCAGCAGAAATGCGAGTGTGGAAGATTAGCAGTGGTGGGCTCTAAATGGAGAGCCCGGTCTCAGTTACAATATATTTTTACTATAATTCTTAAAATATGACTTTCCCCAGACACAACATTTTATCCCATAATCTATACAGAAATGCTCCATTTTGCATATCAAGATCATCCCAACATATTTTGCATAGCCCTTTATAATTAGCATAACAACATTGTGTGGGAAGCCTACTAGCGGTGGGCAATGTTGCTTCATGAATCCAATGGCCTGGGTTTGAATTCTGTGCTCCATGAGGAGCATGTTCTCTTCATGTCCAAGTGGGTTGTTGTCTGGGTACCCCAATTTGCCTCCTATATCACCAAAGACATGTACAGTAGATTGGATAAGATGGCCATTGTCAGTGAATGGGTGTGAGAATGGGCCCCACAATGGACTGACCCCCTGTTCAGGGCCATTTCCTGTTAGGATATATGTATTGGCCCCTTGTAGTTCTAAACTGGATTAAGTGGTTTTGGGGAAAAAAAACAAAACTAAAAATCCTGCATAGCACTTAAGAACGAAGGGGTGGTCAGAGTACACCACAAAAAGTGGACATTGAACTATTGGAAAGAGTTTCAAATCTGCTGTGCAATCAGAGCTTGAATGTACATCTAGACGTGAAGGAGGCTGCCCTGGCATTCACCTAACTTATTAAATGGCATAATGACTTTAGACATCTCGGTTAATAAACGTATCATATTTTTCCCCTTTCTTTTTATTTTTTAACGTAAGGCCACGTAAGAGTGTTGTCAATATGACCCATAGCAATTCAGCACTGAATATGAACCAGTTAAGAACGTTTATGATTTGATTCAGCTTACCGAACAGCATGTGGAGACAGGAACATCTGAATTAGAACTTTTAATGTGCCATTCAAGAGACATACAGTAAATGGAATCATTATTAGAAATAATGTATTGTATACTGTGATAAAGGTATTGTCCCTTAGCAAAAACTATATTAGGCTGATGTAGACATTAATCGATTGGGTTGAACTTGCATCATTTACGGAGTCTACGCACTCCAACGATCCTTAAATGTCTCCCCGATTCCTTAATGTGAGATATGTCCATGCTTTCAATTTCTGTTTGAGTTTAAATACGTTAAATGACAAAAGTCTTTAAACCATTTGGGATCGTCCTACAGGGTGCTGCTTACTTCACCTTTGTTTAAACGGAGAGTGTGCGCAGCCCCCGACATCTGAGAATGTATGAAGCATCAGCGATGTCTTGTCAAGAGTTGACTTCTACATTGCACCTAACGTTTCCAAGACATGCAGGCTCAGACACTCTGTGACCATGGAGCAGAAGCAGCAGGTTCACATAATGGACAGATGGCATGAGCATCAATAAAACTGGAAGTTATAAAAACCGAACGCTAGAAAGTTAAAGGTGATGTGAAAATTTAGCAACCACTGTAAGAAAATTATTGTGACATTTTTTCAACTAATTTAATCCAAACGATCTTTTTTTTTTTTTTTTAAAAGATTCTTCCGCAAAGTTATTAATTTTTTAAACTGGCTTTTTTAAACTGGCTAATTTAATTTCCGTGTAGTGATCGAGAGCAAATCGGGAAGACACACCGGACAGGACACGAATCTGTTTAGCAACAGTAATGTATCTAACCACGCCGAGGCATCAGCTGTTCTTACCTGCATTTCTTTGTTATGGGAAATGAAAGCTTAAATTTAAAAAAGAGGATAGCTGGAGGATATGTAAATTCCACACAGGTACGGACTGTTCCAAAAAGCGCGAACACCCGGATCGATCCCTGATATTGCGTTATAACGAAAATAGTTCACAACAACAGGCAACGGTGCTGGTTTGGAAGAATTCCGTTTTAAAGAAGATCTCGCGATCCAGCAATATCCGTAATCGAAACAAGTAGTCAATTCGCACCGCTTTTGGGAAACCAAAGCATTTTTTTTTGCCGTGCGGCAATGCAACATTCATTTGTTATCAGTGCTGGCGTTTCACTTAATTCTCCAGTAAAACACAATAAAAAGGAGTACACATCACTTACATAAATAACACTGTAACACTCGCATGACACACTTCAGCATTGAGCGCAATGCAGGGAGCAGTCAGTCCACAGAGTTCACTCTCGCGGTCACACCAGAGCCAGTCTGATATTGGTAGTTAACCAAACACGCATTAGGGTTTTCAACGGAAAATTGCGAGTCCCCCGAGGGAAACCTGCAGACTGTCACTCTGGAGTAAAAGAATATGTAGGCTGCAAGAAAGTCTTCATTTTATTAATTTGTATTCTATTTAGATTATTATTAGAATACAATGAAGAAAGAAAGAAAAAAAAACACGCATGATTTCCATTACCTAGTCTTAAATGAAGCATTAATTATAGTCATTAACACTAGTGCATTCAAACAACATTGTGCATCTATGAGTGCTCTTGACGTTAATACGCGCAATCATTATCATCATACATTAAATCCCTGATAATAAACCTACTAGTAGCCTCAGCGGTTACAGCTGATATGCATGACAATGATGAACCATGACGGGATTCCAAAGCGATCGGGCGCAGCGATCTATTTTGACCATCTTGTTTGCTTGACTTTCGGAGCGTTCGTGACAGCGGGTTTAATTGCGCGAATTGAAAGCAATTTCAGCTCAGATTAAAACAGAGAATTTGAAACCCTTCCAGCACAGGAGCGTCCTGTTTTTATTGAGCCATCTGGTCAAAACTAAAAGTAACGTAATTTACTGTTCATTAGAAATCTTTCTTTGTCAACCCCAACCAAGGAGGTAATAGTAACAACTGTCTGAACATCAAGATAATTCACAAAGCAAAAGCTCTAAAACAGTCGGTTCTCTTTTTTATTTAAAAAAAAAATGTAAGAAATTTACCCTGCGACTAACTGAAAAATGGCGTTGTTAACTGATTGCTCATTTAAACACTTTTAATGTTTCTTCTGCCTTTCAAATGTATCATCTGACAAACTGAAACAAACTTTGCCGTTAATCAAAAACTCAAACATTAATTTCAGCTTAAAACAGTCGTTTTAAAAACACTAATTGCAGCTCTAACACCTTCCAAGTTTTAGTTGTCCTCATATTTTTCAGTTATGAACGTTTGTGTTTTTTTGTGTCATAATATATGGGTTTGCTGAATCTCACCATATGGGTGTGAGAAAGCAGCAAGTGTTTTGTTAGCTGGTGGCAGATCACCAGGGGATCCTCCATTGGCAGCTAATGAGAGATTGCTGCGTTGAAATGAGAAAAAGTTAGGAGCTGGCAGCACAGCGTGAAGATGACAGACACTATTTGCCTGCCTTTACAAGCAAATGTTTCTCCATAACTGACAGACGACTTAGAGATCAACATGCTGCATGACTGCAAACATTCAATGGCCTAAATAAAATAATCAACTCCTGATTTTTAAACAATCCGTACCTCATCTTAATTGAGAAGCATTTGGGAATCAACAGCTCCTTAAAATCTTGACAGTGGAGGAGTCGATGAAAAGAACAAAAATATTCAAACTGCTGCCCAGATTCTGCTTGCATTCATTCAAGACAGTCATATATAAAAATCCTTGATTCCTTAATTCTGAAAATACAATATGTCCATTCAGTCACTAATTCTTAAACTTGTTTAATGCACTTCAGGTTATGGCATGTGTGCAATTCAAAAAAATTAAACGTGGTACCTGCATGCCTGGTCGGCACGGTGGCGCAGTGGTAGTGCTACTGCCTTCAGTTAGGAGACCCAGATTCGTTTCCTGGGTCCTCCCTGCGTGGCGTTTGCATGTTCTTCCTGTGTCTGCGTGGGTTTCCTCCCACAGTCCAAAGACATGCAGGTTAGGTGCATTGGCGTTCCTAAATTGACCCTAGTGTGTGCTTGGTGTGTGTGTGTGCCCTGCTGTGGGCTGGCGCCCTGCCCGGTATTTGTTCCTGCCTTGTGCCCTGTGCTGGCTGGGATTGGCTCCAGCACGACCTCATGACACTATGCTAGGATATAGCGGGTTGGATGATGACTTACTGACTGACTGACTGACCTGCGTGCTTCTTCAGTCATGCTGAAGAGAGGCATTCGGACATCCATCCATTTTAAGAGTCACATTTTTCCACTTTAGTGTTTCCGAGAGCTACAGTCAGTCTAGGCACACAGCCAAGCACCCTCATTCCAGGCTATGTTATGGTAGCCACCAAGGTTTGGGACCTGAGAGGAAGCTGAAGCATTTGGAGAACATTCCCAGTAACGGAGGGACTCCACAAGGAAAGTGGCCAGGCCATATTTCAAGACTAGAGGTCTGGAGCTGTTGAATAAGTTGTACTGCCATGCGAGTCAAGTAAGTCTTATTTTCCATAGCACCCTTCTATAGTGAGCAACACCCCAAAATATCTTAAGACAGCCCTACTGAGGTATTGCATACATACAATATTTTTGCATTTGGAATACAGGCAGGTTACTACATGAGCTGCTTAGGGTCACACAGTGAGTAAGAGTCACAGTCAGTCAGTCATTACCCAACCCGCTATATCCTAGCACAGGGTCACGAGGGTATGCTGGAGCCAATCCCAGCCAACACAGGGCGCAAGGCAGGAACAAACCCCGGGCAGGGCGCCAGCCCACCACAGGGCACACACATCAAGCACACACTAGGGTCAATTTAGAATCACCAATGCACCTAGCCTGCATGTCTTTGGACTGTGGGAGGAAACCCACGCAGACACGGGGATAACATGCAAACTCCACACAGGAAGGACCCGGGAAGCGAACCTTGGTCTCTACCACTGCGCCACCATGCTGCCCGTGAAAAAGAGGTATAGTTCATAAGGCGTTTGTTTTTTTATCCAAGTATTTTCATCTCTAGGGCACATACAGTCACAAGCTCTATTTCTTTCTCTAAATATGTTAGACTGCAGAAATGTTGTTCTGGATGTTATACCTTGCTAGAGTGTATGGGAACATGGTTAGACCATCCTCTCATCCTGTGAAAGTTACTCTGTGTGTTCTTCTTAATCAGAAGGCTACATGTTTATTTTCTCAGACACTCAAGGTGTGGTAGGGTCAGTGCTTGACCTGCAAAACGAAAGGGCCATTCCCTATAGTGTCTCTTGACTTCGTCCATAAAGGATCAGGCTACAATAAATCCCATTGGGATCAAGTTCCCTGCTTGTTACGGACACATCCGTTAGCTAGAAAAAAAAAATCTGAACAGATTTTCCCGAGATACTGCCGCACACACATTATGGGAGAAGAAAAGGTAATTTATCTGGCAGAACCCACTGGGAAAAAAAAACAATCTTCCATGCCGATGGTCTAAAATTAGATTGATTAATACATGTACCTTAACATTGCAGAGCATTTGTGTTGAATATGCTTTAATGATTCCCTTATGAATCAAAACAGTTTGGATTTTATGTTTTAAACACTAATAAGCATTGGGATATGTAGCAGCTATTTTAGAGTTAGCTACGAGTCAGAAAGTGCGGTCACGTTAACTAAAGAAGTCTCAATCAGAAAAAAAAGTTGTAATTTCGTGGAGACACAGGAGTCCTTGAAAAGAGTGTTCATTACAGTGCTGTGCAACATGTCGCGTAGAGCTACAACGTCCAGCTGGCGAGGCGGAACTCGTATTCCTTTTTTAATGAGTTTTGGAGAGCTGAGCAGCATACTGTATAATCACTTGTTTGTTTTAGTGGTCCAGAGGATGAGCAAAAAAAAAAAAATGAACTAATGCAAACCTCTGGTCAACAACAAAAAACCCATTAAAGATAAATAATCCTCCTGGATTGGATGATCATAATTTGAATTAAAAAAAATTCTTTACAGAAAAGGAATCACTGATACCATCTAGAGGATCAGAAGTCTCCAACCTGCCCAACACACGTGGATTTTATAGGAGTTACTATTCTGAGGTCACTATTGAGATGATTTAGTAACATTTGCAGGCAGTGTGGCGTAGTGGTTACGAGTTCAAACCCTGAGGTTGTGGTTTCAAGTCCTGCTACTGATGCTGTGTGACCACAAGAAAGTCACTTGACCTGCCTGTGCTCCAATTGGAAAAGCTCAAAGAAATGTAACCCATTGTATCATAAATGTTGTAAGTCACCTTGGATAAAGGCATCAGCCAAATAAGTAAACATCAATTTGTTCTTTCATTGGTTTTAATACATGAAACAGCAAACACATTTTTGGAAAACTTCTTTATTACTCTTTCTTTTTTTATCATTTTATTGAATTTATTAAATGCAAATAACGTTCCATACATGCAAATAAAATTTTACAAAACTAAGTTCATATCAAATCAACTCTCTACTTATCACTCTTTCTTTTAATATTAATGATTGTGTGGTTTGCCATGCATTTTACAACGAGGACTCCTGGTTAGGGTTATTACAATCTACCTTCACCAAGAGAGGACAGCAGGTAGTTTCTAATGATTCATAGCCATAGCTACACCTTTTCTGTAATGTTGATTTCTTTGTTATAATGTTGTGTATTTTTGTAGGCACCCAGAGCTTGAAGTAAAATCTACACAGTCACTCAAATCACCTAAACTAAGTTATCAGTGCAATGCTGGTAAGTCATTACACATGTCGAAGCCACAATTACAACAAACAAGTTAGAAAATGAACGCATGGTGCCACATTTGGGTGCGTTCAGGGAACTGATTTGAGAGTTGGAGCATTTCATGTTTTTGTTGTTTGATCAAAGAGTCAGTTACCACATTTTTATTTATAAATATATTTGTGACAATGAGTCATACGCAACAATAACAGAATGCAGTTACATGTGTTAGTAAACTGTTTTAAATACATGTTGTTTAACAGCAATTTCCAATTTCATGTAATTAAAAACAGCCCAAACAGGCTTGTGGTGACCCAATAACTTTTAAAGACAGCAGATCTCATTCAAAAGATGAAGAGATGGCATACACTGATCTTTACCAACTAATCCAGGGCAGGGTTGCAGGAGCCATTCTTGGCCTAGGTACCAGTCCATCACAAGATGAATACACACAAGCCAATGTACCAACAGCAATTCACCTAACCTGCATGTCTCTAGAAGGAAACCTAAGGAAGAAATGCAAACACCATACAGGGAACACTTGGGATGTGAACCCTGGTCTCATTGTTGCAAAGCAGCAGCGCTTACACTGTGCCATCCCAAGCTAAAACTGTTGGTTGCTTGACACTAAGATGGAGAGCAGGTGTGGAGCTTTGCTGATAAATTAGTGTCTAAGAAATACTGAATAATTGTAATGTGCTGATAATGTAGCCGTGAGGTTATTTTTAGTGTAATGTAAAAACTGGCTACATATTTACTGTTTCTTTACACAGCAATGCCTACACAGTTTCTATCCTCTTACATTCCTTCATTGATAAATGACTTTTTTTGCTCTTTTATGATTACCTTACCTCAAGCAGCAGGAGAAGTGAGCTGGTGTATAAGTGGCTTGCATTTGTCTAACTTGTATTAGGGATCCATTTTGCCATCAGGAGTGACTGTCAGGCGAGTAAAAAAGTAAAACATACATAATAAAGGTTTTAGTGACATCTCTGATGGTATATTTGAAACTGCAAGCTAATCTGTAAATTAAGTCCCACAGTATGTTTCTCTGGTTAAAGGCAGATTAGTTCTCAATGTTTTTCAATAAGGGATTTTGAAAATTCAAAAATGTGTCCAGTGAATGCTAGCCGAGCTATTTCAATGACAGTTTAACTTTCCTGACAAATTTCCTTAAAGAATAAATGTCCAAATTTTAACAAAATTGGTCCACTGGGAGCTGCGTTGTTTTAAGCAGACAGCCAGACATGTAAAAAAGGAAAAACACACATACTGCTACAGGCAAAACATTTATACCAAGTTTAGATGGCAATATTATTGAAAAATTAGGTACATTTTAAACAAGATAGACTTTTAAAATGTTCCTAATTAGCTGGAGGTTCTGGGCAGCTTGTTCTACTATATTTATCACATGAAGTTGTCTTTTGCGGAGAGCAAAGCAAACCATCAAATGAGCATGCCTGTGGGTGTGAGCATCACAATCACTGGGCATCTGATTAGTCAGATCTTCTGTCTGTTGTGAAAACTACTGATATGATTGGTAGTTAAATGTAGTTACAAAGTAGGGTGCTCTGGGTACAACAAAGTGTGTAACATGGATAATGCCTAAAATTTGGGACATAAAAGTTTTTTTTCAAGACTACACAAGGTTGGTTCTTGAATTGCTTTGGGTCTTCATAAACGTGTAATAAAAATGGATTTAGAAAAGTGGTATGCAGGGTCATGCAAACAACGTTGCCTCCTTCAACTTTTCTTCAATATTTTGTATAGTGAAAGATTTTCAGTAAAAACCTTACGTTAGGTAAAAGGAACCCTAATTAAACAAATACATTGCATTTTAGTACTTTTAAATAAGGAACCATTGCAATACCCATTGCTTCATGTGAAAAATGTATTGGTCCCTTAGAATGAAGAGCTAGTTATATCACCTTTAGCAATACTAACTACAGCCACATGCGTATATTCCATGTTAGGTTAATTGATACGTTTAAACTGATCTAGTGTGAGTTAGCACACTCTGTAATGGAATGCCGCCTCAGCCGTGGTCGATTCTTATCTGATGCAGCTAAGACAGTTAATCTTAAATGGAAATAGAACAGTTTATAAAATAAATGGGTGAAAATTATAGAATTATTTCATTTCATATTTTTATTTTTAAGTTAATGTTGTTGCTCAGGGTGGCATGGTGGCGCAGTGGTAGCGCTGCTGCCTCGCAGTTAGTAGACCCAGATTTGCTTCCCGGGTCCTCCCTGCATGGAGTTTGCATGTTCTCCCTGTGTCTTTGTGGGTTTCCTCCCACAGTCCAAAGACATGCAGGTTAGGTGTGTGTGTGCGTCCTGTGTTGGCTGGGATTGGCTCCAGCAGACCCCTGTGACCCTGTAGTTAGGATATAGTGGGTTGGATAATGGATGGATGTTGTTGCTCAACAAAGATTTTCGTATTTAAGACTGAGCCAGATGGGCAAAAGCCATCTAATTTTGTCTACTCTTGGAAGAACTTTATCATTTGTAAAGTCTTGCCATCCAGTCATGGACTACTAATTTAATGTCCATCTTGGCTGAACAAACTTGTTGGAAAGCTACATTTTGGGCCCTAAATGCATTTTAATGGCTCACATCTGGTTTTCCCGTTTGCTGCATTTATCCTGAAAGAGAAGTTGTGTCATGTTTAGCTGGATGAATGATGACTAAGAAAGGACACCCACTACTTTTTTTATCTCTCGGTTCTTCTCATCTGCTCTCTTCCATCCCTCATTTACTGTATTTCTTTCTATACATGCTCATTCGCTCCCAGCTTTTGGGAATCTCCAGGGATCAACATTGCTCTGACCTCATTCCAATAGGATACATCGTTCCCAGACATTTTTGCTTTAATTGAATCCACTGGATCTGTCATGCCTGTGACAAAGTGCAGAAACTTTCTCACATCAAGCACATTTTTTCACTTATAGTACATACTATCAGTAATATTTTTAAACTCTTTTAAACTCTCTTTTTCCATGTGCTGTTTGGTCACTCCCACTTCCAAAAATCTTATATCTTTGTGAGCAAAGTCTCGTGGATCATGATTCCAGAAGCTTTGACACTCTGGCCATGTACCTCTAGAGCAGCATTCCAAGAAATACAATACCAATATTCTGATAAAAACTTGTGAATTAAGGTTCCTAACACTCCCAGTTCATCACCGATGTAAATGTTTTACATGATATCACAATCCCCTTTCATTGCAGGCTCATCTATTTACTGTATATATTTATGAGCATACTGTATATGTGTCTGGCTGGGCCTTCCTAGAACGTGATCAAAGAAAGAGAACTCAGCACACGTTCTCAGAAAAGACATCCTGAGTGAAATTTGCTCAGATCATAGTGTCATACGCAGTGTCTGCAGAATGTTTATTCATGGGAGAATATTAAATTGGCCAGTGACACAGTAGTTAGCAATGCTGCCTCACAATTTTAGAGTTCTAAGTTCAAAGTCTGGACTTTTATCTGTCTCTGTGGTGTTTGCATGTTCTCCAGTGTCTACTGGGTTTTCCTCTCACATGACAGGCATGTTAGGTTAATTGGTAAATCAAAAATGTTTGATCTTCATTGACTCATGATTTTTCTAGATTATTATTATTATTATTATTATTATTATTATTATTATTATATTGCATGTTTGTTCTGTATCTTGTACATTTTTGCAATGTCTTTTATGTTCTATCTATCTATCTATCTATCTATCTATCTATCTATCTATCTATCTATCTATCTATCTATCTATCTATCTAATACTCCCATTTGGCTTAAGCATTCTTATTTATTGATATCTTGCTTATCTCTTATAGTTTGACTCTAAGTTGTCTCTGTATTAGTTATTGTTTCCCTGTGATGGACTGACACTTCTTGATTTGTCATGTCTTGTACCCGATATTGCAGGGATAGATTTCAGTCCTAAATTTGGAGAAATGGTTAACAAAAATGAACAGAGCAAATAAGCTAGATTTGTTTCTGTTTATTTTTTAAACAAGGACAATGCGTTCATTCTAGCAACTAACAGTGAAATACTTTCACGGCATATCTACACCTTTCAAACTTATTAATTTAGGTCCATGATTTCCATTTACTTGCATGTAGGAAATTGGCAGATTTAAATAAATGGATAATCTTCTTATGAGGTAAACACACATGATAACCGAATTACAACAAAAGCAAAGGACTTTAGATAGAGGTGCTGCCATACTAAATGAGCTTCCCATGCTAAACGTAGAGCAGCATCAAGAAATCAGAAGAAATTTTAGAGGATCTCAGGGTTCATACAAGATAATGTCAAAGAAGTGCAAAATATGATTTAAGGTCCAAGGTTAGTATTTTTACAATAAGTCCCTCTTCTTCTGTTCCACCCTTGACTTGTCTCTTACCTTGTACATCATGAGTCCATATAGCAGCTCTATGTTGCTTGTTTAGCTGAGCTGAATTGGGCTATGTGGCAAGACTAGGAGAACAAACAAGACACACTAAAAGGCAAGTGAGCATCTGGGAATTCCCTAGGGTCTAGTAGAAGCTGCTGAAGATAGACAGACTTAGTTTTTGCAGTAAAGTTTGCATTATAGGGCTTAACAAACAGTTCAAGACCATCTTAAAACATGCATGGCAACAGAATTACTGAGGTAGACGAGGGGTACTACACAGCCTGGTTGTTGTATTCTGTTAATGCTTCATCAGGAAGAAAATTTAGGTGAGCTGTAATGAAGCTTGGCAAAATATCTGTGTGCATGAAATTGGGATCTCTGATTGACATTATTAGGAGGATGTGAAGAATAGATGAGGTGTGGGAGTTATTAAACAGGCCACTGTCAAAAACATATCTGTGCCTCAAGTATGAGCACAGCTAAAATAACTGGCAATTTAAAGTAAATGTGAACTGTTTGCATTTTAGAAAGCCACTCCTGAACAAAACAAACAACACCATGGATGGCTTCATAAATAAAAAGCCATGTCATCATGTATATGAGGTTATGGTTTCTTTAACCGAGAGAATATCTAAATGTGTGTTTAGCTGTGGCATTAAGCTCATGGCTGAATTTTTTTTCTTCTGACAAGTGGATTGCTATGGGAACATTTGTCACTCTTTTTATGAATTCTGAGCAGATATGTACAGAAGGATAGGCTATGCTGACTTGAAGCTGGCAGCCCCAAATCTTCTTATAATTATCACACATATAGCTTAAAGCTTATACTAGTCATTAAACAGCGACATGGACAATTTACCAAATAACACTTAGGCTAACAGAGTAAACTGTAGGAAAAATAAGCTTCAACAAACAGAAGAATGAAATAATAAATATACGGATGCTTAACTGTGCGGAAAGTTCAGAGAAACTGACTATAAGACACTAGCCCTCTGTTAGGAAATATCACTGGTCTATTATGGAAATACAATGAAAATCATATAGAGAATTCAAATTAGGAAAGTTCCATAAAGAAGGTGGAAACCAGAGTAAATAAAATATAACAAAACAAAAAAAAGTAATAAATATTTACAAACTTTATATATAAGTCAAATGTGAATAAAGTGTATTGATACTCAAAAACTGAAATTTGAAAAATAAAACAGATAGAGTGACATTCAAATAATGATAGATAGATAGATAGATAGATAGATAGATAGATAGATAGATAGATACTTTATTAATCCCAAGGGGAAATTCGCATAATCCAGCAGCAGTATACTGATACAAAGAAACAATATTAAATTAAATAGTAATAAAAATGAAAAAAGTTAGCATTTACTCCCCCGGGTGGAATTGAAGAGTCGCATA
>JANRMT010062796.1:59333045-59410000 GCA_026402145.1 Polypterus bichir lapradei
TTGGAAACGTTACTTCTTGTGAATATTAATGCTGACTAAACAAGGTATGCCAACAGCAAGCTTAAGTTGTCACTGGTCAACCACATTCTACTCTGAGTATCTTCACCCATGTCCAGAATGGGCAGAAATTCAACCTGTGGCTGTTAATGGGGCAACACTGACACTGTAGACCAGTGGGCTTCCCAGGCCTGCCCTTTAAATGGCTGAATGCAGTCTGAAGAACTTTCACCATCCTGAAGCTCAACAACAATTGGTGCATTTGACCTGAGAGTACTGCGTTGGCAGGAGTTGAAGCTGCATGGGGCAGCAGCACTTGAAAAGGAACACTCACCTACAGTTTTACTAAAGGCTATTTTATACTTGAAAGCTAATCTAACATGCATGTGTCTGAGATGTTCTAATGTTTTATTTAATATGGAAGAAAAGGTAGAGTGACTAAAAAAATCCATACAGACACAGGGAGGAAGAACACACTTCACCCAAGACAGAACCCTGATCTGAGGAACTGTGAAAGAGTAACATTAACCACTTCACTACTTGAAAATGAGCCTAAGCATAATATTTGTTTTCTCAATTCCATATAGTCTTATGTAGTGTTTTTCCTGGAAGACAAGCTCAGAATAACAAACATAAACAAGTACAGGTCTGTTTCATTCACATATACCCATATTTGATAACTGAATAGCCCTGGTAACTGTAGTAGTAGGTGCTCATCAGTCAGAATCAACCACTGAGCTGCAGCTCATTGTGGTAGCAAGTTGAGAACAAACCCTTGATGGGACGTCCATCCACTTCAGAGTGAATATATATAAGTTAGTTGAATGATTTATTATCTTTGAAGTTCATTGCCTACATCCTGCAAACACATGGATTGATTTGCTTACAAAAATTAGGATTCCAATTCAGTTCTTCACTTCAGCAATGATTGAAAAGAAATCTCTTTTTTTTATATCTGTTCTAATTTAGTTCAATGGTGTTTTGATTCCCTGGCTGATTGCTCCACGTATGATGAGCTATTGATGCACAAGGGGAGGTTTCCAAATACTCCTTGCACCCAGATGTTTTAATGCTGTTTTTGGAAGTCATCACATATGTTTGCCTTATGTTTCAACGTGGACAAGAAGTACATTCAGGTTGCATTTAGGACTAAGTGTCATTGTAAAAAAAAATAAAGGCGGTGCTTTGTTTCTGCCATTCTGGCTTCACATCTCATGCCTAGTCATTGAGTGTAAGCAGTCTACATGTTCTCCCCATGTCTGTTTGGTACATTCCTGTCAAGTTTATTATTCTAAGTTGGGTCTGTGCATTATTGGGATATGTGACAGACAGACTAGTGATGTCAATATGGATTCAGTCTTCCATGATTTAAAATTGAAATGAGTAGGAAATGTCATGTTATATTATACAAATATCGCCTTGTTAGCATTTTAGATCAGTTGCAATTGTTTTTTTTTCACAGTGTTTTGCCATTCAAGAAGATCTCTCTACTTTTCTTTGCTGATTAGTTTTTTTTTATTATTTAATGAATGGGCCCCACTTTCTGTACTAGCTTTCATTTGATCAGAGGCATAGAGAGTCTCAACAATTCTTGACAGTGCCAATCAAGCATCAGTTATTGTATTTGTAAAGTAAATTTTATTTTTCTAGCAAAAAATGATCATCTCCATTGATCTCATGCAGCCTCTATTAAGTTTTCACTTTTTTGGTTGTAGGGAGTCTAAGTCTGCCAGTATCAGATGGAACATCGACTATCACATCACTCCACACTCATGCACACTCATGGCAAATTTTAGTGTTGACCTAACATTAAACTACCATGCATGTGATTAGTGAAGGATGTGGAGGAAACCCATGTGGATACAGGAGAATGTTTTAGCTCCACACGCACAGCCAGATAGAACACCCTGGTGCCAAGGAGGGCGAGCTAGCAGCATTAACCAATATGCCACCATGCCTTTCAGTTGTAAAATAAGCAAAGCAAAATCATAAATCCAAGTAGTATGAAATCATCCAACCATCTCTTTACTAACAATTTTCACTTGAAGGTTTGCCACCTATTTCATAAGCAATAGAGATGAGACTGAATATTTAACAGTACAGGTTAATTACTATGTAATTGTCTTGATTGTACTGGCACCCTATTTTCTGGCCTAAGATGTGAAGAGGACATGTAATGCTGAACTTGCAGTCTGGGTGTTTTAATGGAGACATGATATACCCAGCTGACTTGTCATGGAAACACCTGTCCATCTTCCCTTTAGTTTGGCTGTGGAGAGTGAAGTTCCTCCTTTGGCTGTGATGTGTACATGTCATGAACCTGTTCTGGATGGGATCTTAATCTAAGAAAAAAACACAAAAAACAAACAAAGACAAGAATGTATAGTCCCCAAATACAAGGCACCTTAGTTCTTACCCGCTGGTCAACCTGCCACCTAGATAAAAAAAAAAACACTTGTCCAGCACCTATTTAACAAAATTTACATTCAACTGATGATTATTGATATTTAGATACAGTACTTGTATAGGAATTAAAGCAAGTCTCTGCAGGCATGTGGTAATTTATTCTATTTATCACTCCTGTTGTATGGAAATTAATAAAAAAAAACTTAAAGAAATGTTCCACTCTCAGGAATGAATTTGGGCACACCAGATATATTCTCAGAAGACGAGTTGATTTTTTTCCCCGTCGCCTGGCCTTTGATTTTCATTTTGTGGGCATTGCCTGTTTGATCCCCTGTATTTCTCCATCAATTTTCAATGCTCCGAACATTTCAGACTCTGAATGCAGATTTAGAGCCCTTTTTGAATTTCAAGCACATTCTGGTGCGTATGCCTGGGCAGGAGGTGAAAGGCTGACAATGGGAGGCCGTCTGCTGCCCCCGCCCCTGACTTACAGCACCGCGAGTCAGGTCAGAGTCTGGGAACCTGAGAGCTCCCCGAGACAAGCACATGCACTTCGATGCGGAGGGACAGATGTCTTCCTTCCATTGTCCCATACCTCACAGCCACTCCCAGACATCTGCACTGCGCGCTGAGTTCTCCTGGGAGACCTAACCCCTCCGCTCACTTTAATCACCAGGCAGCGTGGCCTGGTGGGCAACACTGGAGGCAGAGACCCCACCCCCTCCCCCATCCCTTCCGGGTTAAAATTAGCCATCTGTAGTGCTCCAGCCCTTTGTATACATGCCCCATTTATGTTATAAACTTGATAAATATTTAGCAGGGGCATAAACACACTATAAATAAAGCAATGAACCAGTCCACTGTGATAAATTCAAGGGAAAGAAGAACAGTATACACCACAGTAAAACAGAAATAAAATGACCGACAAGCATCAGTCATTAATTATACATTTTAAAGGGCTGTGCCTCGATTCCTTTTTTGAATTAGATTGCTATTATGGCTTTATTTGTGCTAAGGTTACAAGCTGATTTAACTGCACAATTTTTGACTGAGGGAAGAACTCTTTGTGGTCTTAGAAAGAAAATGCAGACTCTGTACAGAAGTCATTCCTCCCTGAAATCACTTAGGTCCAATTGCTGTGAAGTAGGTAGCTCCTGCCCCTTGAGCATTTCCACTTTTTTCTTTGTAAACTGCTTTACTTAAAATGTTGAACTGGATTACTGGATGAGTTCTGATGTTTTTGATGTTTGGGCAGAGTGGTGACTCTGAGGCTAGAGATCTGTGCCAGCCATCAGAAGGTTGCTGATTTGAATCCTTTAAATGCCGCAAGTGACTTTTCCCTGTTGGGCCTTTGATCAAGGTCCTTAACCTGCAATTGCTTCATCTTGGGTGTAATGTTAACCTGGCCGCAGGTTGGAAAACTTACATGGAAAACTTGGGGGTTGGTGGTAGGATTGGCACTCTAACAACCATAAAAAAAACCTCACACTGTTCCAGCGTGGTGCTGAGGTGTCACCCACTGCACTCGGGTCCCAATCCAGGTGGTTTGTTGTGTGGTGGGTTCGGCAATGTCCTATCAGTGCATGCTCCCACCCTCTGAGGTTGACTATACTTCGTCTACACTCTTATATTTACCTTATGCTTTCTTTGACCAGTTTTCAAAAGAAAAGGGCAAGAAACTCTAAGATAGGGTGGTAAGAAGATGAGTGAGATTTGTCACTTGCATTTGTTTGCCGGGCAATCAAGTCACTATAAATACCCTTTTGGGTACTGTGCTCTCTTGTCAATGAAATTACCATGTGACTATCAACCATGGAAGCTTCAGACTTTACCTTTTGGTGCCTAGTCAATAAGATTAGCATTTGACTATCACTCATGGAAGCTTCAGACTTTACCTTTAATTGAAATCTCCTATTTTAGAAAGAGTCATCCACCAAGAGTTACTTGAGCAATTATTGGACGACCTTTGTGTCAATAACATATATCCATCTAGTCGCTAAGCAGCTGAGATACCGCTGAAATGCAAGATTTCTACATTAAGGAGACAGCCTTCTTATTTAGGTGAGGAAATGGCAATAAACAGCACAGCAAATACTGTGCAGCATGAATAATGTTAGGAACAGGATCAGGTAAGGGTGGCACAGTGGATGGTCATTGAACTCCAGTTTATTTTCAGGGTAAAATGCCTTCAGATTCTTCCTTTTTTCTGTGGACTCCCATCATGCAAAGATATGTAGTCAAGTTAGCTAATTGCAGGGCTGTGCTGTGACAGTGATTGTGAGTACCCTGTTGTCTCCTGCCTTGCACCCATTCCTGCAGGGATTCCCAAAGTTCTGACCTGCATGTTTGGATCAGAACAAAAACATGAAAGGATAGACATAAAGAATTTGTTATTTTTAGTAGACTCAGCTTCATGTTATTCTCGAAACAGTATTCCCTCATTCATATTTTTTTTTCTACATGAAGGTGTTGATTCAAAGCAATAAAGTTCAAAATTATTTTTTATTTATTGTGACATTATTTTATGTTTAAAAAATTGTAAGAGAGAAAACATATGGGAGAAGGATTACTTTGACTAATCTGGTATTGCAGTTTCATTCCCATAAACATATAGTATTAATTAAAGTATTATAATTATTATTGTTATACATGTGGGCTCATTACTCCACATGGGTCATTTTGTCCAGTAGGATTGTCTCTGCAGTTGTCTGGTTGACAAAGCTTTCTCCTGTGGCAAAAAATGTCAGTGTGGTGGTTCAGGGGAACCCACATGCACAATAATAGAGCACTTGTACATGGCAGTATAGGTCGAGAGGAATAGCAAAGTGATGGAACTTCTGTAGATGTATCACCTGCGTTGGTGGTTACAACAACAGTATCTAATGTGAAAATACAGGACCATCTATGGTGAAGGGCAGGCAGTGCCACAGACAGTGGCGTTACTAGGGTGTCATTATATTGCGTGCATTTGTAGGGAGGAAGTGTGTCAAAATAAGCTAAAATGTTAACTGAATTTTCATTGGGTGATATGAACCTTTCGAGTGTGAAGTGCCCACACCCAACCTACTGTATACACAGTCATTCTCCTTAACGCAGATGTTTAAACATCAGACCCATTGAAGAAGAAGGTGAATCTATGAAGAAATGGTGAGAGGTCAGTGAATCTTCTTATAAGACTGCATTTTGAAGTAAGAGTATCCATCACTAAACAGCTTGGTCCATGCTGACTAACATGAGAGAAGGCAGCATGATATCCACCAAGAAAGCGTGCCCTTCTTAACATTGTTGAACTGGGGTTCAGGTTCAAGTTGAAAACTGAGGATTTAATGGAATAACCTAGATGAAGGAGTTAGGTATCCCTTTATGTGATATTGGAAGGTGGGCAGGCGGGGAAGCCCCTTCACCAAATAGACAGGGCTATTCACCTGGGTACAGGGGGGCCCAGTGAACCTTTGCTTTTATGATTACTATTTCATTTCTAAGTTCATAGTCTCTCTATAATTGGTCTTCTTCCTCTCCTATTCCTTTATGCTAAAAAAATTATTTTCATTTTCAATTAAAAACTGTTTTGTGGTGTTCTCCTATCACCTATATATATATATATATATATGTCATTAAATTCACTGAACCTTCATATCCCAGTTTTATAGATGCCGAAGGCTATAATTGCAGCATCTAGCAAAAGGCAGGAACCAATCCTTAACAAGCAGCCAGATCTTCAGAGGCCACATTCACGTAGTCAGTCACATGTACTCCCACACTCACGCACACCAGCCCAATTTAGAGCTTCAGAGATGCCAATTAAAGTAAGATAGACAAGGGAAGAAAATCAGGCATATATATATATACTGTATATATATATATATATATATATATATATATATATATATACTGGCTGTGTAAGCCCATGTTGTAAAAAGCCTGGGCTCCTAGAAACTATTGAGATCGTCACAAAAAAAACTGAAATGCAGAGTCAATGGTTCCATTTTGCGGACATAGTCGCCCCCCTTGACTATCAGCAGCTAAGCGACTTTCTCTCTCTTTTGTCTTTCTTCGGTGGTTTAACTTTGGCAACAGAGTCGCTTTCTTTCAGCTTCATGTCCTTCTTTCTTTTTCTGACTTGTTAACTTGGAGCTGCCTTACCGACTGTTTGAACTCCATGCTGTAGCCTTGCACTTCCGTACCATCTTGCACTTCCAGGCCAGACAGACAGACACGCACACTTCCGCGCATAGATGTTTATATATAAGATATATACCATATATATACACTTGCCTTGGTCTTATCAGAAATGAAAATCTGTCTCTCCTGAATTCATCTATAGTTTTCTATCCTCACCTTCAGTACTCATTACCAATCTTGTAAATCTTATCAAATGTTCTTGTATTTATCGAAGTCATTTTCTTCAATACACTTGCATCCCTAGCCTTAATTTTCTTATCTGAATTTCCAATATTGCCCATGTCTGTTTCTGAAATATTGCGTTCCTCTAAACATGTTGTCATGTGTCCAGCCTGTGATCTACTTTTGTTTCTTTGTTCCATGCTAAAATAAATCTATTTGGATAAAAAAGTAACAACATTTACATTCTAAGAAGTTTGCAGGATAAATGTTCTTTGATCAGCCTCATGACAAGATATCGATCCACTTTCAGAATTGATTTCTTTTCTGTTTGTGAGAGGTGAAGGTTGGGCATGCCTGTGTGAGAGTGAGAGTGTCTGTGTGTTTTCTCCCCTTTCTAATTAGCAGACTCGTTGTGTTAATTTCCTAAAGATTGACAATTTGCTTTAATGCCCCCGTTAGCAGGACTTTGCAATTAGCAGCAGAGGCGCTGTGCTGTAATTAAAAGCAATGCTGCAGCAGCCCTGAATTGGCAGAGCAGATGGGGCTCACAGCAGCTGGAGAATTCCCCGCAATACACACAACAGCCCTGGCTTCTCCATCTCAAGCCTGAAATATTTTATCTCCAAAAGAAACAGAGGATATATAAGATTCTTATTAACACTCAACAGCTTACAGATGTGAATATGGAACGAGAAAGAAAGAAAAAGAGAGACTGAGAGTGGGAGGAAAAGTTTATTTTTTTAGGGCCACCTTTCAAACTCTCCATTTGCCAAAGGTCCCAATTAGAAGACTCCATTGTTTGGAAAGGTTAGTCATAGACAATTTTCGAGAAGAGAAAGGCTCTGGTGGTCGATTTCCCATGTCTGAAGGCAGATACTAGCTCTAAAGCCTAGCGTGACAGTTCTTTTGTTTTAACTGCTTGGGAAGTGGACTGACTGACTGACAGGGCAATTGCTGCTTTCTCACGCTGACCCAATTCCCTGCACAGTTTAAGTAAGTGCTCATCACAAGACAGCTATGTGACACTCTGCACTGTAGTCACCATGGCACAAAGTTTTTGTTTCATGCTTTTCTTTTAAAATAAAGTCTTTTCAAATACCTCAAATACCTGTTTGTATACCAATTAGTGTGGAATCGAGGACTATGTTGCTATTGACACTTTTGAGTAAGATTAAAATTGATTCTTGACATCTATATTTGACTTTTGGTAGGTTAGAAGCTTTAAGTCAGAACTCACTAAGGTCAAATAATTTCCAATCTTGATTTCTTCTCACAACTCTATTCTTTCATCTGAAGTCTCATTCTTCCACCTTTGAATTGGCTCATATATTCTGTTTCTGTGCTTTTCTTACAGGAGCTATTTATTGTGTCTTGTGTGTGGGTGACTTAGATTTAAAAACTGTCAAAGGCATACTATGTCAGCACAGATATTATCAGTTAACAAACCAAATAAGATAATACCTAACTACTAAATAATTAGATGGAGAATGATTGATAGATAGATAGATGGATAGATACTTTATTAATCCAAAGGGGAAATTCACATACTCCAGCAGCAGCATACTGATAAAAAACAATATTGATGGAGAGATCACTGTCCTCACAGAAGTTTTGTTCAAAATCTGGCTGATTTAGGCCAGCTGACCAACAAGCTCCTCCAAGGTCAGTCTCTAATGAGTAGTCAGTCTGTCCAGGTAATCATCTCTAAAAGCGTCATGAGAACTAACCTTAAAGTAGGCTTCATTACACTGCCTCTCTGTTCATTTCAGCTGGTCTCCAGATGCAGGAAAGCATACCCTACAATGAAGAGCATTCACCCTTTAATCCTTAAACCCATCTCATTCCTAACCAGGTTTTTTGGTGATAGAGTTTGTCCTGTCAGCGTTTTTGAAACATAGTTGAACATATGTCAGTCCATCACAGTGTTCACTCTTATACACATCAACAAACACATCTTAAAGAAATAGTTAATATCCAATTAATGTGGAATATTGATGAAAAATCTAGAGAATTCTGAGAAAACATACACAGACATAGAAAAGAACCGTGACATCAACTCCTGGAATTGTTAGGCAGCAGTACCAACTACTATTCCACCTGCTACCATGCAGTGTTGACCAACAGTGTTAAAGCTGAGTCCTGAGGCCATATGGTCTTGTACCACCATAGTTAATATGTCCGCTCCTGCTGGTGAGCACTCATTTAACTTTGTGGTTCTCACTATATCTCAAATGGAAATAATCAACATTAAAGTAAGGGATATTATTCAAAGTGTCTGATGTTTGTAATACTTGCTTCAACTGCTCCTTCCTTTGTTCTTATCTTATCCCTGTCATGTGTAGCTGAACAGTCTACATTTAGTCCAATCCATAAGCTCCTTCAAATTCCAAGTATTTTACTCTTGTGTCATCTTAAATGAGGTGTAATGTGACGCCCACTATGAAAGGAATGCCTACAAGGGGTAAAAAAAGACTAGCTTAGTGAATAAAAGGAGTAGAAGTCTTTACAGTACATCTCACATGTCAATTAGGAACACTCTGACATGCCAAGTCAGTTGCCAAGCCCATTCTTGAATATTCTTCTTCTTCTTATTATTATTACACAGGAGTGGGGAGTGGACTTTGCTTTAATCCCCAGCATGGATGTGTCCTGCATGATATTTGCTCCATAACTGTGTAGATTTACTTAGGGGACTCCCATTGATAACTGGATTGAATGGAAATGGTAACCTATCTCAGGGTGAGGGAATGTCCTCTGCTTTGAATTAGTGTCCCAGGATGTCCTTAGTACCCAATACTTCTGATCGGTAAAGAGTGGATTGTTTGGTGGAAAGAGTTTATGTCAGAAAAGGTTAGCACATGGAAGGTGAAGTCTTAGACTGGCCAGCAGACACCAGTTGTGTTTCTTTAGCTAACAACAACACAAGCAATGTTTATTATATAGCTCATTTTCATAAAATCAATGTAGCTCAAAGTGCTTTACAAGATGAAATAAAAAATAAGTTAATATAAAACATAAACAAACAAGATTAGGCAATAATACTATGCAGTATGTAACAAAGAAAAAGGTAAAGTTGGGTGGCCAGGGGACAAAAAAAAAAAACTCCAATTAGGCTGCAGAAAAAAACTACGGGGGCTCCAAGGCCAAAAGAACGTCCAGCCCTGACTGATCATTCTACCTAACATAGATGTGCTAAATCAGTCCTCATGGTTTTCAGGCTTCACAAGGAAGAATTTAATGATGATGGTCATATGGATATCTGGGACACCCACCATTCAATCCATAAATGCAGGGGGCATATCACCGCCACAGCAGAACCAAAAAAGAAAGCACAGAATGGTACAGATTAGTACGGAATTGCAGAGCCCAGAGGAAAATTATCATTCAATGCCCATGTTGACTAATAGGGATACAACTAAAATGTAGCTATTATTATTATTATTATTATTATTATTATTATCTAGCCATTTTAAAATAATGGGTTTTTAGCAGTTTTTCTAATTTGTTCAACAGTATTAGCCTGGAAAATTTCTATTGATAAAATATTCCAAATTTGAGGTACATAACAGTAAAAGCTACTTCACCAAATCTTTTCAGGTTAGGTAAGAGGGGTAATTGTCAAAAATTTAATTTATCGGCTTACGCAAACTTCAACGAAGGTGATAATCAAATCTCAATGTTTGCTTCACACATTGGTGCTTATTTCTAAAAAGAAATATTCACTCTTTCAATCGGTGTTAGTTATAGGTGTGCGGATCTTCCATAAATTGACTCATCTACCATAACAACACGTAAACCGACTATTCTTGTATCCGAGAGGTAGTGTACATTTCTTTAAAACTACAGAGATCTAGTGTGATGATGGAAAATTCATGACAAGCAGAAACTTAATACTCAAATGTACTGTAAGATGTCCTGCTCAGCAATTTGAAATCATTGATATAGTTCAAATATTCTACATGATTTAAGAGGCTATAAAGATCACACCCTTCCAGTAGTATTAAAACAGAACACTCAATTCAATCCTCCAACCATTTTCTGAATCTGTGTATAGTATGAGGTTATTGAGAACTTTCCACTGTCTAAGGGGTGATGGACAGGACCAAATGCAGAACAGGGATCAGTCCACTGTGGGGCACACTCACACCCATGTACCCTCACCCTTTTGATTTACCATTCAGCATATCAGCATGTCTTACTATTTTTGAAGGAATTCAGAGACATTGACGGAAAATACCAGGATCATAGAAAGAAGGTGAAAACTTCCACGGCTAATAACAAACCTATGTGGCAGTAATGCAACCCACTATATGTCTCTTAATAAATGCAATCCAGGAGAAATATAAACAATTTTAAACAGTGATACACTCTAACAATGTGCCTTCTGTGCCCTCCATGTTTTAGACTTTCTCAATGAACATAATCAGAGCATTAGTTTGCATTCAAATTAATTTCCCATTTGAGCAATGCAATGCAAATTACTGCTACTCTTGTTTTTCCTGTACCAGTCTAATGGATGTATGCATGTGTATTTAATTTTTATAAAGCAGATTTTGCTGTTGCTTGTGTATTCAAGAAAGAAGCATTAACTTTACTGTCTTAAGGCAAGCAGTTCACAAAGTTCTCAAACTGTAATTACTTAACAGATCTACGCAAAATAACAACAAAAAAGGAAAAACAAAAAACACAGGGGTGCAAGTGTGTGTGGGTGCGCGTAAGGGGGTCCTCTCCTTATTAATTATGCAAGATTAGTCTAATTATAATTCCGCAAATGAATATGTGGCAGAAGGTGTTTGGAAACATTGCAGCAGATTTGCATGTTAAGTGGATGGGGAGGCTGGGTAATGCATGCTAATTTATGCATTCGCTTCTCGCTTTAATTTGGAAATTTGCAGTTGTGTGTGTGTGTGTGTGTGTGTGTGTGTGTCTATGTGTGTGTGTTCTTCTGTGTGTTTTGAGGAGAAGGAGGAGTTGAAAAGTTCCGTTAAGTCTAATAGTGACAACAAGTAATCAGAGAATGACCTGTGCAGCAAAGAAGAGACTCACTTATACCTGAAATCTGCAGTAAATGCAATCACCTGCAGAGGCAGTAGTGGACATCGATGACAGTCAGTTTGCAGAAAACTTCAGCATTAATGGTGCAGAGTGCCTGCCATGTCCATTTTCCGCTCTAACAGAGTGAAAAGGCATTCATAAAAGTAACAACTCTTGCCAGCTGTCACTGAGCTGGCCTTTCTGGACACAATACAAATTCATCTTTTCTACCAGGGCTTCTCAAACCCGGTACTTCAAAAACAATTTGTCTTTAATTAAACTTCTTGTTTAATTGGGTGGCTTATCTAACACATCCATGTATGTCTAATAAACTTTCTACTATTCATGGCTTTGAGAGAGGCCTAAAGGCTTTGTCACTTTCACTGCAGTTGTATAAAACACTCACCCATTCATTATCTAATCCAGTTTCGGTTAATGGTGGGGTGGAAGCCTACTTCAGTAGTTTTGATCAGGATGCTGGAGCTAAGCTTGAATGTGAAAACACTCATGAAAAGACCCCTGTAAGGCCAGTTTAGAGTTTACATTCATGTCTTTGGGAGGAAAATGAGAGTGCCCAGAACAAAATTAAACACTGGCACAAGCAGCGCACACATGCATCATACAGCCAATGGCTGAACCAGGATTTACACCCAGTCTACTAGCGCTGCACAGGAGCAATTCTAACCACTGTGCCACTAACAAGCCTCCATTCAAGTGTCATTTTGCATCTGTGTTGGCTCATCCTACTTATAACATCACAAACATTTGCAAAGAAGTATATAAAGCACACATACACTCACATAGGGCATGCACTGTGACATCCACTCATACTAAGTTAGGATCACAGGGTGAAGAACAAAGCCTAATTACAGCAATCACATGCCTGTAATGCAGCTCATAATTTTGGCATGAACAGTGAAGACATTAGCCAATGGATTTAAGAAATGTATAATAGTTAAAAATTCAACTAATTTTATCAAATCAGAAATGTCTATTCATTTATTTTCTAAACATGTTGGATGGTTTAGAAAGGTGTGGAGTCTAAAAAAGCAACAGTGGACAAACAACAACAGCTTGCCTTGATGTGGAATGCCATCTCTGGGCATTCGCTAATGCAACATTACGTCACAACATAGAGATGCCAGGCAGCTTAACAATGTGTGCTTATGCATAAACACAAGAAGGACACGTTATTAAAAACTCAATCCCACCATGTTAGAAATACCAGGTGATGAACCAGACTTATAAAAACTTTGTGAGACCAAGAATCTTCAGAAATAACAACATCAGACTATGGATAACGTGATCTGTTTTCTCTGTATACTTGATTGAAAATAGATCAAGTTAATGCTCCCTAAACTTCTTAGCTCTAAAAGCACATTGAACAAATAAAGCTGAAATGAAAACCCCAAATCTGAGAAACTCAGTAATTATGTTTTATTTTAGAAACTTTTCAAAAGCAGATGTATTTTACGTTTCAGATTAAAACATCAAATCAACAGTCAGCTGACTAACAACAGGCAGGGATGAAAAAGAGTGGACTAATCAGAAGCTGAATGGAGCGGAGGGCGGATAACCTCTAGCATCATTGTGCTGTGTAGTGATACCACTGAGTCTTGGGTGGGAGGGTAGAACTTTCACGGCAATTCAGTGATGAACGGCGTGTCTGGAGATTTCAGAATTGACAGTTGGAGCTCAGGGAGTCATCAGAGAGAGAGAGCCTTCTAACATATGATTATTATGATTGGGAGTATGATGTGGCAAGTAGATTTTATTTTGTATCAAGGTTTTTTTTTTTTAATATATAAATAGCATTGCATATTGGCCAGTGAATGAGAATGCCACACAAATTAGAGAGGGATGTCACTCCAGCATTCAGATATTCATTATCTAGGTCATAGTATGACCAGTCCATTTTTTCATTAATTTGCACTATGAAAACTCATTTTAAGTTGTGTGTTTATTAAATCCAGACTCAAATCAGAAGTTTGCTCATCATGACTGTCAAATGAAGATCATGCCAACTGCTACACCAGCAGCCAGCCTAGTGTTGATCAGTGAGAACATCCAAGTGTAGGACTTGGTTCTTATTGTGTTCATTGATACTCGGAACACTTGACTCAATTTCCTGGAAGTAACATAAATATGAACATTTTAAAATTTTTAAACACATCATATGTTAACTGAGGTTTTATTAAGCGATGAAGTGTACAGTAGATATCCTTAAATTTCCGGGTTGAGTTTTTTTTTTTTTTCAGTTTTGCCCCCATGCTTTTAATAATTCACCATAATTTCAATAATTCTCGAAAGTTTGTCTCACACACGTCCTAACAATACAACAGCCATCAAATGACTGTTGTAACTGCAGTAACTACAAGGTAAGGCTAACTCCTCAAAGGTGACATTTATTCTACAATAAAAGGTCATCAGACAAAGTCATCAGCAGATTAAAGATAATCTACTGTATTTACCAATTTCTGTTCTTTAAAGAGCTTTCCAGTGTGAATCCCTTCATACAGACCTGTGCCAAAGCTAACAAGAATACAAGTTTTAGGGAAACTGGCTTCTTTTAAATTTTACCAATGAAACGAGACTTTACAAAGCTTGAATTGGAAACATTTCACAAAGGGTATGCAGTTTTAGCTTTATGATTTGCCATTTTTTTCTTCAATTTTGTTCTGATGTTGCTAGTAATTCATGGCTCCCCCTTCACTAAACTGTTTGTCAGTCAAGACGTGGTAAACTCCCCAAAGGCGACCCCGTATTCTACAATAAAGGTGCCATCAGGCTACATTGCCAACCAAATAGACAGTAATCTACTTTATTATATGGTGCTAACCAGAATTAGCCATTTTGTAAGACCTTTCACAAAACTTTAAAGGAAAGCAGATTTTAGGGGAACTGTCTTGAAATTTTGTTGGAATATTGTTTTGATTATTATTACAAATACAGAAGCGTGATTATATATTTCAATTTTGAAACTCTATTTTTTTTTTTAATCTGAGAAACTAAATACTTTGGGTCAAACTTTTCCCTCAATAAATGTTTATCTTGGACACATAGTTGTTGTTTTGTTTTGTTTTTTTTGTTCTTTCTTATTTTGACTTTGAGAGCTTTGTGTATTTCACTGTAAACTAATCTGTCAGCGGCTTGCATTCCACTACTTCTCTCCCAAATCTTTCTAAACAAACACACACGCACATACACACTGGCAGTGTTGTGGAGCAGAGAAGGGGGCCTTGAGATTGCGGCAAAAACCCGGTTGCCATGGCGACACAGACGAGCGAGTGCCGAGACTCACCTGGGAGTTGGGGTTTTCTCCGCAGTACTGGAATTATTTTCAGGGACTGCTGATCTCCCCTAACAAAACAATTCTCAGTTGGGCCTTCCACTGCTGTCCGATTTGGGGGGATGTAGGTGGGGGGAGACTTGCACGCTTTGTATGCAGTCCCTCTGGATGAAATGCTTTGGTCCAAAACTGTGGCCTACTTCTGATGAGATTAGGAGATGATATATTGGAAGCAATTAGTTGTTGCCATGCTGCTTCTTAAAGTTGGCTGAATTTTTTTTTTTTTAGTATTCTGTAATATCATGGCATGAACACTTCTGTCCTACATTTAAAATGATTAAATAATACATAACTCCATATGTGGGTGCTGCCTTGCCACTCCAGAAGACTGGAATTTGGCCTGATGTACATACATGCGTGCCCCACGATGGACTTACATTTCCTTTCTGGTTGCTTCCTGCCCCTGCCTGTGAAGTTCTGGCTCCACATTATCCTTTCATTAGAAAAAAGGTTGTTAACAGAAGTAAGAATGAATTTGTTCCATTTCAACATTTAGGTGAGACTTTATCCCTGGTCTTTACTGCCATATAACTTCTTTAATCAGTCAATGAAAATCTTATCTTAAGGACCATGTCTTAAAACTGAATTGTCTCCACCAGTTAAGTTAAAATGGAATGAAGGCTGTACTGCAGTAGCCTTTTAAAGCAATATTATTTTTTCCACTATTTTTACACAGTAATAATACTAATAGTAATTAATTTTTACTTTTTCATATATTTTGAAATTTCCTCATGTGGGGAAGCCTTGGGTGCTGTGTTCAAGTGGTAGAGTTTGTGTAACCGTCTAATGTGTTGGCACATATATAAATACATAAGGATCACAGTATCTAGCCACATTATGCGTTCAGCATCCTGGGCTATACAGGTTATACGGGCACTGCCCAGGGTGGGGACACCAATTAGACTTTGCAACAAAACATTCAGTAGCTTACAGCATTGCTCTGGACAAATGGGGATTATGTGCAAACTTGCAAACTTTGGTGAAGATATGTTTAGTGTTGGGGGTATGCATACCAGGACAACATACACAAAAACACACATTTTATATGACATAACAGGTTATTTCCATATTGAAATGGAAAGAAAGTAAGAGACAAAATGCTCTGCCTATATATACTGTATATATATATATATATATATATATATATATATATATATATATATATATATATATATAAATCTCTCAGGAAGCATGCTGTGTATCATATGCTCAACACCTGGCCACAGCTGAACCTTTAAAAAAGAACAGTTTCTTGCCATGATGCTTCCCTCTTTAATGAGAGCATTTATTCCTGTTCTGCATTACTTGGGATGGCCAAGGACAGGCAAGAATTGTACATCGGCACTGCCCTCTGCTGGACAAGAACAAAATCTAGACATCTTGTTTCTCAGTTTCAGACTTTCCTTTACCCAGATCTCTTGGCACAGCTGACATGCTGGTGGTTACTGCAGAAAATGGTAATTTAATCACGAAATGATTACAGTGTGTCAAATAAAACAACAAGCTGGACTTTTAAATTACCTTCAATTACCCTTGGATATAAACTAAGATGACATATTGCAAAAAAATGTAGAAATATAACAGGCATATATTATTAATGTAAATGTACTTATGAAGTTCTTAAAATATACTTATGGAAATCTCTTTATTTTCACAGATTTTTCTTGAAGTTTTTTCTGAAATGCAACCAGAATTGTCTGAAGACTGCAGGGAATCCCAGAGACATGAGACGCTTTCAGGTAATCAAGAAGTTTTCTAGAATTAGATTGCCAGGAGGCACATGTATGAATGCAGATTTACATTTTAATTTACACTGTTCCCTTTGTGGGGCACTCTCAGGATATAAGGGTAGCCTAAATGCTCATTTTTCATGTACTTCAGCCCAGCATCATATTGACTGAGTAGGCTTAACTCCATCAAGTAAAAAGGCAACATTTATTTGGTTCACTTGCCCATTAATGTGAAAAGCCTGGTCTCGCAGTCATCTCTTTATACCTCTATACACATAATGGGATTCAGACGTGGTTAAGTGGAATGGTTGTTATTCGACCAAATACTAGGTCCAAGTAACTTTGACCGTTATTACCAGACATGGTCTTTCTTTTTCATGTGTCTGGCATTGCATTCACCATGCTTTGACTACAGAGACAGCAAAGTGAAACTTGTTTTAATTGGCCCCCTGTGTTGCTGCAGCCTAAAGCCTGCTCTATGTCAGGGAATGTGCGTAGCCCACTAAGAGTTGGGCAGTGGAGTTCTGACCTCCCACTTAAATAGACAACTTGATCTTAGCTACTCCAGTAACAGAAACTGTGTTGTTACATGATGGCCAAGAGGTCTTGTGGCCTGCAGCCAGGCATCCATGGCCTATCTCTGTGAAACACCCTCTGTTTCTGTGTTTCTTATTTTGGGTGCTTCTACCTTTTCTAATTATGGGATATCATGCAGGACAGAATTTAATATCCCTTACAGTTTGTCTGGTGACTTTACCCTTCCCTGTGCCATCCCGGTGGTATCCTTGGTCATTGAAACCCTTTGGTACCAGATACTCCTCACTATATACAGTATAAAACTTCAGAAGACTTTATATAAAACTGTTTTTTTATTGTAAAGAATGGTGGGAAGGCAATGATGATAGTATAAGAAAGAGAAACAAATAGCATGCAAGCTAGAAGAATTGAACTCTGCTTGTTTCCAGTGAGCAGGGTGCTCTCCAGTTTCCAAATGGTTGTCTGTCTTGAACAAGAATGGGAAGAACACTTTTGTTTTTTTATTTCTTATTTGAAATCCTCTCCTTTTTGATTTTGTTCACAGGCAGATGAATAAAATAAACACATCTTCAGATGTGCGTTTAATCTTATGTAGAAGATACTGTGCACTGTCAGTTACTCATAGGTGTTGAATAAAATATAGTTGGCTGAGAATTAGACTCAGGAAGATGAAGGAATTCAGACTTCTGCTCTCTTCTCCAAACAGGCCTGTTGCAGTGGTATAATCTCAATACTTTATAGAATGTATACAGACAACGGATGGATGTTTAGCTCAAGATGTGAGCACATTAACAAAAAGAATGGTTTCCTAAAAAGTGTTAGCAAAGTTCTCTTCTAAACAAAGTGGATAGACTACGAAAGGTACTATTAAACAAATGCCAACAAGGATCACATACTGTAGATAAAGTTCAAGAATCAATAGCTGACATACAAACGTTAGTCATTCATTCAGCGGTTCCCATGTATTTTGTGCTTTCTCTAAATCAAAGCACTCTTAAGTTTCTCACTGCTGTTTTCAGCTTTTCCCAAACATCCTTCAGTAATAGAAAACCTCCTGTAAAATATCAGGGAAGTTTACATTTAGGACTACGGATTCTACTTAAGTTTTTGGTTCAGTAATAAGATAATCCATCCATTTGTAGGTTTATTTATTAGTATGTTTTTAGTATTTGAGGCAAGGCAGACACAAACCCTGGAGGTGAGGCAGTCTGAGCAGTTTAGCACCACCAGAAGTACACAAATTAAGTCAATGTAGACAAAAGGAGAACTCCACACAGATGGCTCACTGCCGCACCAGTCATAAGTGATTCTCACTTTTATTTTTAAACAACGCTTTCAAATTCAAATTTATATACAAATGTTTCTTGATGAACAAAAGTAATGGGAAATTGACTAATTTATGTATTGTTACCCTTGATTTAGCTAAAAACTTAGCATCACATTGTGCTGAGCCCCATGAAGCCAGCAGGCACGTTGTGCGAGAATGAACTTATACTCATAATCATCATCAGCACCAGCTTTACACAGCTCATCACAATAACGTCATGCAATGTGACCTAATGTTTTAGGCACTGAACCCCACCCTCTAACAATTTGTATTCATTCAGTGCTTTTAAAATCACTGCATAATCCTGAGTGAGTCAATTAAACTGCATGTAATCCATTTTTAAATGTACATTTTTTAGAAATATATTAAGAAGGCCTGAACCAAGCTATGTGCAGCAGGCAGTGATGTATTTTCACTTGTAGAATGCTGGACGTTGAAGTAGAAGTGTCATTGATTGGTTTGTCAGATGGTGGTCCAGTAAATTTTGTTAGACATGAAACCCCCTACTGTTTGGTACATAACCCACGCTCTCCTGGCTTTGTGGCAAAATGTAAGTGATGCCATGTGTCTCCATGCCCCTTGTAATAAAATGCTGTTTTTCCTATCTATGCCCTGTTTGAGAACATTCTCACAAAATAAGGTGCTATATCAAACAGCAGTTTGACTGACATTGAGAGAAGGCAGAGTAAACAAGCAAATAGCAGTCATCAGCAGCCCTAAATCTTCTTTGAAAAAAGAGCTTCCTAGTTTACAAAAATTTGAAGAGTGGAAGTGTTTGCAACAGTGCTTCTGTTCACTCTGAAAAAGGGCAGATCAGAAACTATGATCTGAACCTCATCCATCTTTTTTTAATAACCTTGATTCCCCACCTTGTAGGAGTGGACAGAGCATCTTGCTTTAATTAACTACATAATATTTATTCTTTTCAGTTTTCATTATTAACACAGATAAACCAAGATGTGTTATGTTGAAAGTGAAAATATACCCAAATCAAGTATCAGTGGCTCTTATCAATTCTCAATAAAGAGAATTTGTCTTTGACAAATACTGGAAGATGTGTTCTGTGCTGACAGAGAAAGCAATACAGATAACTTAAAATACTGTAGGCTCTTGGCCTGCCTACTGTACCCCCCCCCCCCCCTTAATTCCACACATCAGGGGAGTGAGGCAGGAAATGGACCAACGTGTTTCAGGAAGTTGTCAAGAGTTGAGTGATTGGCTCCAGATGGAGAGGTCACTGTCTGTGACCCAGGAAGTGGTCACTTGGGAGACTCCCGCCTCACTTCCTCTGTCTTTCACCACCAGCTAGCTCTGTTAGCACTTTTCTTTTCCTCCATACTCTTAATGTCTTTCAATTAACTGTTTCAAGGCTGCAGATGCAAGCTTGTCTCTCCAGCCTAGATTACCACAGTGTTAATTTTGGAAGCATTCAGAACCTAAGTTCCCTAACCTAATCTGTAAATGCTGTACAATTAGAAAATTCCAATTCAGATTTTAATAGCAATTTGTGATTAGTACTCAACTGTAATTGTATTTTTGTTTAGCAAAACAAAAACAAAAATGTAAATAAATAATGCAATTAATTAAGAAGGCTAACACAATATAAAACAAAACACAAAATGAATGTAGTATGCAAATAATATAATACTTATCAGCCCTGGTGTTTTAGGATAGCTGTCTTTTACTGAAGGTATTTCTGAACCTGCACGTCAGTGTTTGGTTGCCATAGTGCTAAGGTTATTGCCTCACAGGTGACAATACTTTTTCAGCCAACATGGCTAAAATTCTTTGACATGACACAAGCAGAGTTTGGTGTACATCTTTGGAGCCAATTTGTGAAATACATGAACAACAATTTGGATTGGCTTACTGTCTGACATGGTTATGTTTCCATACCACACAGCAATGGCACCAGTGAAGACACACAGTGATCAAACATCAAAATTATCCCCTTATTTATACTTCCCATCTCAGAAAATGTAGAAAAAATAGGTTTTCCTGAAATACCTGAATCAACGCAAAATGAATCTTAAGTTCCACTATTTTCTAATTTCCTTGAATGACATTTGGTCACGTCACTTGCTTAGTTTTGGCTCAGTGCTTGTATATGGAAACCATTCTGTCATTAACAACATCAACAAGTCCAGTAGGAAGGCAAATGGCAAGACTGTAAGGGAAGCCTGAGCACTCCCCATTCTCCCTGTGTCTAAGTGGGTTTCCTCTTGTAGTCCAAAAACATGCAGGTTAGGTGAATTGGTCATAGTGTTGGTGTGTGTGTTTGTGTTCACCTTACAATCGGTTGTCGCCTTGTCTGGGGTTTGTTCTTGCCTTGTGCCCGATGATTGCCGGGATAGGTTCCAGCTTCCCCTCGACATTGCTCTGGATAAGCAGGTGAGGAAAATGTTGGATAGATTACTAACAGGACTGTTTTTGATGCATTTATATTTAATGGCATGTTATTTTTTTGTTCTTTGGATCGGTAATTTGTTTTTTGTAATATTCAGTTAGAAACAATCAAAATGGCTTCTCCATAGTTATAATGTCTTTAGGTTAACTTATTCATGCCTGTACCTTAAAACTATCAATGAGATCCTTCTCCATATCTTCTTTTCAAAAACAGCTCCTACAACCCATCTCCAAAAGACATTCTCCAAAACAGTCAACTTTACAATTACAATTACTATTTATTTTTGTATAGCCCAAAATCACACAAGAGGTGCCGCAATGGGCTTTAACAAGCCTTGCCTTTTGACAGCTTCCCAGCCTTGACTCTTTAAGAAAAAAAGGACAAACTCCCCAAAAAAATCCTTGTAGGATAAAAATGGAGGAAACCTTGGGAAAGGCAATTCAAAGAGAGACCCCTTTCCAGGTTGGTTGAGCGTGCAGTGGGTGTCAAAAAATGGGGTAAATACAATACAATACACAGAACAGAACACAAGTAATCCTTAATACAATACAATAGTGTACTAGAAATGTTACAAGTACAGAGCAGAATTCAACAGTAGATGATATTACGTAATACAATTTGGATTTGTTCAAAGTCCTGGAGACCTCGGCCATCAAACTGCCTCCCCCAATTAGCCATTCCACAGCTGAGACAGCGCTGGGCCAGCCAATCTGATGACACCTTCACCTGACGATTCCTGCAATCCACCATCAGATATGACTTTACCTTAGGCAACTTGGCAGTAGGGCCGTAGCACCAAGTGCCACATTCAAGCACAAACAAGAGAAACAGAATAGGTGAGGGTTAGTAACAAATTATAATTATCATATTACTTATGTTTTAGTGCTAATGAGTAACAACAGAGATGCAGTATGTACAGTTAATCAGCAGCTCTAGTCAGGATATGCTAAACTGAAGTAGTGAGTCTTCAGCCGGGATTTGAAAGCTGAGACTGAAGGGGCATCTCTTATAGTAGCAGGCAGACCATTCCACAGTTTAGAGGCCCTGTAACTAAAGGCACGACCTCCCACTGTTATTTTATTAATCCTTGGAATCATAAGCAGACCGGCATCTTGAGATCTTAACATATGTTCTGGGTAGTAAGTCATGATAACTTCAGATAAGTAAGCCGGACATTGGCCATTTAAGGCTTTATATGTTGAAATCTGCCCTAAACTTAACTGGGAGCCAGTGTAAGGGTTTAAGAACTGGAGTTATGTGTTTGTATTTTCTTATTCTTGTAATAATTCTTGCAGCAGCATTTTGGATTAAATATAAAACAGTTGATGACATTTCCCCCAGACATTTGTCACGAAATACTCAATATAATCATAGAAAAAGTAAATCTCAAAAGAGAGAATGGCTTTTTCTTCCAGTGGTTCATCTCAAAATAGTCAATGAGAGATCCTTTACCAGATGATAAATATAAAAACAGTCAACATGCACTCTACCAAAATGGTGAATTCCATCTTCAAAAGTATATATTAAAAGAACCAATGTGAACTCTGCCAGAAACTATATTGAAAATCATTCAACAGAGTTTCTAGTAGTACACATAAAGATGGTTAATGAGGTCTTGCTTCAGAAAAAACAACATAATAGTCACTGTGGCCTGCCTTGAGATGTTTGTTCTAGAAAGGTCCTTCTCCAGGAGCAGTCACCGTTATAATATAGTGTGTTTGTGTCAGACTCGTCAGCCTGATCATCCCTAAGAACCTCACCCCAAGGCAGTAAAGAACTAGTCTGCCATATGTTTCAAAGCACTTGAGACAATTCATTTTTACATTCAGGATATGAATAAACAAAGTAGCTTGTGTGGAAAGCACAAGGATGTCAACTGAGGATGAATATATGTGTGATTAATTGTTTTGTAATCAGAAGATTTAAAAGCCTCAGTTACCTTGTACTCAGTAGCTTTGAGATGGAGTTTCATTTGAATGGATTTCCTGTGAGTTATTCTTACTGTCAGAATACAGTATACCAGAGCTACCATTTTTAAAAATATTTTTCTTGTCTGTTTTTTGTTGGAATTTTCCTATAGCAACTAAAGTGCCTGTTCACGGTAAGCAATAATGGGGCCTCTGCAGTGACCGGATAAAAGAGCTGCCATCACTTTCTCCTCTACATCATCAACTGATGTTGGAGTAATGTTATTTAAACTGGCAAGCTCGTGTTCAATGAGGGTGTGGGATCGCTTGGCTGGGTCCTACGGGGGTCTTGTATATAAATTATTTCCACACTTTATCAACACTTAATCACTTCCATATGTTTAATGCTGTTGGGAGCTTTTCACATACACCCCCAATGTGAACGGACTTACTTTAGTCAGAGGACACTGCTGAAAGGAAATGAAATGGAAGGAAACTAATCTTTAAACACCGTTCAGCTACTGAGGCTTGACAATCCTTTATTAGCATATTTCTGTAGTGTGAATATAATAAAGAAAATATTTAATTTCATGAGTTGTTCCCACATCTTCCAAGCTGTTATTTAAAACAATTAACAATAATAATAATCATATTCTTATTTGCTAACAAGACAATCCTAACTTAAATAAAAATGAGGGACAATAATTGAAAGAGTAAGTGGATACAAATAACTTATTTTGTATCCCCCACAGCTTCATGACTTTTATTTCTTTTTGAAATAATACAATTGCTTCATTGTAAAGGAGTTGCCTAATGCTAGAAGATAGTTAACTGCATGGCAGCTAATAATGGACTTTGGGAATTGATTTTTTTAGCGTTCCTTGTGATGTCAGTGATATTGTTGACTTATAGAATTGCGTAAATGCCATTCTTTTTATGTCTTGTAGGTTGTTTTATCCACAACCGTCAGCGTGGATGGCCATGTCTTAGCTGTCTCTGATAACATGTTCGTCCACAACAACTCCAAACATGGTCGGCGGACCCGCAGAATGGATCCTTCAGACGGCCCAGATCCTGGCATGGAGTATGGTATGTCTTTGCTCCTATCCTGCCATAAGAGCACACAATGAAATGCTTGCTCTGACATTCTGTCAGCCTTTTTGATTACTGCTTTTGGATTATGGACTTGTATACTAAAGCAACAGTACCTTACCCTTCTCAGTTTGTGTTTTGTTGTCAGCTCACGCTGATCTGTATAAACACTGGGCTGGGTACAGTCAGCTATACTTTACAAACCAGCACAGTATGATGTAGAGTTTCCTGGACCCTAAATTCACTAGAGAGCTGAGTGAAGTACAAGTTCTGTAGTTGCATCAAGTGAAGGTATTTAGTACAAATACCAGTATGCACTCAACCATATGTGTTATCTGAGGGGACTAATTAGTTATATGGCCTACTTACTTAGAAATTATCAACATTTGTAAAGAAAGAATAGCTATATTTTATATGTCAACTGTTTTATAGTTTACACACAAAGTATACTTTAAATATATAGTGTACCAACCCAGATGAAAATGCAAACAATGGGAGTTACATGGTGAACTTGATTTATGGAGACTAGGATCTTCAAAATCAGAGCTTAACAATTTTGTCTTTAAATCCCAGCTTGGTTACTGTCTGCAGAGTTCACACCTTCTCCCCTTGCTCATTTAGGTTTTCCTCTGGTTATTTCACTATTCTTCTCACATCCCAAAGACACACATGTTAGTTAACAAGTCCATTATGAGTGAGTGAGGGTGAGAGTCATCCTGTCCAGCATCGATTCCAGTCTTGCACCCAACAATGCTGGGATGTTTCTGCTATACTGACCTAAATAAATTGATTTTAAAAAAATGAATGGATGGATAATAAAAGATACCCTGTATGTGAAGATATCATTTGTTGCTGATTGTGATTGTAATAAATCTTAAAGTGATCCAGTAAAAATCGCATTAAAAAGCTGACAGTGCTGAGGATAATGATCATATATTAGATGTGTAATCAGCTGGCTTTACATACTTTTTGATTCTAAAAAGAAAAAACAAAATGATGTTCAGACAATCATTTTTCTTTATATTCCATGTGCTGTGAAATGGTCTTATTTGTAAAAATGATGAAGATAATGGATACTGAGTATATTCCAGAATTGCTGAAATCCAATAACACGTGGCATTTGAGTAATTTTCCTGTTGTTTATGCTGTTACTATTCTAATAGATATTATTTTAATGTTCTGGCAGCCATACAAAAAAATGATATTACTTGCTGACAAAGCATAAAAATTAAAATATCTGGAAGCAATAGAGAGCAGTGTGGTGGTTATTGCTGGTGCCTTACAGCTACTGAGGTTTGGATTTGATTCCCTAAAATGTGCTCAATTTGCAGCACAGTCACTCTCTGTGTGATGTCTGCATGTTCTTCTTGTGTCTCTGTGAGTAGTTGATTTTCCTGCCATATCTGAAATGATGGCCTGTTTGACTACAGTAAGGTGTGTGAGTTTGTTTCCGCTTTGCTCCCAATGCTCCCTGTTCTTTCACAACTCTGTTCTTGAAACATTTGTGAGTTCACAAATAAATGGATGGCAACAAAACAAACACAAAGTGTGTAGTTTATTATGTTTATCCAATGCCCAACTTGTTTCACAGTAAATTAAATATACAGAATTTAGTATAAAAAACAAACAGTTTTGAGCAACTGTAGCATATTTCCAGCATAGATCTGTTTTTTTAGGAAGAGTTTTCAGTTTTGAATTTTTGATTTTCCGACAGCAACACCTTGCATCAAAGCTATCAGTCCCAGTGAAGGATGGACAACAGGAGGAGCCATGGTCATTGTCATCGGGGAGAACTTTTTCGATGGGCTCCAGGTGGTCTTTGGCACTATGCTGGTGTGGAGTGAGGTAGGGATCCAGAAAATTAATTCAGTTATATGCCTAACTCTAAAAATGTCAGTTAAATAAGTTTTATTTCCATGAATACCACTGAGTCAGCCATGATGTTATAAGTGAAATCCAACTTTGAAATAAAAAAATATAAATTTATAAAAAAACAAAATTGCGGAGACCCTTTAATCAAAACTCATTTAGTTACACTGTAACATTGGCACTGTCAAATAGTAGCTATACATATGAATAATGTTTATAGTTTTAAAGAAACCTTTAAATCCTGAACAGTTTTAGTGGGCACCTAAACATTAATCTGTACCAATATCTTAACTGACTGGGCCTTAAAAGCCACCTGGAGGAGGTCACTCTACTTTCCTCCAGATTTCCATAATCATTCCTGGTGTTCTTCCTAAAACACTACTCCCTAATCTGACAAATAAAGAACCAATAAAACAATATTTAGAAGCTAAGCGAAAAGAATCATTCAATAATTCTAAACTTGAACACAAAAACAAGTCTGTAAAGCATGTCCTCAGTGATTTGAAGCATTTTTGGTTGTTGGGTAGGTTTCAGATTTGCTGGATCTAAAAAAATGGCATTGTTCTACCACTTTACTCTAAATTTCTTTGGCACACCTCTGGTTTCATTTGTTACAGCTAATTACACCACATGCGATCCGAGTGCAAACCCCACCTCGGCACATACCTGGAGTTGTGGAAGTCACGCTCTCCTACAAGTCGAAGCAGTTCTGTAAAGGAGCCCCTGGCCGTTTCATCTACACTGGTACGTATCCAGCCTTTTTGGGCACTACTGCATTTTGCTTCTTTATCTTTTTTTTTGGGAACAAGTGACCCATAGAGAAATCCTCCTTTGCTCCTTCAGGTCACTGAAATGCAAAAATCTTTAACTAAACATCATAAAGTCCCTTAAGTGAAATATAACTTAATGGCAGTAAACCGTGTATAGCATGTGATGATGGGGAACCAAGTGCTGCTCACTGAAGTTTTCTTTGCATGGATATTTTTGTGGATGTCATATTGTGTAAGATGGAGATTAAGCAGTGGCTACACAAAACATGTAATGTCCTAAATCTGGCTAAGCAGGATAAATATACAGTACCTCTGTTAGGTTCAGTATTATTTTGATAGATGAGAAATTAGCGGTCACCTTGGGATCTGTTATACAGTGCGTTTATTATTTACTTGTCAGTCTGTCTTGGAATGAAAGCAAAGTGATAGCCAGTTTTTAAAACAATGAACACTACAGGCTATATTTCAAATGCCAAGGGATCACAATCCTCCTTTCGAAACTCTATGCTGGGGTACTGAAACTTAAATGAAGATTTCATGCAATAGGTGAACCTCAGATTCAGGAGAATCATTGTGGGGACTCTCTCCTGGCCTATAACAGTGTCTTTTTTCTTGCACAAATATATGAGGAGCTCTAGAAATTTGCCAATTCTGTCCACTTTTGCTTTGTGGACTCCCAGAAGGCTTATGACTGTATACCCTGTGCCGTGGTATTTCATGGAAGGTGCAACATGAGCACGTATGAAACTACGAGTCACTGTTGCATGACATTCAGTCTTGGAATTTGAGAAGCAATAAGTGTTGTGAAGTAGAGTTGGTTCCAATATGGGTGCATCTGTCCTATTGACAGGCGCAACTAAGCTTGGAGAATATCTAGTTAGAGGATCTGCACACTGGATCTCTGTTGTTTGCTAATGATGTTGTCGTCATCATTCATTGATCTCCAGTGTGCATTCAAGCATTTTGCAGGAGAGTGTGATACAAATGGAATGACAATTACAGTAGCACTTCTAGATTGGAGGTCATGGTCATCTGCTGGAATTGAGTAGTTTGATCTCTGCATGTTAAAAGTGACTTGTTGCCCCATTTGAAGAATCACTGACTTGCTCACTTATAAAGTGATCAGAAGAGTAAGCCATGAATCAATCTACTGGGTTGTGGGAAGGTGGAAGCTAAAATCTTAGGAGAGGATTTTTACCTATTGAGTAGTGTATATCCTCATCCTCACCTATGACCACAAGCTATCACTAATGAGAGCAATAATAAGATCAGAAGTACAAGCAGCAAAAATAAAGTTCCAATGAAGAATTTTCCGAGTCCGCTCTCCATAAAAGATTGAAAAACTCAACAACGGCCTTATCGTAGAACAACTGCTTGTTTGGACTGATAGGAGCCAGATGGTTTGAGCATTTAGTTAGGATGCCCACTTGTTGACTCCTATGGAGGGTTTACCAAATAGGTTTTTTAGGGGAGGGGAGGAAAGTGTGTGTGTGTGTGTTGGGGCTGGGGGGGGGGGGGTAAGTGCATACCCAGGGCATACTGGAGTAATCATATGTCTTGGAAGGCTTGGGAACATTTGGGGATTGTTGTTATGGGATTAGAGATTAGAAGACATTTTCTGTTCACCTTGATGTGTTGTCACTACTTCTGCCTCCAAGATAAATGGATGAAGAGTAATGTGAAGTGATTTTGTTAAGTAATTATGAAGAGCTTAAGTTAAAAGAGTTATTCTCAGATAAGAAGTGTGCTGAAGCTTTAACCATTTTTTTTGTTCAGTTTATCATATAGTCTTCTTGTACTTAACACCTCTCTGACTTCAGAATCATAAGAATGCATGATTTCATTACACTTTTATTTCAAGGACTTTAAAAGCCTTCATTTTTCTGTATAGTTTTGTAGGTAGAAAGAAGTCAACTGTGCTGGTTCTGCAGTTTGGTCCAAGCTGTATAGACATCCATTCCCTAATTACCAATGTTCTCATTCCACCCTTAGACACTGCTGTGTAATTGTTTTTCCTTTCCACTCGTTTCTTTATTATTACCTTGGTGTTTTCTTCTTGCATTTATTGCACACTATGCCTGATTTGCTCTATTGACTAATATTGCTGTGGGCTGCAAAAACACTTTGCAACAGCACTGACAAGAATTGGTATTAAATAAAATAAAATTTAGTAGATAAGACTGCTGTATCACACTGGGTGCTGTTGACTTACAATGCTACCGAGGCACTTACTATATTTCTAACAAGTGCAAATATCTTTTAAGACATGTAATCAGATGATCTTTCTTCACAGCCCTGAATGAGCCAACCATAGACTATGGGTTTCAGAGGCTTCAGAAGGTTATTCCACGCCACCCTGGGGATCCAGAAAAACTAGCAAAGGTCAGTGGATCTCCCCTTTTTTTCATAACTTCTAACTGACACAGAGTGATGACTCCAGGATGCTGACTATTATACACATTTTCAGCCATCATCCATTGTCTGAGTTCTTTTGCCCATTTTTAACCTTTTCTTTTTATTTACCAGTTTCATATATGGCTTTTTCTTTGAAACTCTGCCTGTAAGGATTTGGTGTTTTTTAAAGAAGTCAACAAAGGGCCTCTATGGTGTTTGTTTCTCATGCTACAGACTCTGATGTCCTTCTCCTCTTACTCAGTGGTGTTTCTGGGCCTTGCCCTTTTTTCTGTCCTGATTAGATCCAGCTTGCCCTCTTCTCTCAAGACAGTAACAGACACCTTTATTCTGCAAAAAAAAAAAAACAAAACAATAGACTGACACATTTCTTGAAAAAGCCATTTTCTTTTGGCCATTTTGAATGCAGATCTGACCTTTAGGAATCCACCACAGAATAAGAGATTTCAGCAGTGCTAATGCAATTGCAAAGGTTTCTCTAATAACCAATTACTATGTAAACATGACTAACTAAGGATAACTTCAGGGAGTTTACTATTAGGGCGGTGAAGGAATTACTGCTGAAAACAGGGTTTTGCAGCCATATGTAAATAATAAATTAAAAATCAGTCATTTAAACACTCTGTATAGCCCTGGCTATAGTTTTAAACCAATTTACTAGTGTCTTGATAATAAAAAGTATTAGTTTCGATCAAAAACATGAAACTGTCTGGGTGGACCTAAACTTTTCAATGGTAGTGTATATTCTACTTGTTTTTGGAACCATACTACAGGGATGCCAACACAATTTCTTAAAAGAAATGGCATCATTTTCTGTTCTGATTATCGTGATTCCTGATTTGGTTACTTTCATCAGTAAATTACAATAAATTTATATCAATTCTGAGTGATCAGATTCCATCCTTATGGCAGTAAAATCTTCTAAAATGATTAGCCATGCATCCAGATGGACAAGTGGTCAATGAAGAGTTTGAAGAGCATGGCAACAATTCAAATCATATACCACAGTCATGGCAAAGACTCTGATGTAGTGGTCATAAACTCCAAGGCTGCTGGATCCATTCCTGGTTCTCACTTGCTGTGTGACCCTGAGATAGTCACTTACCCTGCATGCGTTCCAACTGTACAAGTAAATGTTTAAACAACTGTGGTATGTCCTGTTCTGGTAAGTCACCTTGGAAAAAGGCATAAGTGAAAAGGAAAGGTAAAACAGACAAAAAAGGCAGACATTGAAAGGTGGATTTCTGAGTTACTGCAAACTTGTTCCCATTTTACCATTTTCTTTTTATTTGCAAGCTTCTTTTTTTATTAAATTGAATTAATTAAAAGCAAATAACAATCCATACAAACAAATAAAACTTAACAAAACCAAAATTTAACCCCCACCCAAAAGAAAGAAAGAGAGAAGAGGATTTGCAAGTTTCAAACCAGGCCCTTTCTTTGAAACTCTGCCTCTATACCAGCATCTCAGAGATATCTTTTCACTGTTGTAGATGACACTGGTATTTGGCGGGTATGTAAGGAAGCAGACAACTGAGATCTCTAATGCATCTGTTCCTCAAACTATAAACTCTGATGTTCTTATTCTCTACTGCAGTTGTGCATCTGGGTTTGCTTAGTTTTTGATCCTGGTTAAACCCCGTGGACACTTTTGCTTAAAATCTTCACTTTCTTAGAACTCCATCACATGGAACAGCTTTCATATCATGAATCAACAATAGACCGAAGTGTTTATTTAGAAAGCTATTTGGTTTTGGCCAAGGTTTTTGAACCCAGAACTGAACAATGAAAATGTTGTTATCTTACAAGCCAAAGAAATTCAGTTTACTTGCTTTATTGAGCAAAATAACAGATTCAATTGTGCAAACATCATTGCAAAGGTTTCTCTAATAGCCAATTATCATTTAAGTATGATTAATTAAGGATGATCTAAGAGAGTTTAACATATAACACTGGGGTAATGGCTATGGAAAATGGGGCTTTGCAGTCATATGTGAATAATAAATTCAAAATTAATAATTTGAAACATCCATCCATCCATCCATTATCCAACCCGTTATATCCTAACTACAGGGTCACGGGGGTCTGCTGGAGCCAATCCCAGCCAACACAGGGTGCAAGGCAGGAAACAAACCCTGGGCAGGGTGCCAGCCCACCACAGTCATTTGGCTATATTTTAAATTAATTCAATGGTAGCTTGATTACAAAAAGTGTCTATCAAAAAAAACAGAAATATTTCAAGGTGATTCCAAACTTTTGACTGGTGCTACAGAAGACATTTAATTAGGTCATAATATATTTGTTAAATACGGATTTGACTTTAAGATTACATGCTAGAGAAATTACACATGGTATGACTTCAGTGTTGTGTAGTTTATCTTCACAAGGCTCATACTTAAATTTATTCCTTCAGACAATCATTCATTAAGATGACTTAATGTAACAGCAGACATTTTTAAATGACATTTACAAGATGTAAGGACTGTTAAATCTGTGTTTTGTTATAGCATTTATATCTAGTTGTTTTAACAGGTTTCAATATTATACCACAAAGTTTCAAGAATATATGAATGTGATATATTCTGTTGTCTTGCCTAAGAAAATAACAAGCTTCAGGACCGTGGAGAGTTCAGTAGAGCAGCAGCTGCTTCCACAAGCTCTGCTCAGTGTTTCTGAAAGGAATTGGTGTCAGCCTGAAATCTTAAAATATGAAACAAAGAAATGTTTTCTAAGGGGTTTTGTTTCACTGCTATGAATACTGCCAAACATGATACGTCCATGCCTAACTTGTGAAAACCTGTTAAATCTTAAATGATGTCTAGAATTGTAAATGTGAGTGTTATTTTTATCTCATCTTTAGGAAATGCTTCTGAAAAGAGCAGCGGATCTTGTTGAAGCGTTATATGGGAATCAACATAGCAACCAGGTAGGTCTTTGTTTGTTCAGAAGACATTCTTTCAAGAGTGCTTGTTTAACAAAGTAGAAGACTTAGTAGAACTCCCCAGCATTTCCCAGGTTTAAACCCTTAGACTGAAGGTCATTTCCTGCCTTTGTACACAGTTACTTCCTCACTGCTCTCTTTCCCAATTCAATCAGCAGCCATCTCCATTTTTATTTCTTTCAGAGTTATTATGTGTATGTTGCCTCAAAATGTGAAGGTACATCTAAAATGCATTTCTTTCTTCCTGCCACACACATCCCCTGTACAGTATTCAATGCAGAGTTAAGTCTTCTGTTCTTCACTCACATTATATTAATCCATGGGTACTGCTTTGCCACTCTCTGTCTCTCTGTTTTCTTCCCCCAGTCATACTACACTGGTTAACACAAACCCCATGCTTAATATAAACCTGGATATCCCATTTACTTGGTCTGAATTGGTGTGTTTTATATTTTAAACTCAGCCCTCAGCTATACCCATTGTCAAGCTCTCGCTACCCTCTAAGTGCTCTCCCTAGATAACAGCCCAGCGTCTTGAGACACTCTTGGTTCCTTTCATATCTAGTAAAATAGGAGCTAAATGTGCAGAAAATGTCCCTTTAACCTGTTATAACATGATGCCCATAGTAGTCATTGGTATAGATTTCGTGGTGTGTCTGAGTATTAGGAAAACTGAAAACATCCATGTCAGGTATAATATATTCTGTGTTCTTCCAATGAATCAAAGGGGAGTGAAATTCAGTTTCTTATGAATCACATTAATGGTATTTGATAACATTCAGAACTTATGTGGGTTTTAAGCATTAAAGGCATGGCAGTTTACTTGTTCATACCAGACACATTATTAGCCAAAACTTTTCAATAGAAAAAATGTATTTTGTCCTGTTGGACTGACTATTCCTTCTAATTGTTTGCTTCCCCCCTTAATGTCTTCCAAACTCTGTTATTGTAACTTTCTTAGGATATGTTGCTGAAACGTGCTGCAGACATCGCAGAAGCCCTTTACAGTGTGCCACGCTCTCATAGCCAACTACAGGCTCTGCCCAGCTCGCCAGCTCATGGGAGCGTCATGGGGCTCAACTCTTACAGTGGCCAGCTGGGTGTCACCATTGGAGAATCTAGCCAGAGCAACAGTCAGAGTAAGAGCAGCAGCCTCATCTTTACTTTTCCTTTGATGTTAAACTAACAAAACAGCTTTTTAATTTTGCTAGATTAAGTGTTAGAGCTAAATTAGTTTGAATCAATTAATTATATGTCATTAATCAAGAGCTCCCTTAATATAGCTATTTTCTTTGTGGAACTGTGGAGAATCATTGCATAAAGCATAAAAAGTCATATATGTTTCAAGAAAGAATGTACCAAATAGCATAACGTAACAATTTTAAAGACAAGCAAATGGTACATAAAATAATTTGAAAAACTTCATCTTAATGCATGAATTGTGCTCTACCCCAGTGTCACATTATCCATCACAGACTGTAATTGAGTGTCCTCACACAAGTATGAACTAATCATTCAATGTTATCATGTGAGGAACAATAGGTTCCATTCAATCCTTCGTCCTCATTATAAACACAATTTTGGGCCTACTGGAACATGTTGTTCATGCTATTACCACTGATGTAAAGAGATGGAGCAGCTATTGTATTTTCTAGCTGCAACAAGACAACTTTCATCGGCCAATAACCATTCACTTTAGAGATTTTATCTTAATTTGATTGATCTTTTCCTTATATTTTTATATTTGGTTCACTGCAGTTTGAATCAAGTAATCAAAGATGTCTTTAAAATGATGTCAATACCAAGAAAATGAATACATAAATTGAGATCAGGGTGGTGCAGTGATTACTACTGCAGCTTCGCAAATCCAGCACCCTGTGTTTGAGCCCTGCAACTATTTGCTGTTTGTGTGGAGTTTGCATATCCTGTTTGAGTCTTAGCAAATGTTTTCTTGCCACATCCACCAAGATGGGCATTTTAGGTATTGGCCCCTATTTGAATGTGAGCATGGGGGTATTTTTAATTGAGTCTTTCAATGACTGTTTCCTGCCTTGCTGCCAGTGCTCCTCAGATAAACTCCATTTTGACGTCCTCATGCCCAGAAGGTGCTGTGCTTTATATAGCCTGTGAAGAGAGTGAAGTACCTTTAATCAAGAATTTAACCTAAAAATGTCTTTCAGTCATGGTTGAGGATTTTTGACATACTATCACAAGTTATTCCACTGTCATTGGCATGCGTGACTGAATGATGAAGACTGCAGCACTAGCAGAAATTCTTGGCAGCAACAGTGGGCATGCCAATGAATAGTGGTGAGTGAGGAAGCACTGCACAGTCACTGAGGCAAGCATGAGCCAAGGGTCAAGTGTACTGTCCATTAATGCAGGATATCAAATCTTTTCCTGATAATATCATGCAGCTCACTGTCCTCTTGTAACTATAGTGTAAGGCATTAAAAGATTACTTAATTTTGCAAACATAGCACAATCACAGCTTTCTGAACTAGTCTGTTATGATAAATCATGTGTAACGAGACAAGAAAAACCACGATAAAGGTTTGGGGATCCACCCAGTAAACTTGAGAAAATAATGGAAGTTTTAAGCAAAACAATACAGTGCCAGAGTACTGCTTCGAGACTGAGTCCAGCACAAGACTAAATGGGAGACGAAGGCCAGAATGGCTTAATAAGCAGACAGGAAGGAAGAGGAGGGCAGTTTGGGCTGCACCTGAAAGTGAGGTCAGGCATGGGACCAGATGGGAGGTCGATTCTGGAACCTTCTGAAGATGTTTAGAGGAAAGAGAAAAGGCCTTTGTGTGCACTGCCAAACCTTGATCTGGCATATCAACACATTTAGTCAAGCCCATCGACTGCCTCCCATGTGCAAGTTTGTGATACAGGGCTAACATAAAGGGGTGGTTCTGTTGATCTGTTATGTAATATTCTTTCTGTTACTGCATCCTATCTATGGCTTTCTAATTTACCAAAGATATTTAACAAAACAGTAGTTGTTATCTGCTTCACTCTTTAATTAAAGCCTGTTATTCATTTATGAAGCAGACAATTTGCACCAAACAGGCTAATTTCTTTACCATTGATTTGACTTCTCCACTCCCTAGTGCACTTTTACCAGCAATGTGCATTTTGGGCAAATTTAGTAGTTAAGAGGTTCACCTTTTAACAAAATGTGCATTCTTCACCAGCTTCTGTAAGAATCAAAAGCTTCACTAGATTCCTTAGAAAAGAAAAGAAAAGCAGATATTGATCAAATAAGGAACTTCTAGGTGAAAAAAGAAATGGAAAAAATGAGCATCACTTTGAACTTAGAGCATGAATTGGCTTCAGATTGAAAAAATGGCTCTGAAGAGCATATGCTGATTGACGTTTGTCACTGTACCTTAAGTGTTCCAAGTTTTTTTTACTGCACTAGTGGTTTAAATCAATTACTGCAAAGCTGTGAAAAGTTTCTGTGTTATTATTAAATAAATTATTTTAACTATGTACAGGTAAATTATTATTATGAATTATATGAAATCAACCAGAAGATATTAAATGCCATTGTTTTTTGTTCTTCCATCAGGTTACATTAGGAATCCAAGCAGTTTGTCGCCACGAGGGTACCCTTCAGCCTCCACCCCCCAGCAGTCTGGCTACAGCAGTTCAGGCAGCATGAATGGTTATGGCTCTGTACCCATGTCTAGCCTGGCCGTGCCAGGATCGCCTGGCTTCAGTGGCACCTCTCCAAATGGCTCCCCTTATGGCAGTGAGTGCTTCATTCTTAACAAATCAATCGTTAATTGGGCCTACTGACATTTTTTTTGCAGGACAATATCCTCAGAAATATAATCTTCTGACACACATTGTGTTTCTATCTTTCCTTTCGCTTTTAAAGTAAAATACATTTTTACATTTCTCTCTTTTCATATAGTAATGTTTTTGTCTAGAGCTCAATTTCATGTACACACATGCAGTCAATTTACACACATATTATATACTTCAGTCCCAGGACTGTGAGGGCTAATCCCAACAGTACTGAAAGGCAGGGTGCCAGTTCACCACGTGGCACACACACTGCCTCTCACCCGCACATCCTCTTCTGGAGCAAGGTGAGAGTTACCCAGTCAACCAACACAGACAGACAGACAGACAGACAGATAAATAGTCCATAATTTTAGCTTAGAACTACAAGAGTTTGCAGCTATACCAAGTACTGTACCACCATACAGGAATTGTAAATATTCCTAATTCTCTCTTATTTATGATATACAGTATACAGGTAGGCCTTGATTTACAAATGAGTTCTGCTTGTGTGCAGGCTCATAGCCTGATTTTGTATGTAACATGGAGCTTCCACTGAAAATGGAAAAATCTGCAAAAATACATGGTGCTTTATTACTAACCAGTAACATCTCACTGCACGATAACATGCAGTGAATACACTTGACTTGAGCATTCACAGTTTTCATACTGTTTCTCTGTACGTTTAGCATTTGTTTGCTCAGAGGTTGATGCGCTTGCTGTTTCCTGAGCAGCTCTTCTTTTCTCTACCTAGCGGCCTGCTTCTTCTCTTTTTTCGGCGGCATCTTTTCATTTTTTCAGCATCTTTTCACGTTAAAACTGATTAAATCAGTGCTTCTGTTGCAATTACTAAGTAAAGTACGTTTTCTTTAATTTTTCACTTAATCTGGCACTTGAGTTTTCAATTTGCCTCAAGAATGATTTAAGATATGAAGAAGTTGAGGAAATGACAGCAAAAGTGGTAGGGATGAGAACAGCGCCCATACACAGGCGCCACACAGCTGGCCGCTGCCGAGAGTTGATTCTACAATAAAATAAAAATAAAAAGAGGAATAACCTTGGAGGTCAATCATCACCCCAAAAGTGGACAGTAGAGGTCACGTAGTATATGTATACCAAATTTCAGGTGAATAGTTCATACGGTTTGCGAGTTACAGGTGATTTAAAATCCTGGACAGGCAAACGAACAGCCACAGTAGCATATTATATATAAAGATTTTACAGAAAAGTGTTTCAAATTAATTAATAAAATAATAGTGAAAGTTATTGTACTTTAAATTGTAAAACACAAATAATTTACATTAGAATATGCTACAGGTATATACACTATTTCGATCTTTTACTTAAACATGAGCTTTTGATATTGTCACAGAGTTGGAAAAGCTGTAATGATGGCATGGAAACCCAACACTTAACTGATGTTTGATCCCTCAGGAGAGACATGCCACTATACAGCTTTACTCCCTGTGATGACAGGGTTAAGACACGTACTTGGTAATGCTGGGAATTAGAAGCAACAGTTTCTACTGCTCAGCTAGTCACTTATTGATCAGGCTGCTTACCTGTGATCAGCAGCCATACCATCTGCATTTCAGAACAGGTCATCCACCAGAAGCTAAGCATGTTTGAACCCAGCCAGTGTTTGGATCAGAGACCATCTAGGAAAAGCTTGGGTTGCTGCTGGAAGAGGTGTTGGTGAGGCCAGCAGGGGCCGTATACTCTGTACTCTGTGTGTGGATCCCAATGTTCCAGTACAGTGACGGGCACACTGTGGTGTAAATATGATGCCCTCCTTCAGATGAGATGCAAAACCGAGGTCCTGACTTTCTGTGGTCATTAAAAATCCCTGAGCAGAGTATGATTTATTCTAATGTCCTGGTTAAATTTCCAACCACAGTCTGGTGATTCTGGTCCCCAAATCATCTCTTGTCCCTTACTGGCTAACAATCTCTCTCACCTCTTCACCACCTAATAGATAATGAGTGCTGTGCCTACTGGCACAATAATGGCTGCCATTGGATCATCCAAATGGGTTCTGCACATTGGTAGTGGTTGAACTGGTTCCCTTTATGTCTGTGTGTAGCACTTTCAGTAGTGTGAAAAGTGTTATATAAATGTAAATAATAAAGATAATTATTATTGCCATTTCCACTTGGTTTCATATGCAATTGAAAGCAAAAAATAATAGAAAACAGTCTTCTCTGCAGTACTATTTCACATCATTAGTGCTGTAACGGATATAGATTCATCTGCATCAAAACTAACTTGTTTTATTGGTAAGTAAAGAATATGTCACTAGATGAAAACTAATTCAAATTCAGTTGAAATGAAAAAAAATGGGAGGCTTTATGTGCTCATTCCTATCAGTGGAATTGTTGTTAAGTGGAGCCCACTATAACCAGAGACCTGCCTGATATAAAGTAGTTGAGGCAAAGTTAATGTGGAGAGAAAAACGATAGATATGGTCGACTTGCCACAGCACATGTTTAAGTTAAGTTTAATTCATTCTTGTTTAAAGCTTCCCATAATCTGCCAATGACAGGTGCCATCCTTTAATTCAGAATAGGCAGGGGCCATCTATATGTAGAGATATTCTTCACATTTTATATTCTTGTGAGGCGGCAATGCTAACCACTGTACCACCACATAATGCACACACATACAGTACAGGCCAAACATTTGGACACACCTCCTCATTCAATGTGTTTTCTTTATTTTCATGACTGAAGGCATCAAAACTATGAATGAACACATGTGGAGTTATGTACTTAACAAAAAAAGGTGAAATAACTGAAAACATGTTTTCTATTCTAGTTTCTTCAAAATAGCCACCCTTTGCTCTGATTACTGCTTTGCACACTCTTGGCATTCTCTCGAAGAGCTTCAACAGGTAGTCACCTGAAATGGTTTTCACTTCACAGGTGTGCCTTATCAGGGTTATTTAGTGGAATTTCTTGCTTTATCAATGGGGTTGGGACCAGCAGTTGTGTTGTGCAGAAGTCAGGTTAGTTGGACGATCATTTATTTTTCAACAGGACAATGACCCCAAACACACCTCCAGGCTGTGTAAGGGCTATTTGACCAAGAAGGAGAGTGATGGAGTGCTGTAAATGGTCATGAAAATAAAGAAAACACATTGAATGAGGAGGTGTGTCCAAACTTTTGGCCTGTACTGTACATGTCTATTTATTCAAATTTTATATTCACCCATCTATCCATTTATTATTTCATCCACTTCATGGTCAAAACAGCATTGAGTTCAAGATCAAATTTTTAAAAATAAAACAAGAACATTTAATTCAGAACATTTAAAGACAAATCTTAAACAGACTCTGGTTGTAAGATACACACTATATATTGGAGTGGCCAACTCTGGTCCTGAAGAACAACAGTGGCTGCAGGTTTTTGTTCCAACCCAGTTGCTTAATTAGAAGCCAGTTCTCCCCAATAACATGTCTTATTTAATGTCTTGGCTTGTTAGTGTTTTAACTCTACCATATCAGTTCATTCTTAAATCATAGATTTGTTTCCCTCTCTAATGATACATGTATCATCCAAGAGATTTGAAGCCTAAAACAAATGAGTAATTTTTAGTTCTTCACTTTCTCTTTAGTTTCTTTCCGAGTACTTAATTAAACCAAATAGTGAATGATGAATGCACACTGGTGGAAACCGAGACAAACTAGTTGTACACTTGCTGGTTTCTTTGTCATTTGCATCTTATTACTAATAAGCAGCAGCTAAAACATTGAATACTGCTGTTTAAGATTAAAATAAGCAATTAATGGTTCCAAATCTTAACAAGTGAGACAACTAAAATGAAGCAGAAAAAGGTCACTTGAGCAGTAAGTGCTTCATTAGCGACGAATGGAGCAACTGGGTCGGAACAAAAACCTGAAGCTACTGTGGCCCTCCAGGACCAACATTTCTCAGCCCTGATTTAAAGGGTTAGAGTCTTAAATAGCAAATAAATTAAATGAAGCTAATTACCAGCAAAAACTAGTCACTAATTAAGAAAATAGAATGAAAAACTGTAGCCACTGTAACTCTCCAGGATCGGAGTTGGCCACCCCTGCTATATATGTTTGGGCCTGAAGAGCCCATCAATGTGTCTATTATCCCGATTCATTTTTTTGCATTTCTGCATCAGCAGTTTTTATCCTGGTACCTTCAGGTCCAGGAAATTAGTCCATTACAGGCAACACTTCTGCAGACGCATACGGGTACAATTTTAAAATGTCATTAAATCTTTGTGCGTGATTGTTGAATGTGGGAAGAAACAAGAGAAAATAAAAAAGAACACAAAACTGCATATGAGTGCTTTTGGAATTCTGTAAGGTAGCGGTACTTAACAATATACCATCGTGGTGGCCATCTTGGAAATGGCTCTTTACATCCTCAAACCACAAAAATGTAATCAGAAATTACATATGGATCACTTGGAGTGTATATACCTGTATAATAAGAATAGCAATGTCACTGTTTCCATTTTCCCTAAAGGAATTTTCCTTTTTCCCATAATCTAGATCAGTAAAACTTTGAAAAGCAGCAGACTTAATATTATTTCGAGCAGGAGCCATGCAATCCACAGAGTGACTTTATGTTGACCTGCAAGCAAAGCTGTGATATTCCTCTTTATCAGAATCACCTCTGAGAGGTTCACTCTGGTGAACTTACTTCATAATCAAATCCATTCTAACATTTCCTTTTAAAAGTATTATGAATTCCAGGCCCATTCAACATTCTGTGCTAGACCACATCAACAGTAATTTGCTGAAACCACTTGGGAGAAGAGATCATTTTTAGTTAATCTATGTAAAGGATTCCCATGCTTGTTATTTTTTTTTTTAATGACCCATGAAGACATTTTTTCTGAATGGAAACAATCATCCGGTAATGAAATACCATTTCAGATTCTTCCTTTGACAACGGCTGTGGTTTTCTGTGGAGCCTTGCATATAGTCATGTATGTCTCTGGAATTCCATGCAGAACATTTGGAATCTGTGTATTCAACCATTGTCTAAAAGAGATTAGTCATATGTGGCCATTTATAACACCTTATTATTATGGGATGACGCTCAAAGAATCATAAATGGATCAAATTTATGTCCAACTCAGGAGAAAGTGATCACTTGGCCAGTGCTATTTTTCTATTACTTGTGTAGTAATGACTGGGAAATCATTTTGTGGACAGTGTGAATCTCACTAATATGGCCATTCTCACCAAAAGTGACACATTTCTGAAGTTTTAACAAATGATTTATTTATGGGTTTAAGTATGTTTTTTATCTGATTTGGGTATTTCTATAGCACTGACAGAAAATTTGTGAAAGGGAAGGCGTCGTCTTGTTATAATGAATATTGTATGGCCCTTGGACGCAATTTTTTCTTTTTATTCAAATGGAAATATTTTTGAAAAATGATCCCAGTTCATAAAAAAATCCCAAAGTTGTTAATAATGACCACTCCAAAGGTAGAAGTGTGCAATAAATCATTAATTACCATTAGTCAGTATAAATCAAATGTATTTATTTTACTGTTTCACAGCAGTCGGCACATGCTTCAAGCTAAGTATTAATGCAATGTGAATACATAAAGTTCTTTTTTGTTATTCTTCCGTAATGGTTGAGTGCTTGCTTGCTATTGCTTTGCACCACACATGCCTTGTCATGGGCAAACAATGTTAGTGTTATTTCACATTCAGGCTTGTCAGACTGAGTTACTTGCAATTTTTAGTGTTCTCGTTCTTCTCAGTGCAAAGCAAATCAACAGCTTTTATTAACTCAACACTAGCAATGTCCTTCTTGTCTCAGGCAGTTTTTATCTTGTTGTTATTATTTTCTTTTTAATGATGAGCCACATTGTGGGCATCTATTGGCTTACACTTTGACATCACGCCCTCATTCCACCTTTCCTCTCCTCTCTCTCCCTACAGTCATGCCATCCAGCCCAACGGTCCCAGGTTCTGGATCCTCTTCCATCTTACCCTTCTCATCATTCCCCTCAGTCAAGCAAAAGAGCGCATTTGCGCCAGTGATCCGACCGCAGGGCTCCCCCTCGCCGGCTTGTCCAGGCACTGGGGGGAACAGCTTCAGAGGTAATCCTAATACGCTACTTTTTTCTGTAAAGAAATTAACAGTTTTGTAAAGGATTGTGACTTAAACTTTTTTGTAATCATTCATTTTCACTTTCAAGCTGAAGGGCTAAATGAATTTAAGGTTTACAAAGCAGTTGTGTTATTTGGGCTTTGGAATACTTGGTTAATTAACAGTTCTAAGTATCCTGATTTGTTATTTTCCTTGGCATAATCCTTAAAGGAACATATGTGTGTAATGCTGTAACAATATGCATATTCTAAACTACGTAGCTCAAACTAAAAGAATGAATGTTTTTACTTGTTTTGTCCAAATTTGTAACAATAAGACATCACATTTAGCTCCTAGCCGAATGTTACAGATGCAAGCAATAAACATGCAGATATTAGTGATTTAGAACTGCATGAGGCGGTAGCCTTGTGGCTTGAGGGATACGATGTCTGGGTGACTTTCGATGTTCTCCCAGTGTCGCCGTGAATCTGTGAGTACATGAAGGTGACTGTTGACTAAGTTTGTTAATGTGTGTCAGCATGTCCAGCAGTAGACTGGCATCCAGTCCCATTTTCTCTTTGGGTCCCAGTAATGCTGGGAGACCGTGTCATAGAATGGAATGATGGATAGCTGTTGGTAATTTTGTTTAGTTTGTATTTAAAATTAGGTTAATATCTATTCGAAGATCACAATATGCTTTTTCATTTTGTAATTCACAGTTAGATAATCATATAATATAACTGTCAAGATAATTAGAACCTTTTTAAATAATAAAAAGAACATAGAATGGTTTTCTAAAAAATATGAAGGCCATTGCTCCATGGATCCAGCTTAGACAACACAGCCTGCAACCCTGAAATTTTTCCTTAATGCCAGACAAAACAAGTAAGAAGTTTCTCAGCTTCACATTTCTTTGAAGGTGAGCCGCCTAATACAGTTTAGGGTGGGTATCAGATTGCCCTGTCCAGGACTCGCTGTCAGCATGCAAGGCCCTCTGGGAGTCTGGTCTGAGGCGGTCAGCTCCCACAGAAGACGAGCCTCATTAACCCTCTTTTAAATCCCAGACGCCCGGAGACAGGCTGGCAAAGCAACAGAAACACCCACCCCCCTGAATCGACACCCCCAGTCCTTTAAATTTTGGAGAGAAAATTAACGTGTGCCCTTTTCACACGGTGGTGTGTTTTTGGACAGGCAGCTCAATGTGTTTCGTTTTGGAAGCAAAATATGCTTCCTGGTTTTTGTGAACACAGAAATAATGGGAATATTGTGGTGTGGAATATGGTAACAGCTTGTATTCCTTCATATAAGGATTCCCTAAATGGATGTAGTTTTAAGGATTTTCCATTATAGAAATCCAAAAAGTGAACAAATTGAAAGCACTGAAAATAATAGCATTCCATCATAGTGAGACTACTGCTTTTAGTTTAGGAAGTCTGTAAGGATGCCTTTTTTGACTTACAGTATATTTAATTGTGTTCTATGGATAGTGTGATATAAAAGTACATTGGACATTGAACCACTAAGATGCTGGTGTCTCTTATTTCAATGTGTGACACTGAATAATTTGGTAAAAAATGAATGGTGATAACTATATTTACCTTGTAATCTGCTTTGGATAACAAGTGCCCACCTAAGCACCAAAAATATTCACAAGTGCCGATTCATTCAGTACTTTCAAAGGCTTCAGCCATTCTGCACAGTCACTTTGCTATACAGGACCATGAGCACTCACACCAGTAGGTTCAGGGACAGTCATACATCTCCTCAAAATCTACTCATGCTGACCATTGCATGAACATTCCTGAAGTGTGTTTTTCACTGTATATCACTCACCTGATATTGTACTTACAGTGCTGTATTCATTCTCCGTTTTTGTATTGTATGGTCAGTAGTCTGGGGGTGGGGACTTTTTGCTGTTATCAACAATACTTACAGTATTGTGTGCAGCCCAAGATACTCAAATGCTGGGCCTGAGGCTTCCTGCAACTTGATATAAACCTGCTGATTGACCTGTTTATCCTGCAATGTGCACAAACAGATGTCATTCTGTACAGAACCATTCCATACCGAACATCCTGCTTGAGTGCTGCACGAGTACACCACACTTGTTCACACTTTGTGGAACTTTTCACCACTCACAAAGTCTACCATACCCAGTACCTTTTTCAGGTTGTTTGAGAATGATTGTTGAAATTTAAGTCCAAAGGTATAATTTAGACTTGGTAATCATTTCTTATGTGTTTACTGTGTAGTTATGTTCCATGAACAGACATCCAGCACCACCTCAAAAATGACCAAGAACAGTCTGAGTAGATTTTTCTCTTAACTTAGACCACTGTCAGGTGAAGTTGCTAGCTATGGGGAGTCAGAGTTTTGGATTGAATTGGTCACTTTGTGAATGTATAGTGTCTTGGCCAACAGGCCACACTGAGTGCTTGACACAAAAACATGTTTATGTAAGTACATTGGGTAGCAACTACCCATAATAAAATAACATAAATTATCAAACCTGCTTACCAATATCAGAAAAGAGAAATTGACAGTTCATTGACATCATTATCTACACTCTATAGCTTGGACTACTTACTCATAGCCCCTCACCTGGGTTCAGATTCCGACCCAGGTGCTGCCTTTTTGGAGGAATGACAATTTTCTTTCCATATCCCAAAGATGTGAAAGTTGACTTGATAAGACTTTGTACGTTACCGGTGAAGCTCTTTCACCTCATCCAGGGTTAGTTCTTGCAGCATACCCAATGCAACCTTGAACTGGACAAAGCGTGTTCAGATGGAAATTACTCTAGTGGGATGATGAGAAGTCTTTCTTCATGAAATGATGTTTTTTTTTTTCCTCAAATACAACTGAACAGAACAATAATATAAATACTTAACTAATTTAATCATGCAATCCAAAATATAATTAAAAAAACACATACACATCTCAACTAATGATTAAAACAATTCTCTCTTTCTTGTACTGTTTTGCAGCCATGACTGGTCTTGTTATCCCACCAATGTAAGAGACTTTTTCTCAGCTCAGCTGATCGACATCCAAGCAGCGACGCATCAGCAGACCTGGGCTGTACCTTCAAATGGTAGTGGACTGACGGCCACGACAGGCATGAATGTGGTTACATGGACCCTTATTGTGGCTTCTGGGGGATGCTCTTACAGTGAAGTAGATGATGAGACCCCCAAAAAGCTGTCTTTTCAAGTGCAATGGCACAAACAGCTTTTATCTGGATATTTTGGAATAGAAATACATAGAAAAAAGATTGAACAGATTAGTGGGAAAAAGCCAGATTGGAAAGCAAACTGTACAAATGCAATATGGACCTTACAGGAAAGTGACTATGATGGTTTTCTTTTTATATATTTGCTATCCCTTCTTCACGTATGAACTATACCAGGCTTTTCTGGGGAAATAGTGAATCGCTGTTACCGAAAATTAGGATGCTTTCAGGAAAGACTGACCCAAGGAGCTCCTCTGCGGTTCATTATCAACAACTCTGGCTCCAGTACAATCAAAGAACTTTGGTGTCAACAGAAAGGTAGCCAGCCAACCAGCCAGCCAGCCAGCCAGCCAGCCAGCCAGCCAGCTTCACTCACATCGCTGCATTTTCCCATGAGTCCTGGATGCCACTTCATCTGGATGAAGCTAGAGATTTAGCGCTTGTGTTTGAATGACTGATTGATGTGACCCTGTAAACACTTCTTTTTATGTTATTTAAGTGAGAATGTTAACTTATTACTACGGTATAACTAGAATTAGGAATAATAAAACTTCTGTCTTCCTTTTTAAGATTAATATTATTAGAGTTCTTTTTTACAAACCTTTTCATCTTGTTGCATTCAAATAATTTAATATAAACCAGAATAGTTAGTTCATTATTTAAAAAAAAAAAAGACTGGTGATAATGATTTAAGGAGAATTGTGGCAATTTTCTTTACTTTATTTATATAATCACATTCTAGGGTCATTTGAGAGGTAATACATGTTCAGCCTCATGTATTCTTGGCAGATTTTTAAAGAGATGTGGACTTCAAGAGTACTCGCTAATGGCTGGGGTGATTCTAATAATGTTACATTATTTTTCATGGCTTTTAAAGGTACGTAGAGAAAGGTGTCCTCTGCTCAGTGCATCTGATTAAGAATTAATGCCAACATAGGACTGGGGTTACCTGTAGTTGGAGGGCAGTGATATTGGAGTGTGCCTATTTCATTGGAACCCAAAAATGAAGTCACGTCATCTGCCTTATGAGCTTCTGTCCATGCCTGGAGAGGCAGATGCACTCTAGCTATCATAAACCACTTCACACACTTTAATGAAATGAATGAACGAAACATTCTCAAACCTGCTGGGTCAGGGAAGACATAGCCAATGTCAGCAGCTTTAATGCAAGGCAGGAATGCATAGTGCAAAATGCACCACAAGAGCAATGCCAATTTGTCAGGAAAAGTCCAGTGATATGCTTATCCTTCAGACCACACCAGCCATTCATCTTGGACCACCACACTATTGTTAACCCCTGCTTTCATCTAGGTTTTTATCATAGGATTATAAAAGGGAACAAAGTGTCCCAGTCCTACAGGGTGCCATTGCCACACCCCAGACTGTTTGGGACACCAGTCTGCAGCACTGCACATGCAAGCACAATTTAAATATCCTAGGAAGCTGATCTGTGGGAAGTGGGAAAGAAAAATCCACATGAGTCCACACAAAAGGTGGCCTGCCTCAGAACTGGGCCAGGTCTATCATAGTCCTATTACATTTAAAAAGAAAAGGCATCTCATAGATATTTTAAACATTAGAAATATGTTTATCTTACTTTAAGCAAATTAAAAGAAGGGGCATCTTTTCTGAAAGATCCCATAATTTATAATACTTACTTTAACGGTAGAATTCCTAACAGCAGTAGGACATGTCTGGGGCCCATCTTAGAGTCCGCAAATGAAACAGCAGTTACTGTTTGTTTTCTAATTGAATCGATTTAGTTAACAAACTGGCCACAAAATGAATAACTCGGAGACTTTCATTGAAATTAGCATATCAGAAATGTCTTCAGATGAACTTCCTCCGAATGTCAGCATTCAGCGTCACTTCACTACGTGCAGGGTGGAGGGAGCTGCCCATTCCTTTACATTTCTATTTCTTTTCTCAGCACATTGATTATTATGCATGAGTTTCATATTATTTTATATATATATATATATATTTTCTGTAATTAAATAATTGTTTTTAATTTTGTATAGATTTTTTGTATTGTATTATTATTATTGTTATTAATTATTATTGTTATTATTATTATTATTTTATTTTTTATTATTGTTGTATTATTTTAAAGTTTATATCCCTACAGTTGCTATGCAGTAAATACTTTTATAAAAAAATAATATTTACAATAACTCTTAGGCTTTACTATTACAAAATGTGTTCAGTATTACGAAGGAAAATTGCAAAATGCACAATTTAATGTTGAAACAGAAAAGGAAATAAGTCAAATAATTTTCAAATAAAAAATTCATACTGTGTAATGACTGCTTTGGAGTAAATTTCATGTGTTTGTACTTCGGAGGACCCCCGGCATGCTCGGACTGACTTTCAAACTGAATTAGTGCATAGAGGAGGCAGGCTTGGTGTGTGGTGCTGCCAGGACAAGGCACGTGGTGGTCACTGTCAATTATGAATGCAAGATGGGAGACTCTGTCCTATAGGATGCAACCTCTGTAAAGGATTTAGGGTAAAAAAAGGTAAGTAAAATGTTAGAATGTTACCATACGAATGGTTAAGTATAAATTGAGGGACATTATGCACAGGCTATATAATATACTTGTAAGACTACATCTGAAGTATTGTGTGCAGTTCTGGTCACCACTGTACAAGAAAAACAGACCAACAATTAAAGCTGTGAAGGGGAGAGCAGCCAAGTGCATCCCAGGACTTAAGGACATGCCTTACTCTGACAGACTCGGAGAATTAAACCTGTTTAATCTCGAACAGAGGTGACTACTTTGGGGACCAAATGGAGGTCTTCAACATTCTCAAAGGCACTGATAAAATCGATCAATTCCTACAACTTCATGGTGAATCATGTAATGGAAGACATCAGTGGATATTATGGTAAGAGAATATAAGACTGAAGCCAGGAAGCACTACTTTACTCAAGGAGTTGTGGGGATCTGGGAAAAACTACTGCAGTTGAAACAGAAACCTTGACAATCTTTAAGAAGTATCTGATAGAGACAGTGTGACAACTTAGCTATTAGCTAAAAAAATGAGCGACAAAGGATTGAATTGTCTCCTTTCAACTGTCAAATATCTAATGTTCTTATGAGGTGGATAGTAAAATGGACATTAACACTTTATAGTGTGTGTAGGAGAATAATGATCCCAAGTAAAGACTTGTGCTCATTTTAGACTGGTGGCTTTGCTGTGTGGTTATCTTCTTTTAGGGTGAGTACCAGGAGGATACCAGACTTTTTCAGGCTAGTCATTGTCGCGACTGGCAGTGTTGAACCTCACAGCTGGAATTGTCCTTCTAGTGACTACATTTTTTTTTTAGTTTATGGAACAGCCATGACAAAGCAATACACCTAAAGAAACTGCCTGTAATGTTTGTAGCAGTTTCATTTACATTTGAAAAGAAACTTCTGTATTTTACTGCAGGAACAAAAAAAAATCAATGAATCTTAGAATTAGGCTAAAAACCCAAAAATACAGGCCATACAAACAATGTGCCTAAATGACAATCAGAAGAATGAGCCAAACTGCACTCTGCTTAGCAATTTTTAACACGTCCTTCTGAGCATCAATTGAAAAAGAAACATATAGCAGAGACAAATGCAAAATGATTCTTGTATCCAAGCCATACTCCGATTTACGGATAGAAGAGGACAAGTTAAAATCATGCGCTCAGACAATGGAACAAATTTCGTTGGAGCAGAAAGAGAGCTACGAGAAGCTATTAAAAAATTGTGCAACTTGGGTAAATTGTTGAACACTGCATGGAGATCCTGCTACCCTTTTATAGAACAAATTAAAGAGATAATGCCTGGCACAGGAGGGATGATCTCATTACCATGAACACAACTAACCCAGAAGAGGAAAAGAATTAGCCATGGATGCAGACTTGACACCTTTAAAAGAGTCCTAGACTAACAATCCACAGATTGATAACAGTCAGGAAGTAAGGGAAGACTTCTACTCAAATGACAGTGACAAAGATGGCACAAGCAGCACAAGGGACCCATGGCACTTGACAGTACGCTAGCACATGTTCCTGGCCCCAGATCCTTTGAAATAATTCTCTGGTACCAGATCTACTTTAAAGATGAGTTCTTTTCTTGCACTTACTGTAAACAAATTAAATAATTCTTAAACATAGTCATTCATTTAGATAGCATTCTTGGAAAAAATATATTTTTAAATATAAAGGTTGCTGTGGAATGGATCAAATTAGCACACAGTTATGTGTTTCCATCATCATGAAGCAATGGCAGTTGCCATGGTATGTGGTCCTGAAAGTTCCGTGGATGACGTTATTGGCTCGCCACCATAAGAATCAGTGCCAGATGAGACTGTGAATAATCAAATGAAACTCTTTATGAATGACTTAGTTGTGCTGTTAAGACTTTTGCTTTCATTTCTCTTGGGTTTACACTTGGGTTTGGTTGTTTAACATGACTGATTGTTAGTTAGTTTTGACTTTCTGCTCTGTTACGGTTTCTCTCCTGGTCATCCGCTTTACATTTGGTAGCCTCTTCTGCATATCACTAGCTGGTTTGTGGTAGCTCTAGATTTATTTTACAAAGGTTGTCCAATGGCACATTCCCTCTTGGCTGTGAAAGGTTGTGCCATTTACCTGAAGATGTAACATTAGGTGAACTACTAACTCAGAACAGCGTACTGCAAGACTAATCAAATTCATTCCATCCTTCCACCCATTTTGAACTTTCTCCTCCAGTTCAGGGCAATTGGGACTTGTTGAGTATCAGGGTAGCAATGCCAGGAATGCCAGTCCATCACCCGGCCAATTCAAGGTGCAAATCACTCCACCAGCTGTTTTCACTTCATAGAATTAAGAACATAAGAAAGTCTGACAAACAAGAATAGGCCATTCATACATGTCAGCTTTTTACCTGAAAGTTACACTTCTATTGGCTCTGCTGGCAATTTGTCTAATTTCTTTCCCCATAATCTTTACATTTATTGCTGAAATATCCACTGCAGGAGTGAACTGTAAAAATGAAGGGCTGTAGAATCAATGTGGTACATAATACAGTGGTACCTCAGTATACTGCACGTCCTTAATCCGTTCCAGATCCTTTGATGTATACCAAACAAATTTTTCCCAAAAGAAATAAAAAGGAAAATGATTATTCCTTTCCCATAAAAAAAAATCCTATTGTTATTGGCATATTATACATTGATGGGGTTGTATAAAATAATTTGAACACTGCCTATTACTAAAATACATAAATACAAAAGCAATTAGATGAAATAAATGAAAATTTAACCTCACTTTACTTTTTAATAACGTCTTTGTTTTTCACAATCTTAGATACCGTCGTTCTCAGCAGCCAAGTCCCGGATACGCAAGCCACCTTCATACTTTTCAACAATCAATCCAAATTTACGCAAAAAAAGCACAAAATGATGTGAAAATTCACAGAGACTTACAGCACATACTGACGCTCGTGGGTAGTCGTGGCTTTGTCTCAAGAGAGGTAAACAAGGGTAGCATGCGGGTTGTTAACTGAATGCTAGCAACTGGCGTACTGACGCTCGTGGGCAGTCGTGGCTTTGTATCGAGAGAGGTAAACAAGGGTAACGCACAGTGTTCTAGCATGCGGGTCATATTCCAAACAAAGGTCGTATACCAAGCAAAATTTTTCACATCCAAACAGGACGTTTACCAAGTTTGACTTATTCCAAAGCGGACGTATACCAAGTTACCACTGTATAAGGAAACACTAACTGGAAAAAACTGATTACTGGTAAACCTCCACTGAGGGTATTCTTTTTTAACCTTCGCCTCCCCCCATAGAGGTGTCCTTCCTGTATCTCTGCACCACACTCCAGCTCAGTAGGTGGTGGTAATGCACCATTTATGTTGGTCTGCCAACTGCCATAAAAACCCAAAAGAAGAAGATGAAGAAATTAAGAGAATGGAGATTGTTGGCTTGAATGGCCCATTCTTATCATAATTGTTCCGTTACTTTAATGGTCTTTTTACATGTCTAGGGTGAATAGTCAAAGGCAAAGTAAAATTTAAGCTCTGATTAGCTGATCATGTTATTATATTCCTTACAACTGGAATGGCAGCCACTGGGACAAACAAAAAGGGAACACAGATAGGGGGTTGTGACCAAATAGGACACATCTGTGTGGAAATCTCCAACCTCAAGAAGAACCTTAACTACAACCTGCCTCTACACCTGGCCTTGTGTTTGTAGGCTTTGATGCAAACAAAACCAAACTACATCTCCATCAGAAATACACTGGAAAACATGTTTATGTAAAATCAGCTATCACTGAACTGGACTGCATTTTCGTTTCTTTACAACAACAACATCCATGATGATTTCTCCATTTCACTCTCAAAAATGAGTTGGGTCCTGTTTTGTGCCAGCGCTGTCTTATTCCGACCTCTTGGATGGAATGAGTGGGTTCAGGAAGTACATGAGTGAGTGAGCTGTTTTGACTGCGCTTGTCAAACTAGAGCTAGAAGAACACTCACTCAGAAGAAATAAACACCATGCATGTTGATTTAAAATTGGACAGGAAATTAACTGGAACAGGAAAAGCCTTCATATGGATGTCTGCAAGACCTATACGTAAAAACCAAAACGACACCACAAAAATCGAACTGAATCCCCCAATGGGAGCTGATCTAGGATTCAAGAAGGTAGCTTGCCCGCTTTGAAATGACTTCTCATTGCTAATGTAATTAGCGGCAGTACAGCAAGGGCTTAATTACCAGTTTCTAAGATCAAGTAATTAATGTTGTGCCAGCAAAACAGCAACTGTTTCATTAGCATGGCACTCAGGGTGGCGGGGAACCTCGGCCCGGTGTGTGCGACAGACTGAAAGATGGCGACGGCCTGCCTGTTAACGTCTTCAAACACGTCGGGCAGCTGTCAACATCTGCCGGCTTGTTAAATTTTAAATAATATTATGAATAATAAGGGAACAGATTCTATGAGCTGATAGCCTATTAACACTTACCGTATACCGAGCTGGCACTGAACTTCTCTCGTTTGCATAAATAAAGCCTCAGCTGAAAGCAGGAGATTTTAAACTGCAGTGGCATAAATGTGTGAACAAGAGAGGTCCATTTATAAAATGGCTGCAGTAATCTTTTCAAAATCAATTATTCAGTGTCAGGTGGTAAGGTGACCAACACTGCAGCCACACAGCAGGATAACAGTATGAATCTAAAACAAGGACGAATGGTCAATCAGTCACCTAAATCAATGAATGAATTAATCAATCAATAATCAACTAAACCAGTCAGAATCAAGTAATCGATAAACCAGCCAATCACTTAACTAAATAATCGGTCAGGGTTATTGATTGATTAACAGTAGTTAGCACCTGACAAAATAAAAAAAGCTGAAACAAAAGATGAAAGTCCAGAAAATGAAGAGACAAAATGGAAGTCAAAATTTTGTGTGATCAGAAGCCAAAAATTCAAAAATCCAATGTGTAGGTCTAAGATCTGAAGGAGGCAGTTGGCAGTGCACTCCCATGAAGTCAGTCGCGTAATTTGACATGCCCAGTGACTCACTTCAACACTCGCCCATCAAACAGGTTTGACTTTGTTCATCTTTAGATGTAGGGGCAAGCTCTGTGTGCATGAGAGCTGACAACAAATGATTGCTCATCCAGAAGTGCAATACATTCAATGTAGTGATGACAAATAAGCAGAGCAGGCATTTTGGATCTAACAAAATGAAGAGGAGCTCATCTGTCTGAAGTCACGTGTTTTACAATCCACAATAGAATGGAAAAAAGAAAAAGTGGATGAAATTGTGACTGAACTCACCAGGCCTGCTAACCCTGCCCGCTATTGGCTGTCAGAAAAAGAGGCAAGAATCTGATTTTTGAAAATTGTTACACAGTCACTTAATGTTACAAGCCCAGCAATTTTCAGTTGTGTAAATTGACATGGTTTGGCGACAAGATCAGTAAATGCACTCATAATCATAGATTCCCCATGGCTAGAAGTCGCCTAATGTGACATCCATTGGCTTTAGTCATAAAACATGCAAAGTTCTACTTGCCCAAAATGATTCTTTAGCTGTCACAATCATGGACCCCTGCATTGCCTCAGTGAGGGCTTAAATGGAGTCGTGGTCATGACATCAAATGATGCAACTTCCAGTCTTCATACAGTAGCAACAGAAATACACCATTTGGCAGCACCTCAAAAAACAAAATGGCAGTAAGGAAAGAAAATAACAATGGCAAATCCAAAGCAACAAAATGCAATGCTTAGTACTAAAAACCAGAACCTGATGTTCATGATGTCCATGTTGAAACTAAATATGAAAGTTCAAAACACAGCAGAGCACTTTATTGGATTTTGGGTCCTTTTTATAATTTCCTGCTGTGGTATTTTTGTCTCTGTGATGAATTTACTTTTGCTTTATTTTTAGAATTTTTTGTACATTTACTTCTTTTTCATTATTTATTTGTTATTCTGGCAAAGTAATTTTGTGTTTGGCTTGCTGCATATTATAATTCTGGAACTCTGTACGTCCTAGTTAATTTCTGATCACTTTTTGCACATTCATTTTGTATTTCAGGTGACATCGTAAACCGTCATTTTGAGTTCACATATTGCAGCGGTTTATTATAATGATGTCCATCAAAGCTGTCATCAGCTAATTAGTATGTAGTTAAGATGGCAGCGTATTATTTTAGTACTTTAGTTCTACATAAAAAACAGACCTTTGTACTAGAAACATCTCTAACTCTTTAGTGAATGTTGTACTGATTCCAGTGCCTGGTGTTTGTTAATCTTTTCTAGTTTATGGGCTGCAAACATAACAGTCAGTCCAGAAAATTAAAGAATGAGAAGCAGCAGAAAGAACGGAAACTCAAAAATGTATAGGATAGTGTGTTTCATCCATCCATCCAACCCGCTATATCCTAAGTAGAGGGTCACGGGGGGTCTGCTGGAGCCAATCCCAACTAACACAGGAAACAAACCCTGGGCAGGGCGCACACACACACTAGGGTTAATTTAGAATTGCCAATCCACCTAACCTGCATGTCTTTGGACTGTGGGAGGAAACCGGAATACCCAGAGGAAACCCATTCAGACACAGGAAGAACATGCAAACTCCATGAAGCGAACCCGGGTCCCCTTACTGTGAGGCAGCAGCACTACCCACTGCGCCACCGTGCCCATCCATTATTCAACCCAGGGTCACGGGGGTCTGCTGGAGCCAATCCCAGCCAGCACAGGGCGCAAGGCAGGAACAAACCCTGGGCAGGGCACCAGCCCAACGCAAGGATAGTGTGTTTTGATGCAGAAAATATTTTCAAAAAAACGTAGTGCACTCTACAGTGGTGATGTAAAACAAGAGGCATAAACTGACTAGATTTTAGCAGTCTGGTACATGTTATATGTGTCACACAACTGCAGAAAAGACCACAAACATGCCTGGAAGTGTTCAGGAGGCTTTAGGATGAATATTACTTATTGTGTACTCACAAAAATACTTAGAAACCCCCCCCAAAAATCTCTTTAGTGAGTTTTAATGCAAGTTTTGTGAAACTGTATGCCAGTTTTACTCATCACTACCAACCACCATAACTGAACTTGTTTGAAATGCTGCATGACACCCCGGGAAGCAGCCAGCAGTCAAAGCCAGTTCATTGATTTCAAATAAAAAGGCAGGAAAGGAGAGCTGAATAACTGATGTGTTTTATATAACAAACCCACACAAAATAACATGTGCATCTGAGGATCAGGTATACTGTACCACCCCAGGGTGAGAGGGGGCGTTTTTACTCACCGTCTTCTCTCTTCCCTCTGCAGCACAGAGAAGGTAACCCCGGGAGCTGACTGACCACGCCCCCATTGCTTCCTCAACTCCCGCCCCTTCTGGTCTAAAACATATAAAAAGAGCTCATCCCCAGAAAGTGGCGTCTTACCCATACTTGCAGCAGGACGGAGCTCCCAACTAATTTTGGGACTCTGCAATTTCACTGGTTCACCACATCGAAAACAAATTCAAAACAGACCATCGTGATTAATATTTTTAATAGGTTTGAATGTGTTTATGGTTTTCCTTCTTTTCTATTATTTAATTTTATTGTTCTTTGGGTGAGGTCATCACAAAGCCATTTTGTGTTTGACTTGACCAACTCACACCTGAGTTTCAGGTCTGCATCTAAATTTTTTATGGCAATGACACCGATTACTATTACGTGACCACTGACAATACAACATGCAATGTCATCACGCATAAAGAAATTAAGATGACGTCGCAGCATCCCAGATTTTTGTTCATTCTACTAGAGGTTCTCATTTGTTTAAATGATGTAAGGACTTTAGTTACGGATTCCTTTTCTTAGTACTGTTTTTTTTTCAACCTTTTTGTGGCTCTGATTTTTTAAATTCTTTTTGGTTTAGTTGTCAGTCTGGTCTGCTTCTCATTTAAATGTTTTAACAGCCGACAGATCGCAGTATATTGTCTGCTCTTATTACTTTTTATTTTCTGATGCTATAGGCTCTTCATTTTAGAAGAGTGGACAGTTTTTCTTTCTTGTGGATCATTACACTGACACCCTTTAAATAGCAGTGGAAAGGAGGATTCACTTAACCTGCCTGTGTTCCTAACATGTGAGAAGCACTTTGGGATGATGATGATGATGGTGAGAGGCGCTATATCCAAAGAGCATCAACTGATTTTCTAAGATATGCAGAATTAATGTGCTTTGATTCTCTCTGTTGGCAGAGAAGGCGTCTGGCTGCTTTGATCTCAGGGACTCCCTGCGGTCCCAAACACATTTGTGTGAAGCCTTCTGGGTGTTTGCCACAAATAAACTCATTCATCGTTTTACACAAATTTATACATTCAGGAAAACATCTGAGCATTTTTTGCTAAAATATTATTCACCATTACTTCCTAAAGCCTCTGCATAGAATATAAACAGGAAAGATGTAATTCTCACAACGTCATGCAATGAACTGAAGACAAAAGATTCTTATCTAATGAATGAGGGGGAGAGGCAGGCTTGGAAACACAAAAGAACTCCTAAATAATGGCAAAACAAACAGAAGGAAAACCCTGACAATGATGGGCTAAAATGCATTGCCCTCTAATGGCTTGGGGCACACCATAATAAGATTTTTTCAGATAGTCCCAGGGTCTTGAATAACCCAGTCATTGAACAGTAGTGCCCACTGCTGGTCACAAAAGATGCTGCCACCTTGATGTCCTTTGTGAAGATCTCAGTTAGATTTGTTGATTAGATTAGATAAATGTTATTAACCCCATGGAGAAACTCAGATACATACAGCATCATCAACACAAAAATCAATAAAAATAAACTTAACAAGTACATTGGGTGGGAACATTAATGCATTTTGTCACGCATACACGTGTGATGCTCGCCTTCTGTGGTTATCAGAGATAAGCAATACCACTCTGGGACACGAGGACTTCACTGATGTTATCGTTTCTTCTTTCTCCCATAGCCCTGAGAAACCACCCACTGAGGGCAACTGACTCCGCCCCTTCCAGCCCCTCCACTATAAAGCCAAGGTGCTGCTGGAAGGGAACTGCAGAACGGAGCTCCCACCTGAGTATCCATCCATCCATTATCCAACCCGCTATATCCTAACTATGGGGTCATGGGGGTCTGCTGGAGCCAATCCCAGCCAACATAGGGCGCAAGGCAGGAAACAAACCCCGGGCAGGGCGCCAGCCCACCGCAGCCCACCTGAGTACCTTCCACTAATTGCTTTGATTTATTACTTTTAAGTCCTATTATTATTATTATTATTATTATTATTATTATTATTATTATTATTATGTGCCATTTAACTTGTTTGGACTTTTTAAAGGGGCGACCTGGAGCCCCAACATTTTTTCTATGACCAGTGTATTCCCTCAGTCAACAACCTATACAGGTAGATGTTTTTTAAATTAAATTTGTGCTCTCTATTACTTTATGCAATTCTTTATACACAGTATTTATTTCTTTAATATTTTTTGTACTTTCTACTTGATGTTGAGGCCCAGTTTTATCTATTTTTGTTCAGTGATGACCCTTTATTAGCAATACTTGTAATGTAAACTAGCTAACATCTTCCCCTGAATAGCCTACATGAACAAATAAGAATAAATACATGCTTAAAATTTAAATACAGTGTATATAACAGATGAAATATGCATGGTACTCATCCAAAAATAACTCGATATGCAGGTGTTTAACACTGAATCAAATTTAGTGTCCATTTGTCTTTTTAATGGATGACCAGGGCCTATCTGATTTTCACAAATCTGTCAAAATCGGGGTAAGTGAAGAGAACGCAGAATTTGTTTGAGTTTTCTGGCAACTGACTTGTCTAGAAATTCAATGCACTTCTCTATTGCACAAGACAAGATGAGCTGTTCTGCATTTGTTGTGCACTTTCTTATCTTTGTTAAATCGAAGTGCTGGCTTGTTGTGCAAACACACTAGAATGTCTTCTGTGAAAACTTTAAAAAAGTCGAATAATTTACTTCTGTAAGTAACATGGCTTGTTTCTAAATGTCTTTATAGTTTGGTAGTACCACACCACAGATATTACACAACGGCAGTTGCTCACCACACTTCATGGTAAAAGTAAATGTATATGTTAGAAAAGCTTGTATATTCTTTTAACATTCCTGTTTGCTTCAGGTTTTGGGATGAATCTTGTGAAACTGATATGGAATTGGATGCGTTTGGAGTAGGTGATACTATGAGGCATTTGAGAAACTTGGCCATGGCTTTCTTAATGAAGTGTGTGATGTATATCAGGGTGTCATTTGCTCATTTCTGCTTTTCAATTGTTTCAGTTCCCCCAGTATGCAGGAGCACAATATCCCTTTGAGTGGCGCACAGCAGTGAAATCAGTAGTCCCCTTAAAGATTAAAGCGATGGCCAATATTATTTTTTTTTTTTACCTAAACCAATGGCACATCTAGGGTGTCCAGCAACCCACATTTGGGTTAAGCACTACCTTAGAGACTTGAGCAGACCCCTCAAGCACCATCTCAATGATAGAAACAATGAGTGTAGAGTCTGAGCAATAGGCTGTTTCAGATATCTGTCAGAACATCATTATTAAGATTTGAGATTCTGGGCTTGAAAAGCCACCCAAGATGTTGCCCTTGTTTTTTAGAGGGTCAACAATTTGGAGGCTTTGTTTTTCAGTCTTGGCTCTCAGTATAATGAGCAAGAGGCGGCTCTGAGGATGAATCGTGACTCTTGCAGAGCTTCTAGCCCTTTTTATTTCTACTTTAACCCGGCTCTGATACAATTATTACAGCGAGCCCCTGGGGACGGCAGAGTGTCATTGTGTTTGTAAAGCCAATTAGCCCGCTGGCCACTTTGATCTGGCCTCGGCCGCGTTAGCATAGTTATCACGAGGGTCCCAGTGGGAATGCACTGTAGATTAGCTCCGTTCGCCGTGTCTCCCTCACTCTTCACTTCCTCCATCAGCCACTCCTGCCGCGTCCCTCAGGTGCTGATTTGATGGGACGCAGCATGCCAGATGGGGCTGACAGGAGTCCACCTCCCCCCCTCCAACCCCCCCTACCCCTCCTGGGACTGGCTGTCTAGTTGTTGACTGTTTGGTTTGATTTTGTTAAATTGCACATCCACGGTGGCAACAAAACTGCGTTGGCTCCTCTCAGTGGTATGAGACACATGTCCCACACATTATCCCGGCACGTCAGAGGGAGGCTTTGATGGCCGACTTACATTTCAAACAATAAGCTCAAAGCAGGAGTATCGGGTTGCTTTATCTTTCTATCACAGGGCAGTGTGGTGTGACAAATAAGGCCCTAGACCTGAAATCATGAGGATGCAGATTCAACACCCTGGAGGGAGTCACTTAAAAGCCTGTGCTGCCATTGTAAAAATACACAGAAGCCACCATAATGTATCTTCATTTTGTAAGTCACCTTGGGAAAAGGCGCCTGCCCAATAGAGAATAATTAAAAACATTTCTTCATTGGAGACACCATGAGCCAGAATAGGAAGGCAGAGAGATGCCTGGCATTGAGTGCCTTTATTGTTTTCATGCTTTGCTGCTACTTTTTAACACTTAAAGAGCTGTGGGACCACTTACTCAGGTAGCTGCTGAGAGCTTTGGAATGGGGGCTCTACGTCCGCACAGTTAGCTCACTCGTACAGCGGCACACTTATTTTTGTCTGCATGTGTGATATTTCCTGAGCTGTCTATGCCGAATATGGATAAATGGAGCCACTGATTGATTATTTAAATAATAAGCTGCATTGGCTCAGATTTCTCTTTCAGCTTTATTCAGCGAGAGAGATGTGACTATCATGTAAAGCAGGTTCACATTTTACGAGGCTTTCAGCAAAGGAGGGAAGCTGCCATTGAAGATGAAGTCAGCAGGTGAACAGCACACATCTGCCGCTAGATGCTGAATTTCCTTTGACTCCATAACAAAGAAAGGAATGAAGCAGATTCGATGTAATGAGATTACATTCGGCAATTTCTCTCCACGCACTTTCCAGGCAGATCAGCATTGCACACAATTATCACGCAACGGAAAAGAATGTGGTAAACAAGAGACTTGTTTTCAATTACCACTTCTGGAAACTGTTTAATCACACGTCATCACTGATCTGCTGTTTTGAAGAACCAAGAAATGAAATCATTTGCTTCATTTGACACCTTTTTTGCTGGTGTGTGGTGTCCGCTTCAGCAGCAAAGGTGTTAAAACTTTCTAAACTGAGATGCTATAAAATAAAGTCCTGCTTTTGGAAAGCATGGATGATATGAAAAAGGCAGTTTTTTTGATATAAGACGGTAGAAGGGAATGACACTCTTACAAATAATGGTTCTTTAATGGCATTTTATGGTTCTTTAGTGGGTTGTATGCTTCACCATAACTCAAAAAAGCTTGAAAATGCACCATTTCATTTTGGGAAGGGTTCATGTGAAGTTGGTTCTTTGTGATTTGAAATACTTCCTAATATGAGGAAAAACCTGAAATCTTTAATGAATGGTAGACCACCTAGCAGGACTGAACAGATTAAGAAAACCTGAACTCAGCCTGTGTTACTGCATGCAACACGAGTCCTTCTAAAATTCTGACCCATTGGTATTTCACAAATCTGTTGCCATCTCTTCATGGCTATTTAGTGTATGGAGCCAGTTACATATCTAAATAAATAAAAGGTCTTTCTGGAAACTTCATGTGGATGGGACTTTTGGAAGCAAAAGTATTTCCCCTGTGGCATCACTCTAAAGAACCGCTCTAGCAATCTTCATTTTTAAGAGTGGCAGTGAAAGGATGTTGAAAGTGTTTGCTCGTTTAAGTTATTTCTGATATATGCATACATAAAGTCAAGTCAAGTGAAGTCAATTTTATAACAATAAATCTTCTTATATATTTACACTACCGTGGATGTTCAGGATTTTAAATCACCTGTAGCTCGCAAACCGTCTGAACTATTGACCTGAAATTTGGTACACATATACTATGTGATGTCTACTATCCACTTTTGGGGTGATGATTGACCTCCAAGGTTATTCATCATTTTATTTTTATTTTATTTTATTGTAGAATCAACTCTCGGCAGTGGCTAGCAGGGCAGCTGTGGAGTGCATGCGTACGGGCGACGTTCTTATCCCTACCACCTTCACGCCGTCACTTCCCCTACCTCTTCATATCTTAAATCATTCTTCAGGCATATTGAAGACTTAAGTGCCAGCTTAAGTGAAAAATGAAGGAAAAGGTAGTAAGTAATTGCAACACAAACACTGACTATGAATGCTCAAGTTAAGTGTATTCGTGCAGTGCACCATTATTGGCATATATATATATATATATATATATAGTGGCGACCAGCCTTGTCACAGACATGCAGACACCAATGGTTTAAACACCACAACATGTTTATTCATATTTACACTATTTACAGTTGCTGCAGACAACCCGGTGCCCCTGCACCATACATCCTCAGTCCGGGTCTCTTCCATGTCCAGCCTCACTTCACCGCCTTCGCTCCTTTCCTCCAGGCTTTGTCCTCTTCCACCCGACTCCAGCTCCCGAATTGAGGGAAGCGGCTCCTTGACGAGCTTCCTGTGACACTTCCTGGTGTGGCGGAAATGCCGCATGAGCACTCGGAAGCACTCCGGGTGTCCCTGGTAATCCTTTCGTCAGCACCTCCGGGTGTGGTGGAAGTGCTGACGTCCAGGGCAGCAAGGTCTTCAGGGCACCCCCTGACGGTGGCCACGGGCCCCTATAGGGTTGAGCTTCCATGCTCAATTCCCTTGGCCTCCAAAAAAACCAGGACGGCTGCCCTATTGTGGTCCAGAGGAGATATAGCCCCTCTCCCAGTCCTTTTCAGTGTCCCGGCTGGGTACAGCCCCCAGCCGCCCGCCACAATATATATATCGCCGAGACTGGCCGGCCAACCACAACCATTACTGTGTAGATAACCACCCAAATCATCAGATTGCGATTCAGACCTAAATATAATACTCCGATCTTTACCCTATCAATTAAGTGAACCTGCTGCTGTGGTGCAACGTCAGAGGCTTCACCTCAGACACTGAGGTCCAAGATTTGATGCAAAAGTACGTACACCTGACAAGCCCAATAAGGGTGAAACACACATTGTGTAATCTTTGAATTATTTAGTAGATACTACTAAAATATATATACAGTATATGTATGCATATATATGTATGTATATAATTATATATATACATACAGTAAATAAATACACAAAAAAAATACTCACATTTAAGCATAGTGACAGCCACAAATTTGTACTGACCTAATATAAAAAGGTAGACCATTCTAAAGCTTGGGGACAGCTACTGCAAGATCCCCTCCAAGCTTAAACATAGACTGCATCTCTATGATCATCTTTGAAGACACCACAAACTTTTCAGTAAGATTTTCAAAGATAATTAAACCAAATTGGGGCCTGCAGCTTATCACAGAAGCACTTGGAACACAAGAGTGATGGAAGGAACAGCGCAAGGCCCACTCATGCCACATCGTTATATGGACAATTTCAGAATGACTGGCCAACTGCTGTTGCTGATCTTGTCTCATGACCATGGTAGTTTAAGTCACTGAATATGTTACATTTAGGATCTACTTGCTTACCTTCTGGCACAGTCATGCTTACCCCTGTTTCTGGCAGCCAATAAAGTGCTGCCTGACGGCGCTGATGCTGAATAAAGGGTTAACAAGTATGACAAGTTGAACTGCAATTTTGCTCCTTTTGTTCTTTTTGCCATTCTATTGTGGTGCGTAAAACACAAGACATCAGACAAACGATCTTCACTTGTGTTTCTGAGGTCCAGAGCACCCGTTTTCCTTACCCTTGTTACTGCATTCTGAGCTTGATGGACTGAACAGTCTCCTCTCATTTTCCAGGTTTCTTCTAGTCTTATGTTATTATGCACTGTATCTGCATAGCGATTCTGGTTTTCACCCTGCATTCTAAAGATGTTAAAACATTTGAACAATTTTAATGACAACAAGGTCATTCATTCCAACAAGCTTGCCAATCCTATCTAACTCATTTTTTAACATTAAATTGAGTTTTGATGTTCCTAAAATACCACTGTCTATCTCGCTACTTGGTTATTTACTGCATTTTATGTATCGTTATTTGTTCATTATCTCACCTTATACAATTTCTTGTTTTAGGAATTTGGTAGTTTTTGTGTACCCTTTCAGGTCAGAGTGCAGGGTCAGCCATTGTACAGTGCCCTGGAGCAAGTGCAGGTTAAGGGCCTTGCTCAAGAGCCCAGTAGGGTAGGGTAGGGTAGTAACAGGGATTCGATCTGACAACTTTTAGGATACCAGTGCAGATCCTTAGCCTCAGAACCACCACTCTAGTATCTATGAGTGAAGAAAAAGTTTCTAATGTTTGTGCAAAATGTACCCTTAACTAATTTGTACCCCGTGTTCTTCTAAAATAACACAAAACTTCCACTGTCCCATCTCACTTCATGTTACCTCTTTCTTGTTACCTCTTAATCTCATTTGCTTAAAATAAAAAAAAAGTTCAACTCCTTCAATATTTCCTCATAGCTCATATCTCTCTGTCCCAGAATCAGCCTAGTCGGATTTTCTCTAGTGCTGCTCTTTCTTTTTTGTAATATGGAGACCAAATCTGCACACAGTACTCCAGGTGCTGCCCCACAAGTGTGTTATAAAGTTTGAACACAACCTCTTTTGATTTGTACTCCACACATCACAACATGCTGTATAATTTAAGTTCTGTTAGCCTTTTTTATGGCTTCTGCACACACTGCTTACCAAGCACTGTGGTGAACAGCAGGACTTTAGAGACCTTCAGATCTTAATTTGATATATTTTTGAGACATCAGATAGATGGAATTGGCAACTTTGCTGGGATAAATGGCCTGTTCTTGTCACAATTGTTCTAATGTTCTAATTTCTTCCCTTATATTTGCTTCCATATTACCTGTGAACGTTAAGCTTTTTGACCGATAGCAAACCTGGAATTAAATTTTTGTATAATGAGATAATATTTGCTAACCAATATATCTATAACCTTCACATTCCTTTTTAATCAAAACTATTCAAACTTCAAACACTTTTTTGACTTAGACCATTGCTTGTTTATTCAACTAGGATTTATTTGACAACAGGTTCTTTCAATCTCCCAGTTTTGATTTTTACTTTAATTTGAGTGTCTCTGCACTTGACCAGTCTCAAAAAAATTAACAGCTATATTTTAGATTTGATTCTTGAGATAGAAAAATGTGAGGTGATATCCAATGGGTTTGACATGAAGATGTAGGAAATTAGAGATGTGAGTCCTTTAAATGCACTTGGCACTTAAATGCAAGGACAAGGGCAGGCCTTAGTGGGAAGCATGGTCTACTCACACACCATGAGCTAATTTAGAATTGCCAATTAATCTTAAACCCAGCACCATGGATCTACTGTGATATCTGTCAGATGTACTCAATAACATTTAATGATGAAAAATTAAAAAATAAGTTGGGGTTAAAGTTGTGGCCCAAGGCAGCAAGAGATATAATGGGGGATAAAATCCCGGGATGACCAGACAAGGCAGGAAAATCAAAATCACACCTTCTGATGACAATGAGGAAGTGACCTGTTCTTGTCCTGTCTTTTTCAATCTGAGGGAGTGGAATTGTAGACCTTCATTTGTTCTGCCATAAAAATCAAATGAAAAAAAAAAACAAAAAAACTTTCTGACTTCCTAAAAAGAATTTTAGCTTACCTAACATTGTGAATCTAGAATCTTGGACAGTGTGGAGTGTGTGGTGTAACCTTAAATAGGAGGGACACAATGATCTCATATAGAATGTCATGAGACTTGCATGTCACAGGACTAGCAATAATGGCCATTGCCATAAACAATATGTTCACTTTAAAGTCAAAACTTCTGAAATGGTGGCCCACCATTAACCCAAAGTAAACCAGAAAATGATAGTGCAATAATAAATGAAAACTTATATTGCAATAATAAATGAAAACTTATAAAATTTTATAACAATAAAACTAATGAAAAATAATAGCCAAAATGAAATAAAAAATGCTAAAGAAGTGCTGCAATGCGTTCTGCACCTTCAATATATCTAAGTTATAATATCACAGTAAACTACCTATAGGGAATGAAAAACAATGCAAAACCCAACACTGCATGTCCTAATTAGAAAACAGAAAGAGAATTAATAACTAAATATTAATGGAAAGAAAGCACATTTTAATGAAAATCAAAAGATGCAAGAATAGGAAATATTTCTACATGTAAAGACAAGACAAGATAAGATGGCACAGAAAAATTTTGATTACATTTGTTGATCCAAGATGCAAACCTACCTAATGAAGAAAGAAAAAGAAAGAAAGAAAGAAAGAAAGAAAGAAAGAAAGAAAGAAAGAAACCCAAATTTCCGAAAGACACCTGACACAAGAAGGTGCTCAAGGCACTGTGCCTACCTGCTGAAACTCTGATGTTGTGTTCAGTGCTATCAGACAGAAGGCAAATATGAGTTTCCCGGGGTAAATTTCACTTATATGCCCTATAAAGTGGGATCTCCCAATGGCAAAAATTCATAGAAAACAATGTCAGCCAAATATGCACTCTTACTTCTTTCAATAATATAAAACAAAACAACAATAATCAGATCAACCAGAAATTGCAGACTGTATTTGGAGTGTTGCAATGCATAATGATTGCGCTCAGTGTCAGCTCCTATCCAGTGTCTTACTAGCATCAACAAATGATTCAAACTGAGCAATTATTTCCTTCACCTTAACAAGGAAAAAATATTGGCAGCAGAAAAGAGAAGTGATTTTAGAAAAAAAAAAGTCTGAATTAGCATAAACCACCCAGATTTTGGATTTTCATAAGAAATGTAAAGATTTACTTCTTAAGGCATAAGTAAATAATAAACAAGAGTAGTTTTGTCAAACATGTGAAACATTAAAAATGTTTAAATGTTAAAAATCTAAATTTTATTGATTGTAATTGAAATTTGTCATTTTTCACCTTGTGATAGAAGTCCATGCACAGTCAGATACTTCTGTCATTTTTAAACTTTTCAGAGTGCTTTAAAGGACAAGGACCACCCGTCTTCTTCTTCTTTCGACTGCTCCCGTTAGGGTTTGCCACAGCAGATCATCTTCTTCCATATCTTTCTGTCCTCTGCATCTTGTTCTGTTACACCCATCACCTGCATGTCCTCTCTAAAAAATAAAATATCAAAAATTATTATATTTGTTTTAAGTAAACCTCAAAATAGAATAAAACAACACTCCATATGCTTGTATTACTGATCCCCATTTTATCAAAGTGTTATAAAAAGAAGTAACTTTGACTCCTCATATCTCATTAGGGGGTGAACTCCTTGGATCAGTTGATGTGAATGTGCACAACTTCATGTCCTTCAGATATTTTTCAGACACCTATTGGTTTATTATATCATAACAATGCAATTTCCTGAACAAAATATTAGACCCTAACCCTAAAATGAATGTTTGTTTGGGTCTACAAGGTCAAAAAATAGTGTTGAACCTCAAAGCTCTGTTACTTGCATAAGTAGACATCAACATGAGGCAAACTGTATATGATATGTTGGGGGTTTTCTCATCCCAGTGAGTCAAGAGGTTCCATACAATAAACAAAAGCAAAACGATTTCAAAGCGTTCAGAAGCAATTCTTATGAACTAAATAGACCACCTTGCTTCACAAATATGATAAGAAGTCAAGAATCTCAGCTTTATTTTAGATTCAGAACAAGACTTCAAATCTCACATTAAACAGTTTACAAGGACATTGTTTCATTTAATGAATATCACATAAGCTAGATTTCTCATATCATTGCAGGATGCCGAGAAGTTAATGCATAAATTTGTCTTTAGTCTTCTAAATTATTGTAATGCAGTCCATTCAGGAACACCTAAAAAAGACGTCAGATGACAGCAATTAGTCCAAAATGCAGCAGCAAGCAATTTCACTAAAAAGAGAAAAATGGAGAATATCTCACCAGTCTTAGCATCACTGCACTGGCTGCCTGTGTCCTTTAGGATTAATGTTAAAAAACTCTTAACATATAAAAGGTTCTATATAATCTGGTTTGATATTTTGGAGTTCATGTCCCCTTATAGTGCTAATTGTAATCTTAGATCCTCTAATAATGATTTGCTCAGCATCTCGAGAGTGAAGCATGAAACAACTGGTAAGGCAGCATTTTGCTTTTATGCACCAAAAATCTGAAACACTTTACCATTAGAGGTATGCCAGGCCAGTACAGTTGAACACCTCAAGAAACGACTGCAAAGCCACCCCTTAATTTGGCCTTTTCTTGATCTCTTAAGAATTTACTATCATCGCTAGCTTTCCCTCTTACTGGGATTGCTAGCATTGATAAAATAACTCATAAAATTCCGTTTTATTTGCTGTTTAATGGATTGATCACTAGTTGTTATTTTTATATTCTGTTACGTGATGGTGGTGTGATGTTCCCTAACACCCTGGTCAAGTATGCAGCAGCCACCTGCCATGAAGATGAAGAGAGCTCCACATGAATGTCCTGTTAATGGTGACACATTCATGGACCATGGAATGTCCGGGTTTGGGCTTGGTGGTCTTTTGGTCTTGTAAGCCCACAGGTTTGTTATTTCTGGCATCTAGCTGGAGTTTTTCATTTCCACTCCTCTGTGTCTGTCTGACCACAGTTTTGTTATTAAGCTGTGCATATAAATAATTATTTTTAAGCTTTTACATATTTTCTTTTTAACCATATTTAGGTATTATTGCCATAAAGCATTTTGAACTCCTTTAATGTATGAAAATGTGCGATAGAAATAAATGTTGTAGTTGGCTTTTTCATTAAAAATACATCTAAGCCTGAATTGTTTGTTTGTGCAGATCAAGTAGCAAATCAAATCAATAGTGATCTTTCATTTCTTCTAAATTCGACCGAATAGTCAAATGAACGCAGCAAAATTGAAAAACTGAAGGTGACGTTACTGTAGGCAACTAGGCTATCAATGGAGCAGATCACAGCAACTGGAGGCCATGTCTCCATAAGCTCTGGCTTGGATAATCTAAATAGTCAAGCCTGAAAACTGAAAAAAAAAAAACTCACTTACAAAGCTGAAGGACGAAAACCAAATAAAAGCAAAAAGATGGCCCACAGGCCGCTGTAAGTCAACAGAGGGTGCTATAACACAATGTAGCTCCTTCTGATCCAAAGAAAAATAAGGAAAAATTGAGAGAAGGGTTTGAATGGTGACACTTTGTGCCTCCTGCCACGTCTCTCATCTGCAGTCTTGTTGATTTTGTTGTCTGCTGTGCATCACCAACCAGCAAAACAAAGCAACTAAGGGGACTGCAAAGCATGTTGTGAAATTTCAACAATGAAGGACATTTGATTGATTGTTGTGCTACCAGCTTGAAGTACTCTTAGTGAATGAACTCCACCATCACTGGTATCCCAGATGTTTCAGCAACAGGAAGGTTAACAAAACTCTGCACTGCTTTAAATTAGTGCACACCATTCGGCCAATGAGCAAGGAAACCTGAACCACAAAGTAATCATCTCACCTCCACTTCATCACTCACATACAATTTTACCAGACGAAATACTCAAGTCATTTTAATGGCAGATTTGTAACTGAGACGCCAGCAGCGGTGCAGCAGACTAAAGTAAAAATGACGAGAAGTTGGACACCCGCGGCTTGCTGACCTTTTTAATGCATGTGATAAAAGGTTTGATCAGCAAGTATCTAAAGATCACCTCCGCTAGTGAAGTGTAGGTTCACTTTTCATTAGGAGGGCGGCCAGCTGTGAAACAGGGACAATCCGCTACCGATTTGTGGGATGACTCCTGTTTACGCTGGGGTGTGGAAAGGCCAGGGAACCATGCATTGTGTGATTAATCATGGATAGAGAGAAGGGTGGAGAACAGATGACATAGCTCTGAATATGGGGGCGAGTGCTTGCCCTCTGCTGAGGAGGAGCCCCCATGTAATTGACCCTTCCAGCATAGGGCAATTAATCATTTCAACTTTGGGCTCCCTGCTTCTGACTAGGCCCGAGGAGGGAAGGCAGCCAAGGGCAGCTTTAATATACTTATTGTGCCTTTTGCGTTAATATTCAGCAAAATGGACCTGTGTCACCACTTTTTAATATGCTCTCAAGGCACTCGGTCCCTCAGGCCTGAATGCTGGAAACGAAGACAAGTCATAAATTAGATGGATAAATATTAAATTACTAATCGTATAACACACACACATAAAACACTTGATTTTTAACTGTTTCTCATAATTCTCCAGGGCTGGCCAGCAGACACTGACAGAGAGGACAAAGCATCCAGCAGGCTGCCACATATTGCCAGCACAACATGAAAATTGTGTTGATTAAGGAGCACCAGTAGAAATATTGATGTGACCGGCAGGCAATCTGATACTCCTGGAATGGGGATTCTGGAGATAATTTAAGATTTTACTTTTAGGTTCATTATTGCTGTGGCTGGTGATTCCCAATGTATCCAACATCCAGAGCTGGAAGTGTGCATGAGTGGGCACTTTGTGATGGACTAACACTATGTCAAAGGCTGATGCATGCCCTGTGCCAAATTCAAGGCTCCTGCCCCCAATGACACTAAACGGGAGTGGGTTCTCACACTGTAACTGTACATTATGGGTTTGTCACATGAGTCGTACCCTGTATGGTGCCAGCGCTGTCTGGATTAGCTCAGAATAGATGGAGAAACTGCAGTTCTGAATTTCATGTCTTCATTTCTTTAGAGAAAGGTTAAGTGCCTAGAAACATCTAGCAAAAGATGAGACAAAACAAACCTGTCTTGGTGATGCATTTTACTACTAGTTTCTGCTCAGATTTCTGGTTGTCAGACATGTGTAAGGAATGGGAAGACTAATGTCTTGTGTGTCAACTGTAATACCACACCAAGTGCTACCACTCACAGATTTTCCTCTTCAATCTGCAGACCAGAAGATCCAAAAGTCAAAGACAGCTGAAGACACAGGCATTTCCTCTCCAAACCCCTCCCCTTGTGGGGTAAAACAGATACAATGGCCACCATTACAAGAAGAAGTCAGTCTGTTACATGGACTCGTGCCTGGAAAGATGTTTCTTAATTTCTTACAATTTTTTTGTACATTTTATTTCAAATTATATGAGGAACATCAGCTTGGATTACAATTCTTCATCTTTGTTTTGCCTTAACTTTTACAAGGTCTATAACAAAGCTAACAATGTACAAATCCAGAATAAGGTTTAATTCTTTTCCTCTTATAATGTCTTCTTTCACATCACAAAGACACAATCCTTCTCTATGGGTCTCTGGAAGGTTTAGTCTCCTGCAGGTTGACACATGTTGGATGCTCTTCTTCATTTAAAATTTTCAATTAATAGAAACTGCATCACATTATGCATTTACCAAAAACAATTTTTGTTAGATAATTACCAGCAGGCATTAAAAGAAATGGTTTTCATTATTTAATAGTAACGGTTGGTGTTACAAACCACTATGCCACTCTTTCTCTCTCTCTCTCTCTCTGTGACTTTGGTGTATTAATGAATGACAGTAGAAGAAATACTATAAATGACCCTGTACCTGAGGTATACTTCTTCACTTACTAACCCATTAATTTTCATTTCATAATCATGGTGTTCTGAGGTTTACCTTGGAATCATCCTTGAATGAGATACCATGAGCCTCTGTTACTCATGAACATGAACATCTTCAGGATGTCAGATGTAATCCACAGTTGGAGTTCAATGAAAAAAGAGTGCTTCAGTGGTCCATTCCCCTAATTCACCATATTGTACAACAAAAACTGCAAGGCTGTGGGGCTATCAAAAATATGGCCTGTTAAAGCCTATTGAGGCGTTTCTTGTGTGAGTTTAGGCTATACAAGAAATACATTGTTGTTGTTGCTGCTGTTGTTGTTGTGTACTACAGTTTCCACACCAGCACCACCTGCTGGATCAGAGTAAGTGAAACATATAAACAAACTGTAGCCAGTGTAGCAGTAGGGGGCACTATCGCTCCCTTGAACCCTCAGGTACCACGCCAAACACCAGGTAAAAGTGCTACAATAATTATTTTTATTATAATAATGTGCACTAAGCACCCTCCGCTCCACACTACTCATAAATAAACACAATACTCCAATAATAAATCAATCCTCCACTCCAAGCCATGTTGCCCTCCTACCACCCAGCTCAGCTCATTGTCTGGGAGTTCCCATGGTCCTTTTATAGTTCCCGACCCGGAAGTGTTCTCATCCTTTAGTCCATAATTCCTTATCACTTCCGGGTCAGATAAAAGTCCTTTTTTTCTCACCCCGGAAGTACATCATTCCTTCCGTTCATATGACTTGGAAGTACTTTCGGGGCATAGGGCAAATAACACTCCCCAAGCCTCCCTATAGCGGCTCCTGGTGGCCCCCATGGTACCCAGCAGGGCTGTCCATAAAAACTACAATGTCCATGAGGCTCTGCTGGAATTCGGAGACCTTCCATGCCGCTGTGAGGGCTCCCTCTGGCGGCCTGGGGGTATTGGCCAGGATACAAAGCCGGCCATGGACCACACCAGACTAGTAGATAAAAGCACTTAACATTTCTTACCTGGTCAACACCGATTGCTGTTTCTATCTACTGAGGTAGTAGTGTGCTTTAGCTGAGGGGTGTTGAGTGAGGCCTGGAGTGAGAGTGAGAGTGGAGGTGCAGCGTAACACAAAGGAGACTCAAAGGTCTGCTGTTTAACTCCTGCTTTGTTGGCTTTTCTTCATAATTTAAGCACCACAAACTGACCACCTTGAACTAAGAAGACAAGTCAGACATGAGAGCTTTCATGCTTACAAACTAGCAAAGAGTTACCGCAACTCTGGAATCTAATCAAACCCTAAAAGAACAAACTCAAAAGAGCAGAGACATTGATTGGAGGCAGTGTGGATGACAGACAGGGACAGCTAACAATAACAACAGGGTCACCATTTATAAAATATATTAATCTTTGCTTTTCTTCAAATACAGGACCGGTTACCTCTGCTAGTATAATATATAATTCTAGCCATGTGCGCCCAACTACGTTGCGCGTGTTAAAGTTGTCTGTGAAGGGCTCCCTGTTTAAACACGGGTGCCAGTCGTGAACTGGGCCCTTCATTGCACAGCATTATGATTTTTTATAAGGGAAACAAAATTACAAAAGAAAACCCTTGGATATTGATTCGATAGGAACGGCCTACTCGGAATCACTGTCCGAATCGTAATAATGTGGTGGTGTAGGAGCATTTCTGCTTCTGTCCGTTCACAGTCCGTCTCGTTTTCACGACGCTATCGTTTCCTCTCTCGATGTCTTCTCAACTTTTCTCCAATCTCGCAGGTTGCTTTGTGGCAATCCAAAGAGTAAGGCAATATACACGGAGCAATGGTTATAAAAGGGGGACACATAGGTATCCAGGCTCTTTAAAGAATAAATAGGGATCACTTCACTGACATGTGAGCAAGCCACGGTACAACTGTGAGACGCGCAGCACTCGCCGGCTACAACGTAACAATAATAATTTCCGGAACGTGCTGTTACGTTGTCATTCATTTTACCCACTGTCTTTCTTTCATTCATATGTTACGTAGGCACGTACCTTTTATCTTCGGCAATCTCATTCTCTAACCAGGTCTCAGGAGCTAACCAGCGTAACACTGTCCACCACCCCTTTCATTATTCCGGCACATTGTTGACATCCGTGAGTAACAACAATTTACTAAACTGGAAGGTGGTCTACACATGCGTGGAATTCGTGGACAAACAAAGATCAAGATCTAAATGAAGATCTCTTTAGTTAATTTAAAGCACAACAATTTGTTTAGTTTGAATGTCTGTGTTTTGAGGTGTGACTGGCGTACTACAGTCTTCAATAGTATAAGCCTGGAGGAGATTCTTAATGCAATGCCTATGTTTTAGCTGTCTCTCTACTGCCATCTAGTGCTTCTTCTTCTAATTCATTCGCGGACAAACAAAGATCAAGATCCAAATGAAGATTATATATAGAGATAAATACAATAACAAACAAACAACAACCACCCAACACACATTAAGACTTTCTTTCTTGGATACTGATCCCACCACTGTGACAGAGATGGGGGTGTTTCAGGATATTGTGCGCTGACAGTTTTCTATATTTTCTTCACCTGTTTCATGAACTAATGCTAAATGTGGACATACTTTAACACCAGCTTCATAAGAAGAACATTTATACAGTCTTCATTCAAGGCATTCTCAGGAAGTTCATTGACACTGTAGAAAGAATCAGGTAAATTTGTTTAATACTGTACTGCTTATTTAAAAATTTTAAATCGTATAAGCTTTAATGAGCATAGTTTGAAGGTTACTATTTGTTAATTAAAACGTAGCACTATGCTTTCAATTCCTAATTTAAATCTAGCAATTGATATAATAACAAGATGATTGAGCATAACAAAAATGATGTTCAAGCAGACAGATGATCAATGCATGTTTAGGAGCTGCCAGCAAAACAATGTTAGACCACTGGGAGCAGAGGAGCATCACAGGATAACTCCAGAGGTGTGTAGTTAAGAGACTATTTTTTGGAATTTAAAATACTTACAATAATCAAACTTGGATTTTAAAAATGGACATTTGTGCTGCTGCCATGGAAGATGAAAGACAAAAGGATATAGAAGGATGCCATTTTGAAATTTCTTAAATAAGTCTGTCACACTCATACTAAGAAGCAGTTTGCTTTTACCAAACATCTCATAAGTACCACCCTGTTACAGGGAAATTTATTAAGTCAATGCAGATCAGCATTCCCAGATCAGGCATTCAACACCCCCTCCGCTGCACAAATAATGTGAAGCTCATCACTGACCTCTCTGTTGTATTTGGTAACAATGACTTTTAAGAATTGCAGTGGTGCACTGGCTCCAGCTCAAAAACTGGAGAAACCTTTTCAGAGACTGTGAGTTTTCTTAAGATCCTCATTACTACACCCATGTCCAAATCAGAGGGTGAGAGCTGTTTTTCTACATTTTTCTGAGAAACCCTTTGAAACAGCAGCAGCTTCAATGCTCAGGGACATTTCCAGATTTCAACAACAGGGTGAAAGACAGGCAAAACTTCAATTTTCTAAGGTAATTCTTGCCAAATAATGACCAAGGCACACAGTGTCAGGTTTTTTTTGTAAATACGTAAATATGTCTGTAAATAATTTGACAGCAGCAGCACTACCAATGGTTCCCCCATGCTAGACCATAAGTATTGAAAAATAAAGCTCATTAAGTATTCTACACTCATTAGAAAAAATGCAGTCAATGATGACATTCATGACTAATATAAAGTCAAACTGCACATGCTCTTTGGTTGCTTGGCTGTATATACTGTATATACAGGGTGGTCCAGATCTAATTATGCAGATCCAGATCATCTGGATGACTTTGATTTATGTGGGGACGATTCCAGTTCGGCGCAAAGACGATTCTTCATGTCGTTAGTTCGCACACTTCTCGATGGTCCGGGATTTTTTGGGTGATTTTCTATGTAATAAACGTAATAAGTTATAGCGTAATGAAAATTGCCAAATTCGATCTGGACCACCCTATACACTATAAAGAGATGAGGGTTGCAGTGCCTTCTTTATCCACCAGGTGTCAGTGACAGCCCTCCCTATTAGCATGCAGAGAACGGCAGGTGGCTGCAACAGATAAATAATGGACGAATAGTATAAGAAGAGAGGCAGTGAAGATAACAGGGAGAAGAAGTGGACCATGGGGAAGCAGTAAAGTGAACGAATACCTCTAGGAAAATGCTTATCATTTAAAATTGATCAGCTCAACAAGATAATGACATATTTTTTAAATCTGTAAATCATTTCTCCACCACTACTATTCCTGTCACTCCGCACATTAAATTCAAGCAATTTGCTTGTTTTTGTTTTTTTGTACATTTCTTGATATAAAAATAATTACTTTTACTCCACTCCTACTCCGCAGTACACTCCTCCAACTCAGAACATTCAAATGGCAAATGTCTGAAATGTTTTAAAGTAACATTAAAAAAGTTCACCATCTGGTCACCAATTTTCCTCCCTCTACAGAACGCAAGTCCTAATAATTTTCTAGACGGCCTCCATATCTCTAATAAAGTTTTGATAAGTAAACTCCAGTTTCACTTGGCACTACACTAGCACTTTGAACATCAGTAATCCTTCAGTAGCCGTCAAGTTCATTTCTTTGCTCCTTCTTGTTTTAAGAATCGCCAGCTTTGCTTGGTTGAGAAGAAGACTGCCCAGCGCTCTATTGTTTCTCTTTTAAGTCTCCAAAAATAAAGCAGACAGTGGAGGCAGACAATCCGATCCAGTCAAAAAGAGTACTAAGAAAAGAGAAAAGCACTTTGAGTCTTTTGCAGTGTAGAAAAGGGCGCAAAACAGTTTCTCACTCTTGACAAAAAGGACAACAGTCTGATGTTCCCGAGAAAATCACAGCTAGAACTTAGTTAGTGGTGAGAGCTGCATGAAGAATCCTCCATTGCAGACTGCCAAGTCTCTTCTGCCGAGATAGCTTGTCATATTTACTCCTACTTGATATAAGTCATTTTTTTCCCTCACATCAAATTGTTTGTCTGATAGACTGTCAAATTTGAGAATAGAGTCTGGCCGCTCAGTACAATCTGTAACGTTGAACTTGACTTGAATGATAGGGTCGGTGACATCTGAGTCAAAGATTTTGTCGTCTGACAAGATGTGCTCACATAGCGAATGTTCACCTAATTTAACTAAGGACTCTATGAACTAACAGAGTAACTGGTGCACCAGCTGTTTAGACCTCCTACCCAGGAGCAGTGAGGTGTACCCCATGCCAGTGTGATTACCTTTTAAGTACTAAATCTTTTTGATTCAGAAATAAATATTTAGAATCTATGATGTGGCATTTTATACTACTGAAGATTTTTCACTTTGGTTATCTGTTTAGTGTCTTGAGCCATGTAACACTGAACGGCACAATATAAGAATAATACTGGTGTGGCTTCATTGCTTAGTCTGATTTATGCTGAAACACTCAAAGCTGATGATCCACCCTGTCATCCGAGACATCTTGTCAGAGCAGCTTTCAGTTGTGGGACTTTGTTACAAATACATTTATTTACATGCATGTATTTATTTAGATGACCATTTCATCCAAAGTTAGTTACAAGTCCCAAAGGCATCATTTCCCCCATGTTTCCAAAGTTACACAGACAAGTGAAATGACTTACATTCTGTAGGTCACACATTGAGCCGCAGATGGAGGCTGAACCTGTGGTTTACAGCCCAATAAGTCAGCTACTAGGCCACACTGCCGGCCACATTACCCACAGACACTCGTTTACATTTACACATGAAATTAATTCAGTTTTATATTTTGATTTATTTTACCCTTCCAAGCCATGTTCGTTTTGGCCTTCAAATAATGATTTACAAGTGTGCCATTGAAAAGGATGTGGTGCTTTCATGTTGCATGTCATAAAAAAGAGGGTTTGCCCCGTCTTCTGAACTTAAGGATTCCCTGTCCATTGCCAGACTGTCAGAGTGGAAATTCATCTTTGCATTGGTGCTTCCGATCAACATGTGGTTTCGCTTTCCGCAGCTCTGTGCAGGAAATGGTGAAACAAAAAAAAAGAAAAGAAAAAAAAAACCAGAAACGAGCAGGATAAATGATTTCTCATCCCGATGGGCGTCTTTAACTGTCCAAGGCCTCTCCAAAAATAGCACCTTGCTTTGTAAAGTTCCTAATAACTGAATGTAAGGTGCAAAGAAAGAAAGAAAGAAAGAAAGAAAGAAAGAAAGAAAGAAAGAAAGAAAACTCTGTAAATAGCTGTAAGAGTCTGTTTTGTGAAAAGTAATACCTTAATAAACACACCGATAAAAAAAGTAAGAATATGTAATGACTATCACTGGTACTTTAAACTATTAATGTCTGCCAATGAAAACATAAATGCTTATTATTTGCAGTAAATATTTTATATAAAAAGATAAGCTATTAAAACAGAAGCAGTAACAGTGCACGCACAGATTTATCACTTTTCAGTTTAAACAAATGGAAATACCAGCTCACAGCACAGCAAGGAACTAGAAAATCTGCAAAATATTATAAAAGTTGCAGTGTGATAGATAGATAGATAGATAGATAGATAGATAGATAGATAGATAGA